>OY728161.1:105711756-106933006 GCA_963277665.1 Viscum album
ATAGAACAGTTAAAACTACTAACACCAACGATCAATATTAACTATGAATGGTTAATAACTATGAAATAAATGAATATAATAGATTAATTTAAAAGTTAATAAATAGGAATAATGTTATAAAATAAAATTTTAATGAGTCTTGAATTATTATAAAGGAGGTTATAATGCGTCTGACCAAGTGGGAATACAAGGTAAGGGCTCTTTGTCTAAATTTCCATTTCTTGGGACATATTTAAAATTATGCACCTATTCTTCTTTTATATTAGGTAATTAAAATTAATTTAATTATTTTATCATAAATACCCTTTTTTAATGTGATTTAAAATTATAATTTATATTCTTTTTCCTTTTTCTTTTGATTCATTACCAAACTCGTAAGGATATTCTTAACTCAATTTACATTCATTGAGTTATTTCCCTCCTTCATTGATTATTTTATTATATGGTTACATGAACTATAAAAATTGATTATTTTATATTTTATTTCTATATATTTTATGTGGATATACATTGATTTCATGTAATATATTTTTTTATATAATCTCACTTCACTTGTCAAGCTCTTGTAAGAGTTTCCTTTCCAATTCTCCACTCATTTCAAGTGTTATCCTTAAATTCTATATTTTCTATTATATAACTCAAATTCAAGTTCTTTAATACTTAACTTTCTATTTTACTTTCATTTATGATTATTTAATTGTGTCTTTTCCTTGTTTATGGTTTTATAGTTCATTCCTTACTTTGTTTGTAAGGGTTATTTATCTTTTCTTTATAGATGGAAATATTTCTCTTCTATGTAAATATTCTTTATAATGTTTCAATAATGTTATTATATATAGATAAATATTACTTAAATTATTTTTCAAATATCCTTAACTTTATTTACAAAATATTTTAAAACGAATTTTTTAATTTTTTTCTACATTAGTCATTTTGTACTTTATTTACTAAAGTGTGAAAAAATAATGTTTTATATGTGAACACATTTTCCCACCATCAGGATCATTATTCATAATTAACCTTAATTTTAAATTTTCTATGGGTTTTCAAAGAAAATATAATTCACATTATTCTGTGATTTTTTAATTTTAAAAATAAAGGTTAATGTTAAAGAAGAATAAATAATGGTATTTCATTTTACATATGTATATTTTATCTTCAAATCTATATTTATTATCTTTAACATAATTTATTTTCATGGTTAAAATATTTAGAACTATTTTTAAATTAAGGTTTTCGATGTCCTTTTTCAACCCTTTGAAATATAATTTTAAAGTAACTTATAATTTTTATTTTACAATCATGTTACAAAAGATTTATGATTTTTTTTATAATTTCACTTCCATTTTCCTCTCAAAATCTAAAATATCTATCTTACTTGGGGTTATGATTCATGTATTACCCTATAAATTTTATTCTTATGTATTTATTTTGGTATATTAAACTCATGGTATCAAATAATACAATTATTGATCTCTTTTTATGTGATACCATTCGAAAGTGTTCAATAATAAAATTTTAATCCATGGGTTTTTCATGATATGATGAATGATTGATTTAATGTGGCACAAATATCTATGGTATATCATTATGCGATGGATGGGGTCTTATATATATTTTTAATTTATTGGTTATTATTATATATTTTATGAGATAATTATGGTAAATGAGTTGTGATGTCCAACCCAATATGGGAAACATATAGTGACTCCTGATATACTATGGGAAACAAATAATGATTCATGATCCACTGTGATATATTAGTCTTTTAGATTAATAATGATAAAGGAAATTATTTCTATGGTTGTTTTAATGTCACACTCTTCTGCCATATCATGGTGCCAATGTTATCAAGCCTCAATATTATTGACTTATGAGTCATTTTTATGCCAAAAGATATATAATATTATTTTATAATTTATTATTTATGTATTATTGGTTATAATTATCTTATGTTATGTTATTTAACACTAATTATGTTCTAATACCCTTATTATCATATTATTCCCACTTATGATCTTTGATTTTTAATACCTATGTTTACCCTTACAAAGTATTTGAGCTCATCATTCTTAAGTTCAGTTTCTCCAAGTTATGAAAAATTATATTTACTAATATATGTATATAATGGTATCATATATCGATAATATTTTGGTAGATATTGAATACATTATATTAAATAATAAATTTTTTGTATGATGAAGAAAATTCCCATTTGGATGGAAAGACATGGGTTATATTACAAAAAGAAATTTTCCTAATTCTATAAAACCCTAAAACTAAAAGGTATTCAGTATGTAGGTAACTCAATATTGGTTATTGAAATTGTAATTATGGATGGTTAAATTTTCATAGATTCAATCGGTATCAAATCTAATATATAAATAATAAGTTTTTAGCATTAAATTCAGGTGTGGGGGCATCTCAACCCGGTTAACTGCATAGTGAATAAAGGTAATAAATCTAGAAGTCATAAATATTATTATTATCTACCTAAGACCATGGATACATTATTAGTGAGTAAGTTTATGTCTAGGAAGTAATATGGGTTCAAATTTATAGACCCAAGTATAAAAAATAATAAATATCCTCCATTTTAGAAAGTGGTTCAAATGGTAGTGTATGATGTTAGTGGAGTTCAAGGTCAGCTAAGGAGTGATGTGGGTGATTAAAATAAAGAAAGAGGATAAAATTACCAACTATCCAAAATGAACTTTGTTATATACTATAAGGTAATAGTGGGATATCAATTTTTAACTCAAACTTTAGAATAATATAGGGATAATTTTTTACAATAAACATCCAAACCATATTAAATAGAAGAAAATCAGATAAGATCAATACCCAAAGCTAAATTCTACTCTATGGAATCAATAAAGATAATATCAACTTTGAGGGGTACTTTAAGACCTGATAAAATATTTATAATCTATTCAAGGACCTCATATGAGAAGATCTTGAATGGGATCTCAATTTTTAACTCAATCTCAAAAAGAAGACATGGATAATATTTTTATAAGAAACACACAAACCACATTAACTGGTAGAAATAAGAGTGTAACAACACCCAAGACCAAATTATACTCCATGATTTCAATGAAGTAAAGATCAACTTCAAGGAGTACCTGGAGACTTGGGACAAGATGGATAATATCTTCAAGGACATCATCTGAGAATAATTTTAATGGGAAAACTTTCATCTTGATTGGTTCCTCATAAGGGACCTTAGGTCTACCTTTTTAAGGAATATTTAGAATATTTCAAATTTTTCTATCATGTTTTAATCAAATTTTATATGATTTCTTTTTTACAAGTTCTTATTCAACCATTAAAATTGTCTTCTTATTTCAAAAATACAAAAAAAATTAAATGCATTTTAGAAAATAGTAAGAACCAAGAGGAACCAAGATAGAAACCCATGCAATGGATAATGTAATGATTATTTGAATAAATCCCCTAATTAAATAGGATATAGATTTAAAAAACTTATAGTCATAACTAACCACTTGTACCAGGTTATAAATGATAACCTAAACCTTATGTAATATCCATATTCACTAATGAGGGAGAAATTAGATATTGAATCTTTTAGGAAATAATGAACTCATTAATTTGGTGGATATTATGATCATCTTATTATTGAACATTGAGTCAATGATGTGGAAAATATATTTCCCATGTTTTATTATTCGGGTCAAGATAATGTTACTTTTTATATCTACTATTTATAAGGAAAATCTAATTAATGGTGGATATTAATTAAGAATAAAAATCTTACGGATTAAGTAAAATAAATAGAGTGGAAATAGTTTCTAAAATTTATTTCTTAAAAATTATTTCTCTAAAACTCTTTATACTAAAGGGATAGATAATTTCTAGTGATCATATAAAAATTGATTTAATTTTTTGAAATATATAAGGAAAATTTCACAAGGATTTCAAGGTACCCCTCTAGTTTTGTTATAAACCATGATATAAAAATATATAGACTCTTTAGTGATTTAAAACCACATCTTCAAAAATTTATAATAATTTGAGACTTTAGGGATTATGAATAATTAGTTAAGTGTACTCTCAAAGTAGATATATATTTTGGAAACTTTTCTAATGGATATGTAAATAATAATCAAAGGATGGAGTTTCATGTTGGAGGATTAAATAAAAATGGACATGGAGGTAAGAAAATTCAACTATCTATATGTTAAATATTTGGAAAGAAGTTCCTAGATAACTTAATAAAAGGATGAATGAAATTATTTAAGTGGGGAAGATAAGGGTATCAATCTCAAGAATTATAAAGGTACATAAAAATTCCAAATGATACAATTAAGTAAAGGAACCACTCAATGCACCACTTATGGTTCAATGCTTCAGCTACAAGGAACATGGGAACTATGTAATTTGGTGCACCAAACCAAGGGAATTTTAGGGTAATCAATGTCAATATCCACCTAAGCTAAGGGAGAATGGAAATACTTATTCCATCACCACTATCGAGGTGGATCAATAAAATGAAGTGGTGAAAGTTACACCTACTATTCACTCATGAATAGTGAATGTTTTATTTGATTTAGGATCAATGAATTCCTTTATATCATACAAGTTTTTTAGAACTATTGAATCACCTCCCAAAAACCTTCAAGAGGTGATATCTATGAAAACATCTAGTAGTGAAATCATTAGAATCCAAGTTTTGGAATCTTAACTAGTTAGTTTTTGTGGGAGGATTATTCTAGTGAATCATATAGATCATCCTTTAGTGGAATTTGAATCCATTATAGGCATGGATTCGATCTCGTTATATAGATCTCATGTTAACTAATGGGAAAAATAAATCTCTTTTCATACCTAGAACCATCTCATGCTTCTATAAAACTCCAAGGAAGATTATGAATTTCCTTTATAAAATTCTTCAAAGGTATGGGTAATGATTCCCAATGAATAATAATATCATTCTAAAATGGTTGAGAAAATGAAAATAATTAACCTTGAATAAATTCTCATTTTTAGGGAATATAAAGATTTGTTTCCCAAATAATTTTCTAGCCTTCCCCCAGATTGTGAGGTAGAGTTATTAATATAACTCATACCTGGTGAAACACTTATATACAAGAGCCCATATATTATAGAATCAATATAACAAGAGGAGTTAAATAATAAATTACAAAAATTTCTTGGAAAAAGGATTCATATTCCATAGTACATCACCTTGGGCTGAACCAGTTCTCTTTTCCAAGAATAACTATGGTCTCATGTGACTTTACTTTAATTACTGATAGATCAAAAAGATTTCTATAAAGAATAAGTATACACTACAATAGATTAGTGTATGTTTTGACCAACTTGTAAGATCTCAATACTTCTCAAAAGTATATCTTTGTTTTGGATATCATCAGTTGAAGGTGAGAATAGAATATATTCAAAAGATATCCTTTCATATAAGATAAAGACACTATGAGTTCATAGTGATTCCATTTAGACTCACAAAAACCTTAGAAATATTCTTGTACATGATTAATATAGTCTTTAGAGACTAAATTGAAAAGTTTTTTAGGTTATTTATTGAAAAAAAAATATTATGGTCTATAAGAGAAAGGAAGAACATGAGGAACATTTAAAGATTTTGTTAAAGAATTTAAGGAATGGAAATTTTTACACTAAGTTTAGAAATTTTGATTTTTTTATATAGTAATTCACATAATTTGGGAAATATGATTATAAATGAAGTAACCTTGATATATACTTTAAATATAAAGGTGAGTTAAGAATATACCATACCCATAAGTATCGTGAAGATTTGTATTTTTCTTAAATTATGTGGGTATTAACAACTCTTTGTGATAAATTTATCATAGTTTTTTAGCCAAATAACTAAGTTAACATAGAAGGGATTGAAGTATCTATAGATAGAATAATGTGAAGTGATATTTAAAGATATCAAGAAAAGGAAAATCATTGCACCTATATTCACACTACTCTCAAGTAGAGATGGGTTTGTGATATATAGTGATGCTTTAAAGAAAGTATTGGGTTATGTACTTATGAAAAATGATAAAGTTATAGCCTATTCTTTATAAAAATTAAAAAACTATGAAAATAACTACTTGATGAATGATCTAGATTTAATAGATTTCATATTTTCATTAAATATTTTCAATCACTGCCTCTATGGAGAGAAGTGTGATGCATATACTGATTACAATAGTTTAAAATATATATTCATTAGAAAGAATTAAACATGCATCAATGAATATGGTTAGAGTTAATCATGGATTTTTATTTCTCAATAAAATATAATCTTAGAAAGGAAAATAAGTTTTTTTATTCTCTTAGTAGAATGGAACATGTTGTCTTATCTATGATAGGGATTGAGAAAGACCCTATATTCATGGATATATAAAGGATGGATCTAGAATCATAAAGGAAGTGAATAAATCCAACCTTGACCAAATATATGTCCAACCATCTATCCAAGAGAATATAAAATAGGCATAAATGGATTATATAGATCTCCAAAAGAAGGTTATAGAAAACAATGAAGGGAAGTTTCATGAATTCAACATCAATAAAGATAATGTAATTTGATTTGGAACTAAACATTTTATTCTATAAACACTAGAAATAAAGGATCTATTAGATGATGCACATAGACTATCCTTCCCCTTCCACCATAAAATAACCAAGATATACTGAGATCATCAAGAGCACTTATGGTGGGAAAATATGAATAAGGATGTTGATGAGTACACCTAAAAGTGTTTGGTATGTCAACATGTTAAGTTAAAGTGTTATAGGTCTAAGGGGATGATACAACCATTAACCGTACCAAAATAGAAATGAGATAACACAACCATGGAATTTTTCGTGAGAATTTTAAATACATCTAAATAAAAAAACACTATATGGGTTGTGGTTGATAGCCTCCCCAAGACTAATCACTTCATCACTATTAGAGAATATTTATTGCTCCATCAAATTTCAAATATATATGTTAAGGAAGTGGTGAGGAAACATGGGGTAACCACTTTCAATACTATCTAATTGAGTTCCAAGGTTCACCTATAAGTTCTAGAGGATTATTCAACATGCCTTGAATATGTATTTGAACTTCATTATGGTATATCACACTCAAACTGATGGTAAATATAAAGTAATATCCTAATAATTGAAGACATATTATGAGATTTCTCCATGGACTTAAAGGGAGGTTGGGATCAACATATTACACTGGTCATGTTCTCATATAATAACAGTTTTCACTCAAGTATAAAGATGTCCTGATATAAAGGTATATGAGTAAATAGATGTAGAAATAAAACATGTTAAAATGAAGTTTGTGAAAGGAATATTTTGGGACCAGAATCTATGTAAGAAATGGAATAAAAGGTTCAATCCATTCAGAAACACATTAAATTTTATTACAGTCAATAGAAGAACTATGTGTACAATCATCAAAGAGACTAAGAGTTTTAAGTTGGATATAAAGTGTTCCTCAAAATATCACCCTAAAAGAGAGTCATGAGGTTTGGGAAGAAGGGAAAGCTTGATCCTATGGATATTCTACCCTCTGAGATCCTTGATTATATAAGATTTGTGGCTTATTGAGTGGAATTCCCACCAAACTTGGAACTAGTGTATGATATTTACCATTTATTACTCTTGATTAAGTAATCACAAAATCTATCACATTTACTAAATCTAGAAGTAGTACAATTAGAAAATTTCCACTCTTATGAGGACTAGCCAATGAAGATATTAGACTATATAGATAAAGTTCCACTCAATAAGACAACTCACCCTATTAAAGTATTTTGGTGAGACCACAAGTTTGACGAGGCGACATGGGAACTTGAGGATGAAATTAAATGAAAGTATCATCATCTATTATCAACTATGTATATGTGTTTAAATTTTGAAGGTGAAATTTATAAAGTAGAGAAGAATTTATTTACCTGGAATGTTCTATATAATATTTACCTTCTTAATATATATGTGTTCCATATTAAGATATAAGATATAGAGTAAAATTCATTCATCACATAATAAAAACTAACATTGATTTATTTCATCAATATAAAACATTACATATAGATAATAAATATACCCAAATAAGTAAGGGAATTGGCCTAGAATTTGACTCTCATGTTCCCATAAGATCACTTAAAGTGTAATGTCTCGGACCCGAATGCCACCCAATGGTGCCCCAAGTCTAGGTTTCCACATGGCCACAAGTGCATCTCCCCAAATTACCAAGGCTACCGACTAGTAGTGAGGACCTAGGTGAGTCAGTGGGGAGAGTATTCTCTCATTACCAGAGTATCACAACTGAAGTCAAACATACAATAAATAGAGGAAGTGAAATAAATAGTCGAAAACTGAAAGTAAAACAAGACAATAATACAAACAAATAAACAGAAGAGTCTCATATTCAAAAATATTCAGATGATACAAGTATCTATAAATCAACCAAAATAGTATATAGAAATACAATACAGTACAAGTATCCCAAAATAACAAAAGACCAAAAAGTGCTTGTAGCATCGCAAGCCTCAGCTTGGTCCTATGATCCTCTTCTCCAAAGCTACAGTCAACAACCAGTACTAGGGAACTTGTCCCTATCATTTCTTGCAACCATATAATTTGTTTGGGTCCCTAAGGTGGCCCAAACAAGGTGTGAGATAAATATCCTAGTATGAAACCACACAGGTCTATATAGTTCTAACAACAATATACAAAGTGCTAACAAGCATAAGGAAAACAGTAAAGTAAAGTGTGTATGCCCATGACATAGGTCTAATTCAAAGTAAAACTAAATATACCCTCAAGGCTAACTATAAAATATTCATCTCCTAACAAGGTAGATATAACAAAGTAAACAAGTCACACAGCCACATAGTACATCCATTAATACTGAACAAGCCACATCCACGCTGTATAAAGAATCCAAGAAATCCCATGGCCACATCGTATAGTGAAAAGTGGAATCCAACGGCCACGTCATATAGTGAAAAGTAGACCCCAAGGGTCGGATCCATGGTGTCACATACTAGGAAATCCAAGTAATAATTCTTGACCACAAAGTTCCAGATCTAAGGATCTTGTCCAAGGAATCCCATCGAGTCCCATGGGCGTACTAGTGGAAACTTGATTAGGCCATGGTTGGGGTCTTAGTATTGTGTAAATGGTATGTCCTACATGAGCCTAAGAAAGTCGGATCCATAGGGTAGAAAGGCTTGAGTAATCCCACAGAATCAAGACCCAAGGGGCAGAGTCAACCCAATGCATCCACTGTCGCATTCCAGATCCATGGAGAGAAGTATATGGAATCTATCAAACCATTCATTCAAATTAACCAATTTAAACAATTCATTCCATGTTAGTATAACCACTCACATCAACATGAACAATCCATGAGTATACCCACTCATGAAAAAAAATTATCAAACACAAGCATATGGGCCTACCATCCCATATTAAACCATTCAACATTCCATTAACATTTCATATGGGTATACCAACCCATATTATCCATTAAACATTTCATGTGAGCATACCCTCTCATATATCAACATTTTCCAACTCACCCCTTGGGCAGTTAAACAATTACCGACAAGCATACCCACTTGTTCATCCATTTTCATTTAATCCCAACTATTAAAATAGGCATGGAATCACAAGATATAACAAAAAAAGGGGACATTTCATATCCTAAATAGTTATTCAAAGCTATCAAGTCATTAACAGGCTTCCTCTAATTAGAAAATCATGATCAAACACCCCTTGGGTAGTTTAAACAGGCATAAATAGGTTATTTCCTTAATTATCACCCCTCAGGTGACCTTGAATCATGTAACAGGTGTTAATTCACCTAAAAGTAACCTATGGTAATCCTCACTAGGTCCGACTATAGCTACTACAAGAAAATCGCTCCAAAACGAGGCCTCATCGGAAAATCCGACGGATAGAAAAAAAAATGTCTAATTCATGAAAAGCACCCAAAAATCAAAAAGAAAGTATAAACCACCTACTTCACCTCGGTAGTACAGATCTCATCCAGTATCAATTCATGATTCATCCTGGTTTAGAAGAAATATGAAGAACGGATGAAAAATGGAATATTAGGGCATATAAGCCTAAATCCAAATAGCATAGTCATTGTTTCAAAGAATCAATAATTACTAAAAAGGAATAGAGTACTTACTGATGCAATTCCAACATGACAAACCACACTCAAATTGGAGTCTGTATGGATTATAAAACTAAAAAATCATTTTTGATGGTTTTTAGGCTATAAAAATGAGAGGATTATGTTTTACATCAAAATATGAGAGGCTAATTCCCCTCTTTTTTTCAAAAAACTTGGAGGACAAGTACACGATGTGTAGGCCAAGTACACGATGTGTACTGCCCTATTTTTTCTAAACCAGAAAGGCTAAAAATTGTGACAGGACAATACATAATGTGTAGGACAATTACATGGCGTGTATGCCAAGTACATGATGTGTACCTAGCCTACAACCAGCCTTAAGCCTTTTTCTGTATCCTTTCCCCACAAAAACCAACCAACACACAACCAGTCTTAGGTTATAATACAAAAAGGAAAGTAAACACATTTAACCCAAAAAGAAAAGATTTGTACCTGAAGAAAAATCGGGATCTTACATAAAGTTTCTCATGCTACCATAAAATATGCACCAATGGTATCACCTAACCCCAAAGGGTCCTCTCCTATCGATCCTTGTTTACCATTGGGTACTATGAGAAGGTATAACCATCCTCAATTTCTATCTTACCCTAGTCAATGACATGATATGGTTTATACACATAGTTCAGCAGCTATGACAAGTGGAAGACATTTTGAAGATAGTCTAATTGAGGGGTAAAGTTAGGTGTTAAGCAGCCTCTACTTCTCTGTATAGGATCTATAAAGGTCCATTGAACCATGGTAATAGTTTTATTCCCTAACCAAACCTCCATAAACTATGTAATGGTGAGATATTTAGAAACACATGATCTCTCTCCTCAAACTCCAATAGCCTCTATTGTTGGACCATGTAGAACTTATGAAACCTTTTATTTATCTTCATAAACTTCCATATCACCTATACTTTCTCTATCATAAGCTGCACCAACTACATTCCCATGAGTGATAACTTGAAAATCTTTGTCTATCATAAAGGATATATGTAGGGTCTCCCATACAAAGCCTCAAAAGTCATCTTACTAATAATGGATTGTCAGTTATTTTTGTATGAAAACTCAATTATTTGTAATTGATCCTCCCATCTATAGTTTAAATCAAGAACACAATAACACTATATATTATCAAGAACCTGAATGTTCCTCTCGGTATATCAACTAATTTGAGGGTAGAAATCTATAATCAGCTAAAAACAAGCCCTAAATTACTCCTCCAAACTTCTATATAACCAAGATAAAAAATTATTGTTTCGTTTGGAAATTATCATAAATGGTATCCCATGTAATTAGATAATCTCTCACAGCTATAAGTTCCTTAAACTCTCCACTAAACTCTTTTATTGAATAGGAATGAAGTGGGAAAACTTTTTTGTCCAGTTGATGATCATGCAAATAATATCATGAGCCTTTTATAGACATGGTATTCTCATCATGAATTACATTGATAAATCTTCCCACCTTCATTCTAGAAACTTAAGGGGTTGATCCAATCCCGCTAGAACCTGATGCTCAACCTTCACCCACTGATAAGTGAGATTCCATAATATAAACTCAGCAACACTCTTTTTCATACTTGACCACCAATACTAATTCCTAAGATCTTGGAATATATTAGACACACCTAGATCTACTACCAAGGGTGGACTGTACAACTCCCCTAGCACCTCTTTATGTGGAATGACTATAACCACCATCCACCCTTGAAAAGGAATGATGTTATCCCCACCATCATATAATATGGTTGGTGTAGTGCCTGAGGATATCTAATTGAAAAATACCTTTCATTCAATGTTTCCCAATTGGTCCTCCCTCATAGCCTAAAGAAGTGGAGGGGCTACCACTATTGATCGAATATAAGTGAAATCTTCTTCATCAACCAAGGATAATTTCATCAAGGCTAATAGCTTAGTCACCTCATCCATTAACTGAGCATGAGAATTCTTAGAAAAGGAATCATCCACCACATTTCCATTTCTTAGATTATATAAAATATCAAAGTTATAGTACTATATGAACTTTAACCAATACCTCTGTCTCAGGTTGAGATCTCACTAAGTGAAGATGTACCAGAGACTCTTTTGATCCGTATAGATAATGAACCGCTCATAAAAAAGTTAATGTCTCCAACTATTATAGGTAAAAAATACCACTCTGGTCTATATATATTGGTTCATATAGTTATAATCATGAGTTATCAACTACATGGACCCATAAGAAATCATAGTCTATTTTTATCAACAAAAAACCTATCTCAGCTCTGGAGGGATCACAAAACACCACATCCTCAATTCCTTCCTCTACAAACCTTATAATAGGGTAATTGTTTAACATGTTATTAAACTCTTCAAAATATATGTAGCACTACTCAAAACTAATGAAGAGATGACCCATTCAGGTAAGGTAATCCATGTGAGCTTTAATTTTGGATAATTTTTCCATGAATCTAATATAATATATAGTGAACCCAAGAAAGCTATGCACTTCAAACATGTTCATGGGTGGATCTCAATAAAGAACTGCCTCAATTTTCATGGGTTCAACAACTAATCCTCCCTCTGAGATGACATTCCCTAAAAATTATAACTCTCATATAGAAAACTTACACTATAATATATTATCTTGGGGCCAATGATCCCAAAGTAATCACATAAAAATATGTAGATGATTAGCATTCTCATCCTCTGTTATTGAATATATGTGGATTTAATTTATATGTAAAACCGAAAAACTATCTAAAAAATAATGAAATGTCTAGTTCAGGAGACCCTTAAACAAATATTGGGTATTTATTATAATAAAGGGAGTTACCAAAAATTCATAATTCCCATAGATACATCTAAAAAATACTATAGGATATCCTCTTCATGCACCCGAAGCTGAGGATAGATACAACTTTGATCAATCTTAAAGAACCACTTTAGTTCCTTCAGTTGGTCATACAGGCAATTGATTTTTGGTAGATGGTATTCTTTCTTTATGATCACCAGATTCAGTGAATTATAGTCAATATAAAGTCTCAAGATTCCATCCTCCTTGGAAAACTATGCCAGTGCTGCATATGGGGACACATTGGGTTGGATGAAAAATTTATCTATATAGTCCTATAATTGATCATTCAACTTCCTAAGATCATATGTGGTCATATAATAAGATTAAAATAATATAAGAGTGGTCTTGGGATGTAGATTGATATAGAAGTTGATCATTCGATGAGGGAAAAATCCTAGAACCTCTTTAGGAAATGCATCAATATACTCTTCCACAATTACAGGTAGCTAATAATCTAAAGTGACTACCACAAAAAAATATAAAACTTAAATATAATGGGTGATTGGATATAACTTCCTACACAGAGGCCCTGATCACCTTGTCTAAAGGTCCCACTCACAGATAAAGGAAACCTTGAATCCATCTACTCGAAAACGCATCCCTCTATAATAGTGGTAGTCGGTCCGAGTGTGGGATGAGGGTAACCAATCTATCCCATGGATAAAATCATAGGAATTCATCCAAACCACTATGAGGCCCCATAAAAATTTATTTCCACTAAACATAATCTCACACCATCGGTGAATGTGGGTGAACATGTGATCTCTTCTTATAAGAGTCTCTAGCTGCATAGGTTACACTAAGGGATCCATCGATATTTAAAGATCTCAAACTATGGATGAGAAAATAAAGGAATTTATCACACTAGTATATATGAGTATGGTTTCTATTGTATATAATGCATAGATTATATCTAAATTTATGTCAAGCACTGCCTAGTTATATCCCTACATAACCCATATCTAACTACATCACTAGCTGCCAACTCCCCAATCCTGACTTGGAATATATAGAGGTATAGGTAAATGAATTGAATTATATATATGTATACTTATATCTCCTCTTATAGAACCATCATATACTATATTTAAATACTCTCTCTAATGAGCACCTTATTTGGATTAAGAATATCATTAATCGCATCATTGACTCTAGCATAGTGAATCATCTACCAGGTCACCCCGAATTCCCTCTATTTCAAATCATGTAGAGAATTCATAATCCATGTTTCCTCAACCTAAATAGGTATATAAAAGACATCTCCTAGTTGAATGGATCCTCTACAAGAATCTATTATCACTAGTTTCAAAGACTAGGTTTAAACAAGTATATGCCTTTGATGTTACGACCTCACATGCTAACATTGTCCAACCATAGTTGATGACTCCACTTTTGGGAATTTGATACTAGATCATAAAATTGGATACCCATTAAGAAATAATCTCTCAATAAATAGAGATATCTATAAAACTCCAGTGTAGGTGGGGATGAAAATAGTGATATCCTCAACTTATATCACTCTATGAATTTCATGTTCAAACATCCACACTTGAAGGAATATATAATGAATCATATCAAGAGAGTATCTTATGAGGTCATAAAACCAAAATAATACTCTATGATAGACATTCTACTATATTATAATTCCAAAAAATATCCTAGATTCACACCATCCTTAACACTATTGGGTAATACTACTCGTGGAAGAGGTTCTCAAACTCTATCCATGGAAAATTCACCTCATCATGGGTATGGATGATCAAGGCCCATCAGTGAATCATTGTGTTATGGAGAAGGATTGATTCTAGTACTACCATATGTTCCATAGGTTTCTAGACCAAGTGTAACACCTATGTAATTTCATTAATCCATTCCTTAGTTGTTTGAGGATCAGGATCAACTTAGAACTTGGGTGGTCACTTCCACTATAAATCATAAAGAACACTCATCCTATGTGAATCCTCATCCTATCCCATTAGAATAATCCACTACTCAATAGGTGGGGGTTAAACTACCTGCACTACATGTGGAGGGTCTGCACATTACACTCTATGTAGAGGAACTGTTCCCTTCTTTCTCGGTGGGGATCTCTCATGATTTAATCCATAGATAGAGGTCTCTTCACTCAATTAGTTTGTGATAAGAGGATCTAGTGTTAGAATGGGCATGTCACAACCCCACCCTTCTATTTTAGCTAGTTCTATTCATAGATACATATAATATTTTTCAAGATAAACCATGATCATTAAATCATATTTAGAGAGATATTTCAAGAAGGACATGAAAATTAATGATTGATTCCTATATGATTCATATACCATTTTAATTATTCCTTACAATCAGTGACTCATAATCCTATATATATTAATATATTTTTATATTCCTAGTGAAAGTATACATCAATCACTTCACCTATATTGGGTTCCTTGGTTTGGAAACTCGACTCAAGACTCCCTAACATTATTTCCATAAATCCCCAAACAAATCCCCAAAAGACTCCTAACTCCAAACTTTGTCCCTAAGATAGAACCTCTATAATACCACTCTAGCTTGATCCAACCCATAGGGACCCCACCTGGGTCGGTAGTTAGACCACGTGTGCCACCCCAAGCTATCCTTCTAATATGATAGAACCAAATAAGAATATCTCATATAACGGTAGGCCTTAGCTTAATGAACCTAAATATAACTCATATCTCCACACATGATATAATAATATAATCTTGAAAAATAAACTAATGGAAATATATAAATTCATGTGATTCATGCTAATCACTGATAAGGTATGATAATACTAAAACTACAAAGTAAAGGGGGGGGGGAATCCCAATTCCTCAAAAGTAATCTAACCTAGAACCAACTAGAATTAGTGAGGACTCATCGACACACTAATCCTGATATAAACATCATACCATATCTATCACCTCCAACCACTATTAAGATCCATCTTCATTGACACTATATACACTATTATCACCACCAAACTTCCTGACATTTTTATAATACATGGAACATGTGAGAAAAAATCCCATGTAGAGGTGAGTATATATATACCTACTATGATTTCCCAAAAACAAAAAATTAATAAAGGGAATGGAATTAGTCATACCAAAGAAACCCCAAAGGTAACAGTAACCCAAATAGAGAAAGAAAGATCCAGATATGATTAAAAGGTAAATAACCTAGGAAATAGAAGAGCCTTACCCTTAACATCTTATATAAATAGTAAATCATAAAATACAATTAACCCAAGAATCCAAAAAACCCAGGTAAATTGGAACCCACATCCTCTCAGATACTATAATTGGGGAGTCATACCTCACCAAGGTAAGGAGTGTCGGTTAAGGGAGTATTGAACCCATCAGAGGATTTTCACCTTATAGAGTATATCATGTTGAATGAGTGAGTACCTAACTCTATGATAAAGGACCTGCATCCCAACTGTGGGGTAGTTATTGACTTTGTCAATTATGTGGGGGACCTATTCCTTATTGAGACCAAGGAAATATCAACCCCATTCTTGAACCATGGAGGACCTATGACCAAATTATAGGGGAGATTACTAAACATCATATATATATGGGGGACCAACAGCCTTCTATAACCACAAGCCCAGTGGAGTATCAAACCCCATGCATTCTCTTATCATCATGCAAGTAACCCATTATAGAACTTATAGATCTAAAATATAAATATTCATAAATCACCTTGAAAACATCCTTGAATGGTTGAACTGATCATTCTATCGAAATATATATGCATAAATTCTTAGGATTGGTTATTTATTCACCCAGTGTCTAACACATGGACAAAGGATATAAAAATTCCCATGAAGGGATCATATTAGACTATGCCCCTCTGGAGATTTGACCCAATTATGGTCCATTACATGTTATCATTTTGTAACAATTTCCCCAATTGATATCATGAAACAATGGGGTTCTCATTACACAATCATTTATTCCAAAAAAAATTCCTTCATGTTATATCCCAATACCACATCATAGTCATCAAATAAAAAATTCATGATGCATCTCTTCTTTAGTGGAGTGATTATCTAAAATATCACATGTATCATCAGGATGGGGTAATCATAAAAAAACTAATGTTTTTTGGTAATATTATCCCTATAAAAACTAGGAAATTTGTGGAATGACATACCCTATAACATAACAATGTGACCGTAAGTGTCACAACCTTGTTGTTTTCACTGCCTATCCAGTGATGTCCTTTCCATTCCATGCCTTTGTTCTCATTCACTATCACCTCTATTCATCATATTTAGGTCTAAAGAATTTTGTTTGATTGAACCATGAGGATGAAAGTAAAATTGAATATAATTCTCTACAACATGGTTCGTTACAAAACATGGTAGTATATCACAAGTGACCATTATCAAGAAGAGGAGTTTTCATAGAATTCAATTGAACTTCAAAGTGATGAATATGTAAGTAAAATGATAATGTGATTTTAAATGAGATAATGGAAAATATAAGAAAAATAACATTAAATAACATAGTATAAGATGTGAAAAGAGTACTGACTCATAATCCTCTTGATGGTGGTGCAAAAATCCACACTATGAAGGTTCCAAGATACCAACATGTGATCATAAATTATTAAATAATTTCCTAAGTTTTCCAGAATTCCAAAATCACACCACCAAGGATAGGAAGTCAATAAGAAGAAAAATAAATCCATAGGGGGCAGGGGGGTTCAGTCAATATTTTTAATGAAAATCAATTCCATCATGGCCATGATGTCACACCCTCAGTTAAGTTTCAATTCATTGAAGCCAGACTAAAATCATAGTGAAATAAGGACAATCATGCTACAACTATTGGTTTGATGATATTTCTAAACATCCAAAAGTTATCCTCCAAAACTTATAAGGTGGAAACCAAAGAACCATAATGGACCCTCACTATCAATGCACCGGAACCTAGAATACATGTTGCATCTAAGCCACTGCACCGAAACACATGCCTCTAAATGAAACCTAGAAAAGAAATTTTGTTAGAAAAATATTTAAAGAAATGTTCTTAAGAATAATAAAAGTATTTATATGATTCAAATTTTAGTCCAAACCCATGGGGTGAATGTCGGAAACTCTTTTATTTAAGAAACAAAATATGATTACAGTATTCAATAGTCTACAAAACAAATTTCCCCACCACATTACTTAAAGTAGAGTCCAACCAATGTGACTAGTGAGACCATATTTTGATATTTTTAGGGATAATTTCAATATAGATTTGATCTTCACAATCAACCCTTCACTTGGTCAAATAATTCCACTAACATAAATTCCCCATCGTATGAATAGTGCATACTTCCAAAAACTCCAAGAGTTTACTCTTAAATATCCTTTTAATTACCCTTATGAATTCACTTTTCTAAACAACACCAAGGGAAAAACCTTAAATAAATTCAGAAAACCCTTAAATATCAATATAGAAAACTTTATGCATTTCCTTATCATCTCTACATTTTCACCTTCCGACTCATCAAGGATAGCTTCTGATATCTTTCTTTTGACTTCTTGCTTCTAGATTTCAAGATGTTGATCTCTTTTTATCCACTATTTCCATACAAGTTTCAAAAATTAGACTTTAAAAAACTCTGTATCCATTAGTTATAATTACTTAGACTAAAAATAATTATCATTTGGTTGAACCTAATAATAAACTACTTAAGAATAATTTTTTAGGATTCACCACCAATCCCTTCGTCAACATATTCAAACCACTTATGATCTTCAATATTTATTTATAGTCGCATGGTTTACCACACCATGATGTTGGTCTTCTTAGCCTGACTAAGGCACATTACTACCTCAACACATATCATACTACAACGTTATTCAGTATATCTATTGAATTAAAAAATTCTTACACATTCTGTAGATCTTTCACTTTTTCCTCCAAAAACTTCTGGTTGAAGTGATATTTTAACTAAATATGATTTTTCCTATAATGAAAAACTATATTTTTTCCCAAGTTAATCACATTTTTTGAATTAAAAAACATCACCATATTCCCTTACCTTTTATCGAGATATTTCATCATCCCCATCATCCATATATACACCTTCCTATATTCCATTAATGAAACATACTCTATTTATATTGTTTAATGTGCAACTACCAGTTGAATTTGTGATATCCAAGTCACTAATATATCGTTATAAGTGAACACATATCCAATGGTTATCCTCTGAGTGTTTAAATCTCCTCCAAGGTCTGTATCTACAAACTCTTACAATGAATAATCTATTCTTAAACAAAGAGAAAATTATTAAAACCCTTTTAGATATTATAGGATCCACTTTATCACTTCCCAGTGATCTCTTCTATGATTTTCTATGAATCTACTAACAAATCACACTCCTTGAATAATTTTTGACCATGTACAAACCATGAAATATATCAAGATTCTAACTACTAATCCAAAAGGAACCATTTTTATGTACTCTAATAAACTTATATTCATGGTTCCTTCTCTTCACTTAACATGAAATGTCCGACCATGGTATTGGTAACTAGTTTCAGCTTTCTCTATCTGAAATGTTCCAAAACCTTTTGAATACAGTCAGATTTAGTGAGGAATAAACTTCCTTAATTTAATCTCCTTACTACATGAATCCCTAATATCCATTTAGCAGTATTGAGATCCTTCATCATGAAACTTCTAAACAATTTAGTTTTTATCTTATCCATCCTTTCTATAACCAGACCATAAATAAAGATTTCATTAATAAAGATAATTAGTATAATAAACTCCCATCATCATACACCTTATAGTAAAAACAATGTTTAGAATTTCTCTAAATAAACTATCATTCCATTATAAAGGCAATGAACTTATGGTTCCACTTTCTTGGTGCTTTATCTAACTTAAAAAGGCGCTGCTTCATATTATAAAAAAGAATATTATTTCATTTATACATGAAACCTTACAAATGTTTTATGTAAATTTCATGATTTATGTTCCCATAAATAATCATATTCTTCATATATAACTGATCTAGATGAAAACCTTCCCTAGAATCCATGTTGAGCACAATTTGAAAATCAGTGTGTTTAAAAGCCAAAGAAAAGTTCTCAGAAAGATATATACCTTCCATTTTTTTTAAAATAATCACAAAAATACTTTTATTTTACTTTTTATACCATCCATTTCTTCCTTCATCCAATAATCCAATTTATTCTGAAGTTCTCTCTTCCTAGTAGTACATTTTATTAGATCCTTTTTTCTGGACACATGTAAGGAATAAATTTCATCCCTCGTTTCTAACTCCCACTGACTCAAGTCATTATAATTCATGCACTCTTTTAGGTTCTCCATAATCTGTGAAAGTAAAATAGTTTAAGTCACTTCCGTATCTTTATACTTGGCACCAAATCTACGTAGACCTCTAAAACTGACCATGTGACTCTACTCTTTCCAAAACCACTACTTTTTTAACTTTAATTTTTGGAGATTTTCTATGAGGATTTTTCAGTCCTTAAGATCTCTAGTACTTTTGACCTTGGAAATATCATCATAACTTTACTAACATACAGAATTGGAATACTCCCTGAACATTCCCAAACATTTATAAATTTTTTATTTCCATTCATTCAAACCTCAATTTGTGGTGATACTTTGATCTCATCAGCAACTTCCACTTGGTTCTGATCTTTCCATAAGATCTCTTAATTGAATGTTCCATTCAATATTTTGAAAACCTTCTAAGATTTATTATTATAGATTCAAAATCAGAATTATTTTCCATTAGAAAAACCTATATAAATATCTAATTTTGTACTCCCCACCATTGTTAGACATCAAATGTTTCAGTTTGTTTCTATTATCCTTCTCCACCATGGATCTCTATTTAATGAAGGTTATGAGTACTTCAAACGTGTTCTTGAGAAAGAAAACCCACACCATATATGTTACATCATTAATATATTTAATGTAGTATTGTGAGACTCCATGAGAATTAATTAAATATGGACCTTATATTTCTGTATGTACGCACTTTAACTTCCATCCCTTAGTATAATGTCACCTTCTATTGCTTTTTGAGGATGCATTCTTCTAATGTTCCATGCTACATGTTTTCGATATTTAGTACTCATTTAAAAACAAGGATTTTTATCCCATTATTACTCAAATGACCATTAATTTCATGCTATAACTTTTTAGAAGTTATTTTTCTAGTATACATTGCACCTTTTCAAACACTTGTTAGGTACAATGTTCCATCATTTACTCATTTGCACATCACTATGTAATCACGTGTGATTTTCCAAACTCCATCCAAAAAGTTTTTTAAAAAATCCACATCAACTAACTATCCTACCAATATAAATTATTTCCTTATCCCTACTATGTACTACACTCCTTGAAATTAAAACTAGATTTCATCCTTTTTCTATCCAGAAACATCACCCTTTCCCATAATCTAAATAGAATCACTATCTACAAGATATACCTTGTCATATATTCTATAAGTATAATTACTTATACTTAAAATCTTAGATTTAGAATTAATAAAGTTCCATATTATATAATCCAATAATCAAGTGAACTGGTGAGACTCAATAGAACATCACTGGTACCATTTAATATGGAATTTTCATATGCACTTCTAAAGGTATATCTTTAGAAATTGAATCTTTGTTCACTAAATCATTCTTCTGATGGCCTTTCTTCCTATAATAAAAACACATGGGGCCACCATTCTTTAAGATAATATAGACCTGACTTATCCTTACTTTTACGTTATTATGAGTTTTCTATGCTAAATAATTCCCCATACCTTTCATACTATATACATATTTGGTAGATTATTGGTTCTCCTTATGATAAATCTACTCATTCAGAATTAGATCCCTAATATCTGAGAACACAAATGTTAACTTTACTCTTGAGTTAATCATCATAGTAACCATCACATCCTAAGATTCTAGGAGTGATGGGAGTAACAATAGTGCATGTTCCAGATCCTTGAAGTTTACCTACACTGATTCCAAAAGACTCTAAAGGATATTAAATTCATTGATGTGACCAGTTTATGACTTTCCTTCTAGCATAATCATGTAGAAAAACCTCTATAAGAGGATAACTTTGTTCATTGATGTTGGTTTCTCATATACATCAAAAAGATCCTTCATAAGTTCTAAAGAAATTGTCCCCTCATGGATGTTATAAGCCATGTTCTAGGCTAGTTACATCTAAATCATTGTTCATTGATGTTGGTTTCTCATATACATTATCAAGATACTTCATAAGTTCTGATGAATTTTTCTCCTCATGGTTTTTATAAGCCATTTTTTGGGATAGTGACATACAAAACATTACAGTTTATTTCTTATCCATCCATTCTTATTATTCATTTTTCATAACTTCCATCTTAGTACCTATCAATGGAATATCTAGATCATTATATATAAAAATAATATATTTAAATCTTATATAATCTAAAATCCTTCTCATTAAACTTCTCCACCTGGACCTTGCCGTCATCCAACACTGTTTCTTTGAAAATCAATGAACTCCCACTAAATTTCAAAAAAATTAAGAGGAAATAGATATTTGTTTCCATAATTATTATACAAGGAAAATTTTGTAATGTTTCTACTAACTGATATCTAACACACCTTTTTCAAGTTATAGTCATTAAAATCACTATAATCAATTTTTTGATACCACTTATTAGGCCTGATGAACTTTCTAAACACCCATAAGTTAACCTATGAAACTATTAAGGAATAAAACAAAGAATTATGATGTATTCATGTTGTCAATGTACCTAAACTTAGAAGATAAGCCACGCCTAATACACTGCACCACAATGCCCACCTAAAAATGAAACCCAGATAAGAAATTTTTTAAGACAATGATTGAAATAAATTAAGGAAAAAGAAAAACACAAGTATTTATGTGGTTTATACTTTATTCCTAATATATAGGAGACACTAAAAACTCTTTTTTTCAAGAAACGTAAGGTTATTATGATATTAAACAGTCTAAAGAACAATTATCCCCACTATACTACTTAAAGTAGATTCCAGCTAGTATAGTCGGTGCCACTATCTTATGATCATCATGGGAATAATGTTCACATAGATCTAATATTCATGGGAACCCCTTTTCTTGGTCAAATACTTCCACTTACTTAACTACCCATTTCAGTTAATAGTACATTCTTTTGGAAACTCCAGGAGTTTACTCTTTCATATCCTTTTGAATAATCATACATATTCCCTTTACTAAATACCATTAAGAAAAAAACATTATATATCCTTAGGAAATTTTTATATATCAATAAATATAATTTTATGAATTCCTTTTTCATCTCTATAGTTTCACCTTAAGATTCATCAAGGATAGACTTTGATTTCCTGTTTTTGATTGCTTGTATCTAGTCTTCCTGTTTCTAGACTTCTATAAATTGATTTATGATTTTCCACCATCTCCATATAGGTTTTGTAAATTATACTTCTAGAACCTATCCTACTATTAGTTCTGATCACATTGATCAAAAATGGTTTTCACATAGATACAACTAACAACAATGACCCTAAATCAATCAATATCTGAAAACAATGGTTCACTCAAACCCTTATAACTCTCAATTAAACTTGATCAAGTCCCATTAAATCAATACAGATTAACCAAATTTTGGTGCAATACAAGGTTTCATAGTGAAATCCTTAAACCAAAATTTTTCATGTTTTGACCTTTTCACCTTCTCTATCAACCCCAGAAAAAGGCCACAGTATAATTACTCTATCATAATATTAACATAAAAGCATAATGAATCTTCATGTGATATCCTATAGTACTATGAAATATTATTGAACATCATAATGAAACTTTAAATATCACACAACAATGGGACCCTTCAACTCAAAAAATTTGAAAGGATTGTATAAAAAAACTCAAGTGTATAAAAACTCAATGGGTAAAGTTCACCTACCTTATATCCTTACCTAGTTATTTATCTATTCCCATACTAATAATAATCAATGCCAATGATCACTCATTTCATCCAAATGACCAAATTATCAATTACTGAACAACCAATAACAAAATACCATAATCTATCTAAACTTGGAAAAATCACCATATAGAGTCAATATATTGAGACTATGAGAAATGACATGATAAAAAACCATGGAATTATCACAGTCCTCTTATAAGTAAAATCCCTAAATTTTTATCTTGATCAACTATAAATTTCTCATGATTTTAATGAGATATAAGGTAAAATTCACTGGCCCATTTATCTCAATTGAAACAGAGAGAAATGACATGTATTTTTCATTATTAATCCTCCTTTATCCGTTTTTTATTAAATATCCATGATTTTTAGTGATATTATCATGGAATTTTATTATCAAATACAAAGGGGAAATAACCCAAATAAATGGAATAATGAGAAGAGTAGGAAAAAATTAGAGATAATTCCTCTAATAAAAGAACTAAAATGATCTCAAAAAACTTAGATCAAAAGAGTAAGAATATAAGAAGGTGGGAGATAGAGTAATAATCCCTCTCATATAGTGTTCCTAGAATAAAATACCCTAAAGGGGGTTTAAAATAAAAAAAATATCAAAAGACCAAAAATCTCCCACTTAAAAAGTGGGTCGACCTTCACCACCGAAAGTTCAGTTTTCCTCACTGGACTCTCAGTGAGATCATAAGGATTATAATGGTCTAATAAAATAATTCCTCCTCAAATAAATCAATTAGTATATTATCATGATATTAAAACATCATATTATCATATTTATCTCCCTCTTTTGACGCATTCAATTAATGGTCAATTTTTTCCACCTACGAGGATAATGTTGATTCTTATTTATCACTACCATTGTGAATGTTAATATAGCCTAAATATTTATATATAAATGTTATTATGATATTATATTATTATTAAAAAACTATTTATAACACATATATTATCTCTATACCTTTTTGACAAAGTTTCGTTGATGGTCAGTTTACCACCTATGAGAACATTGTCAATTCTTTACTTATTAACAACTTCATTAATGGTTAGTGTAACCTATGTATAATATATAAATATTTAATTCTATTTATTTTTAATATTATAGAGTTAATTTTACTAATGGATAAATAATAATGAATCAAAATTGTGAAATTGAAATGAAAATAGGATAAATCAATCAAAGATGTCACCAAACCATTTTATTTCCAATGAAAGGTTAATGAATAAATTCCAATGATTATAATTGATCATGAATAAAAAAAATTAATATAATATAAATATATATCCAAGTTTTAATAGACATAATTTTACTATAAATTAGGTGTAATCATGATGAAACAAAACAAGACCAAAGGTAAAGGGACACTCAAACCCAACTCTTTTATTCTGGGTTTACTCTCTCTTTTACCAATAATTATTTTAAATTATCTTCTAAATGTATTTTATTTTTATTTCCCATTAATTCATATATAGATATTCATGTTTCTACTTCATTAATATAAATTAGTATCCATGATTTAATGATTACTTATAAAGTCTTTATTCTCAAATACTCTCCATGATATCACTTATATTTATTATTATCCTCTTCATTAAATATGATATTTTCTTTGTAAATGTAACTCTTGAATATCCACAATGGTGTTTCCCCTTTTTTTGGAACATTCAATTTTACTAACCATTATATGATTCATGATTATTTTATGAAACTGATTCTTTTATCATGGGTTTTATTTAATGTTTTTGATTAATATATGCTTCTTTTATATGTGATATGCATGATTTTGTGTATATTATGACATGATGTGTAGGTATTAAATTATATATATCTCTAACTATTTGTCTAAATTGATACATATCATGAGATTATTATGTGTGAACATGATACTAGCTTTGTTCACATGATGAAATTATCTTTGTACACATATGATATGTGACCATGAAGCTATCTTTATTCACATTATATGTGTAGCTATGATATGGTTAGTTGTTTCCACAATGTTATGATTTTTCATTATTATTCATGGTTCACATCCTTTTATCCTTCAAATGATTTCCATATGCTTATAATGATGATTTTATGCTTAGTGTATGGTTATACTCACCCATGTACATATTTATAACATGTTTTTTCATCAAAAAATTTATTTAAACTTCATTGAAAATACTCCACTCAACTCACATAAAATACAAGGTAAAACATATTTTTATTGATTTTTACTTTTATAATGGTTGTTTTGAAAATTAATAAATTATGATTTTATTATTGGATTTTATTCTAGAAAAACTTATTCACATTGTTATTTTTTATTTCATATATATTTTTAATGTTAAATTATTAATGTGTATGTGTAATTTTGTATTTTATTGTAGAACCAACCTATAATTTAGATTTTAATTGGTTTTATTTGTAATTTGTGTTTAAATGAAGGTGGGTTTGTCTATGAAATTATTTTATTTAAATATTACATGATATGAAGACTTTGATTATTTATAATTTTTATTCTCATTCATTTTATGAGGAAATATTTAATGATAAAATAGGGTAAGGGGTTATTTAATGTTAATGAATTGTGAGTAGGGGGTGCTATGTGATATTAAATGTGAATTGTGGGAAGTAGGAATAAATTTAAAAAAAATTCATGGGTTTTTTAGGGATTAATTATAGGATATTATGAGATTTTTCAATAGGTAGTGTAATATTAAATGGGGTAGTATCACACTATATAAGATTAAATCATATCTTCCATATATGTAAAAGTAAATAGGGGAGAAGAGTTAGACCACAACATAGTTGCATCAACAATTTCCTTTGAATCTAAGATCTTATCCCAATGATAGTATACTAATTCTCATCATCAAGGGTTTGTGATTCTCCATGGTGGTTGATGGTCATAGCATGCACTAGAAATCCAAGATCCTCATTTTAAATATATCCCATGCTTCAACTTCATGGAGGGGTTTTATTCCAACCAAGCTCATTAGAGAAACCTGAGAACACTGCAAGCATCACAATGGTGAACCCACAATCCCATGGTGATACATGAAATCTCTAATAATTACGGTTCAAGTTCCTTTCTAAGGGTGGTATATGATTTAATTTTATATCAACACTAGTGGTGAAACATCGTCACTGTAAGAAAAAAAGTGGGTTTTATGATTATGATTAAAGTAAGATGATTAGTTGCACAATGTTGGTGATTTTATCAAGTGAAAATGCTTATCAAGGGTATTTTTTTAATTGATCTAGTTTTTATTAGTGAATCACATTGAGTTTCAAAAGATGGTTTTATGGTTTTTATTTTGTTTGTAAATTCTATTTTTGGGGATCTAACTTTCCCATGTCCTATGAGATAAAAGTTACACTAGAGTGCATATATGGTGTGTGACATGTTTACTTGGTGAGTTTATTCAACTAAAGAAGAGTGGTTGTGTCATTGTAGTTTCATTTTTTGTTTCCTAAAATTAGTTATAGATATTTAAGAAGATGTATTCATGATGCACTGACCCCTTTACCTGAAAGTACCCTCCATGCAGACCTTTCCATGCATGATTATACCCCCCAAAACTCCTATTATACACTAACCAGGCCAAACCATTTAAATCCCATGGTAATATTCATTCAATAAGGCCCAAATACCTTCTTACCTGGACCAACATACACAATCCCATTTTTTTGATTCACTAATCATGGATAAAGAGAATGAAAGGGGAAATGGAATAAAATATAGGGTTTATTTCTCAAGAACAAAGATTTACAAAAACTCCCATGAGGCACCACCCCCTATATCTATCATATCTCTCAAGGATATATCTTAGATACAATGGATTTCTGGATAAAATGGATTTGGTGATGATGGAATCTCCTCAATTCATCCTTTTATAGGCACGGTGTGACGAGACCATGTTTGATGTGACTCCTTCACCAACCCTCACTAATCCCCACCTACAACCATGGATTCAAAAATAACAGTCCCTATACATGCAGTATCCATGGTTAAATAATATTGTGGGTAGATTTGGCACACTAAACACATACCAAGGCATCTAGAAAGATCCATCAATTCTCTCCCTCCATCTACAATCCACTTGAGAATTTGCAAAGGTCCAACTTATCTCAAGCTACCACCTTTGTCAGTATATCCATTGGGTTCTCCTTTGTGTGGATATTTACAAGTCACTATAGTTATTGATTCATCACCTCATGTTTCCAATGATAATGATATTATGTAATTTTTCTAGGAATGGTAAATAGAGTTTTTTCTCAAGTCCAAATCACTTTTATTATCATCAAAAGTAGAAACCTTTTATTAGCTCACTATAATCCACAATAAACCCTATACTCATTATGGATGAATCCAAGATCCTGGATAAAATGATTTATCCATAAATTTGGTCATTGATAATGTGATTCACTTCTATAACCTCAACTTACATGATATAGCTTCTTCTATAAAAGTATAGATATATCCTGATGTAGACTTCCTTCTGCCAAGATCTACAACAATATCTATATTTGTATAGCCCTTAACGAGTGGATCAGCTACCCCATAGTACAAACATATATTTTTTTACTTTTAAGATACCTTAAAATACACTTGACTACATCCCATTTCTTCTTCCTAGGATTGTAGAGAAATTATCTCACATTCATTATTGGATGGGTAACTTCTAGCCCCGCACACACAGTAGAATAAATAAAACTTTCAACTTGTAGGAGTATGGTAAAATATCCATCACCTTGATTACTTCCTTGAGTTATAGACATTAACTCTTTCTCAACTTTATATAACTAGGTAGATTAATTCTCAATAGTTTGTCTCTATCCATGATGAAATGTTTTAGAACATGTTGAACATACTTATCCTGAGATAGTTATAACAACCTTATCTTTCAGTCACGAACAATCTATATCCTCAAAAAAAATTATGACACTCCTGGATATTTCATATCAAAAGATATGGATAAATCATTATTCAACTGGATAATCTTAATTATGTATTTCCCAATGATCAAAATTTCATCAGTATAATATAGGAGAAAAATGAATTTACCTTCACAAACACTCCAGAAGTAAACACATTTTTCCTATTGTGTTTACTTATATCCATGACTCTCCATCAATGATTCAAAATTCATATACCACAATCTGAGAGATTTTTTTAATCCTCACAATATATTCTTTAATTTGAATATGAGGTTTTCTATTTAGAAACCTTTAAAACTTCAGGATTCTTTATGTATATCTCCTTGATGAGGTTATCATGAAGAAATGTTTTCTTCACATTCATTTTCTCAAGCTCTAAGTCCAAGATAGACACCAATAAGAAAATGGATCATATTGAATCCATATTCACCATTGGTAAAAATATATCATCAAATTCAACTCCTTTCTTCTAAATGAATCCTTCAACCAATAATTAATATTTCTGTTGACATTATTTCCACTACCATCTTTCTTTATCCTGAACACCCATTTTGTTAATACCTTATTAACTTTATCTAGTTCCACTGAATCGTATGTCTAGTTTTTCCTAAATGAATATATATCATTCTCCATTTCATGTGGTCACTTGATTTCTTTCAAATTCCTATTTATCTAGCCCAACATGAATAGATTCATTCATCCTAGATCCATCCATAACTGAACTTATAGATGACTTCATGAGCAGCAAAATTATTTATCTACTTGAAAATTACTGAATCCTATAAAATGAAGGATAGTTAGGGTAGTTGAAACTGAATCATTTATGTGCAAGTAAGAGAGTGAGTCCCATTCATAAATCTGGAAGAGAACTTTTTATTTGTAAATTTT
The DNA here is from genome assembly GCA_963277665.1 of Viscum album. Lineage (NCBI taxonomy): Eukaryota > Viridiplantae > Streptophyta > Magnoliopsida > Santalales > Viscaceae > Viscum > Viscum album. Next base: position 105,741,608 of record OY728161.1, read on the forward strand.
CTTTAAAAAAATGGAGGGGCTCTATATTTTTTTATTTAAGGGGTTGGGTATCTATAATTATACATCCCCAAATTACATAAATATTAGGAGTGAAAATAATGAATGATTCTAGAAATGAGAGTAAAAGTGTAAAAACATAAAATAAAAAGAAGAAGATGAATAATCGATAGATTTATAGGGTTTGGGAATATCTCTCCATCCATGAAGAGGCAAAAAATTTACTATGTTTCACAAACACAATTCTAAGGAAAATTTTTCATAGTTCCAAAAACCCTATCCTGAAACAGATCATAAAGAAACATGATGAATAGTAACACACATTAAAAAAGTTCACACATAGTAAGTCCACTGTGCTAAAATATTGGTGGTAGAAAAGTATGAGCTACTATTGTCCCCTATCACATGTTTCTACATTAATTCTGCACTACTATAGTAGCTTTTCATTGTTTCCTATTAGATCTAATATAGTATCCCATGAGAGTTGTGGACTGGTTTATAGTATGGTTCTTAGTTATTTGGAATAAATTAAACCAATGGTATTGATCTCCACCAATCCACCCCCCCCCATCGGGGTACTTCTTGAGGAAATTATACTCTTTCTTTCTGGAATTAAATTTCTATTGCTTGTTTTCTCCTCTTATTATTCTTCTTAAAAAAATTATTCTTATTATTTTACCATGCTAATATTATGATAAATTTGTGTGTTTGTGATGTGATTATCCCCTCTCACTGGTGGTTTTAATTTTAACATTCAGTGAATTTTTCACTCTATTAGTGTATTTCCCTATCACTTATTAGCTTCTATGAATTCTATTTTTATTTATTTTTTATGTCAAAATTTTTTAATGTGTTTATTCTTTATCAGTCAATGGGTTTCTTACCTAAATCTTGTAATTTATTTTTTTACTTTTGTTTATGTTTATTTCACTATTTAATTTCACATTATCCTCTTATCATTTTGTGAACTCAAACCTCTATTAATAGAGGGTTGACCAATATCTTTTTGCTGAGGGTGCATGCTGAAATCTATGATTTTGAGTTTTTAATAAAAAAATTATAGTAAAATATTATTTTGACCTATCATTTTTTGTTTATTTCATAAGGTGACAACCTATGAATCATCGTTACTAACTAATTATTATTCATTATATTTTTACTTTCATCTATTTATGATACAACTCAATAGAGAGGATAGTAAAATAGAGAGTTGTGGTGGAGTTACTCTGAGACATTGAGAAAACTTCACTACACTTATTGGAAGTGTCTACTTCAAACCAGAATACCTTCTATTAAGGAGTTTATAGAATATAAAATAATAAGGTTATTTAAGTTCTAAGATACATCATTCACTTGGTTAAATCAGCTTGATCGAGAAAATATTCAATTGAGGAACTATGATAAATAATATTTCAAGATACTCCTTCAGACTAGATTTTTTATTTCTAAATCATATTACATAACCTCATTCCTTCTACCCTTCTCTCTTATTTTACATTTTTACATCATTGTTTCAACCTCCATCACTTCCATTAATTTTCTCTTCTTTCATTTTATTTAAAATCCTAAAAACAATTAATATTATAAAATATAAAAACAAAATATTATAAAGAACATGGTGAATGTTACACCATGGATCCTCTAATAATGATCCCTAAATTTAACCCCCTATACTATGCCCAATTGTTTTATAAATTTTTAAAATATTCTGATAAAACTTCTAAAGGGTCATCGCTCATTAGTTATATTAATCCAAGTTTCATATTCCTATTATTTACTCTTCCCCATACTATGATTATAGCCCACCCTTTCCTTGATGTATATCCTTAGGTGATTTAATTTACAAAGGATATTATGAAATCCTTTAGAAAAACTATGAATAAATATTTAAATAAATTTTAATGTTTCATATGTATTTGTAATGAACTGGATCGGGTATATCTAGCACATCACTTGATCTGACTCACCACAAGGCCTCAAGTGCACCTCCTCATACACTAAAGGTTTCCAAATAGCATTAAGGGTTTCAAAAGATATATTGTGGTTCCTATACCCTCAAATAAGAGTATAATAAAAGAAGAAAATAAACTAAATGCATCTATATACACAACATAATATTGTTCAATAATAAATAACTAAAATAGTACCATGCTATAATAATGAAATGTGGAACTAAAAGTCATATAGACTCAAAGATTTCTAAAACATATAAGAACTAGTTTCCCATAATTATGACCACATATATAGGATAAAATAAACTAAAAAATAAATACACAAGTCTCTACCACCATCCATGATTCATTCCTCAATCCTAGCCTCCACAACTCTCAAGCAGCTCCATCGTGATCCCGAGACTCCACATGAGCCATCTTTCTTGATCAAGAAACATTAGGCCTCTACTCAATCTACTATGAAACCTATGATCCATCTAAAATCATATATATGGTATGCATGAACACTAAGGTTAACATACAGGTGATGAGAAATAAATCTCAGTGGGCCACTCCCAATGGTGAACCTATAATCCACCGTCATATACAAATGCATTCACATGTAATATTCTCATCCTATTAGAAAAATAATAATAGTGGTATAAATAAGTTTTATAAATAAAAGGGGATGAACAAAAATAAATAAAACATCTAACCTCAGTTTTTATCCTAACACTTGAAGAAAATCTACCCCTGCTCTGGCCTAGGATAGAGGATTTATAACACATGGATCACCTCATCGCACAATATCTGATGCATCCACTAGATCTATATAGAAGCTCCAAGATATATAAAAATTCAACAATCATGAATTTTGGACACTGGGATCTCATACTCGGCATCTATAACCATAACACATATCTTTATTGGGATCTAATACTCTAATGGCATGATTTGAACGGGTGATGAGAACTCTACTAACACCAAGATAACCTACCCAAAGTACAATATTCCTATAGAAATAACTATCTCCATAAAATAAAATTGAATAAAGGAATAAACAACAACTCAAGTCCATAAAAACATCTAGGACTACAAAAACCCATCCCCTATCTAGGGAAAAACATCTATTGGACTAGGGGAGTTCTACTCCTCCATAAAAACCATTAGGTCCTGAATAACATATAACAAAAACCATCCAAACAATATAGGAGAGCAGCAAATTAGCATCAAGGACAACACCCTAACCAATAACATCCCAAAATTCTCTTATCACATCACATACCTAAGAAATAATTGCCTCAAACATTGCATCCAATGGTTATAAAAATGTGGGTCGGTCAAATGTTGAAACTAACAGTAAGAACACAGCCCCCATAGGCTCACACCACCAATATATGGGTTCTAATGTGACGCCCAAATTCACCAATGCTAAAAAAATAAATGACCCTACCTAGGTTCAATGTAACATGGTGCTCCCTTGGTCTCCTGGATCACATCCATCTCAAACCCAAAATCCAAGCCTAATAGATGAACCCTCAACTGGAAACTCAACACCTAACCCAAACATATCCATTGTCTCACCCACAATGGAATCCATAAGTAACCATTAATGGCACCCAACTATTCATTGATTAGTAATCCACCCACACAAGCATTTATAATGGTCCTTGAAACCATATCATGAGTAGGATGCCTACAAGGGATCCTTTTCTGCATCCAAAATCCTGAGTGAATCCTTCCCTAAGAATATCCTCAAGTAGTCGCTAATGGACCATGAATGATCTTTAACCAGAAACCCACTAAAAAGGGAGTCCTCAAGAGTCCCTTAGACTCAAGTCAATATATACTCAATGAAACCTTATCATACCTAACACCACACAGTTCCATCCCAACCCAAAGTCTCTATTTGATTCAATCCTCAAACAACTAGATTCATTCCTTAAACAATCAGGCTAATAAACTCAATCCAAGACATCAGTGGGTACCATCTCTAGGAACTGTCCAACTAATCCCAAAAATATCCCACTTTGTATCCATAATAAAATTCATATAATGATCTCACAACCCTCATCTAGGACTCATATCACAACAAAACCCTCAAGAGAATTCTAAATCCAAACCTCAAAGAAATCTTCCCACCAAAACTCTCCCAATCCAAAACTCTATCTAAACAGCTTCTAAATTCCAAAATATTTCCACTATCATGATCTATGTGGAAAAAACACCTATAATATATTGCTCATAAGAAAAATTATGACTCTAGAGTTATAAAATATAAAAAATGACTCAAAAATGTAAGTACACGATATGTGCCTCATGTACATGGCGTGTACCCCCAAGCCTCAACCCAAGTCATGTATATCTGACCAACTTGGTGTGTTATTTTAAAAGTAAATGGTTTTTGCCTCCCATACATGCCATGTATCCCTCGTGTGGTGCTTGTTCATGTACCCTACAAGACCTATGGTCAAGTACCCCACATGGCCTATGATCATGTGCCGCACACAGGCTCTGGCCAAGTTCCACACATGGGAAATGGTCATGTGTTCCACACAAGCCCTAGTCATGAAATCCATATTTCCCCTATCCATGAACTGCATAGGTCGGTTGCCTCACATGCCCATGTTCCCCACATGGGGTGTCTGGTGGTTCCCCAAGACACACCCTAATCCACACAACATGGGATATCCCAAAAACACATGTCGTGTAACCATCATCTCCTACCCTCCACACAAAATGAATAATACATGATATGTGTTCCTAGACTTCATGTCATGTGATTGGGTTTTCCCAAATGGAAAACCCATGAAAATACCATGAAACCCTCGTTCCGCAAAAAATGACCAAAAATAAACCCTCAAAGTGTCCTAAAAAATCATAATAGATATTTCAAACATAAAATTTTAATCTATATGGAATAGATAGAAAAAAAATAAAATTAGTCTACTTTTAGGTGAAATACATCAATTCTTCGGTCCCAAATTTGAGCCATGTCATTTTCGTACTCTGATCCAGGATTAGACAAGCTCCTTGGTTCTATACCTATCTACCTCCCTTCCTTTATATCTCAAATGAGTGTGACCCATAGGGGTAATATATGAGATTCCACATGGGGGGATGATAAAAAGAGAAAAATGAAAATAAAATAAAGAAAAAAAGATAAATAAAAGAAAAAAGGGTGTGTGCCTGATGCCCAAGACATGTTTATGCCTACCCTAGGAAAAACCTATTTTCAAAAATCAATCACTTAGATATAATCTCAATAAGATTATTCATTCAAAATATATCATCATTTTAATCTGTCTGAATAATTAATATTTAATTAACTAAATATTAATATTACTCTAAAAAGTTAAAAACTCATAATTCCCCCAAACTCTTGTTTGAGGGTAAACACCCTATTCTTGACCAAAATAGTGGTCAAAAAAATTATATGAGATTACATGATAGGAAAAATTGCCATTTTTTTCCTCAAAAATCACCTGAGAGAAAAATTTCAAGTTTCTCATAATTTTTTAATAACCCATAATAGTGAAGGTCATTAAAAACTCCCCATGATAATGATTCTCAACCCCAAGAAGCCTTGGTGGTCAAACATACTCACTATAAGAACTATTGCACCTAATTATATCATGACTATACACTAATCAGTCCTATAATTCCCACAACCCTCCCAACATTAGAGATAATCATCTATGACTGATCTGATGCTCCCTGCTATAGGAGTATTTGCATCATCACCTCACAACAAAAACACCAAGCTCCATGGCCCATGCTCCATCCATCATCAAATGCAATGAATGGACATGGATGAACTTCTCACACTTGAGAACCAACATGAAAACAACAGCCATGCATCTCCATTTCACTAGGAATAGTAACCCCCGAAAACCAATAGTACACTCCCCAACATATAGCTTCCCTCACACCGCTCATTAAGTATCGACCTCAATAGGTCCACTAATGAAACACCACTCTAGTTCCCCAAGACCCAAAAAAACATCAATAGACCCACACATAGCCCATTCAACTAATCTATGATCCAATCAACGCCACACATAACCAGCATGCACATGCTCTCATGCAACCAGGCTTTATTCTAGAAGTCCATACCTACCACCACTCTCCTTCTAAAGGTAGAGTGATTCTCCAATAATTTCCATAGGATATTATCAAAACACAATGATCAATAAATCCCATGCAACCCATAGGCACAATAGGCATCACACTCACATGATTCACGCCTCAATAATTCTAGTCTATCACACCTAAACCATTGACCATGCTCCTTATGTAGGCCGGTCAAATAATTTGGATCACCCTCAGTGCCTTTCTTCAAAATTGAGGCATCTTCCTCATTCAAAGATAAAATATATGACCACCCTCCGCTTGGTCATGAATCCAAAACCAAGAGCGACCAACCATGCTCCCACCTCTCTACCAAAATCCCATCCAGATCAAATAGGGATAGGTTCCAACCAAACCCACCCTTTTGACCTAAAAAATCCTCATTCCTAACCACAAAGTCCCTACTATGAAATGATCTCATAGTGAAAGAAGTCCCCAGTGGGTCCCACTAATCAGAGGATCAGTCATGCTTGGTCAAGCTCTTGGTAGATAATAGGCCCTCAGGACCCCACTACAAGACTCAGTAGATAACACATGGCGGGAGTAAAACCCTATTCTATAACTAGAACTAATAACTTTAGAAAAACCAAATTCTCCAAGAAACTCAATCTCAATCCAAACATCTCTTAGAAATCCTTTCCCCCATCGAACCATCACAAGAAGTAGAAAGGAATCCAATTCTTACACTGAACCACATGATTCTCTATACATCCCTCAAAGAAGGAACTATGTATTTATCACTGATGAATATCTCACCATAATATCCACATGGTATTTCATCATAATAAAGATATCTTTGGTTGATTTGAGTAAAATTACACTAAGGAGTTATATGGAACAACACTATAAAAGTCATTGCAGACACTTTAAACAATTGAAACTCCATCATCAGTGAAATCACATGAAAATAGACATATTTCATTTGAATCCTATATTCCAATAATGATTCATGAAAACTGTCCTCCTTCCATCAATCCAAGATAAAAAACAAAATAAATTATAAATCCACAAACCCAAGTGCATCACACTAGGTGAAATAATACAACTATAAAAACAAAAATGAATAACAATAATCCCATGCCCTAAAAAATTTGACATCATATCAAAAAAGGTATTAGAAACACACTAGTATGATACCCATCACATATTATGACACATTCCTAGACCGCCATTCTACCATATCCCTAAAAATTAAGATAAAAAAGAAAATATAAGCTCTAATACGATTGTGTAATGAACCAGCCTGGGTCAACCTGACATGTCACCCGATCTAACTCACCGAAAGGCCTCAATCATTCCTCATCATATTCCATAGGCTTCTAACTAGTTATGAGGGCCAAAAAATATACAATTAATAGAATATACCCAAAAATTAGAGTATAAAAATAGAAATATAAACCAAACATATCCACATACACAACATCAGAGTACATAATAATAAATAACTAAAATAGTATCATGTTATAACAATGAAATAAAAAACTAACAATCATATCAACTAAAATCATGCTAAAACATACAATAACTAGTTACCCATTAGAATGACCACATATATAGGATAAAATAAATTGAAAAATAAATATACAAGGCTCTACTGCCATCCAAGATCCATACCTCAAAACCCAATCTCCATGACTCTTGAGTTGCTCCATCCCGATCCTAAGACTCCATGCAAGTGTTCCTACTCAATCAAGAAATATTGGGCCTCCATCTGATCCATATTGAAACCTATGATCCATCTAAAAGTATATATATGTTCTACACACATACCAAGGTTCATGTGTAGGGGTGAGAAATAAATATCAATAGGCCACCCCAATGGTGAACCTATAATCTATTGTCATATAAAAGTGCATGAATATGTGATATGCCCAGCCTAGTCAAGAACTAATAAAAACCAACATAAATAAACTACATAAATAAAGGAGTCCAAACAAAAATAAATCAAACAGAAAACCTCAGGTTATAGCATGAAACTCAAGGTTAATCTACCCCCACTCTATCCCACATCAGAGGATTTATATCACTTGGATCACCTAGCCACATGACATTAAGATCGTCCTCTAAATCTATATAAGAGATCCAATATATCTAACAATGAAATATTCATGAATTTAGAACCCTAATATCTCATCCTTGGTATCAAAAACCACAACAAAAATCACTATAGGGATCTGGGACTCTAATAGAATGATCTAAACTGGTGATGGGAACTCTACTAACACTAAGATAACCAGTCCAAAGAATGATAGTCCTACATAACTTACTATCTCTATAAAATATAATCAAGGGAGGGTATAGCTCGTAACCTAGGTTTATCAAAACATAGGTGACCACAGACACCTAGACCCTAGTTTTGGTAAAACAACTAATGGCCTATGGGGTATTTCACTCCTCCTGGTTATCCATTAGGCCCCTAGACCCATCTAACAACAAAAAAATATCAACATAAGAGACAACCAGATTAGTCTTAGGGCCAATGCCTAGTCCAATAATAACCCAAGTTTCTCCTATCATATATAATACCTAAGTAATAATTGGATCAAACAAACCAATCAAAGTCCATAAAATGTGGGTTGGTTAAATAATGAACCCATCAAGAAGATCATATCCACCACGGGCTTACACCACCGGTCTCTAGGTTCTAAGGTGAAACCTGAAGATTCCATCACTAAAACAAAAACAACCCTCCCTGGGGTCAATATAACATGGGGATCCCTCTGTCCCATGGATCACATCCATCTAAAAACCATAGGTGACAATAAAAATAGGAATCCTCAACTAGATACTCGACACCTAACCCATCCACATCCATTATCTCATACACAAGGGAATCCATAAATAGCCATCAATAGTACCCAACTGATCATTCATAAGGAATCCACCCACATGGGCATCTACAATTTTTCTCAGGCCCATATCTGGATCAGGACACCCTACAAGGGATCCTATTACTCATCAAAAGTCCCAAGCTAAACCTACCATGGTAATATCTCCAAGTGGTCACCAACAGACCATAGTTGATCCTCAATCATAAATCTGATCACAAGGGAATTCACGAGAGTCCCTCAGACTCATATAAAAATATATTTGATGGTACCCTTCCATATCTTTCACCGCACTATTTCATCCTAATCTAAATTCTCTAACTTATCCCATCCTCAAACAACCCTATCTACACCTCAAACTATTGAGATAATAATCCCAATCCAAGACATCATTGGGTCTCATCTCCAAGAATCTTCCAACTAATCCTCAACATAAGACACTTATCATCTACAAACCAAGTCATGTAATGATATCATGACCCTCATCTAGGGATGACATCACAAACAATACCACAAGGGAATTCTAAATCCAAACCTCAAAGATATCCTCCCACCAAAACTCTCTCAATACAAAACAAAATCTAAATGACCTCTAAATCCTGAAAGGATTAAACCATAATGATATATGTGTAAAAAACTTAGAATATTCTACTCACAAGTCCAATTATGACTTAAGGGTGATAAAATAAAAAAAAATCCTCAAAAGGGGGATTACTTGACTTGTATCATGTGTACATGGTGTGTTCCCCCAAAAATGAACCCAAATCATGTACCTACATCCAACCAGGTGTGTACTTACAAAATTATATGATGTATACCTATCACACACTGTGTGTATCCCACATGGGGTACTTTATCGTGTACTCTAAATGGCCTCTGGACAAGTACCCCACATGGCCTCTAGCCATATTCTATACACGGGATCTATCCAAGTTCCATACATGGGAACTAGTCAAGTTCCCCACATAGGCCCTGGTTATGCAACCCACATGTCCCATAGCCATGCACTACACATGAGAATTGGCCCTATGCCTCATATGACCATGTTCCCCCACAAGTGGTGTCTAGTCCTTCCCTAGGCCACACCCTGAGTTTTCCAACATGGCATTTCCTGAACACACACATCATGTAATCATTATCTTCTACCCTTCATCCATAACAAAGAACACATGAAGTGTGTTCCTAAATTATACATCATGTGATTGGTTTTTCTTGAATGTAAAACCCCTCCAAAACCCTAAAAATTCTTGTTCCTCCAAAAAACTATAAATAGACCCTCAAGGGGTCCCTAGATATTATAATAGCTCTTTAAAAAATAAAATAATTAATATAATTGTATTAGGGAAAAAATAATAAAACTATCCTACCTTTAGGAAAAATATGTTGATCCATCATTCCTGGATCTGAACCATGCCACTTCCTCACTCTGATCTAGGCCCTAATGATCTTCCTGGTTCCATAACTCTATACCTATCTCTATTTATCTCTTGTTTGATCATGACCCATAGGTGGTCTATATGTGATAAGCCACATGGGGGAGGAGGAAAAGAAAATGTATAATGAAAAATAAAAGAAAGAAATAAAAAGAAAAAAAATGGGTCTCGGACCCAATTCGCAAGATAGGGAACATCCTTAGACCATTTTTGACAGTGTAATTAATGATCAAGGTGATAAAATCCACTCATCATGTGGTGGTGCATGACACTATATGGATATTTTTGTTTCTAAAATACCCAATGTCATTTGTTTGATTCTTATGACTGGAAAATTTGAGAAATCTATTACTGATATTCATATTATTGAAAGAATTATAAATAAATGTCTCCCCATTGGAGGTGATCCTGTAAATTATGTTATAGGGATTATGGTATCATGGTCCAGTGAAATTTCCTTGGAAGATACCCCAACATCAGTAAGTGGGGATCACATTGGAGGAATGAGGAGTGGAGAAAGAGCCACAGTTCAGACACATGAGAACCCAAAAGATGGTGGGGATGATAAATAAGATGGATTTGATCTTGGGATGTCTAAATCAGGCTTGAGATAGTTTTGGGACCCTTGTGGTGGTAGGATATGTGCGTATAGTGAAGGGAACACACCTCGTGCGGCTGGTGATAGAAGTAGCACCTCAGCGATGGCGAGAGGTTGGATCTCGATGGTGGTTGGTGACGCATACCTAGAGAAGGTGGGTAGTGATGGGTTTTGGAGTCCCTTCTATGGTTTAATTGGAAATGGTGTGCTGGTAATTTGGGTTTGGGTTCCTGGTGGAGGAGATATCAGAGATATCCTATGGTGGTTCCTATTCCCAGCTAGTGATGATGGCAGCGACCTCAAACATCATGGGGAGAGGGTTGGGGGTGACCTTAGGAGCTGGAGTGATATGGCCTCAATTAATGGGATTTCAGAAGAAATTGGGATGTGATGGTATGGGGATGACTTCAGGTGATGCATGGAGTGGAGGGAGATGACCACACGGTGTGGTGTATTAACGGTAGGGTGTTTTTTTATTGACAAGTCTCGGTAATGGGCTTCAATTTTTAGATAGGCCTTTGGACCAATTTCAATTTTACCCATGGTCTGGGTCATGTCTGATAGAAATTTAATGGTGATGCTGGTAGTAGTGGGATGAATAGTGATGTTATGGGATGCCAATTGGAGGGTCTTGGGTGCCATGGGCTGTCAGGGGTATGGGACTCCGATCGTGAGAAACTCCCACTAATGATGTGCGTACCCACACCTCTGGCTATGAGAATTGAGGATGAACATGATTTCATGAGTGACGACGTTGAAGGGAACAAAGACATCCTTGGGTGGATGTTTTTTTGATAGTCAGTAGATTTTGGTGCTTCTTACATGATGAACATTGGGTGGAGTGTTGTCAGCTAGCCTCACTAACATAGTTGGGTGCACATGGTCTTAGGGGTTGGCAGCAGTCAACTGGTATGATGGCTGCATCAGTAGGTGTGGGTTTTTTAGGTATTCAGGACTTTTTTATGTAGGCTTTAGGTCCTAGAATTATGGGCCTATAGGTAAGGATGAGTGGGTCTTTAGTCCAATATGTTGTGCTTTTTTATGGCGTTATTTTACCACTTTCCTAGTTTTGTGGTGCTTTTTGTGCCACACACTTGCGAGTTTCTATTTTTTATTTTTATAAATAAATTTTATGTCTGAGTACACTCGGTGGCTAAAACTTCTTGACTAATATTTAATTAATTAAATATTAATATTCTTATAGAAAGTGAATGGATTTAAATTCCATAAAACTCCCATCAAAGGGTAAAAATGTTATTCTAGGACTAATAGGGTGGTCATAAAAATTATATAAAATATTTCGACGAGATAAATTAACATTTTTTCCTAAAAAATCACCCAAGATAAAAAAAAATCCTGATTATCACAACCTATAACAACGTGAATTACTACTATATTCATGTTGTATGAACCTAATTTTTCAAAGAAATTAAACCATTTTATTTTAATAGTTATATTATTATGTATGCTTATCTTAAAATTTATGTAATGTTCATGTATATAAATTAAGGGTTTTTATGGTTAGTATTGGATCAAGGTTTAATTAATTTGGGAATTATGTTATTAAAATACAACCAAGGTTAAACATAGGGGTTTCATAAATTAATACATTAACATTGGTTTAATCACTTTAATTAGTTATTTATCCATGCTTTATTAACTTATATTTTTTCTAAATTTTTCTATTTTAGAAAATTGTAAGGACCAGGGGGAACCAAACCAATAACCCATGTCATGGATAATGTAATGATTTTCTAAATAACACCCCAAATGCAATAAATGAAGGAGTTTAAAACTCATATTAATTCTTAACCAATTTTCTCATGTTATAAACAATAACATAAACCTTCTGTAACATCCACATTCACCCAAGAGGTATAAATTATATATTCAGTCCTTTAGGTGAAGATGAACACATTCATTTAGTGGATATTATAATCAACTTATTATATGATAATGTGTAAACTCTATGGAAAGGATATTTTCCATATTTAATTCCTCTAATTAAGAGAAGGTTACTCTATACATCTACTATTTATATGTAGAAGCTGATCAATGGTGGATATTAATCAATAATACAATTCCTAAGGATAAATTTATAGAAATAGAGTGGGAAGAATTTAATAAAATATTTCTTAACAGGTATTTCCTTTAAAATATTCATACCAATTTGTAGAGAGAATTTCCAGATCTCATGGAAAAAGAGAATGAATTTATTTCAATATATGAGGAAATTTTGACATGGATTTCATGGTACGCCACTGGTTTTTTATCAACCACGGTAGAAAAATAGATAGTTTATTTTGTGGTTTAAAACCACATCTTCAAGAATTAGTAGTAATCTGAGACTTTTATATTTATGAAGAAGAGGTTTAGTGTGCTCTCAAAATTGAGATGGAGTTTGTATAATGGTCCCATGGATATATAGACAATAAATTAAGGATGGAGTTTCATGTTAGAGGATCAAATAAAAAAGGAAATAGAGGTAAGAAAATCCAAATATCTATATGATAATGATATGGAAAGAAACACATGGGGAACTTCCTCAAAATAATAAGCAGTTCTTAAAGTGTAAAATAAAATGGTATCAAAATTAAGAATTCTAAAGGGTTATGAAAAAGGAAACATGATACAATATAGGAAAGTAAGGAACCTCTCAATGCACCACTTATGGTATAATGTTTCAACTAAAAGGAACTTGGGAACTATGTCAGTTAGTACAACAAACCAAGGTTCTTTAAGGGTGATAAACATCAACATACACCAAATAAAAAGGATCAAGGGATGGCTTATTTTATCACCACCATCATGGTAGAGAAATAAAATGAATTGTAGAAAGGTACGCTTACTATTAACTCAAGAATTGTGTAAGTTTTATTTGATTATGGTTCAATGAATTTCTTTATATCCTATAAGTTCTCTAGAAATATTTAATCATCCATTGATTCCTTGAAGATGCTATATCTCTAAAAACACCTAGTGGTGAAATAATTACAACCAAGTGTCATAATCTTCCTTTATTATCATATTTAGGAAGATTATTTTAACAAATATTGTAATTTTTCCTTTTTTGTTGTACTAGGAATGGATTAGATCTCATTATATTGAGCTCATATAAAATTTCAAGAAAAGGAAATATCTTTTCATATATTGAATCATCCAACTATCCTATACAAATTTAAGGAATTTAAGTAATATTATGAATTTTCTTTAAAAAAATACTTCAAAATTATGGGTATTGATACCAAATAAAGAAGCATATCTTTATCAAATGGTTCAGAAAACGGAATGAATCAACCTTAAATAAATTCCCATTATAAGGTAATGCATGGATCTATTTCGCTAATAATTCATAGCCTTCCCCCAGATCATAAGGTGGAGTTATTAATATAACTTATACCTAGTATAACACCGATATTCAAAAGCCCCTATAAGATAGCCTTGATAGAACTGGATGAGTAGAATAAGACTAACAATGTCACTTGGATAAATGGTTTATATTACCCAGTTCATCACCTTGGGGTGAACCAATTCTCTTTTTGAAGAATAAGTTTGGTTCAATGAAAATTTTCATCGATTGTCAAGATCTCAACAAGATCACTATAGAGAATAAGTATACACTACCACATATTGAGGTATTGCTTTACCAACTTCAAGGAGATCAATACTTCTTAAAAGTGGATCTTCATTTGTTATATAGTTATATGAAGGTGAAGAGAAAAGATATTCAAAAAATAGACTTCCATATAAGATATGGACACTATAAGTAAAAAATGATCCCATTTGTCCTATAAGAACACTAGAAATATTCATGGACATAATGAATAGATCCTTTAGAGAATACCTTGATAAATTTGTGATGGTATTTATTGTAAATATTATCATATACTTTAAGTGAAAAGAAGAGCATGAGGAACATTTAAGGATGGTGTAAAATAATTCCAGTAAGAAGATTCTTTATGCTAAGTTTAGAAAATGTGATTTTTGGATATATAAGTATCATTATTGAGAAATTTGATTACAAGTGAATAAATATTTATGGATAATTCAAGGATAAAGGTGAATGAAGAATATACTAGATCCAAAAATTTAAAAGAGATCCATAGTATTCTTATATTATGTGGTTATTATAGAATATTTGTGAGAAATTTCTCATTGTTATCTATCCCAATAACTAAGTTAACATGAAAGAGAGTAAAGTATGAATGGGAAAATTAATGTGAATAGGGATTTAAGGATCATAGAAGAGGAAAATCACTACACCTATACTCACAATACCCTCAAGTGGAGATGGTTTTTTAATGTGAATTGATTCCATAGAGAAAGTATTGGGTTGAAAAATCAAGAAAAATGGTAATGTGATAGTCTATACCTCATGAAAATTTAAATTTCATAAACATTACTACCTAAAACATGATCTAGAGTTAAAAAATATGATCATTGCATTAAATATTTAGAGTCACTTCCTCTCTAGAGATAAGTGTGACACATATACTGATCACAAGAGTTTAAAATTTATATTCACCATAAAGAACTAAACATGAAAAAATTAATATGGTTGAAGTTAATCATGGACTATTATTTCTCAATATACTATCATCCTAGAAATGAAAATAACATAGATGATACTCTTAGTAAAAAGGAACCTATTACCCTATCTATGATAAGGATTTAGAAAGACCCTATATCTATGGATATACAAATGATAGATCAATAAATCATAAAGGATGGGAATACATCCTACCTTTCCCAAATGATTATCCAACTATATATCCAAGAGAAGATCAAGGAGGAATAGAGGGATGATCTAAACCTTCAAAGAAGGTGAGAGAAACCAAGGAAGGGAATATTCATGAATTAAACATCTATAAAGATATATTCATTCAATTTGGATCAATAATCTATTCTTCGTCCACACTATAGATAAATAATGATCTATTAGATGATTCAAATAACTCATATTTATCTATAAACCTTAGAATAACCATGATATACCATGATATTTGAGATTACTTATGGCATAAAAACATTAAGAAGGATATTGTTGAGTACACCTCAAAATGATTGGTATGTTAGAAATTTTAATCAAGGTGTCATAAGTCTAAGGGTATGAATCAACCATTACCCATACCAAAATGAAAATAAAAGAACATCACTATGGAATTTTTCATGGGAACATTGAATAAATCTAAAGGAAACAACACTATATAGGTTATGGTTGATCAAATCACCAAGACTGATCACGTCATCACTATTTGATAATATTTCTATTTTTATCAAATTTTCAAGATATACATCAAGGAAGTAGTGAGGATGCATAGAGAACCACTTTAGATCATATCTAATCAAGATCCAAGGTTCGCCTCTAAGTTATAGAGGATTATTTAACATGCCTTAAACATAGAGTTAAATTTTAACATGGACTATCACACTCAAATTACTTTTAAAACAAAAATAAATAACCAAAAACTTGAAAACATGTTCAGAGATTTATCAATGGACTTCAAAGAAGGTTGGGATCAATTTTTTCGGTCAAGTTTTTAAACAATAATAGTTTTTACTCAAGTATAAAAATAGCATGATATAAATCTCTATATGAAATGAGATATGTAGAACTCCAACATGTTTAGATGAAGTTGGTGAATGTATGTTATTGGGGTTTGAAATTGTGTATGAAATGACATAGAGGTTTTAATCCATTTAGAAAAATATTAAAGTCTCTTAAAGTCAATAGAAAAACTATGTTGGAAATCATCAAATAGGATTAGAGTTTAAAGTTAGATACAAAGTGCTCCTTCAAATATCACCCTCAAAGACAGTCATGAGGTTTATAAATAAGGTTAATCTTTAACCTAGGTGCATTTTCCCCTTCAATATCCTTGATTTTGTAGGATTTGTGTCATATTTACTGGAACTTCCACCAAACCAAGATCAACTGCTTGATGTTTTCCATGTATCTCTCATAGATAAGTATATACCTAATTCCTTACATGTACAAAATCCAGATGTGGTATAACTGAAGCATGACCTCTCTTATGAGAAATTTTCAGTGAATATATTGAACCATATAAACAAAATTCAACTCATAAAGACAACTCTCCTTGTTAAAATACTTTTTTTGAACCATAAGTATGAAAAGGTAACATGAAAACCTAAGGATACAATTAAATAGAAATATCCTCATCTATTCTCAACAGAGGATATGAGTTAAAATTTCAAGGATGAAATTTATAAAGGGGAGAAGAATGTAACGAACCTTAATTTTCTATATAATATTTACCATATGAATATGTATGTGCATCATATTTAGATATAATATATAGTGAGTAAAACACATAAACCATGTAATAAAACCTATCATAACTTTATTTCATCATTATAAAACATTACATATCGAGAATAAATATTCCTAATAAAACTAAAAATAGTATAATGAGACAATAAACCTAAATAAATAATATAACTATAATTTTAAATTTTATAGTGTTGTGGTCTCCCAAAATTATCACCACTATGAATAATAATATAAAAACAAACCGGTAAGAATAGTATAGAAATTTTTTAAAGGATGCAGATTAATTTGAGATAAGAATAATTAAATTATGGATGAAGAAAATAAAGTATATTTATAGGAATCATAAATCCAATATAATCATTAGAAAGTAATTCTAACTGTTGTAATAGTAGTTTGGTCATTAGAACCAATGGAATAGAAAATGACATGTAAATTATATTTTAAATAAATATAATAAATAAAAATAATTATTTTAATTATATAAAATAATTATTCAAATTAGGTAACTTCAAAATAGTATAAGTGTATATTTTTAATAAAGTGTATTTTAACTAGTTTCACAAAAACCATAGTTTTATGGTAATAATTAAATATGAAAATTACATAATATATAAAATTATTTTGATGAAATAAAATTCATTTTTTTTATTCATCAAATAAAAAGGTTCAATAGTTATTTTTTTTTTGAAAGACATTAATTTTTATGTGAATAAAAAAAATACAGTTTTAAAATACTGTATGTTTTATGAAATAATATTGATGTAATAAAGACATGATAAATTATAAAATGTTTTTATCAACAAAAAAAGGATTAAAAATATAAATTATTTATTTAAAAATAAAAAAAATCATTTTCCAATTGAAATATTAATTTCTAAAGTCTAAAAAGATAATGTATACCCTTAAAAAAAATTTTATTTTTTCTTCATTTCTTTTATAGAAACAAATAAATTTTGTTCTTTAATAGATTGAAATAAATAAAAAAATAAGTTTTTAATTAAATAGTATTAATATTATAAAATAATACCACTTTTATTTTTCTTGGTCTTGAAATAATATTTTATTTGATATTTTAACTTAATATACATCTCCCATTCAAGTATAAATTCCCTCTCTCGCCCCTAGAAAATCACTTCCCAAACACTTATATTTACCTAAGATCTACCTGATTCTCTACCCATAATCTTCACAAGATCTTTTTATATGTTCTAGTTTCATACAACTCCATGCCTCTAAGGCATTAAGGCCTTAGTGAATGATCAAACATTAAGGAAGATGTAATATTTTCTTCTTTTTCCTTTAAATTTTCCACTTCCATTCTTCGGATATAATATCCCTATCTAAAGAAATCCTATTGAAATAAATTAAGAAGTATATTAACATGAATTTAATTTTTTATGCTATCATAAATTCATTATAATCTAATTATAATATATATATATATATATATTCTCCCCCTATTTTTGACACATCCTGTTAATGATCGGTTTTATCTACCTATGAGTACATTGACAAAAATTATTTATAATTTACTTTATGGATGGTTGGTGTTCCATAAATATTTATATAAATTTTATTATGATAATATATGATAATTAAAAACTATTTATAACATATACATTATCTCTCTCCCTCTTTTGAAAAAGTCTCATTAATAGTCAGTTTACCACCTATGAGGACATTGTCAATTCCTTATTTATCACCACCTTCATGGGTGGTTATTATTACTTATATATAATGCATATATATTTAATTACATGTATTTTTAATATTCTTTAGAGAATTTTTCTAATGGATAAATATAAATGAATCAAAACCATGAAATCAAAACAAAAATAGGATAATTTAATCAAACAAGTCAACAAACCATTTTTTTCTATAATTAAAGTTTAGTAAATAAATTATAATTATTATAATTGATTAATAATAACATAAATTAATGTAATATACATCTATATACATGTTTTAATAAACACTATTTTACTATATAGGAGGTTTTAATGTGATGAAACAAAATGGGTCCTAAGGTAAGGAGACTCTCAAACCTGTATCTTTTCTTTTTTGATTACTCCCTCTTTCTCAATTATTTCCCTATTATTATTCTAAAATATCTTATAAATGTATGTAATATTAATTTAAATTTTTTATTCCTATTATATTCATGTTTCTACTTCATTGAGATAAATTCTTATCCATTATTCAATGATTATTGATAAAGACTTTATTCTTGAAAGTTCCCCTTGATTATTCTTATGTTTATTATTATATTATTCATTAAATATTATATTTTCTTTTTAAATGATACCATTTAATATAAAAAATTATGGTTTCCATTATTATTTTGGGAACCTCCAAGTTTACACACCATTATATTATTCATGATGCTATTATGAAACCCATTTTTATCATGGGTTTTATTTCATGTTTATGATTTATATATACATTATTTCAATGTGTTATGCATGATTTTGATAATATTATGATGTGAAGTGTGGGACCATAATTATTATCCCTCTAATAGATATGGTAATTTTATATAGATCATGAGATTATTATGTGTGAACATGATGCTAGATTTGTTCACATGATGCAGTTAGATTTGTACACATATGATGTGTGAACATAATGGTATATTTGTTCACATTCTATGCCATGGGATGATGGAGTAAGATTTTTCCACAGTGTTATAATGTTTTATTATTATGCATGTATCACATTCCATTTCTACTTTAAATTATTTTCATATGATTTTGATGATGATCCTATGCTTATGATAGGATTATATTCACCCATTCACTTATATTGATTCATGTCTCATTTTCCTCCCTATTACTCCAGTCCTTACTGGGATTTTACCTCACTATTTATTTGATCTATATCCTTATATGATTACATATACTAAAACGATTATGAAATCCTTTATGAAAACTATTAATAAGGATTTAAATAAAGTTTAAATTTCCATATGTATTCATTTTGTACGAACCTAATTTACCCAAGACACTAAACCTATTATTTTGGGAGTTATATTATTACATATGTTAATCTTTAAAATAATGTAAAATTTATGTTTGTAAAGTATGGGTCACTATATATCTTTTAATCAAGTGATTACTCCGTTGATATGAATGAGATCTCAGTTTTAATCCCTCAATGGGGAAGTAAAGTTTCTTTTTTTAATAAAATATTCAAATTAAAGTTCCACTAATTTATTAAGGAATTAGGTTTAGTACTTCCAATCAATTCATATTGGAAAAAATTAAAAATTTATAAAAGATAATGTGGAATAAGGTTTCTTGAAGCTATATTTTTTTCCTATGAAGGATCAAGTGTTTGATGTGTTTACAAACCATTGCCTAAATATGAATTTCATAAATTAAGGTTGATGATAATAGTTCTTCCTCATGACATAGCCATGGTATGTGTTTCACCCCCTTATCTATTATTTTTTGGATTATTATTTTCATATGGGGAGATAATATCGATAAATAAAAGTAAAAATTTTACCTCAAAAGGGAGATAATATATTCAAGGGGATAATTTTAAATGGAAATTAGTGAATTCAAGGTGTAAATAGGTGTGTGTGTGTGTGTGTGAAGTTGAGAGATTATCATGTGTGGGTTACATGAAAAAAGTGTGTATGTGGGTGTTTAGGTGATTGTAAAGATATTACTTTAGTTTGTGTGAGTGTTTTTTGGTGAAAAGTGAACTATTTTTTATTTTTTCTATTGATTATTTTTATAGTAAATTTGTTAAATTCATGTAGAAGAGAAGTTTTCAATAGAATTAATCAAAGAAGTGGTTGGTACAAAACTAATTTTCTAGATTTAGTTGTAAATTAATTCATATTCATTTGTTACAAATTATACTAAGGTGATTGATAATATTTTTTCATTTTATAAATCTTTGAGAATGTATTTTAGTTATTCTTATTTCATACATTGATTTTTCTCACATAGGATTAAAATTGAATATTTTAAATGTAATTTCTAATAATGAGAGAATTGTTTAGAGTTTTTACTATGATATGTTTAATGTGAAAGAGATATGTTTTGGTATTAATATTTACTCTTATAATAATAAATTGGGTATCAAAGTGTTACATATTAACTTGGTTCATTTCAGTAAATAATTTTAATGTCTAAAGAGATGTATAGTGGTGATTCATGTTTGATTCATTGGTTTCCAACAATATCCAAAGGTGAATATTTTTTAAAACCATGTATCATCATGTTTTAAGAATAATGAAGTGGAAAAAGAATAATGTGTTCAATTAAGTCTTATTTTAACTTGGATACATGATCTCTAATTATGTTTATTGTTGTTGTCAACATAAACAATGATCAAAATGGTTAAAATTATTGATAAAAATATTAAAGGAAGTCCCATAAAATTTTTGGAATGATTTGATATGTTAAATAGGGGTTTGATTAATTTTTATATCTATATAAGAAATATAATTGTGATGATATGTGTCAAGACATAATATTTATGTATAATTTCTAAAAAAAGGTCAATTAAATATCACACTATAATAGTTAATTACAACATCATGATTTATAATCATAGATAAATATTATTAGGATGGTCAAAACTACTTTAGGATTACACTAAAATGGTATGTTGTGGTTTTCATGTTTTCACATTATATTTTACCTCAATGTTATTTTTTCATGGTTTGAAATTCTTGATTTTGGAATTGGAATTGGATGGTCATTACGACTTGGTATTACATCACAATGCATGGGATCAATAAAAATTGGTGATCAGTTGTTTGATGAGGGTAATCACCAAGGTAATAATTTTCAAGATATGATATATAAAAAGAAACCATTATATTGTAATTAAGTTGTCTATGATATTATTATTTTCAAATGGAATTAATTTTTTAGAGTTGTTGGTTTTAACTGTTTTGTAACCACATGCATCATATCATACTGAAAGGCGTTACACCCTGATTTTTTAAATGTCTATATATGTTTAAAAATTCACTAGAATTCAATATAATAAGAATGAGATAAGTGTATAAAATATTATAATATTCTAAGAGAGAAGTTATTCAATATAGAAAAGGGTAAAGGGAACTAAGATGAATATTCTTGAAGTTGGAGCATTATTTTATCAACATTAAAAAATGGTAACTTCAGTTTGATATTGGTAATTCTACATTGAAGAATGAAGTGGTATTATTTTTTTATGTAGATTTATTATTAGTATGATCTTAGTGTTTTAAATAATCAATAAGTTTATCTTAAAGTTGAAATATAATAGTCATTAAAAGGCAGCAATTTCAGTGAGGAGGAGATATGATCGAAGAAGATCAACCATACTTATTTTAATTCTTATTAATTTATTATATGTTATAGAATAGTTGAGATGTTTTAGGATAATTGATTTTTAATTATTGAAAGATTTATCTTTGTTTTTTAATATTCATCATATTTTCCAAGTTAATTATGAGGTCTTGAGTATTTATAGGTCATCCTAAGGATGTAGTCATTCATTATTAATTATTGAACAATATAAATGATCATATTTTTTCTAATATTTTAATTTAATATTATTAATAATAGTGTAAATTTAATATAATAAATTAAAAATAATTTAATAGAGGTTTGTAAAATATCATAATAGAAAAAAAAAATCATTGATTCACCCAACCCTAATGAATATTATGTGATCTATTCAACTAGGACCTCTTTGGTTTCCACTATGTTTGGATAGGGGTTTTACCTATTAAAACCCTTTTAATTTTTACTTTACCCATCAATCATATCACTAATATTTAATGTCCATAGGCCAAAATATCATGGTAAATAATGATCATGACATGAAATCTAATAATTTTAAATCAATTAGTTCCCAAAAATCAATAAATAGTCATAAAGTGATAATGAAAACAAGAAGGTAAGTTAAAGTGAACTCAAAAGAACAAATAAAATTGAATAAATATTATATGGTAAAAAGGAGGAAATAACGAATAGGTACCAAAGACATCAAATAGAATAGATACCATCTCTCATTTCATTACTCATACTGTATCATTGGTACTCACTATACATTATATTTCAGACTACCCATAGAGGAACTTCAAATCTATCATATGTCATCATAAATTCTTTCTCCAACTACATGATGGCATAACACTATGTCAGTACATTGATCCCTTGGATAGAATATCATGAATCATCATCATCATCAATTCATATCATGTTTTATGTCTATGTACATACTATTAGTACATCATAGAGGAATATAACCCTCCTTCAGTGTGGGTATTGTCTCATCTATCTAGTGGGGTTTCCTGCTCTCTCATAAAGAATAATTTGTTATTGTACCCTATTTAATCACCCAAATTAAGATAACCAATAGGGAGGAACTTTCATTAAAAAATAATATAATTATCTATATGCACAACCTTTCAATAAAATGAGACATGTTCCACCAATCTTGATCATGATCCTTGAGGTCATATTTAACATTATGTCCCCGTTGAGGTCTTATCATGATCATTAAGGTCATCCTAGACACAACCTCTTTGTCTAAGGTTCATCACAAAATCATCCCTATCTAGTACGCTATGTTATATATCACTCTATATCACATAAGGAAAATTCAATCACACTATGTAGTGAACCCACTCCACTCATAACCCAACATCTCATCCTGATATGATGATCAAAACAACTTTGGGTCTATCTCCCCAAACCTACCCCCATTCATCAATTGAAATAGCACTGTTTTTAACCCAAAACATGAAAATCATTTCCCACATAGTTTATGGTTAAATATCTTTACCATAACCCATTTAACCATAAGGTGTATCACACTATTAAAAGGTTCATCAAAACCCCAAATTATATATCATGTTTGATCACACATTGAAGTATCATTGAAACATTATGAATAAACTCCAAGAAATCTAGAAAACCTAAGAACCTTATACTTTATTAAAATACTAAGGGGTGAATATTAATTCCCCATGAACATATATTCAATATTCATTATAATGAATCATCTTGAAACAAGAGTAGATATACAATCCATCTGTCAAATCAATTGAGTAAACAAGTACAATATACTTTCAAAATAAGGCACGACTCATATGAGTTCAATTATAACAAATCATTTATAAGAAAAAAAATGTATTATTATTTCATTAAAAACATTTCAAATACCTATTTTGTTAAATATTAAAGTGTATTTATTGTGGTATTCAAATACCAAATTCCCTTTTCTAAATTCTAATAAAACCTATTTCAAATCATTCCTTTAAAACCACATTGTTTCCCATTGAAATTTTATTTCAAATATTTTATTTTAAATTATATATTCCTTTATGAAATCCCATTTTAGAATATTTTATTTCCTTTAAAATTCAAGTTTAAAGTTCAACCCATTTGGATCTATAAAAACTGACTAAATCATCAACCTACACAACTCGTACAAGCTAAGATATGGGCCGCCAACACTTATTTAATGTTGGAACCAAGGTGACTCCAATATTGGATCTAAGGGGATCCAAGTTATAGATTGATATTGTACTATGTTTTTTTCAGTCCTTCCTAGATTGATAAATGATATTTAAGGCTAAGTGAGATAGTTTAGGAAATAGAAGCTTGAAATAGGAATTGAGTAAGTTTGTAAAATGGAATTGTTTTCATGTTTTCTAATTTTTTGGTTAAAATATTTAAAGGGATATTTTTAATTTTCTAGAACTTGTGTGTTTAGAGTCATATATAAATTTTTAAAACTAATTTGGTAAAAAAATGGATATTTTTCATATAGTAATTATATAAACTTTAAGAAATTATGAAATTGTGTAGCAAGTATGTGGTAGACAGCTCACATAGGAATTTGTGAAGGAGGTTCACAATAGGGATTTCATGAAGGAGTTATGCATGAAATTAAATGAACCAGTATAATTTATGAATTTGAGGTAGTATTTTTAAGTGTTTGATGCTATATAATTTCTCATAAATGAGTTTCATGGTGGACTGTATGCAAAGTCACAATGTGAAGAGGCTTAATATAATTTTTGGGATTAGAGATATTTTCATAGGAATTTACCTATAAATACGTCACTAATCCTTTCATTAAGGATGGATGAAGTGCTAAAGAAATATCCAAAGTTTAATCACATTGATAAAATAAATATCCAAAGCATACTCGATCATAATGAAAAGGGTACCATGAAGGGATTTCATGAAGTAAAACTGTGTGGGTAGTTTGCAGGAGGCAGGCAACTGAGGAGTTCCATGAAGTAATTTTACAAGGTTTAGTATCTAAGGGAGGCTTATGAATGGTATGATTAAAATTAGTTTTCAAAGAACTATACCATATACTACAAATTAGTTCTTGTGGGACACTAGGGGTTTGGAAAGATAATATGTAGTGAATAGTGATCTATGTAAGACTTATATTCAAGGTGGTGTTAGGAGAGGAATTTTTATACAGAAAATTATAATGGTTATTTTAGATATTGAGGAGTTCATATGAGTATCATATTAAATCTTCCATGATAAAAATCAATGTATATTTTATTGAAAATGTGTAAGTGACTTTCACATCGATAAAATGAGAAGAATTTCATCTAAATCATTGCATATAGGAGGATTTTATGAAAGTGATTTTAGGGTGATAGTACATTTCTCCTAGAACTTAATTATAAAGGAAGTGATCCTAGTAGAGAGTGGTTTTATCCAAAAAATGTAATCCAAAAAAACTAGTGAAGTATAGTGTATTCTAGTACAACTAACACATCATTGGTGTATGCTCCTTGTATTAGCCCTTTGTATTTAACCATGTAAAATCTTTGTGTCATGTTTTTACTTATGTATTTTTGTTTTTGGTAGATTTGTATTTAGATGTGATGGGTTAAATGTGTTCCTACCAATTCAGTAACAAGATCCATCTTAACAAAAAGAAAAGGTTCACATCCTAGTTCACTCCTCCCCTCTCAGAGTGTCTCATGTTTCAATATTCAACCTATAATACCATTAAAAAATGATGACAATCACAGTGAAAATTTACATATCAATCCAAAAATGGAACATATAACTTATAAAAAATTAAAGGATATGAATAAAAAACTTATGTCATTATATCCTCTCCACCTTAAAGAATTTTTGTCCCTAAAAACATAAATTACCCAAATAGGTGAGGGTATTGGGATTGAATTTGACTCTCACACACCCAAAATCTCTCTTGAAAGTTCCCATGATTCCATTGAACATGAAATAATGGTATCACCCAACCTCAAAGGGTACTATGTTTTTTATCATTAATCACTATTGGGTACTCTGAGAAGGTAGAATCATCCTCGATATCCATATCACCCTAGTTGATGACATGAGATGGTTCATGAATGTACCTCCTCAGTTATGAAATATGTAATATATTGTGTACCTAGTCCAATTACAGGGGTAAATATAATTGGTAATAAACCACACCTACTATGTATAGGAATTGTATAGTTTCAATGAATTATGGGAACATCTTACTTTTAAAACCAAAACTCTATAAACAGAATCATGGTGATACCTTCAAAAACACATGATCACCCTCTTGAAATTCTAATGGCCTCCATTATCATTCAATATGGGAATTTTGATAGCTTTAAGTTGTCTTCATTATACCATGGATCACATTCACTTTATTCATCATCAATCACACCAAATATATTCACATTAGTGACAACTTGAAAATATATGTCCAGTATAGGGGAGACCTGAAGGGTATTCTATATAGATCCATGAAAGGTTCTATGATAAAGTGGATTGGTGGTTTTTTTGAATGAAAACTCCACTAGTTGTAAGTGATACACCCATATCCATCTTAATTCAAGCACAAAAATACACAATATATCCTTGAGAACATGAATGGTTCTCTTGGTATATCTATCCATCTAAGGGTGGAATGGTATACTCAACTATAACTCAGTCATGATTTCCTTGGGCAGGCTTCACCAAAATCGGAACATGGATTGAGTGTCTCGATCAAAAATGATCATCAAAGGTATCCCATGCAATATAATGATCTCTCCCATGTAAAAGTATCATAATATCTTCATAAAACTCTTCTCCTAAATGGGAATAAAGTGGGATAACTTAGTTATCTAGTTGATGATAACCTATATAGAATCATGACCCTTCATTTAATGTTGGATTCCCTCCATAAATTCCACTGATATATCATCCCACTTCCATTATATAATCTTGAAGGGTTGATCCAAAAACACTAGAAGACAATGTTTACCCTTCACCTATTGATAGGTAAGATATCATGATATAAACATAGTAACACTCTGCATCATACCCAACCATCAATACTAATTCCTAAGATCATAGTATATCTCATCCACACTCAAATGTTCCACCAAGGGTAAAGTGTGAAACTCCCTTAACGCCTCCTCACATGGTGTGACTAGGACCACCGTTCTCCCAAACCACTGTTCGGCCCTAAAATAGGATGGCGTTCTCCACACCTTTAAAGAATCCTTTGGGTGTAACACTTTAGGATATCCAGTCACACAGGACCTCACATTAAATGTCTCTAAACTAGTCCTCCCTTATACAATAAGGAATCTGAGGGGATACCACGATAAATCAAAGACAAGTTAAATCTCCATCAACTACCAAGGACACCGCATTGATGTCAACTACTCAGAAACTTCCTCCATCAACTGAGCATGTGACTTTCTAAAAAGGGAATCGACCACCTTATTTCCCTTTCATGGAGTATAAACAATCTAAAAATCATAGTCCTTTAATAATTATAACCATCACCTCTATCTTAGATTGAGATATCACCGAATGAAGATATACTTGATATTCTTGTGATCTATAAAGAAAAATAACCTCTCATTGAAAATTTAATGTATTTAGGTCTTCAAGTAGAACACTACCACTATTATATCTAGATCATGGGTCACATAGTATCACTCAAGAGTTATAAATATCTTAGACCCTTAAGCATTTTTAGTTTACCTTTGTATCAACACAAAAACTAGCCTAGATCCTAAGGTATCACAGAATACCATGTACTCAATTATTTCCTCTAGAAACCTCATAATATGGGAATTGTTCAACCTCTTCTTCAACACCTAAAAATATCTCTATAGAAACAAAAACCAAATAAAGGGATTAACCTTTAGGGTATGTTCATTCATGGTAAATTTTATTCTAAATAAATTTTTCATAAATATTTGATATTATCATTCCAATCCAAGGAATCTATACACTTTGAACTTATTCCTGGGTGGCTCCCAAGCAAGAATTTCCCCAATATTTATGGGGTCAATAGCTTCTCCTCATTTTGAGATAAAATATCCTAATAATTGGACTACCTAATTCCAAAACTTACACTTTGAGAGATTACCAAAGTCAATTCTCCCAAAGTAATTCCAGGAAAATCCACAAATTCTTAGCATACTCATCCTTTGACAATGAATAGATAAGTATTACATCAATGAGTACAACCATTAAAATATCCAAGAAAGGTTAAAATATCCTATTTATGATTACCATAAACGTAGCTAGGGAATTACCAAAAAAACATATAATTCCCATAGTGATGTCTAAAAGTATTTTTTAGGATATCCACCTTATGTACCAGAAGTTGGTAATTGCTAAAATTGAGATCAGTCTCCAAGAACCAATTTAGTCCATTTATCTAGTAAAATAGGTCATTGATTATTGGTAGGGTGTATTTTTTATTGATTAACTCTTGATTCATCCAATAATAGTCGATTAAAATCCTCAACATCAAGTCTTAATTCTTGGAAAACAACATCAAAGATTCCCAAGGGGACACATTGGGTTAGATGAAACCTTTATACATAAGGTCCTCCAGCTGCAAATTCAAATTCATGAGCTCAGATAGTCTCATATGATAATATTTAGATGATATCATAGTGGTATTAGGTTGTGGATTGATATAGAAGTAAATCACTCAATGAGGGTGGAGTCTTGGAACATCCTTAGTAAATACATCCATATACTCCTCTATAACTATAAGAAGATAATCATATAAAGTGTCTATCATAAAAAAATACAATCTTTCCAACTAATAGTTGATCGACTATAGCTTACCTACCTGCCTCAACTAAAGGTCTCACTCACCCTGTCACAAACCAACCTAAGACCCTAAATCAAACACCCAATCTGGAATGTGAAAAATCCTAAATGGAATTTCTAATCCCCATGGTCTAGTGACAAGTGTCTGGCCATCAAAGAACTACATTTGGGAATGATTTTTCCCTTATGAAAATTAAAACTAAGATTTATCAAGAAATATGGAATAAATATAAATTCCAACATATATCATAAATAAATAAAAACTCTAAACAAGTGTGCATTGAGACAAGGAAGTCTAGATACAAAACAAGAAATGACAATAGTGTTGTTAAGGTAATATATGTACTAGTACAATCAATAACACAAAGTAAACCAAAATAATCCAACAAATATTCATGTGATATGTGGTTCAACATCCCACTATGCCACCACCATAACTCTCACTTGATTATAATGAGAACCCACCACCTCCAAGAAATGATTTTCCCTTACTTACATCATACATAAAATTTCTACATACACTCATTGGGTGTATGATGGGTGTAATTTAAAAGCCTGGTAGAACCCCACCAAGTGTTTCATAAATGAAATTCACTGAATAAACCAATTATTCTCAATTTAAATAAATAAAACATAAGTAGATATGTTTTTCATAATTTTACATAAAACGGGGAGAATAAAATCTTTGTAAAAGTTTAAGGTAAAGGCCTGAAATAATAACCAATTTGAGAATAAAAAATTCTATAACCATGGTAAGAATTTCTAAGGTATTTCAATCTAGGGATATATAGGATACTCACACCTCAATTGTCAAGGAAAAAATAATTGTGTGCGCACTCACATCCCTATAACTCTGGCCTATGGATTTTAGATCACCAACACGTGTCTCCCTATCTTACCACTGTTTTGGTTAGAGTTATAGTTTGTATCCAATTACAAAGAGGAAAATAATACCTATTTGTGATTTTTCTAGACTACCCACATAATAACAAAAATACCATAGGTTATCCCCCTATCAAAGAGGCACTATTTTCACAATTAAAAACAATTTCAAGGGGAATTTCATCAATCATAATACAACTTTATCAAGTAAAATAAAAACATCATAAAAATTAATCAATAACATGCCTTGAAAATTAATTTTTGTATCAAATCATTTATAACCTTAAAAAAATTCAAGTAATCAAAACCATTCCTTTAAATAATTTAAAAACCAATGTAAACATGTAAAAGTAATAAAGGTTCATATAAAAATGTCATCTTATGAAACCAACTACATAAAACACTTAAAATTTCAAACAACAATATGGAATCCACAATATAAAGATAGAATAGATTCCCAGGAAGTAAGAGAAACCCTAAACCACAAATCCTCATCATGAAATTTGGATCCAACAAACCCTAGGCCACCATAGCCTTCGGGTGGAAGGAAGACACAAGAGAGGAATAAAGACTAATGGGAGATATAAAAAACACTTAACATGATAATAATTGAAGATATATGGTGAAATTACATTGAAAATTCACCAAGTATGAATGGGGGAGGAGTACATATGAAAGATACATGACTGTGTTTGAGACTAGAAAAAAGAGGGGAGGATATAGTTAAATTAAGCTAAAGGAAAATGGGGAAAACCAAAAAAATTAAATCTTGGTTGATGGGTTTACAGTGTGAAACAAGATTAATATTGTGAATCCGTTAAAATCAACTAGTTTGTATCCCAAACTGGTGGATCATTCCATGAACCACTAGTTATAGAAATCGTTCTCTCTACCTTAATGAATTCACAACATGAATGATGTGTTCACTCCTTGAACCTCTTTAGTGGTAGTGATAAAACCCTAAAAAGGGTCTAATTCACCCAAGATGATGGGAAATTCTATAAAGTGAAAGAAAAGAAAGAAAAAAAATCATTTAATACTTGTAATAAATACTAGTATTTGATAATTCTCCCTCCCATATCAATTTTTATCTCCAAAAACTTATGTTGAAAGGGGTTGATCTAAGAAGAGGTGAGGCCATTTCTCCAACACATTTGATTATCACACTCGCATATTGTGAGAATGTGTTCCATTATTCCATAGTACTTGTACTAATAAAATAGAATTCCTAAATTGTATCTTTTCCTAGGAAACAACAATCTAACCCAGTTGGTTGACCATCAATATATCCAGCTCTAAGTTGAGATCCTCCCAATTCAGAATGTGAGAGGGGTCAAGATGATACCTATTGAGTTAATATGCATGTAACATGTTGCAGATTGAATTAAAATGAGGTTGTAATACTAATAAATAAACCACCTTTCAAATCCTCTCAACAATCTTAAAATGACAAAAATGTCTTGAAGCTAAATTCTCTTTTTTTCTAAGTTGTTGGGGACAGAAATGAGGTGAAACTTTCAAGAACACCTAGTCACCAAATGAAAACTCTAAAGGAAGGGGTCTATGGTCCACATAATATTTATTTTAACTTTGAGATACCACCAACTATTGATGAAAATTTTAGATTTTTTATGTCATCTCTTGAACCATGGTTAGCCCTACTAAGGAGACTTCACCAATATCATACCAAAAAAGAGGTTATTTTAAAGGTTGAACATACAAGGATTCAAAGGGATCAATTCTAATATATGATCGGTAACTATTATTATAGGAAAACTCAACTATCCCTAAATTATTATCCCAAGCACCTCCAAAGTCCAATATGTATGCACATAGTATATCCTCCTGAATATAATTTACTCATTCTATTTTTTCATTAATCTAAGGATGGTAGGTTGTTCAAAACTTAACTTGAGATTCCATTACCTCTTGGAGACCTTTCCAAAATTAAGAGGTAAACCAAGATTCCCTATCTAAAATGATAGTTGATTGAACCTAATGAAACTGTATAATATTCTACATGAATAGATTTACTAAATCTTCAACTTTGGTGGTATCCTAGATTGGAATAAAATGAGTTGAATTTGTGAATTGGTCATTCACCACCCATATTTAATTCTTCCCATGAGGAGTTCATGGTAGTTTAGTGATGAGTCACATGGTCACCTCATCCCATTTCTATATTTATATAGGTAGGGGATAAAGAAAACTAGATAGTTTTTTGTGAACAACTTTAATCTGTTGGCATTTATAGAAACATTTTATGAAATTGGATATGTACCACTTCAAAATAGGCCACTATAAATGGTGATTTATGTCATAATACATCTTAGTAGTTCTTGGGTGAACATCCCACAAAGATCAATGAAAATTTTCCATCACAACCTTTCTCACAAGGGATAGAATGACACATTGGATTTTGAAATAAAGAACAACCTTTAGGGAGATAGATACAACTTGGAAGTAGTCTCTACATTATATAAAGAATGGATGATACTCTAGAATTCATTATCCCACTACTTCTCCTTGAAAACTATCTTGACAAGAGATTATATCAACTTAATACTCACCAAAGAGACACTAGTCCCTTCCCCCTCTATATCGCGGTGCATGTTATCAAAGATTCAACTAATGTACCATTAATTTTTTGATTCCATCATGGACTAAGAGGGAAAATTCATACTGATAGCATCATAAAAACACTCTCCTTTCCTGAGGTGTAGTTGATTTCAAAGTCAAAAAATTGGAGGTACTCTACCTACTACCTCCACTTAAGTTTTAGGTCCTTATAAGAGAAGATATAACTCAAACATCTATGATGAGAATATATGATGAAAATTTCCCCAAAAATGTGATTTTTACAACTCTTAGGGTGTGCATGAGTGTTGTAAGATCTAGTTCATGGGTGGAGTATTTCTTCTTGTATGACCAAAGATGAAAAGATCTATACACCACCACATGATCCCCTACATAAAGAAACAATCCAAACCTAATCCTAAAGCATCATAATACACTATGCATCCCTGTATAACTTCTAGAAAAATTAGTATAGGGTCTGAGTTCAAATTCCATTTAAATTCATTGAAGGATGACTGAAATCTCAAGTCCTATGATAATTTCACACCCTTATTGGTAAGATTAGTCAATAGTGATGATATCTTTGAGAAATAATTTAAAACCCATCAATAATACCCTTCCATACCCAAGAAACTTCTTATCTCAAAAATGTTTCATGGATCCTCCCATTACATAATAACCTTGATCTTTTTAGGATTAACTGATATATCATGTTCATAGATCACATATATTAAGAATTTAACTTATCAGGTCCATAAATTACACATTAATAACTTAGAATAATGATATTAATCTCTTGAGTTTTCTAAAATAGTTTTTATGTGAAGATCATGCTCTTCCTCAGTTCTTGAATAAACCAAAATTTCATCCATGAATACCAGGATGAAGGAATCTAGGTACTCAAAAAATATTTGGTTTAGTAGTTCCATAAATATAGTAGGGGATTATTCAGTCCAACTAGAATCAAAATATAGTCAAAGTGACCATACCTAATCCTAAAGTCATTATTTGAAATATCTGACTCTCTAATTCTAAGTTAGTGGAACCCAGACCAAAGATCGATTTTTGAGAACCACTTTAATCTCTTTAATTGTCAATAAAATAATTTATGTGGGGAAAGGGGTACTTATTTTTAATCATCACATGGTTGATATTCTGATAATCAATGCATAAATAGAGAGTCCTATCAAACTTCTTGGAAAAAATTATTGGGCTTGCCCGTGGTGATATACTTAGATAGATGAATCCCAAGTCTTCCAAATCATCCAACTAAATTTTCATCTCCTCAAATTTTTCCATTACCATATGGTAGGAAGGTATGGATATTGGTTGGATCCCTATAACCAATTTGATCAATAAATCAACTTATCTCTCTAGAGGTGGACCAGGAAAGTTAGTTGGAAACACCTCAGGAAACTCCTTAACCGCTGGAGGAAGTTCACAGCTTGAGTTTTCCTCATCAATTTTAATTGTAATGAGGATATTGATTTACTAAGATTTAGTAGATGAGATCTTTCTCGGCTAGACCTCATATCCAAATATCCTTTAAACACCCAAGATTTCCCATCATGGGTATTAAAAGACACTCACTAATGATAATAATCAGTATGATATTTATGTAAAACCATCCAGATTATCCTGATAATAACATCAACAATATCCATTTTGAGGATTAATAAATCTCAAGCTAACTCAACTTTAGATATAGTAAAGGTGCATGAGGAGAATCAGAAACTCTATCTCTCTTTTTTATGATAGGTTTTTCTAACTCCATAGTGTATGGAATGATTTCTATAGGGATATTGAATTGATTCACAAAAAAGGAATATATAAATGAGTGAGAGGAACCTATACAAAATAGAGTAGTCACTATATATGAACAATAAAAATAGTACCTCTCATAGTTATAGGTATCACCTCAATTTATAATAAAAAATATTCCACTTTATACAACTAATTTATCTCAAAATATGAATACTATCTACTATTGAGTTGAGAGTCTACCCTTATATGACTATATTTGTGACATGAGTCATCCTTGCCTCTATAATATAGTAGCTAGAAACATTCTACATTGAAATAATATGACTACACCATTGACCCCCATGGTGATAAAGAGTTTGAAACACATCATCAGGAAGATAATTCCTAATAAAATCATTATAAATGGACCAGAAGACCACATGAGGGGCAATATTTTAAATCTGTTGAGAAATAAAATTGCATATGCCCTATCTTTTCACACTGGTAGCAAGTCATGGGGATGATGTTAGACATTGAAAAGGGTATGTGATAATTATACTACTAGGATCCACTACTAATTCTTCTACAAACCTCATTTTTCTTCCTCTTCCTTATAGAAGGGCCACTATAACTACCACCATGTGCGGGAGGAATCCTAACCAATCCTAACATACCTTTCAGGTCAATTTTTTCCTTCATTTACCTATCCATAACCTCATCATAAGTAGAGATTTTAATTATTAATACTTGACAAAGGATATATTCTCGTAATCCCATTTGAAACATTTGACCCTTTAAATTTTCATTCAATACAACCTCAGGTGAAAAAATGGAAATTCCGAAAAAATATTTGACATACTTCATTACAGTCCGATCACCTTGTTGAAGGGTGAGGAACTCCATGGAATTATTCAAAACAATATTTTTTGGGTAAAAATACTGAGTAAATATGTATTTAAAGTCATTCCATTTAAAACTCTCATGCCTCTTTACCATAATTACTAAATCCCACCACCTTCAATTATTGAATTCATGTTTAAAGACAACACACTTCACCTTAACAGAATCTGGAGTCTCCAAGAATTCAAAAATACTTTCAATTTTCCCTAACTAGTCCTCCACTTCCATGGGATCATTAATCCCATAGAAGGATGGTGGTTACTAGTAGAGAAATACTTGGGATCTATCTCTATCTCCACCCTTCCCTAGATCCACTTATCTATCATGAGTATGGACTAGAACTACACCTTAATGCATAGAACGGACTATGTAAACTATAGGATCGATAAAATTCTAATCAATTGGAGGATTTTACCATGGATAATTATCTATATTACCCTCTAAAGGATTCATTGGAAGCCTTATAATGGGAATGGTACTACACAATGTCAAAGAAAGAGGTAAATTTTCAAATAAAGAAACAACCACAATCAAAATCATAGACAAATCATGAACCTATGAAACCCAAAATAAAACCAAAACATAACTCAAAAAATATCATTCCCCAAAATCCCATGGTAACATATGGCTTGTCACAATAATAGTTGGTTAGGAACTCGCTCATGACCTACCCCTTAAGTCTCGATAGTTCTAACTCCTATCTACCAAAACATACCAAATCACATAAACTAAAAACCATATACCAATATTTAATGAACCAACCTATTTCATTCCTAAACCAAACACCTAAACTGACCTACTACAAGGATATAAGGGCATTATAGATCCCCACATGCTATAAATAATTTCTTGGAATCGAAGAAATACCTTTGGTAATTATTTCTCTCATAAGAACATTAAAACTATGATCTTTCAAGAAATAAATAATAAAACAATCATTCAACATATATCATAATGAAATGAAAACTATGAACAAATGTGAAGTAAGATAAGATAGATCCAGATAAAAAACAAGAAATTATATCAGTGCCATTGAGGTAATACATGTACTATTCTAAGTGATGACACAAAGTAAACCAAAAAATCTACAAAACCTCTCTGTGTGGCATGTGGGTCAGCATCCCATCATTCCACCACTATAACTCACATCTGACTTGTATGCAAACCCACCACCTCCAAGCGGTTCCTTTCCCTTACCTGCATTATACATAACAAAGTCAATATACACCCATTAGGTGTATGAAGTGTTTGATCTCAAATCCCCTTAGAATTCTGCTAAGTGTTTTATAAGAAAAATTTATTAAATAAACCAATTATTCTCAATTTAAATAAATAAAATTAAAGTAAAAAGTGTTTCGTAATTTTATATCAGATAGGTAAAATAACCACTTTGATAGGGTTTAAGGGATAGGTATGAATATATTACCAATTTGAGAATAAAAAATTCTAGCACCATGGTAAAGAGTCTTAAGGTATATCAGGTCGAGGATAACTAATATCATCACACCTCATTGACTAAGGAAAAATAACCAGGTGCACACTCATATCCCTAGAACTCAGACCTAGGTAATGTATATCACCATCATGTGTTTTTATACCTTTCCAATGTTTTACTTAGAGTTATAGTGTGTATACAATATTGGGTAGGATAATCATACCTAACCATGTTTGTCCTAGATTACCCACCTAATACCCAGGCTCCCATGGGTTTTTCCCCTCTCAAGAAGAAACCATATTTATAATTAAAAAACCATTTCAAGGGGTTTTTCATCAATCATAATACAAATTTATTAATTATAATATAAACAGCCCCAAAACCAAGAAATAACATGACTTTAAAATCAAGTTTATCATCAATTCATTTGTAACCTTCAAAAAAGCTTTCAAGGAATCAAAAACATCCCTTTAAAAAATTAAAAACAATTTAAACATGTAAAAAATAAGTTTCATATGACAGATTCATGTTATAAAACCACCAACCTAAAACACTTGAAATTGTTAACAATGGGATGAATTATACAATCTGAAGAGATAAGAGACTCCCAAAAGGTAGGTGAGAACCCTAAACCACAAATCCCCATCAGAAGATTCAAATCTAACAAACTATAGTCTACTATAACCTTTGGATGAAATAAAAACACAAGATAGGAAAAGGAAATACCAAAGGAAGATGAGAAAAACACTTATTGTGATGATCCTTACATTAAGGATTAAGGGAGGGAGGATTTTTTATAGGATATACATGGATGAGTTTGAGACTGGATAAATGTAGAAGATGATAGGTTAAATTGAGCTAAGGGAAATAGGGAAAACCAAAAAAATAAATCCAGGATGATAGGTTAATATCATGAAATAAGATTCATGTTTTGAATCCCTTTGAATTGACTGGTTAATAGCATGAACATGTGGTTCATGTTTTAAACCATGATTTATAGAAATTAGGCTCTCTAATTTGATACATTCACTGTATAAATGTTGTGTTCACACCATTAATCTCTACAGTAGTAGTGCTAAAACCCTCAGAAAGGGTCTAAGTCTCCCAAGGGGATAGGAAAGACAAAAAATTAAAGAAGAGAATGAAATAAAAACATTCCATTCCTAGAGGAGATATTGGGATGTGACATACCCATAGAGGAAAAACTTGATCTATAAAATCGATAGCATGTCACTCTCTAATAGTAATAGTTGATCTAATCATGTATTGAGTATAAATAGAATATTCCAAGGATAATGTTTTTGAGATTTATTATGGTTTCACAGGCCTGTACTCCTAGATCCAGTTTAAAAAAATTAAAAATTGGCTTTAATACAAATTGATATGACCCAATATAACCTTTTATGTATTTAACATTAACATTTCACCATAAATTAATCTCACACAAACCTGAGAACCATAATGGTTTAGTGTATTTGAGTACTATCTCCATAAACAACTCATTTTACAATATTGGTGAAAATATATCCATAATTTCACCATACTAAGTCCCCATCTAGATATATTTTAGGTTATACTCATATTCATAACTTGAGTAATAGAAATAGAATAAATTGGTGATCTAAAATGCTCAGTAATGGAAAAAATTATCAATATTTTATCAATAATTAGATCATAAGAATATGATAAAGCGTGATCATGGGAGAAAAATATGATTAAAAATAATTTGAAAGAAAAAAAGAGTTATTTATAAGTCATGATATAAGGACATATAATCTCAAATCAAAAAAAATGTATGATGTTAAAATAGTGATTAAACAAGTGAAAATAATCATGATCCATGGAGTATAATCATAGATATGAAATATTAATGTAATATGCCATTGAAACATAGCATAAAAAGGAATTATGGAACAAAACATAATCATAAGAAATAATAAAATTGTGAAAAAACAATATTTTCATGCTTCATGTTGTAAACAAACAATATTCCCATGCTATATATTTTGAACATACAAAATTCATACACTTTATATTGTGAACGAAGAAAATTCCCATGCTATGTGTTGTGAACAAACAAAATACCCATATTGTATGTTGTGAAAAACAATTGTCCATTCATAACATCATTATCTCATAAAATACAACTCATAATTATAACCATGCATAATTATTCCATCATAACATAAAACATTAATCATTTCATCATATCTTAATTAACTTGTGGGGAAGAAATAGGTTTTATGGAAATTTCCTTAAAACATAATCATCATAATTCATCCAGTAAAAGAAGGTGTATGGTATCATAAGAACATATCCAAAATGTAAAATAAGTAATTTTAAAGGATATTTACATAGATTAAAAAATCCATTTTATGATTATTAGATAAATCACTTTGGAAATCAAGAATAATTATCCCTTTTAAAATGTTTAAAAATCCTTAAAATTTTTTATTTAAAACAAAAAAATTATCTTGATAAGACATTTAAAATTTATCTTATAAAACTAAAAAATGTTTTCAAAAATATATATTTTTAAAAGAAATATGATTTCAAAAACATTATTTGAGAAGATATAAAATAACTAATAACTTCTTTCTTAAAAACAAAATCCTTAAAAATTCATTTTAAAATCAATAATTCCTTATTAAATTTAGTCTTTTACTTTTGAAAAAATATAAAATTGTTTCCATTTCTTTTTAAAAATAAATAATAATTAAATTCATTTGGAAAACCATTTTCAAACATGGAAATAAATATTGGTAATGATTAATTCTTATACCGGTGAAAGAAACCTTAATATATTTTTTAGAAAAAAAAAATAGACATTTATAAAAGAATAGCTTATGGGTTACATTAAAAATTAATTTTCAAAAAGGTGATGTGAAAACTTTTGAAAAATTTTACTTTCAAACATAATCTTCAGTAATGGAACCTTGAAAAATACATAAATGTTTTTCAAAGTAAATGTAGAATGAATGATAAAAATATGAACATAAAAGAAAAATATATTTATAAAATGCCTTTATTGACACCCACATTGTAAAAAGAGTGATAAATATTTCAATTGAAAATATTTAAAAATAAACTTGAATATCACTAGAAATAAAATATATTTATATTTAAAAAAAATAAATGATAACAATGGAAAGAAGAGTAAATATGGACATGGAAGAGAAAAAAATTCATTTAGAGAGGATGAGGATTATTCTTAACATCATCAAAAAAAATTAAGAAATAAACCCATAAATGTAATTCCATAAAAAATAATGAGTAAATTAATAATAATATCATTATAGAACATAATAAAACCTTCTTTTAAAACTACAGTCAAAATTTAATCATTATTACGTAAGAAAATAAGATCAATCAAGAAAACCCCATATAGATTTTGTAACATTAAATCCAAAATACCTAAAAAATAGAACTTTAAATAAAACACTAAATACCATTAATAAATATATAATAATGATATAAAGTTTCAAATAGGTATTATATGAACCATATCAAATTATCTAGGTGTATAATACAAAACATTCCTCAAATGATAAACTTTTGAGGTGAAACCCTTACCTAGTATTCGTGATTAGTCAAAAATTATATAAGATCATGTATAATAAAAATAAATATATTAATTAATTATTTAAAACCCATATTAATATCTATTACCATAAATTTTTTCATTTATAATAATTCATTGGGCATAAATTAGTTATTTATAGTTTATTTTCATCATCCGATGTTAGTAATTCTATTTTTTTCACATGATTTAAAGTGTCATTGTTGATCCCCATTCTTGGATAAAACATTTTTAATTATAATATTACTTAAGGTACTTTAATAAATGGTTTATAATTACTTAAACAATTTTAATTTCATTCCATGATAGTTTTTGTTACAGTTCTTGGAGATGAAATCGGTGGCATGCTTCTTTCTATAATTTTTAAAGAATAAAGGTTGGAACATTAATTATAAGTTAAATATTAATATAACCCTTAAAATACTTTAAACTAACTAATATTTTCTCATTTATGTTTAATAATACTTTTATTTATGTTTTCATATTCATCTATGATATAAATTTATAACATTGTTCATGTAGGTGGCTAAACCAACCCAAATAAGGACATGTTAGAATTGATGGGTGAGTATGGTTAAGAACATGATTAATTTGGAATAATATCATTACTAAATAATTATAATTATATTATTTATTTATTTAGGGAATTTAATAATAGTTTAATATATTTTGAAAAATAATAAAATTCTATATGAAAAATGAAATGTGTTGTTTAGTGGAGGCGGTAGTCTGCACGTACACATGGGCGAGCTTCTCGTTTTCTATATAAAGGAAAGAGGGTAGGAATTGGTTTATATTTTCAGAATACTTATAATTTTTTTATATCATATTTATTCATTAAATAAACTTTTATTAATATCCATGTAAGTGGAAGATAAAAAATAATGCACGTTGTTCTTGGAGGCGGTAGTATGTACATGCTCTCAAATGACATTTTCATTTTCTTATATAAAAGGAGAAATAGAAATTAAATACCATTAACTCAATATAATAAAATTAATTATAATAATAATACTTATTTATTTATATTATAATGGTAAAATTGGGATTATATAAGTTATAGGGAGAAATAAAGATATAAAAATGAAAAATTAGTGATCGGAAATTTTTATCTTACTCTTTGGAAAAGATCCTTTGAAAATTGTATTAAGACTTTGATAAGTGGTTTTGGGGGAGAAAATAACCTATATTACATTTATAGGTGTTTTAATTAGTTATTTTGGTATATTTTAATCGAATTTATGAGGCTTGGGGTGTGAGAAGAAGTGGGGTGGTGATGGATCCTTTTATAAGTAAAGGGACTGGGATTTTTTGTGATAATATAAAGAAAAATTCACTATTCAAAAGTCAAATGGATTAAAAAATGGGAAATAATGGAGTGGTAAAAGTTTTAAGGTATATATATCCTCAAAAATAAATTTTTACATATTTTTTATACATGTTTTTAAGTCTTTACACTTAGATTTTTCACTTTTTCTATTTTTGGTTTTTACCGAGGTAACTAATTTTTACCTAAGTGATTTACTTTTAATGCCTAAAAATAAAATGATTATTATTAAATAATTTAAACCTAATGATTTAAAATATTAAATCCATTTTTTAAAATAAAATTTCTAAGGGTGATAAAAATAATTTTTAATATTATCGTACATAATGCGTAAAAACCTTTTTTTAAAAAGGTTTATTTTTATGCTTAAAAATTATGATTAAGAAAAAATTATCAATTTTATTGATTTATATGAAATAAATTGGTTTATTATTAAAAACATAATAGTTATGTGTCTTTAAAAACAATTCAAAACTGAATTCCACCTTGTGGATACATAGTTAAAAGAAAAAAACCAAAAATATTTTTTATTAAAGTAAAATATTACTTAAGTTTCCAAAATTTTAAACATGTGTTTTATAAATTCAAAAATGTATTTTTAAAAGATTTATTTTAAATTATAAATATATTTTTTATAGAAAAAAAGTTTTATAAACTTTTAAATCATTCTTGTATTATGAAAATGTCGTAAAAGTGATTGTATTTGCAAAATTGGTATTTTTCACTATTCACCCAAAATTAAATAATTTCAGTAAAATATAAAAAAAATTATAATATTATATTTTTATGGTGAATCAAAAAATTAATTTATTTTATCAAATTATAATTCAAAAATTTAGTATTTTAACTTTTAAATGAAAACACAAAATATTATAAAAATTGTTTTATAGGAAAATGACTTTTTCAAATGTTAACTATTATTATTATTATTTACTATAAATTTATAATTAAATTAGTTTTAATATATTATTCATATAAATAATATATTTTATCATCATTTTACCATAATATATGTAGTTTCTTAAGATAAAAATACATAGCACCAAAAAATATAATTTTTAAGAAAATGAATTTATTAGCATAACATGATCTTATTAGTTATTTAGATACAGAAATTGGATATAATTAGTGAATTGGTATTAAAAGTGAACTTTATTTTTTATTTTTACATATATGTAATAATACAGTTTCTTATATTTATACCCATCAATATAACAACAAGAATATAATGGTTTTATTTACTTTTATAATTTTATCTTAATAAATTGTATCATTGTTCATTTTGGTTCAATGTTACATGTAAAGAAATATATTCAAAATACTATTTAATTTAATGAAAATATATACTAAAATATCAGGGTGTTATATTCCACCCACTTAGTTAAATTGTGTCCTCATAATTTTAATTATCACTTAGTAAGGAAAATAGATATGGGATCCATTTGAAACTCAAGATATGTTTTTTTAAAGATATAAACCTCCAAATC
Organism: Viscum album; assembly: GCA_963277665.1. NCBI lineage: Eukaryota > Viridiplantae > Streptophyta > Magnoliopsida > Santalales > Viscaceae > Viscum > Viscum album. Next base: position 105,784,829 of record OY728161.1, read on the forward strand.
TTAGATACTAGGAGACTCATAATTTCCCTCATAATATTTATGTATTCATATTTTTATTTATCTCAGAGATTTATACCAGATATGCTTCCATAGTTGGTTATAGGAGTCTTTAGGGACATACCTCTCACATATTCATTTTTTATATCCTATTTCTATATAAATACTAAAACCAAAATGGTTATGATAATATCCAATAAAATCAGAGTAAATAATAATATTAATATGTAAACTTAATCCTAATATATATTCTCCAATGACACATTCAATTAAACCTATGATGCTTTCATTAAAACTATGATAAAATTGGATCAACTTATAACACCTTCAGTTTAACCTAGTTTGTCCTTGGTCATATTCTTATTAGGTTCTCTAACATAACTAGTTATATATCACATCATCAAATTCCATTTAAATTCATCATAATGGTTTGTAAATAGAATTTGAATCAACCAAATCATATACCTTGGGAGTATCAAACTAGGTGTGCAATTAGGCCTCTTTTTCATGCACCAGGTGAAGATTGAGTTAATACTCAACTATCCTTTTGAGGTTTTTACCCCTAGGTGCATCTATGTCATAGCTTGTATCCACTTGTTTGTATCCAAATAAGGATTAAATTTACACAATATCTAATATACCAAACTATTATTATGTTATATAATTCTTATACTCATCCCTAGGGTTTTCACTAAAGATTTATCTTCTTAATATCCAAAATGACTAGACTAATACCAAAAAATAACTAAAACCTTATTTGATACAAATTAAGGCACCCCAGACCCAAACTTTGGGATCTAGTTCTAAAAAAATTTATAAACTATATTTGATAAAAAGTGAGATGATACAAGATAACCTTTCACATATTTCACATTAATATTACTTATCATAATAATCTCATGCAAACCTGAGAACCATAAAGGTTTAGTGTCTTTGAGTGGTAGCTACACACGTAACTCATTTTACAATACTTGTGAACATTTCTCTATAATCACACCATAATAAATCCCCTTTTAGACATCTCCTAGGTTATAATCATCTTCATAACCTGGGGAATGTAAGCATAATAAAGAGGTGATCTCAAATTATAAGTAAGGTAAAAACACATCAATATTTCATAAATGGATAGATCATTAATATAAGTCCCCAGCCTTAAACCTTACTTAATCTTGAGTTATTACAATATTACACATTGAGGATATTTTCAGGTTTAGAGTTTTAGAGAATTAGATCATAAAATTTTCATTACATTTCACATTTAAACAAAGTGGTTACATAAAAGATAGTATTCATTTTTCCCATTAACGGAAACATACTTAAAATAAAACATGGATTCTTTATTGACACTTCCTTGAAACTATCATCATATCATGTACCATTCCCTTGACCTGTGAAAAACATTTCAAAAACTTGGGATGAGCATAAAAAGCTCAGTAAGGGTTATAAAAAGTATGGAAAGGAAACATGAGTACATATATACATAAGAATGAAATCATACTCTACCCATAAAACATAAGCTCTTTAACATACCTCATAAAATCATGAATAAATCATAGAAATCATAAGACATAAAGGTAAATTGAGGCATTCATAACATTCTTACGTAGGGAGTAACCCTCTTGGTTACGTTTGGAATACCCATCACAGTATATCCCCTAAATCTCTTCAGATAAACCTTAACGTTTAACTCCTTCACGTTACCCAATGCATTGGAGAGCTATATCGGGCTCACCCGCCCTTAGTTTATCACGGAACCGCCCATATTCATAAAAAATGCACAAGAACCATAACATAATCATAACACATAACTTAAGCATAAAGTAAAGATAACATTCCCACATTGCAACAACAATATAACATTTTAAGATATTGAAATAATGAATCCATTCTAAAAACCATTTCCAAAACCTATTTAAAACATTTAATAAAGAGATTTTTGAATAAAAATTTCCCATACCACTTTGAAGCTTTTAACATTTTAAACCATTAATATCCATATAAATAAATCCTTAAAACCATTTTGAAAACATGGATATTAATGAGAAATATTTATAAGAATAAATCATTAAAACATTTAAAACAATATTTTAGTTAAAGGGTTTTTAAAAAAATGAGACACTTGAATACAATAATTGAGGAATAAAATTTAATCAGAACATTATAATATCATGAGAATAAAGGGATTCATGGTATAATATTCCAAATGATGGTATATACACCATAAAAGAGTTAATTGGTGAATAACAACAACGAAGTCTCAATAGAAATGTAAAATGAGATGAAATCCCTTATAAAGAAGGTATCCTTATGTTAAGAATAAATCAATCTCATAGTTATGTGTAAAAAATATAAATACAACCAATATAATTGGATACTAATTGTAAAACAATCAATGGTCATTCATACATATTCAAAAGATTACATATTCAATAACTACATTTTGAACCCAAAGAAATCGAAATTGGGTTAAGAAGTTCCCTTGTAAAATTTCGACAGCCTAACGGCGTCACTTGAAAATTCAGAAAATGAGTTGATGAGAGAGAAAATGGTATCTCATAACTTGGACATAAAATTTACATAAATAAGGATACATAATAACATATCCCAACATAATAGTATGTGAATTAAAAGACATAACAGAAGAGGTCTTTTAAAAAGAGGAGGGTGAAAGGTCCCCTTACCGAGTTGGGTAACTTTCAAAACGTACACCCCATGGAAGAAGGGTCATAAAATGAAGATGTAAATACCCATAAATTAAATTACACTACACAAAGTGTATAATAATGGTCAGTACATACACCACTCAAAGGAAATGGTGGCAAACATAGCATAAATGTCACGGGAATAAAAGTGAGATGAAAAATCCCTTACGAAAACTCGGCAGCCTAAAGGTGCCACTTAAAACTTCTAAAAATGGATTTATGAGATCAAATAGGGTCTCTAATAATATTAAAATAAAAATTACAGTATTATTAATATAAAATAACATCCCCAAACATAAGAAATATGAGCTTAAAAGAAATGACATAAAAGAGAGTACTTAAAAAAGAGAGAGAGAGGTTGGATCCCTTACCTCGGGTCCGACTTGACTCGATCGTTCTTTAATCTCCTGAATAATAAACTTGAGTTAATTTCTACTTGCTTAATAACCTTTTTTCAAGTTCATTATTCCTTTTATATCACTTACTACCATTCTATTAACACTATGTAATTATTTAAGTTAATAATGGTCGTTTTGTAGATCATTGCTACTTGAGTCAAAAATAAACTCTTTATAATTACAAGTTGTTAATGTGGTAAAATATATATTATATTCATTATGTATATATCATATATATCATATATATCCATTATATACATGCATTTATAATATTACATAACATTTAGAGGTAAGAAATGAAATGCACCGTTCATGGAGACGGTAAGTCGTACGTACGCATGAACGCTACTTCCATTTCTATTTCTTATTTAATGGAATTAAAACATAATGATACATAATAGTATTATAATTACATTATGGTATCATATATAATATCATTAAATCATACCACATATGGTATTAACGAATCAAATCACTTTGAGGGGGCGGTAGTCCGCACTTCCTAAAATGAAGATATCGCGTTTAACCATAATGGAAACCATAAAGGTATGCCATAAATGAAAAATACAGAAGATTAAGTAAAACATAAACATATTATATATAATATATAAATATATTGACATCTTAATGGACACCTTTGAGTGTGTTAAAAGAATATTGAACAATCATCGTTTTGTGAGGCAGAAATTCACCATCCACAGAAATAGTATGTTCTTTAACCATTAGATGTAGGTGTGTGTAAGTGTATCTCGAATCCTTATTATAACAACATCATATTATATTTAATATAATGGATTTGTTACAAAATAAAAGAATAAAAAGAGTTTAGGTGGTTGGAGAAGAAAAATAAAACAAAAGAACACAAGTGAAGACATTACCTTAAAATCGGGTATCTCTCTTTGATTTGATCTCAAAGGCTTCCTTGGGAAGACTTCTTCCCAAAGTGAGGCTTCTAGGAGTAAGAGATGGATGTGGAGAGATAAAATGATCAGTTTTTGGCCGAGCCAAAGTCTTGAGAGGTGTGGGTAAGGTGGTAGAGGTGGGGGCCTTTTATAAGAGGAGAGGAGGGGCACTCTTGGAAAGTTACAAAATGTTACTTTAATTTCAAATGAGTTTCGGATTTTAAAGGTCCCACATTGATGTATTTAGAAGATAAGGTGGTAAGGGTTTGAAATATACTCATCCAATAGGTCTTTGACAAGTGTAAGTTATAGTTTTAACATTATCTTTTCATTTTATTTAAATCCTTTATTAATGAGGTAATCGTTGTATCATCATGATGTCATAAATAATTTAATTTATTTAATGTCTAAAAATTATTAAAAAAATATCATGATGTATTAAATCTTTTTATCTTTCTAATTAATATTTATAGTCAAAAATATGACTTGTATAACCCCATTTAAAAATTGTTTTAATAAAAAAACTCATGCTTGTGACATTTTTAATTTAACTTTAAATAAAAAGTTATTTATGTCATTTTCCTACCAAAGTGGCTCCATGGGGTCCCCAAGATGACCCATGTATTGTATTGGTCGGCCATGACACATCCAATGAGGTTATGACATGTGTCTACGTCATTTCATATTATTAAAACATTATTTTTACCTTAAATTACACTAATTACCTCTAATCGCGATTAAAAAATTAAAAGTTACTATTCACCAAAAAAATTATTTTAATCCCATTGAACCACATTTTACATCCTAATGAAAACCATGTATGTAGGATTTTTGAAATTCAAATCACAGAAGTGGTAAAGTTTCATTTAAACGAAAAATCAATTTTTAAACTACCACTTAGTGGTTTCACTATTCATCAAAAATTGAAGTTTTTCAGAAAAATACCAAAAATTCACCCTAAGCTATATTTGATATTCCGAATTCAAAAATGATGTCTATTTTACAAAATTAAAAACATATATGTTGCATTAATTAATTTAATAATTAATTCCCACTGTCAAAACAAATAGCGTGTTTTTAAGAAACAATATCTATTAAAAGATTGACACTAGTTTAAGTGCAATTTCAAAGTGAAATTAATTCCAATGACCACCATTAGATTAAATGGTAAAAATATATTCTAAATACACATTAATATAAATTAAAAATATAATATATCCATATAAATAAATAAGATTAAAAGGATGTTTTAAATTAAAATGCAACATTTTCAATAAAAATGATCTTTATTGGAAAAATAACAAAATTTTACACAAATTAAATTTTTATGTCCAGATTCTAAAGAAGGATTTTATTTTGTCAAATAAAACATATAAAATTGTCAAAAGTATATTTAAAAATGGTTCTCCATCAAAAGGCGGTTAATCGACCTTTTAAAGAATATTAGAAGATTTATGCTTAAAATTGGATTCATTTGCATTTTAAGCCTCCAACATTTATTGGATAAAAGTAAAAATATTTGACAAACATATATAATCACTTTGTAGTTAGTTCCGTTCATTCCCTCCATTACAACGGCTAGGCGTTAACTACCTTTTAAAATAATATTATTTTATTATTAGAGTGCAACGTAAGATTTCAATGAAACTCATTGTTGCGTATTGGGTACGCCCTCGAGCATAGCATTCCCTTTAAAGTAATATTAATATTTTATTCAAAAATATGGATAAATATGAAAATGTCATATTCTTTATTTACCTGGGGTGTTACATCCTTCCCCCCTTTTGGAAATTGCATCCTCGCAATTTTAAAATTCGGCTTGGAAGCTTCATTGAAAATCCCACATCGGAACAAGAGTCAGTAAAACTATCACTTTTAAAGAATGGGAGAGAAGTACAAATGTCACCCGAGTTAACCCATACTAGGATTCCAAGTATGAAAATATGGATATGTAGGAAAAAACAAAGGGTCTTTTTCTGATGGAGAGTGATAGTAAACATGTCTAGGAGAAAGTTAAAAACAAGAAAATCACAAACTTGTGATGGGTTAAACGGTATTTGATTCCCCAGTAGGAAAAATTAACAGACAACATTTTTGTTTTAAGTTACTTTTCATTGAGGAATTTATTTATGATCTTAACTAAAACATAAGGAAGAATACTTAATTGTCATGTTGACTTTTAACTTTTACTATATTTCTTACACGAACTCATATTTTCTCCAAAATACGAGTATTTAGGATGACTTGTTCACATTAAGAGAGCTATAATCAACTTATAGAGAATCACCTAATCCACAAAAAAGAACTATATACTTCCCATGTCTTTAGACCTTAACCAAAAATAAAACCAAAAAGGTTAGTATGAGATCAGATAATACCCAAAAAAGATAAAAAAATCTATTCTTAATCTCCAAAATTTGTCAAACAAAACCCAAAGTTCAACAAAGACCAATCAATAAACATCTATCCATAAAATTCTACAAAGTAAACCAAACTAAGATTGAAACTCAATTCTCTGAAGGATTTAATCACATAGTCTCCTAAGATAAATTTTAACATTTTTCTCCAAAATAACATCAGTTACTCTTACAGTCTCATACTGAAAAGTAATTAACCTAATCACATATCCTCCATGATAGGCTAATCATTTCCATTGATAACAAAAAATCAACTTACTCTTAATTCATAAAATCATATAACTAAAAATAATCATTCAAACTAACTAGGGACTTCACGTAGTCTAGTGGTAGGTGATAAATACCAGTTTCACTTTGGTTGTGGGTTTGATTCCCGCAGCTTCGTCCGACGTGACGGGTTGTCACACGGTCTGTGCGTTGTCCCTTTTCAAAAACTATATAATTTTATAACATTCTTCAAAAGAGATAAATTCATCAAAAATAACCATAACATATTTTAACCGCAAGGTTTATCTGATAACTTCCATTTTGCAACCCAAAATGTATTAACCAGTAATTGCCTCAAATTCAAGGATCATATAAACCCAAATGGTTCTTTATAACTATATCCACAAAAGAAAGGATAATTATTCCCTGAATAAAATTTTTGTATATCAAACATCAGGGTTACTATAGAAAGTATTCTAATGTAACCCCATCATCAAAAGAGACTTAATACATCTAAGAATTTCACCATCCTAAAATCTATCGTAACTCTTGAATCCCTTATATGATGACTTCTTACTCATTCAATATTCTTCATGATCCATTAGCCATTCCTTTTAAACTTATTCTGAAATACTTCTTTCCTAAAAACAAAATCATGAATCATATCCTAAGATTCCAATAATAGGAAAACATATGTTAAGAAATAATCCATACCTTTCATTCATCATTGTCAGTTTCTTCATCCTCAATCGGAATGGCATTAGGTATTGGTAAATGAATATTTGTATGATCTTGGTGACCCCATTCCCGAAACTTCTTTGTAGGACATGTGTTTGCATAATGACTATACACACCACATTTAAAACATTCAATTGATCCTTCAGAAAGAACTTTTTCCCTTTCCTAGAGTCAAATAGATGCTTCCTTTTTCCATGGTAGGTTCTTACTTTATGACCTTCATTTCCACATCTATAGCATCTTTTTGTCCCTTTGAAACATTTTCCTATTTGTTTCTTTCCACATATTTGACACATAGGTTTTTAAACATACTTACCTTTATGATTATTACCTGAACTTATGTAGGGATTTGTTTCTCGCATATACGATGCCTTATAAAAATCACTAAGGTTCAGGTGGTCAATCATGACTCCAGATAGTTGGTTGAAGATAACCACAAGAGTTCTCATTGTAGCCCACATATCATTCAGTTGTTCTTTCATAAAACCGTCATAGTTTTCTTCAAATCCACTGTTACTTTGGTGCCTGCTAGATCCAGCCATTTACTAAAACCAAAAAGGTCAGTGTGATTATATCAGTAAAATCATCAAATAAAAAAGAGAAAGATAAACACCAAGATATACTTATCCAAGTTATCTCAAACTCATTCTAACTTTCAAAAAAAATGATGACTCCATCTAATATACTAACCATTGTGGTTATACACAACTTGTCACTTTTTCTTAAATAACACTCTAACCTCTAAAGTTATCTAAACCGACCTCTAATACCAACTATAAGGCCCCAGCCTTAAACCTTACTTAATCTTGAGTTATTACAAGATTACACATTGAGGATCTTTTCAGGATTAGAGTTTTAGAGAATTAGATCATAAAACTTTCATTACATTCCACATTTAAACAAAGTGGTTACATAAAAGATAGTATTCATTTTTCCCATCAATGGAAACATATTTAAAATAAAACATGGATTCTTTCTTGACACTTCCTTGAAACTATCATCATATCATGTACCATTCCCTTGACTTGTGAAAAACATTTCAAAAACTTGGGATGAGAATAAAAATCTCAGTAAGGGTTATAAAAAGTATGGAAAGAAAACATGAGTACATATAAACATAATAATGAAATCATACTGTACCCATAAAACATAAGCACTTTAACATACCTCATAAAATCATGAATAAATCATAGAAATCATAAGACATAAAGGTAACTTGAGTCATTCATAACATTCTTACATAGGGAGTAACCCTCTTGGTTACGTTTGGAATACTCATCACAGTATATCCCCTAAATCTCTTCAGAGAAACCTAACGTTTAACTCCTCCGCGTTACCCAATGCATTAGAGAGCTATGTCAGGCTCACCCACCCTTAGTTTATCACGGAACCAACCATCTTCATAAAAAATGCCCAAGAAGCATAACATAATCACAACACATAACTTAATCATAAAGGAAAGATAAAATTCCCACATTTCAACAATAATATAACATTTTAAGGCATTGAAATAATGAATCCATTCTAAAAACCATTTCCAAAACCTATTTAAAACATTTAATAAAGAGATTTTTGAATCAAAGTGTCCCATAGCACTTTGAATCTTTTAACATTTTAAACCATTAATATCCATATAAATAAATCCTTAAAACCATTTTGAAAACATGGATATTAATGAGAAATATTTATAAGAATAAATCATTAAAACATTGAAAATGATATTTTAGTTAAAGGGTTTTTAACAAAATGAGAGACACTTGAATACAATAATTGAGGAATAACATTTAATCAGAACATTATAATATCATGAGAATAAAGGTATTTATGATATAATATTCCAAAGGACAGTATATACACCATACAAGAGTTAATTGGTGCATAACAACAATGAAGTCTCAATAGAAATGTAAAATGAGATGAAATCCCTTATAAAGAAGGTATCCTTAAGTTAAGGATAAATCAATCTCATAGTTATGTGTGACAAATATAAATACAAACAATATAATTGGATATTAATTTTAAAACAATCAATGGTAATTCATAAATATTAAAAGGATTACATATTCAATAACTACATGTTGAACCCAAAGAAATTGAAATTGGGTTAAGAAGTTCCCTTATAAAATTTCGACAGCCTAACGGTGTCACTTGAAAATTCATAAAATGAGTTGATGAGAGAGAAAATGGTATCTCATCACTTGGAAATAAAATTTACATAAATAAGGATACATAAGAACATATCCCAACATAATAGTATGTGAATTAAAATACATAACAGAAGAAGACTTTTAAAAAGAGGAGGGTGAAAGGTCCCCTTACCGAGTTGGGTAACTTTCGAAACGTACACCCCATGGAAGAAGGGTCATACAATGAAGATTTAAATACCCATAAATGAAATTATACTACAAAAAGTGTATAATAATGTGCAGTACATACACCACTCAAAGTAAATGGTGGAAAACGTAGCATAAATGTCACGGGAATAAAAGTGAGATGAAAAATCCCTTACGAAAAATCGGCAGCCTAAAGGCACCACTTAAAACTTCCAAAAATGGATTTATGAGATCAAATAGGGTCTCTCATAATATTAACATAAAAATCACAGTATGAGGAATATAAAATAACATCCCCAAACATAAGAAATATGAGCTTAAAAGAAATGACATAAAAGAGAGTACTTAAAAAGAAAGAGAGAGGTTGGATCCTTTACCTCGGGTCCGACTTGACTCGATCATTCTTTAACCTCCTGAATAATAAACTTGAGTTAAATTATACTTGCTTAAGAACCTTTTTTCAAGTTCATTATTCCTTTTATATCACTTACTACCATGCTATTAACACTATGTAATTATTTAAGTTAATAATGGTCGTTTGGTAGATCATTGCTACTTGAGTCAAAAATAAACTCTTTATAATTACAAGTTGTTCATGTGGTAAAATATATATTATATCCAGAATTATATCCATTATGTATATATCATATATATCATATATATCCATTATATACATATATTTATAATATTACATAACATTTAGACGTAAGAAATGAAATGCACCGTTCATGGAGACGGTAAGTCGTACGTACGCATGAACGCTACTTCTATTTCTATTTCTTATTTAATGGAATTAAAACATAATGATACATAATAGTATTATAATTCCATTATTTTATCGTATATAATATTATTAAATCGCACCACATATGGTATTAACGAATCAAATCACTTTGAGGGGGCGGTAGTCCGCACTTCCTAAAATGAAGATATCGTGTTTAACCATAATGGAAACCATAAAGGTATGACATAAATGAAAAATACAGAAGATTAATTAAAACATAAACATATTATATATCATATATAAATATATTTACATCTTAATGTCCACCTTTGATGGTGTTAAAATAATATTTAACAATTATCGTTTTGTGAGGCAGAAATTCACCATCCAGAGAAACAGTATGTTCTTTAACCATTAGATGTAGGTGTGTGTAAGTGTAGCTCGAATACTTCTTATAAAAACATACTAGTATATTGAAGATACTGTATTTGTTACAAAAGAAAAGAATAAAAAGAGTTTAGTGGGTTGGAGAAGCAAAATAAAACAAAAGAACACAAGTGAAGACATTACCTTAAAATCGGGTATCTCTCTTTGATTTGAGCTCAAAGGCTTCCTTGAGAAGACTTCTACCCAAAGTGAGGATTATTGGAGTAAGAGAGGGATTTTAAGAGATAAAATGATCATGGGTTGGCCGATCCAAAGGCTTGAGAGGTGTTGGTAAGATGGTAGAGGTGGGGGTCTTTTATAAGAGGAGAGGAGGGGCACTCTTGGAAAGTTACAAAATGTTACTTTATTTTCAAATGAGTTTCGGATTTTAAAGGTCCCACATTGATGTATTTAGAGGATAAGGTGGTAAGGGTTTGAAATATACTCATCCAATAGGTCTTTTCCAAGTGTAAGTTATAGTTTTAACATTATCTTTTCATTTTATTTAAATCCTTTATTAATGAGGTAATCGCTGTATCATCATGATGTCATAAATATTTTAATTTATTTAATGTCTAAAAAATTATAAAAAAAATATCATTATGTAGGAAATATTTTTATATTTCTAATTAATATTTATAGTCAAAAATATGACTTTTATAACCCCATTTAAATTTTTTTTTAGTAAAACAACTCATGCTTGTGACATTTTTATTTTAACTTTAAATAAAAAAGTTATTTATGTCATTTTCCCACCAAAGTGGCTCCATGGGGTCCCCAAGTTGACCCATGGATTGTCTTGGTCGGCCATGACATATCCAATGATGGTAGGACATGTTTCTAGGTCATTTCATATTATTAAAATATTATTTTTACCTTAAATTACACTAATTACCTCTAATCGTGATTAAAAACTTAAAAGTTACTATTCACCAAAAAAATATTTTAATCCCATTGAACCACATTTTATATCCTAATGACAACCATGTATTTTGGATTTTTGAAATTCAAATCACAGAAGTGGTAAAGTTTCATTTAAACGAAAAATCAGTTTTTAAACTACCACTTAGTGGTTTCACTATTCATCAAAAATTGAAGTTTTTCAGAAAAATACCAAAAATTCACCCTAAGCTATATTTGATATTCCGAATTCAAAAATGATGTATATTTTACAAAATTAAAAACATATATGTTTCATTAATTAATTTAATAATTAATTCCCATTGTCAAAACAAATAGCGTGTTTTTAAGAAACAATATCTATTAAAAGATTGACACTAGTTTAAGTCCAATTTCAAAGTGAAATTAATTCCAATGACCAACATTAGATTAAATGGTAAAAATATATTCTAAATAAACTTTAATATAAATTAAAAATATAATCTATCCATATAAATAAATCAGATTAAAAGGAGGTTTTGAATTAAAATGCAACATTTTCAATAAAAATGATCTTTATCGGAAAAATAACAAAATTTTACACAAAGTAAATTTTTATGTCCAGATTCTAAAGAAGGATTTTATATTTTCAAATACAACATATAAAATTGTCAAAAGTATATTTAAAAAGGTTTCTCCATTAAAAGGCGGTTAATCGACCTTTTAAAGAATATTAGAAGATTTGTGCTTAAAATTGGATTCATTTGCATTTTAAGCCTCCAACATTTTTTGGATAAAAGTAAAAATATTTGACAAACATATATAATCATTTTTTAGTTAGTTCTGTTCATTCACGCCATTAAAATGGCTAGGCGTTAACTACCTTTTAAAATAATATTATTTTATTATTAGAGTGCAACGTAAGATTTCAAAGAAACTCATTGTTGCGTATTGGGTATGCCCTTGAGCATAGCATTACCTTTAAAGTAATATTAATATTTTATTCAAAAATATGGATAAATATGAAAATGTCATATTCTTTATTTACCTGGGGTGTTACAATTAACATATGACAAAACATGAACATGGGAGAAATATAGTTAAAAAGAATATTAAACAATAAGAGTTTCCCATAAGTCATGATAGAAGGACATGTAATATAAAATAAAGAGACATGTATCATGGAAAAATAGTACAGAAATAAGTGATAATAAACATGATCCGTGGATCATAATCATAGGCATATGATGTAAGAATATAATATTCCATTGAAACATAACATAATAAGGAACTATGGAACAAAACATAAGCATAAGAAATCATAAAATTGGGAAAAAACAAGATTCCCATGATTTATATTGTGGAAAAACAATATGACCATGCTATATTTTGTGAACAAACAAGATGCCAATGTTTCATGTTCTGAAAAAACAAAATTCTCATGTTATATGTTTTTAATAAACAAAATTATCATGATTCATGTTGTGAACAAACAAAGTATCCACACATAACATTATTATCTCATAAAACTTTATCCAATACATTAAACGTATCTAATGAACCCAAAATTTCCCAAGGATTTATCAGACCCAAACTTTCTCACAATGAAAACCATCCGTAATTGTGTTGCAAGATCGAAAAACATTCATCATTTCATCAAATCTTAATTAACATATCGGAAAGAAATATATTTTATGTAAACTTCCTTAAAATATCATCATAATCATAATTCATCTCGAGAAATAAGGTGGATGGTATCATAAAAACATATCCCAAGTATAACATAAAGAATGTCAAGGGATATTTTCATATATGGAAAACACACTTTTAAGATTATCGGATAAATCACTTTGAAAAGCAATAAGAATTATACCTTTTTAAATGCTTAAAATCTACTCTAAAAAAATTATTTAAAAATGAATATTTCGAGAATGATATAGAATTTAAAAGTTATTCTTTAAAACCAAAATGTGTTTTCAGAAGAAAAAAATTATAAAAGAAATATTATTTTAAAAAATTTCTTTGAGAATACATAAAATCACTAAATACTTCTTTCTTAAAAACAAAATACTTAAAATACATTTTAAAATTAAGAATTAATTTTTAAAATAATTCTTTTAATTTTTAATAAATATAAAAAAAATCATTTTCTTTTCAAAATCAATAATAATTAAATTCATTTGGAAAACCATTTTAAAACATGGAAAAGAAGCTTTATAAAGAAGAATTGTAGTGACTCTGTTTTTTTATGGATTTGTCCTTTAAATATTTCTATTTATATATCAGGATTTATCCTAAAATTTATTGTGGTGTTTAGGTGTCTTGGGACCCTAGAATTAAAATATTAAAAAATATTAATATATTTTATTACACACATACACATAGTTTCGGTTTAAATGGTTTTCCCATTATTCAGGAACTCGAATGGGAAATCTATGAGCATGTATGATTCTGAAATATGGGGTTTACCCTAGGCATGACCTAAGGTTATTCAGTGTTAGATATTCTGAGTGAGGTGGTTATTGGTGGGTGTGTTTAATTAAAATAAATTATTAAATTATTAATTTTATTTTAATGATCTAATTCCCTCTCTATAAATTCCCTATTATAGAAAATAGTTAGGTTTATCTACATAACCCTGGGAGGATTTGAGAGGAGGTGAACCCTTCTTCTTTGGAGGATTAGGGTCAGATAACAAATGGTGATCAGATCGAGGTAGCTTGAGAAGAAGGCAGTTAAAGTTATGGATCGTCATCACTGGTGAACTTATTCTCAACAATGATCAATCCTAAATCAAGGTAGGTCATATTATTTTCAGTTTATTCCCTTTTTTTTAATAATCTTGGATTTTTTATCTATTTATCTTGATTTTTTATTACCCAACCTTCTCATGAGAATGTTATATAATTTTATTTGTTTAAATTAGTTTTTTTTTATTCCATGTTATCACCCATTATCCCATGCTTATTGATCGTTGGCTAGGATCGCATTGACCATTGATGATTATCACTTTTATCATTGTGATTCCCCACTATTCTTCATGTTATTCATTGTTGTACCATGGGGTCATGGTTCGACATTATCAAGGTGTGTTTGAGAATTATTGAACCCTTAGATTCATGGAAGTTATGTGAATGATGAATATATCAACGGTTTGTGGATGAATTGAAGTTAGATGTGGGGTGTGGGTGATGCTTCGCAGATTTGGAATTTGGAGTAGTGATAGGCGATGGTAGGCTCTATGGGACATGTGATGGAATTCCATGGCAAGTGAATAGAATATGATTTTCGACCACTGAAGGCTAGGAATCAAAGGATGAATGCATTACCCTTTGTTTCTAGGCAATCAAATGGTGGGATTCACAGTGATGAAAGAAGATCTGGAATCCACATGAAGAAATTGATTTTTTTTGTGAAAAAATCAACAACATGTCATGCACTATGAAGAAAACATTCTATGTAGTCCTCTAGATATGGTGGCTAGGGTTTTAAGAGAGATAAATATCACACGCTGTGTGGGCCCACCACATGTTGTGTGATCTTGTGTTGGCAGATCTGCATGTGCTCTAAGAGTACATGGGAATGGAAACGACCAGGAACATGGGCACAACCTGTTTATACAAGAATTTCTATGTACTTAGACATGGCTAGGATACCTAGACATGACCATGTACACGGGCACAGGCCAATTTACAAAGGAACAGTTGAAAGATCATGGGAAAACCTCAGGTGGATGAGACACACCGTGTACACCTAGTACATGTTGTGTAGTGTGACATGGATTTCAAATACATGTCTAGAGGAGAACACACATAGGCGATTATGTGAGATCACACGTCGTGTGGAACTGCCTATGTGTTGAGTACTTATCCCAAAAACTTATTCCTCTTGTATCTTCTTCTTCAGGACTCATATTTTGTCCCGTGAGTAGCCAATCCTGGGTTTTTTCATGTATAATGTTATGGTAGCCTTCATTGTGGAATATGAGATATAATGTGAGATTTTCTAATTGTGGATTTTCTTTAGGATATGCTTGACAATGTAAGTGATCAAGGAAGGATCATCAGAGTGATGTTGGGGTTGGTACTCCCCTGTCGCACCAGGGCATGGGTCCCACATACTCTTTACATAGGAAGAGTCGATACTCCCCAAAACTATATTAGGGAATGGGTCCTCTATCTACAGAGTGGTACTCACCCATCTTTGACATCCTATAGGGAGAGGGTCCTCTATGGTAATCGTGGATCTCTTGGCTGTGGAGCGTAGCAGTAAGGGGCAGGCGCCTCCACACAAATTATTTCAAGGTTGTGTATGATAGTGGGAATCAGATGTGGACCTTTTGTGCTAAATGAAGACTCATAAACTATGGTTGGAATGTGATATTAATATCCCCTTTATCTCTTTATTGGTTTTCTTCTTGAGCATATATATGTCTTGAGTTTCCTTTCCATCTTGCTTTGGGTTGGGCTGATATTTGTTATATCTTTCTATTTCTCCCTCTATAATTTCCAGGGAATCCTATTGGGCATGTATATACTCACCCCTCTATGGGATATTCCGGCAAGTATCTTGTTTTATTAAAATGATAAGTGGTTTGATGATGACATCAGTGGAGCATATTGATTCTTGGGTGCATTGACCATGTTTGGTGGTTGGACTTAGAGATAAGGATTTGGCCTCTCTTAGTTTTCCCCTTTTAGATTTGTTATCAGGTTTATAATTTATTTAGAGTTGGGAATATATTTTTCCCTTTTATGCTTTGGTTTATATTGTGGTACTATGATGTATTCCCTAGAGGCTATTTCATTCATAGTTTCACTCTATATTTTAAAGTCATTTATTTATATTCCTCTACTTTTTTTCATGGAGATGATTGTGTGTGTGCATTCATATACATTAGGAAAAGGCCTCCCATTTTTTTATGACTTCTCGGTACTTTTCTCCATCCCCTATCCTATTTGAGGTGGGCTTGGGGTTGTCACACCTATCCTTACACTGTCCAGGCATTCCCCAATGGTTTGGGTCGTGACAGAGTGGTATCAAATCTGTTCATTCCTTGGGATGGTGTTTAATGTTGTTCCCTTTGTGAGTATTTTTGGGACTTAGGTAAATGGTGTTAGAGTGTCTTGGGTGTAGATTTTTGGCTAGGGAACCTAGTGTTGGTGTGGAGACTAACATATCTATTCACTTGGGTAATGAACTCCTATTTTTCGACTAGGAAAACTGGTATATTGGTTGTATAAAATAGTGGTACATGCATCTTATAGGATTGACTCCTTTGGTTATCCTTCTTGAGTTAGCTCCCTATATATATATATATATGCTCATCTAACTGTGGTATGTCTTGATCACATTCAAGATACCCCCATAAAGATAGTTGTCCAGGTTACCAATACAGGATCATGAAGATGATCTGATGAGTGATGAGGCCTCATTTTAGGAGCTATCTCATGGGTTTTTTCCACTAGGAAGAAAGGGAGAAGTACCCCCACCTATCAAGTAAAAGATAGTATCGAATGTTCAGGATGATGATGCACATAGTCTTAGTGTTCTATATGAGTTCCACTATCATATACCACTGAGGTTTCTCTACGAGCCAGAACTGCAGGCATCATAGGATTGGATTGAGTTGGTGGTTTGAGTCTTCAATATTTTTCAAACCCCAATCAATCAAATGGTTATGATTGTGGCCAGCCTTATCCATGGTGCAGTAGGGTGTTGTTGGAGTCAGGTGGCACAAACCCATAAATATATTACACTCTCATGGTCATAATTCCATCAGCTATGTCATGAGGAGTTTTACCCATCATTCTTACACTCTATATATATTCATGTGTTTCTCGAGTTTCATCATGGTGACATGACAGTTGAAGAGTATGCTATGAGGTTCACTAACCTCACACGTTACTCCCTATATATGGTGTGGGTGGTTTTTTCTAGGCATGGAAGATCGATCATGGTCTATGTAGAGACATCCATGTCATTGTAGTCTCCTTGTGCCTTCCGACCTATGTTGTAGATCTAAGGTGGGATCTAGTGACTAGGAGCTTCCTAGAAGAGGGGTGTCATGCAGTTGGTGCCAATAATGGGAATCATGTGGCTCAATTGTCTGTAGTAGCTATAATGTGTTAGATGTAAAGTTCTCGTCGTATGAGGCATTATCATTCTCAAATGTAGACATGTGGGTCTATAGATCATGGATCACATAGAGGATTCAGCCATCCATGTGAGCTTCAATACTATTCTTGAGATGGGAGGGGTAACATGGCACATGATTTCCCAACCCTTTGTACTGAGTCGGAAAGGAAGATAGTGGATGGACCACCATGACAGAGGCAACACCATGATCAAGGATCTCCCAGGCATAGTCAGGGTGGTCCTTAGGGAGGTGGTGTATATAGAGGAGTAGGTGAAACTCTATAGGGAGGAGTTTTTGGTGGAGGGTGATGTTATGAGCTACTTCCACCACCACCACTAGGCGACCCACACTCGTCTTAGAGAGTTGGAGTTTGAGATCTTGGGAAGCTACAAGATTTGGAGGGCTATGAATAGGTTGCACTTGAGATTATTCAGGGTAATATTTTTTTATTTTATACTCTTTCCCAAGTAATATTAGACATAGGTTTGATTCATTCCTTTATCACCTTATACCTTGTGTGAGATATAGAGTTTATAATTGAGACTTTAGCTCAGTATCTATGACTAGAGGTTCTTATAGGGATCGATTATTCAATATCTCATATCTACTGGAAATGAAAGATGGATCTTGGATGAGAGAGTTTCTCATGAGACCTCCTGGGAATCACAAAGAAACCATATGACATCATCTTGGTAATGAATTTGTTGTCCATGGTATAGGCCTAGATTGACTGTCATTGAAGAAGATTTAGATTCCTTCGAATAGATGGCACAAGATTCTTCTTTGTAGGTAAGAGAGGACTCATGGATGAGAGAGTGGGTCTTTCATATGGTAATTGAAACCCATCACCTATCAGTTTTTGAGTTTATCCCTTGGTGCAACAAACTCTTCATGCATCTAGATTCCTTTAGTAGTAGGGGACTATTTTGAAATATTCCATGTTGTCATTCTGGGATTACCTCCACAATGGTATATGGGTTTCTACATTGACTTGCACCTTGGGACCATGCTGATATCTTCTAAATCATATCGAATTTCCCCTACTATGCTTTAGAAGGTAAGAGTGTAGTTAGAGGACCTTCAAGATAAGGGTTTCATTAGACCCAGTGTGTCCCCCTGGGCAGCTTCAGTTCTCTTCATAAAAAAGTCAGACGAGATCTTGAGGATAAGTGTTGGTTATCATCACTTGAATCAGGTAAATATAAAGAACAAGTACCCCTTTTGGAGGATTGATGTCTTATTCAACTAGTTGAGAGGAAGGAATTGGTTCTCAAAGATCGATCTGAGGTTCGGCTACCACCATTTAAGGGTTCATGTTGATGATATTACAAAGAAGATATTCTAATGTCACTATAGACATTATGAGTTCCTAGTGATGTCTTTTAGTGTGATGGATTCCCCTTCTATGTTTATGGATCTTATAAATTGGATCTTTTATCCATGCTTGGATTGGTTTGTGTTTTTCTTCATTGATGACATACTCATTTACTCTGTGTTAGAGGAGGATCATGTAGAGTATCTAAATATGTTCGTAGATTTACTCTGGGAGAACCATCTTTATGGAAAGCTCTCAAAGTGTCAGTTTTGGATCCACAAGGTTCACTTTTTGGTCCATGTCATTTCTATGCATGGTTTATCTTTAGACCCAGTAAACATTTATGCAATGATTGATTGAGATCCACCCAAGAGCATTTCATAGGTGCATAGTTTTCTTGGCATAGTGGGGTATTATAGGAGTTTTGTGGTGGATTTCTCTAGGATTGTAAGTCCTTTGACTACCTTCAAGTGAAAAAGGGTATCCATTTATCTGGACTGAGTAGTGTCATAGATCCTTTAAGGATTTGAGGTTGAGGCTGATAAGTTCTCTTGTGTTGATACTACCAAATGAGGGTGTGAAATATATAGTGTTTTTTATGCCTCTATAGATAGCCTCAGTTGTTTATTGATACATAGGTAGGCAGTGATCTCATATAGGTTAATTTAGTTGAGACACCATGACCATAACTACATGAATATCAACCTATAGTTGATAGTGTTAGTCTTTTCCTTGAAGATATGAAGGCTCTATCTTATGGGTGAGGGTTTTGTTGTTTTCTGAAACCACCAGAGTCTCGAGTACATCTTTACACATATAGATCTTATATTGAGAAAAAAGTTTTATCTAGAGTTCTTATAGTACTGTGACTTCAAGATAGTCTATACTCCTAGGTATAAAAATGTGGTGGCATATTCCCTTAGTAGTAAGTCTTGTTCTTGCTTAGTGTAGGAGGTTTCTAAGCAATTTCCTGCATTGCAGTTTACCCTGATGGAGGAAAGGGGTACAAGTTTTTTTAGTCGATAGGGGTGAATCCTCCACTTCTTTAACATGTGAGAGAGGCCCAATTAGGATGCATTCACTTTTAGATTTTATGTGACCCAATATCCTCGGGAGATGGACCATATGGATTTTCTAAAGGAGAGTAACATGTCATGATTTTCTAGGGCTGGAAAGTGGTTCCAGTCATGTTGAAATAAGAGATTATGAGTGAGTTTCACACTTCCCCCTTGGCTATACATCCTGGCATAGAAAATATGTACAATGAACTTAAGCAGAAATTTTGGTGGGATGGAATGAGGTAGAGTGTATCTAAGTTTGTCTCTCATTGTCTCACATGTTAGTATGTTAAGGTTGAGCAGAAAATTCAGGTATATTTGACACAACCTCTTGAGATCTTGGAGTGGAAATGGGATGGAATATCCATGGATTTTATAATGGGGATTCCACATACAATGAGAGGCTATGATTCTATCTAGGTTATTATTGACCAACTCACCAAGTCGACACACTTATTTTCCATTAGGGAGCATATTTCAATGGATATTTTAGAGAATTTGTATGTGAGGGAGATCATTTGACTTCATGGGGTACCCTCAATGTTTGTCTCCAACCGTGATACTGTTAGATTTGGTATCCTAGAACCAACTGTTTGTACTTTGATTATATGAATATTTAATTACATATTATTCATTGTTCTGCATGACTATGATGTAATTATTTCCTAGATTTTTTATTACATTTATAAAGTCCTAGAAGTTCCCCACTATGATGAGAACCTTGAAGTTCTATGATAGTATTCTTAAATATAGTTCTGCAGTTGGATGACATACTATGATGGAACACATAGTATATAGACCATCATATATGAGTACTCGTAAGTAGATGAGTCTTATTCTCATGAATTTCACACTTAGTAATCTCCAAGATGAGAGATTATGAGAACAGACCCACCAGTAGGAATCCTACATGTTTTGGTGTCATCGAATATTCCTATCTATGAGTGTGTGTAATGATCCTTAGATTTTAAGATTATCATTAATATGTGTCATGACTTGTGCACTTTGATTTTCTAATGAAAACTACCACACCATATGTTGGTGGGAAGTAGGGTATGTTGGGTGCATAAAAAATGAAATGATATTAATGTTGTAAATCATTTTTTTAATGATCAAAGGCCGGTTTAAGGGAACAGGTTCCAAAAAAAAACCACAATCCCAAACAAGGAAAACACAAACTCAGCCACCCAGCCAACACAGAATTACAAATCAGAAAAACCATAATCATCTATGCATCCCCTACCGGATTCGTCTTCACCAGTAGCCGTAGCCGATTCCCATTCTGGCGACCTCCAGTAGCTTGCACTTTAGACCCGACACCTGAGTTGTTCCAGTGCTGACTGGTCTGGAGAAGTCCCCTTGATCAAGCTGCCCTTCCTAACAGCCACAGTCATCTGACTATTCCCCTTAGAGGCGGACCTAGTCCGCATCAGTCGTGGGAGACAAGAATAATCTCTCCTTGGACGTCTTCTTGGTGTAGCCGAAACATGCCCTTCAACTGAATCCCGAGGATGCTTCCCTCCTTGAACAACTTCACTGAAAGAGAGACCCACTAGACAACTCACATTTTATTTACCTTCTCCAGAGGTCCCCTTACCATTACCGATTTGATCCCCTAAACCCGAGATAGGGCTCCCAGCATTTTCCTCCCTCCGTTGATCTGGAGTATTAAGCTTCCTTAAAGGAAGATATTCCCCTTCTGTAGACACATGTTTCACAGCCACCGCATCAGCCTCCTTCTCACCACCACCACCCTGAGAATCCAGATTCTTATATGTTGCAACCCTGTTTAAACTCCTGACCACAGTGTGATTTTCTTCCACTGACAAACCAACGACAGCAAGACCCCTGCCTCCAGCCAGAGTGACCTCCACTGACTTACTCTCTGGAGCCGCCTCACCTGTAGTAACTCTGCACACTTTATCCGCCTGACAAACTGGAAGACCCATGCCACTTTCAGTTTCATCATCTAAGCCTTCCATCGGCTGTCTCGCTAGAGTCTCCTCACCATCCAGCCCTCCAACAGGTCCAGCCTCCTCCAGACCCTCGGCCATCAATCCCTCCTCCAAACCTACAAACCTGTTGCTCAAAGACAGAAAAGGTGGTTCCAGAGGATCTAGACCTCTAGATTCCTTAGCACCAACTGAGTAAACTGCATCTGCAGAAAACAAAATCCCCTCATCCTGATCCTTCCCTGCACTCACATTTTCCATAGTGGAAACCCCAGCCTCCTAACTTGAGTTTTGCAAGCTTCCAGCATCCTCCAGGGTATGTCTCCTACCCCCCGAAGCTCTAAGATCATGCCCATTGTTCTCAAATGGCTTACAAGATCCAGTAGGCTTATCATTCAAAGAAGAACTAGACCGACCCTCGCACCTTCCTCTATCATCAGTCCTAACCGATATCCACATAGGACCCATATCAACCTCCAATCGAGTATCTTCAGCTGTGTCCACCAGAGGTGATTTCCCCTTTCGCCGATTCTCCTTCAACCGTGGAAGCTGACCCCTTCGGCATACCTCAGCTGAATGCCCTTTCCTCCTACAAGAACCAAAAAAATCAATCCAATCTTCATAAAATACCCACTGTTTACAACGATACTCTTCGCTTATCATAATCCAAACAAAGTCAAACGGTTTGTGAGATACGTCAATTTCGACACACACTCGGGGGTTCACTGGATGGGAAACCATCTTGGTGAGGCTATCAGAGCATAAATAACGACCTACCATATTTCCCAATAATCGAATAATTTAAGGGTTTTGAAACGGCAATGGATGATTGGGAAAACTTACCCAGACCGCGATAGAAGACGAGTCAAAGTTCATATAAAGATCGAATGACCAGAGAAGGAGCAGAAATCGGTTACCCTTAAAGGATTGAGGAGCCCTCG
Organism: Viscum album; assembly: GCA_963277665.1. Lineage (NCBI taxonomy): Eukaryota > Viridiplantae > Streptophyta > Magnoliopsida > Santalales > Viscaceae > Viscum > Viscum album. Next base: position 105,807,957 of record OY728161.1, read on the forward strand.
ACCACACTTTAATCAGATCCGCCTCTGTCTCAAAGCGAATCATGATTTGCCTACTATCAAGCAAGACAACAATCGCGCATTCCTGGAGATCCCACGAACCGAAAACAAAACGGTCGAATTCGTCCACGGAAGGCCTCATGTTCTTGAACCGAGCCACAAGAGTGAGATTCAACAAGCTTGAAGACTCCGTAAACTTGGAAGTTGAAATTTGAAGGTTCGGCACCCCGTCAATCAGATCTGGGACCTTAGGGTTAATCATAGCTTTCGGGAAAGGAGGGAGAAACTCTGGATTAGTAAACGCCTGGAAGATCCTTTCTCTCCCGTGGGACGACGATTCCCCCTCCCCCACCAAGGGGGGAGGGGCCGGCGCGAAGGTCATCTTCGTCACCTGTAGTCGGTGAAGGATTTATCCCTTCCATTTATGGAAGTTGATATCTCATCCCTTTGATTGAAATAGAACCGTCGCCCTAAATTCCATGTTCATGGTGTAATGATGAGTTTATTTCAAGTAGTCAAAGAATTGTGTATCAAGCATATAGATTGATGACACTATCATGAAACCTTCTTGATGAGATATTATGACAAAGTGATTATATTACATAGTGATCGTTCGTATATGGATTTCATTATTTTGACTTTAAGTTATTTCTCTTGGGTTTCTTGACCCATTTCTAGATAGTAATATTAGACTTTAGGCAAGCCTTACTAATACTAAGAAGAAATAATCCTAGAGGGTCACACACTAAGCGTTTCTAGTGGTCTTGATTAAATTCTATTTGAATTTAATTAATGGAATAAATATTATTCTCAAGACCGAGGAATAATTTTATTCAAGTTAAAATGATCGCATAAATTAAATAAATGTTTATTCATCATATTGTGAATAAAATTTATTTATTTATTTTATTTAAAATTTAATAAATATTTATTTACTAGTTTGTAAATAAAAAAATTATTTAAGAGAATAAAATATTTTATTCGGGGGTTCAATAAATGGAAGAGGAGTTTGAACATACCAAGACTGTTTCCATTGATAAATTAATTATTTACAAGTCGGTAAATAATATTTATCCAGTTGGCACAAGAAATAATAATGATGCTATTATCATTATGTGGCATGGGATTTCATTTATGGTTCCATTTTATGAAATTTGACGCACCACAAATAATGGTGTTGTTATTGTTATTATGTGGCATGGGTTTTCTCTAATAGTTATAATTGCATTTAATTGTTATTTCAAAATTAAATATTTTAACTGAAAACCTGTGTAGATTAATAGGTAGGTACGTCTATTATGACAAACTCTGGTGAATTGAGAATTGTTGAGAAAAACATTTTCTCTCTCGAATCCTCTCATCCCTCCATCTCAAGAATGAGAGAATTTTTTCAATACTGAAGAACGAGCGATCAAGAATGATCGATGCAAGATATTCACTTCTCCACACTAGCACCTGGAGAATGATTGATGTTGTTTGGAGAACATTGGAGCATGTGTGGATCATCGCTAGAGGGATTCTACTTTGGATCCTCGTGAGCACAACAAAGACAATTCAAAAGGGTCATTCTGAATGATCAAAAATCATCAACAAAGAAAGTACCAAATACCCAAGTATTTAATTTCTTCAGAAATTAATAAATTAATTATAAACATGATGTACAAGATATACTTTCTTGGATCCAGTGCTTTTCTTCTCTTTGTCTAAATATTTGATTTTAATCTGTGGATACTGGAATTCATCATCGTATTGATCTCGGATTGGTCATCGATTACGGAAAAGGCAAAGTTGGGACCTCCCAACTTCCATGCTTCTACTACGTCTGGATCCTATAGATACTCAGTTTACATCATGGTTTTGGAGATTCTTACAGGAGGCCTTTAGTACCCAGTTGAGGATTATTGAATTATTTCACCCCCAGATAGATGGGAAGACTAAGCATACTATCCAGGTATTGGAGGATATACTAAAATAATGTTTGTTATATTTCAATTGGATTTGGTAGGATCACTTTCCATTAGTAGAGTTTTCTTATCATAGAAGTTATCACTCTACTATTGGCATGGAAACTTTCGAGAAACTGTATGGGTGACCCTATAGGATACCCTTTTAATGGACTGAGATTGGTGAGACATCTCTAGTCGGGCCATAGATAGTGAAAGTGATGATGGATAAGGTTCAGGTGATCTGTGAGTGTATGAGGATAGCCCAAAGAAAATAGTAATATTACACATATCAACATCATAGGCCTTAGGATTTCTAGTAGAGAGACCATATTGCTCTAAGATTCTCCCAATTATAAGGATTCTGGAGGTTTGAATGGGGAGGAAATATATCTTTAAGTTTTATTAGGTTGTTCAAGATCCTATAGAGGTTTGGTGAGGTTTCTTACCACATATCCTTCTCCCACAATTATATCGAGTGCATTAAATCTTTCTTGTGTCACATCTGAGGAGATACATGCATGATCCTACACATGTTATTGAATGGGGTGAGTTGGACATCGAGGATAGATCCGCCTTCATGGAGTACCCAATGGAGATTGAGGATCAGCATGGATAGACCATCCATTTGGTTCATGTTATTTGGAAAAACAAGAGCGTGTAGAAGAGATTATGGGAGTGAGAGAGTCATATGTAAACTCAACACGCCCACCTCTTTGTATATATTATGCTTTTGGGGGGGAAAATACTTGAAGGAGGGGATAATATAGTGAATTTTTATGGATTTTTCCTTGAATATTTATATATATATATCTATATTTATCCTCAGAGTCGATGAGGTTTTTGGGTGTCTAAGACCCTATAATTAAAATATTAAAAATATTAATATATTTTATTTCACATGCATGCATATTTTTAGTTTAAATGGTTTTCCCATTGTCCATGACCTCATATGGGAAATCCATGACAATGGATGATTCTAGAATGTAGGGTTTACCCTAGGCATGACCTAAGGTTGGTCGTATTTGGATGTTTCGAGGGAGGTGGTCATTGTTGGATGCATTTAATTAAAATAAATATTTTATTTATTTATTTTATTTATTTTATTTTATTTATTTATTTATTTTATTTTATTTTTAATGAACTAATTCCCTATCTATAAATGAACTATTATGGAAAATCACTTGTGTTAGCCGCATAACCTGGGGAGGATTTGAGAGGAGTATCATCATTCATCATTGGTGGATTGGGATCGGATGATGAACGATGATCAGATTGAGGTGGATTGAGATGCAAGCAGTGAACGTAGTGGATCTCCATCGCTGTCAAATGCGTTCTTCACTAATGATTGATCTTAAATCATGGTAAGTATTTTTATCTATGGTTTCTTCCCTTTTGTTTTGATAATATTGTATTTTTTTCGATTTATCTTGATTTTCAATTACCCACCCTTCGCATGAGTCTGTTATATAATTTGATTTATTTAAATCATTTATTTTTTTTATGCCATGTTATCACCCATGATCTAGCACTTATTCATTATTGGTCGGTATCACATCATCCAATGATTATTATCACCTTTTTTATTGTACTTTTCCCCCACCATTCTTCTCATTCTTCATCATTTTCCCATGGGTTCATGGTTCAACATTATTGGGTTGGGTTTGAGCGTGATCAAAACTCGGGATTTTTAGTGATTTCACAAATAATGATTGGATTGACGGTTTGTGGATGGATTGAAGTCAGATGCAGGATGTGGGTGATTCTTTATAGATCTAGGATTTTGAGTGAGGATGGGTGATGGGAGGAATTAGGGGATGCGTGGCAGACTTCCATGGCTAGTGAATGTAATTTGATTTCTAGCCACCGAAGGTTGGGAATCGATGACCGAAGGCATTACCCTTTATTTTTAGGTGGTAAAATGATGTAATTCACAATGGTGAAATAGGATCTTGGATTTGTGTGAAGAGAATAAATTTTTTGTGAAAACGCAACTACATAGTGTGTACTATGAAAAACACACACCATGTAGTCCCCTGCCTACAATGGCTAGGGTTTCAGGTAAGATAAATAGAACATGGTTTGTGAACACACCACAAGTTGCGTGACCCTATGCAGGAAGGTCGACATGTACTTCAGGAGTACATGAACTGGAATATGGTCATGACCAGAGTACATGGACACAGCCATATACTTAGACAAGGTCGGGATCCCTTAACATGGCCATGTACATAGGCATGGTTCGATGTACACAGGAATGGCCAGAAGAGCACGGGCAGGCCCTGGGTGGATGAGACATGTCGTGTACACCCATTACACATCATGTAGTGTGACTTGGATTTACAAGACATGTTCAAGGGAGAACATACCCAAACAATGAGGTAAGGTCAGACACCATGTGACCCTACGTGCACATTGTGTACTTCTCCCAGAAACTTCTTCCTCTCATATATCCTTCTTTGAGACTCATATTTTAGACCATGAGTAGCATATCTATAGTGTTTTTTCATGTATAATTTGATGGAAGCCTTTGTTTGGAATATAATATATTATTTGAGGTGTTTCGAGTGTGATGATTATTCAAGCGATGATTGATGATGGAAGTGATCAAGGAAGGATCATCAAAGTGATGTCAATTTCAGTACTCCCCTATCACACCAAGGCACAATTTCACCATACTCTTTAGATAGGTAGAGTTGATACCCCCCCCCCACACTACACTATATCACATATACTATATCTATAAAGTACTACTCACACATCTTAGAGCTTTGGAAAGGAGCGGTTCCTCCATGGGAGTCATGGCTCCCTCAGCTATAGAGTGAAATAGAGAGGGGTATGACCCTCCATACATATTCTTCTGAGGTTGCACTTGATGTTGGACATTGAAGATGGAATTTTGGAGCTATAGGAAGAATCATATACTATGGTTGGGCTAGGATATGAAAATCCCATTTATCTCTATACTAGGTTTCTTTCTGATAATATATATATCTTGGGTTTTTTTCCTCTTATTTTGGGTTGAGATGATATCAGTTGTATCTTTTTATTGCTCCCTTTATGGTTTTCAGGGCGTCGTACATTGTATGTATATACACACCCCTGTATGGGATTTTCCCACACGTGTTTTTTCTTATGAAGATAATAGGAGGTTTAGTAGTGACATCGATAGAGCATAGAGATTCTTGGGTTCATTAACCATGTTTTTTTGTCGAACTTAGATATTAAGAGTCAAGATCGCTCATTTTTCCTCTTTTATAGTTGTTTTCATGTTGGGACTTCATTTATAGTTGGGTATGTATTTTTTCTTTTTACACTTTGGTTTATACTATGGTGATATAATGTTTTTCCTATAGGTTATTTAATACATATTTTTACTCTAGATGTTATAATCTTTTATTTATATTCCTATTCACTTTTTCATGGGGATGGTTGTGTGTGTGCGTACAAGTACATTAGGAAAAGGCCTCCCATTTTAGTTATTCCTTATTAATTCTTGTTTTTATCCCCTAGAATATTATAGGTGGTATTAGGGCTTCCAAACTCATCCTTCAGTTGGCCAGGAGAGCCTTAGTGGTTTGGTTCGTGACAAGAATGCTTATCATAGTGAAAGAATCTATAAAAAAATATGGAGAAAATGTTTTTTCCATAGTTGTAAAATATTAATTTACAAATCATATTCCAAATTCATTTTCAAAAATATGATGTGAAAAATTTTACTTCTAAAAATAATCTTTAATAATAGAGGCTTGAAAAATACATAAAGTTTTCTCAATGGAAATGTAGAGTGAAAGATAAAAATGTAAATGTGAAATCAAAATCCTTTTAATATTTTTAAATTTCATTTATTGAAACCCACATCATAAAAAAGATAGATAGATATTTCATTTGAAAATTATTAAATAGAAACTTGAATATCACTAGAAATAAAACACACTTTTATTTCAAAATAAGAAAGGAGAATATTGGCTAGAAGAGGGAACATAGACATGGAAGAAAAAAATATCATTTAGAGAGGATGATAATTATTCTTAAGATCATAAAAAAAATTAAAAAATATATATGTATGTGAAATTATGAAGAAAATAAGTAAGAAAAAAATTATAATATCATAATATAATATAAGAAAACCATATTTTAAAACTATAGTAAAAAATAATCATTATGACTCAATAAAATAAGTTCAGTCAAGAAAACCCATTACAGATTTTTTAGCATTCAAACCAAAATCCCTCGAAAGAGTAAAATTGAATTAAAAAAAATTAATACCATTAATAAATATATAAACATGATATAAATTTTCAAATAATAAATATATAAACCATATAAAATAAGGTAGGTGTATAATAAAAAATATTCCTCAAAGAAGGAAATTTTGAGACGAAACCCTTTCCTAGTATCCCCGCTTAGTTGAACACACTCTAAGATCCTATATAATAAGAAAAATATCTTAAAAACTTATTTAATAACATTATTTATATCTGTTAAAATTTATATTTTTCATTTATAATAATTCATTGTACATAAATTACCTAGTTATTGTTTATTTTCATCATCAGATGATAGTAATTTTGTTTGTTTTACGCATTCTTTAAATGTCGATGTTGATGTGAGTTATTTGAGAAAAAAATATAATTTAAATACTATTTAAGTTAATTTAATAGATATTTTATAATGAATTACATGGTTCCAATTTCATTCCATGATATATTTTTTTACGGATCTTGGAGTTGAAATTAGCAGCCTTCTTGTTTTGGTAATTTTTAATGAAAAAAAGGTGGTTTATTAATAATAGGTTAAATATTAATATAACCATTACCAAACCTTAAAAAATATTATTTGATAATTTATGTCTAATAATACCAACAGTTATGTTTCCATATTCATATATGATATAAATTTATAGCATTGTTCATGTAGGTGGTTAAACCAGCCCAAATAATAACATACTATAATTGATGGATGAGAATAGTTGAGAAAGTGATTACTTTAGAATAATATAATTATAATAGAACTATAATGATATTTTTATATTTTTTTAAGGTGTTTAATTATATTTTAAGATATTTGGATAAATAATAAAATTATAATTAAAAACTGAAATATGTTGCTTTGTGGAGGCGGTAGTTTGCACGTACACACGGGCAACGTTCTCATTTCCATAGAATGGAAATAAGGTTGGAATTGTATTATATTTTAAGAATATTAATATTTTTTATATATATAATATCTATTAATTAAATAAATTTTTATGATTATCCATTTAATGTGTAGATGAAAAAATAAAACACATCATTCATGGAGGTGGTAGTCTGCACATGCGTACAAACAACATTTTCATTTTCTTATATAAAAGGGTAAAGGGTAGTTAATTATTATTCCATAAAAATAATAAAATTAAGTATACTAATAATTGTGATTTAATTATATTATAATGGTAAAATTTTAATTGGATAAGATAGATGAATAAATAAATATATATAAATAAAAAAGGCATGATCGGAAATTTTTACCTTTCTCCTTGGAAAAAATCATTTGAAAATTAGATTATGGATTTAAGAAGTGGTATTTTTGAAATAACATAAACTCTAGGGAATTTCTAGGAGTTTTGGGGAGTTATTTTGGAAAATTTGGATCAAATATAACAGGATTGTGGTGTAAAGAGATGACTCTTTTTATAAGTAAAGGGAGTGACATTTTTGTAATGATATTAAGGAAAGGTTACTATTCAAAGGAAAAATTGATCCAATAATTGAAAATTATGGATTGGGGGAATGGTTAATGTATATAAATACTCAACCATACATTTTTACATAGGTAGTTTACATTTTTTAACTCTTTTACTCTTAATTTTTTCACTTTTACCATTTTTAGTTTTTACCATGGTAACTAATTTTTACCAAAGTAATTTACTTTTAATGCCTAAAAATAAAATAGTTCATATTAAATTATTTGTAACTAATTATTCCAAATATGAAATCCAATTTCTAAAATAAAATTTCTAAGGGTGATAAAATAATTTTAATATTATCCCACATAACGCATAAAAACCATTTTTAGAAAAAGTTTATTTTTATGCTTAAAAATTGTGATTAAGATAAAATTATCAATGTTGGTAATTTATATGACACTAATTGGTTTATTATTAAAAAAAATAAGAGTTATTTGGTATTAAAAACAAGTAAAAAGTAAATTTTACATTTTTGATAATTAGTCAAAATAAATAGACCAAAATTAGTTTTTATTAAAGTAAAATATTACCTAAGTTTCCAAAAATGTTAAAAAAAGGGGGGTTAGATATTGAACATTATATTTTTAAATGATTTATATTAAATTATAAATATATTTTTTTTATATAAAATTTTTTTCATAAACTTTCAAATCATTTTTGTATTATGAAAATGTCATAAAAGTGATAATATTTTTTAAATCGGTATTTTTCTCAATTCACCCAAAATTCAACATTTTCAAAAAAAAATCAAAAATTAATCGTAATATTATATTGTTATGATGAATTCAAAAATAAATTTTATTTTATCTTATTCAAATTAAAAAATTTAGTATTTTAACTTTTATATTAAAAAACTTAATATAATAAAAATTGTTTTTATATGAAAATTACTTTTTCAAAGTTAACTATTATTATTATTTACAATAAATTTATAATTAAATTAGTGTTAATATATTATTCATATAAAAATTTTATTTTATCATAATCTAACCATAATATATTTATCTTCTTGATAAAAAAATACATAACTCCTAAAAATGAATTTTTTTAGAAAATGCATCTTTTAGAATAACATGATCTTATTAGTTATTTACCTATACTCATTGAATATCATCATTGAATTAGTATTAAAAGTGAACTTTATTTTTTCATTCAACATATATTTCATAATTTGGTTACCTCTATTTATACCCGCTAACAAAAAAATTATATTTTCTTTTATAGTTTTATCTTAATTAAATGTATTGCGGTTTATTTTGGTCAGGTATTGCATATGAATAAAGATATTCAAAGTAATATTTAATTAAAGGAAATATGTACTAAAATATTAGGATTTTATATTTATCCAAGACATTATGAGGTCTCATAAAAACCTATTTCCACTAAGTTCAATCCCACGCTATCAAAAAATGTAGGTGAGCATGTGATCACTTCTAGTAAGAGTATATAGGTCGAGATAAGGGATCCATCAGGATTTATAGCTGTTGAACTAGGGATGAGGCAATAAATGAATTGATTCACTAGTTTCTATTAGTATGGGTTCCAATGTAGATAAGACATAGATCATAACTTAGATCATTTTGGGAACTACTTATTTGTATCCCTCTATCACCTACATCTAATTGCATCCCTGGCCGCCAGCTCTCTAAGCCTTGCATAGACTACATAGAGGTAGTGGTGGTGCAATTGGATCATAGTGAGTTCCACTTATAGATCCTATTAGAGCATTGTCATATTATATATCAAAATATCCTCTCTGAGGACCAGCATGATTGTCCGTGGGAGGTCTTTGATCGTGTCACTGCCTCTAACACATGGGTCCATCTACCATGCCACCCTAATTTCCCTTTATTGCACATCAGGTTGGATAGTCAAGGGCCATGTGCTCTAATTATCTATAGTCTTGGAAATACTATCTCCCAACTGATTGAATCCTCTACACGACTCTCATGTCATCGGTCCTCGAGATTAGGGTTGCACGAGCTTATGCCTCTGATGTTGTGACCCTTGATGTTGACATCATCCGGCCATAGTTGATGACTCCTCTCCTGAGAATTTGATACCAGATCCTAACATAGGATTACCCTTAGTAAATAATCTCTTGATCACTAGATCACTCTCTAAAACTCATGCATATGTGGGGATGTAAATAGGGACAACCTCATCTTAGATATCCCAATGAAATTCTTGAATGAACCTTCACACTTAAAATAACCTATCATGTATCATGTCAAGAGAGTATCTTATGTGGTCAGTGAACCTTAAAAAATACTATTTAATAGACATGATACCCTATCATAGATACAACATCTCATGGGTGTGCACCATCCTTAACATCATTGGGTAATATTCCTCATGAAAGAGGTACTCAAACTCTGAACATGGAAAAGTCACCTCATCATTCACTAGAGGATCAAGGCCCACCAGTGACTCACTATGTCATGGAGAAAGCTAGATTCTATTACTACCATCTGTTTAGTAGGTTTTTACAACAATTAGAACACCTGATTCATTACCTCTATCCATTCCTAATCTATTTTAGGGTTAGGCTCACCTCATAACTTGGGTGTTCTCTGCCACTAGAACTCTTGAATCATCCACTACTCAATAGGTGGGGTTCATATATATATATACTATTGGTTTAGGTTCTTTATATTACAATTTGGATTTAGTAAATTTTCCCTTCTCACCTATTGGGGATATCTCACAATTAGGTCCCTATATGGAGGCCCCATCACTCAATTGGTCAGTGATAGGAGGCTCTGATGCTAGAATGGGAACATCAAAACCCTACCCTAGGATTATAACTAGTTTTATTCATGGAGAAATACTATATTTGAAAATATAAACCATGATCATTAAATTATATTTTTTGGATTTGACTTTATAAGGAAACTATAATTAATTATCAACCCATATATGATTCATATACCATTTTACTTATTACCTATAATTGGTGCCTCAAAATCCTACATCGATTAACATATTTTCAGAGTCGGGGTGAAAGGATATGTCATCCAACATGAATTTGATGGATTCTCTGGTCTGGTAACCAAATGAAATACCCTTTGTCACTATTTCCCTAAATCCTCAAAACAATCCTCATGAGACTTCTAACTTCAAACTTCATCCCTAAAACAGACTTTATTTGATACCAATATTACACAACCTATCCCACCAAGACCCCACCTAGGCCATAAATTAGAACAAGTGTGCCACCCCAATCTAAAATCAAATAATTCAAGGGTTTGTGACTAACATCAAGTAGGTATATCTCACAAAATGGGAGGGATAACCTGATGATCCTACATATAACTCATGTATCCACACATGATATAATAACACAAGATAGAAAAATAAACCAAATAGAATATATAAATGCATGTGACACACATTGATCATTAATAAGGTATGATAAGAATTAAAACAAAATGTAAAGGGTGTCCCAACACCCCAAAAGTAATCTAATCAAGAACCAAATGGAATTAGTGAGGAATCCTTGACACACAACTCCTGACATGAATACCACCCCATATTTTTCACCTTCATGGACTATTAATCTTCTACTCCACTTATACCATTACCAATTTTATCACAATTTAACTTCTCAATGAATTCATAATAAATGACACATTCAAGTAAAATTCCCATGTAGAGGTGAGTATATACATACCTATGGATACACCCTGAAACCATAAAGGAATAAATAGAATGGAATAATTAATCCCAAAAAACCACATTAGTAAAAGTAAACTATATAGGAAAATAAGGATCTAGATATTCTTAAAAGGAAAAGAACCTAATTCATAGGATATTTCCACCCTTAATATCCCAAATAAGTATGAAACTATACACCGCAATAAACCCAAGAACCCAAACAACCTAGGTACACTGAAACCCATATCCTCTCAGATATTGTAGTGGGGGACCTACACCTCACCAAGTTAAGGAGTTTCAGTAGATAGAGTGTTAACCCTATCATAGGATCCACACCTTATTGAGTATAACACATCAAACAAAGACATGGCTAAATCCAAGATAGAAGGAATATACCTTGATAGTGGGGGAGTTCCTGACTCAATTTGTCATGTGGGGGAGTTGTGCCTTTTCGGGACCAAGGGAATACTGACCCCATGCCCAAAACCTATAGATCTTGTGCCCTGAGTATATGGGGGGAGTATTAAACTTTTTATGTATTATATTGACCCACTATTTACCAAAAACTTGTGGCCAAGGGAATATTAAACCTCGTGTATGCTCCACTCATCATGCCTAGGCCCCGTCATCATCCCCATGGATCTAAAATCTAAATATTCCTAAATCAGATTAAAATGTTCTTGGATGGATGAACTGATCATATTTTCACTTTATACTTGGAAAAATTATTAGGATGGGTTATTTATTTACCTAAATTTAACACATGGACAAAGGATGTGAAAATGACCACAAATGGATCATATCAAGCTATGCCCCTCTAGGGATTTGACTCAATTACAATGAAATATTTGTTTTCATGTCATAATGATTGACACATTGATATCATAGCACAATGATATTTTCATGCTAAAATCATTCATTCCACACTCATCCCCTTCATTACATATCCCAATATCATGTCACAATCATCAAACATAGAGGTCACAGTCCAACTCTTACTTAGTGGCATGATTTTCTAAACTGTCATACATATCATCAGGATGGGGTAATCATGGCACACAAAAAATGTGTTGTGGTGTGATTATCCCTATCAAAAACTATAAAATCCATGTAGTCATGATTTATTATGTGACATGCCTTATAAAAATACAATGTGACCCTAGGTAACACAAATTCACTATTTTAATTTTCTGTCTAATGATGCCCTTTCCATGTCATGCCTCCACTATCATGTAATATTGCCTCTATTCTCCAATGTTAAGATTATAAGCTTTCATTTGATCAAACCATTAGATGTAAGGGAAAAAATGAGGTGAATTCTCAACAACATGGTGAATTACAGAACACATTAACATATCACAAGGGATCAATTTCAAGTAGGATATCTTTTATAGAAATCGATAAAACTTCAGACTAATGAATATATAAGGAAAAAATGATGTGATAATAAATGATATATTGTAAATGGTGACAAAAATAACATGAAATATTATATCATAAGATGATAAAAGATTATTACCTTTGAATTATTTGGATGGTGGAACTCAAATCCACACTGTGAAGGCTCTAAAAGATTACCACAAAATAATCAATGATTGAAGAATCGTTTAAGATGTCCATATAATAGCCCCAAACTTTCACTCCCAGATCTGATTCTAGAAACAAAATCATTACATTTTTTTCATGATACCAATAAACATGACCTAATTTTTTGTCTTCCAAAACTTATAATAAAAAAAGAAATATCCGATCAATTACACACCCAAAGAACTTTTATTTTTAGAGTTTTATAGAATTAGGAAAAACTTTTACATAAACAAAACCCATGTCTTCAAGTGAGTATTTCACCAACTAAAACCAACTTTTCTTATTTCACATTGAGTCATCATATAACCTGGGGGAAAGGAAACATAAGAAGGGTGACATAAAATTCTCATAAAGGGTAAACATAAGCATTAACAACTGAATTTTGTTAATGACAAAAAATATTATCATAAGGGTATGATGACATAATAAAATTTCATGAGCATAAAATAAGAGAAGTTATACCCATAAAAACCTAGATCATCAATCATGAAACATTTAATAAAGACTTAATAAAGGAAAGAGTCATAAGAATCAATAATCATGAGCTATGTGATGTCAATATTAATCCATGTAAATCCTTATAACTCATAGAAAGCATAATGAAAACATGTTGGTATCTTGGAATATAATTTTAATAGAACCCTTATAGAACCCTTAAAAATTAGAATAACTGTACTCCTAACTTACAATATAATTCTACAGAGAACATAATCATTACCCAATGCATTGAATTTCTATCTAGGTGCACCCATAATATAAGCTATATTGGGATCACCCAGCACTATTTGGGTGCTCCCATCATATAATTTATATTGGGGTCACCCAATGCTATCTAGATGAACCAATTGTATAAGTTATATCAATATAACCTATGAGCTATAATGGGGCTCAAACCTTATTATAAAAAATTTATAAAAACCATATCATAAATAAAGTGCATAGATATAACATCTCTTCATAGAACTCATAAAAACATTCATTATAACTTTCATAACCTGATTAACCCATGGAAAAGAAATGGGTTCCATGAAAATCTCTTTAAAACAATCATGATCCATCCATAAAAAGAATGAGGATGATATAATTACAAAATATCCCCAATGGAGAATAATTTTTATCAATGATTGTTAATTTTTATGAATAGAAAATTCATTAAAAGATCATTGAAAACATTCTTGAGAAAAATAACCTTTTAACTTTGAAAATTACTTTAAAAAACTAAAAAATCACAAAATATTGTGAAAATACTTTTATTAGAAAATAAAATTGGAAAATTATAAAGAAATATTTAAATAAAATAATGTTCATAATATAAGGAATATTTTTTCATGTTGTAAATGTTAAAAAAAATTCTTTTCAACCATTTTGTAAATGGATTCAAAAGTGACCCATTTGGAAAATGTAAATAATTTTCCTTTTAAAATGTTTTAAAAGAAGGTCAAAGAACATGTAAAATAGATTTATGAAATCATTTATGTTTAGAAAATAATATTTTTGATTAAAATTTAGAATAAATGGATATGGAATATAAATATTCCTGATTTAAAAGAAGGGAGAAGATTGATATCACTTCAAACAACTTTCTTGATGTTTCTTTAATCAATAAGGGCATAAATTGAAATTAACATGTAAACCGCATTCATAATCAGAGGAGAATAAAAGAGATTTTTTTCAAAAAAAAATAATAGCATATGATTTCCCCCAAAGGAACCTTGAACATTAACAATCCTGAAAATAAGAAGATTGTAACATAAATCCTTTTCCACTTTTATAACATTTCAATCGTAAGCCCCATGAAAGAATAACTTCAAATGAAACTTTAAATATCCTGACCATAAAGTGATTAATGATATAACATGGGAAAATGGAATTATATACACCTCATAAAAGAAGACAAGTTTATATCATTAAATGTATGATCCGAGGAAATATAATTTGAAATGAATAACCCTTTCCACTTTGATAACTTTCAAATTATAATCCCAATGAAAGAAATAACTTCAAACGAAGCTTTAAATGCCATAAAAATAAATAGATTAATGATATAAAATATAAAAGGGTAGTATATACACCACACAAAATAAATAATTGGGGGATATGTAATATGTATCATGTAAGGAAATGTGGGATGATAAACCCTTACCTCGAGTCCAAACTTTCCATGTATATCCTTTAACTCTTCTTCTGACAATATCATTAGGTGTGCACCAAAATTATTCCTAGGAGGATTTTCTAATAAAAAAGGACTCTAGGATATGGGTAGGTAAGTGAGGAATGTACTTGGGTAGTGTTTGGATAACCAAAAAGGCTTTTAAGGTGTGAAGAAAAGAGGAGAGGGGTGACCTTTTATAAGTTTTGGATAGGACACACTTAGAATTTTTGAAAAGAAAAATTTATACCCACGTTTTACAGATGATAAAAGGATCCAAAATGGACCATTATCGAGAATTAGATTAGATAAGGTCAAAATATGGTCATCCAATAGAATTTAGACAAGTTTTTAGGTCATTTTATCTACTATATTTTTTTTAACCTCCCGGTAAATCTGTTTTCACCTTAATCGTGATAAAAGATTTTTACTATTTTAACTATTAATTATGACCAAAAATTAAGTTTAAATTATTATATTATATAAATTATGATTATTATAAACATGGAATACATTTTATCAAATTAAATTCTTATAATTGGTATAATTTAATTTAAAATAAAACATGCAGCCGCGACGAAAAAATAGTTTTTCAAGAAACGTATTTTTAAAGAATAAGATGAATTTATATTAACTCTATGACTAATTATCATTATTATATAAATTTAAATTAATATTTATATATATATAATATAAATTTCATTTAAATCATTCCTTAATGGGGTTATTTTAATTAATTAAAATGGAGCAACATTATGCACTTTAAAACAGTTTTCAGAAAAATGGGTTTTTAAAAACAAAAATGAACTTATACGAAAATCTAGTATAATGTTAATAAAAATGTAATTATTTAGATTAAATATAACTAAATAATACTTATGTTAATTTAAATCAAATTTAAATCATAATGGTACTTTTAAATTACTTAATTTATTGAAGAGAAATGACAGTTTTACAAAAATCGGTATTTTTCACTATTCACTAAAAAGTCAATATTTCATGAAATACCCAAAATTTAACCCTAAGTTAGCTTTGATATGATGATTTAAAAAATTATGTTTGTTTTATCAAATAAATTTTCTAAAATATATAAAAATATATTATAATATTTTCTCACAAAAAGCAATAAAAATATTTTTGAAGAGAACATATTTTTGATGAATAAAATGACTTTACTAAAAATTGATTGATTATTTAATAAGAATTTATGGATAATTTTATATTGAGTAGGAAATATATATATATATATATATATATATATTTACTAAATTATTATATATTATTCATTCCTTCCAATTTAATGGCTAGGTTATAACGGTCATATATTTCACGGGTCTTTTACGCTCAGTGTTTCATATCATACATGCTATCGAACTTTATGTTATTATTTTAAAATATTGGGGTGTTATATTCTAGGAGTAAAAAATCACACCACCAAGGGAAAATAAGCCAATAAGGATAAAACTAAATCCACAAGTTATGGGTTTGATCGATATTTGTAATGAAAATCTAGTCTATCGTAATCAAAATGCAACACCCTCTATAAATGCCCCAAAGATGGACCAAAATCATAGTGAAACAAGGACTATTATGTTGTATTTTTTGGGTATGTTTAACTTTATGAAAAATTAAAGGTTATACTTTATAACTCTAAAGGAATAAACCAAAGAACCAAAATGGAATCATGTTGTCAATGCACCAGAACTCAAAAGACTTGTTGCACCTAAGCCACTGAAGCACAATGCACACCACCAAATGAAACCTAGATAAGAACTTACATAAGAAAAAAATTGAAAGAAATAAATGTAAAATAATAACACAAGTATTTTCATGATTTATTCTTTATTCCTAATCCATGTAAGAATTTTGGAAACTCTTTTATTTAAGAAACAGAATATGATTACAATATTTAATAGTCTATGGAACAAATTTCCCCACCCTATTACTTAAAGTAGAGTTTAGATGATGAAATTGGTGAAACCATATTATTATCTTCATGGGGATAATTTACACATATATCTGATCTTCATGGGAACCCACTCTCTTGGTCAAATACTTCCATCACCTTAACTTCCCCATCCAGTGAACAGTTCAGGATTCCAAAAACTCCATGGGTTTAATCTTATGTATCCCTCTAAAGACCCTTATATGTTCCCTTTATTGAAAAAGTGTGAAGGGAAAACATTAATTAACTTATGGAAACCCTTATGTGTCATAAGGGAAAACTTTATGCACATCCTTTTCATCTGTTTACTTTCACCTTTAGACTCATCAAGGATAGCACCTTATTTTCTACTTTCAATAACCTACTTCTAGAATTTTGTATATTGATTGTCGATTCTCCATCATCTCTATCCAGATTTTTTAAATTAGACTTCTAAAACCTTTACTTTTGTTAGTTATAATTACTTGACTTAAAAATGTTTTTCACATGGTTAAACCTAACAATATTCCACTAGAGAATAATTTTTCAAGCTTTACCCTAAAGTTATCCATTAGCATTTGTAAACCTCTTTCACTCTTCAAAATTTCTTTATAGCTCCATGGTTCCCCCATCATGCTTCTGATCATCCCATCCTAACTGATTCATAGCACCAACTCAATACATCATGTACTATATCCTTAATCAACATATCTAGAGGATTCCAAAATCCATCCACCTTCAATAGATCCATAATTTTTTCCTCCAACAACTTCTAGATGAAGTGATATTTCAACGAAATATTCTTTGTCCTGGAATGAAACATCATATTTTTTTAATAGGTTAATCGAACTTTATGAATCATAAAAAAAACACCCCATTCTCCTACTTTATTTTATGTTCTTTCATCATACCCTTTAACTAGATCAACTCCTTCCCAGTTTCCATTAATGTAATGTATTCCACTTTAATTACTAAAAGTGAAATTACTAGTTGAAGCTTTGACATCCAACTCATGGTTTTGCCTCTGAAAGTGAATACATATCTAATGGTTCACCTCTAAGTTTCTATATCTCCTAAAAAATCTCAATATGAAAATCCTTTAAATGATTAATATGTTCTGAAACATATATACAATCCTTCATAATATTTGAGATATGAGAGGATTCACTTTACCACTTCGCAATGCTCACTTTTAGGATTTTCAATAAATTATCTAACTACTCCCACTACTTTCACAATGTAAAACTATGTAAAAACCATGAAATGAATCAAGATTCCGAATATTTATGAAAAAATAAGCTTTTTTGTGTACTTATCTTTAAATTCCATTCATGATTCCTTCTCCTTACTCAATTTTAAATTTTCATCCAGTAGATTGGTAAATGGTTTCACCTTTATCATTCTAAAAAAATCCACTTCCTTCTGGATGTAGTCATGCTAAATTAAGAACAAAGTTCTATACTTTAAGTCCCTTACTATCTATATCCATAAGATACCTTTAGAGAGGTCAAGATCGTTCATCTCAAAAATTCTGAATAATTCAAATTTCCTATCATTTATCCTTTCCTTTACTAGTATAGAAATAAGCATGTCATAAACTTAGAGAAGTAGTATGATGAAGCTCCCATCATCATACACCTTACGATAACAAGAATGATCAAAATTTCTCTGAATAAACTTTCATTCCACCATAAAGACATTAAACTTTTGGTTCCACTACCCAGGTTCTTGATTCATCCCATAAAGGCTTCACTTCAAGTTGTGCATAAGATTCTTGTTCCATTTTACCACAAAACCTTCCAACTACTCCATGTAAATTTCTTCATCTTATTCCTCATGAAGAAAAGTGGTCTTTTCATCTAACTACTCCAAATCAAAACCTTACATGACAATTATGTTTGGAACCTTTAAAATAATCATTCATTTAAAAACCAAAGAAAAGATATTTAAAAAATCTATACCTTAAATTTATTGAAAACCCTTAATGAAAACCCTTTACTTCTACCTCAGTCTACCATCTACTTCTTACTTCAGTCAATAAACCAATTTAATATAAAGTACTCTCTTCTCAGTAGTACATTCCATTAGCTCCCATGTTTTGGAAACCTATAATAAATCCATTTAATCCCTCATCACTAACTCGTATTGACTTGATCTTTTCAGTTTTGCTACTTCTTTCAGGCTCTCAGTCTCTCCATCATACACGAAAAGAAAATAGTTCAATTCAATTCTATATATTTCCACATGGAATTGAATCTTATTAGAACTTTGTAACTAATCCTATGATTCTACTCCTTCTAGAACCACTTATTCCAAAACATCACCTTTTGGAGATCTTCTCAATACTTCTATAGTCCTTGAGATTTATGGTTCTTCTAGTCATGGAAACAATATCAGAACTTTGATGGAATTCTAAAATTATTTTGAACAGACTAGTGTTTTCAAAACTGATATACTCCCTGAAATTTTTGGAATATTAATAACTTCTATACTTCTATTTAGTCATACCTCATCTTGTTATGATACTTTGATCTCACTAGAAAGTTCCACTTAGTTATGATCTTTCCAAAAAATCTATTCATTAAAGATTACATTGTGGATTCTAAAAACCTTTTGAGAGTTATTATTCCAGAACAAAAAACCAAATTATTTATTGCTAGAAAAACATTTATAACTCATTAATTTTTTATTCCACACTGTTCTCATATCTCAAACATTTCAGTTTTCTTCTGATCACTATCTCCATCATGGATCTCAATCGGACGAAGGTTCATAATACTTTAGACTTGTGCTTAAGAAATAACACTCATGCCTTGTGTTTCACAGCATTAATTAAGGTAAAATAGTATAGTTACCCTATGTGAGAATGAACCAAAGTTATCCCCCATATGTTTTTATGAACAAGATCAAGCTTTTGGTCCTTGGGTGTTTTACCTTCCATTTGGAATGGTGTTTTCCACTACTTTCCAGGGATGCATTCTTCACATGTTCCATACTCCATGATTCTAATCTTTATCACTCCTTTAAAATTTAGTATTTTTATCCTTTTTCACTCAAGTTCCCAATATGTTCATGCCATAACTTTATAGAAGTTATTTTTCTATCATGCATTGCACCTTTCAAAATTATTGTTAGGTAAAATGTTCTATCCTTTACTCCTTTGGCCACCACCATAGAACCATGTGGGGATTTTCATACTACATCCACAATGGTTGTATAGAAACCTAGATAATATAACTATCCTAATAAGATCATGTTTTTTCATAGACCCAGTATATACCTCACTCCTTGAAATTCCATCAATATTTTGTTTTTTATCCATCTAGAAACAAAACCCTTTCTCGAAATCTCGAGAGTGTCACTATCTTTAAGATGTGACTTATCATATCTTATAGACGTATAAGTCCCTATACATAATCTCTTAGATGTAGAGTGAAATAAATATCCAAATTCTATAATATAGGACTTAATAGAATTAGTGACACTCAGTATAGGACCACTCATATCTTCCAATATGAGATTTTTGGATGCACTTATAGAGGCATATCTTATGAAATTAACTCTCTATTCATTATATTATTTATTTATATGGTCTTTCTTCCCACGATACCAACACATGGGCCCAAATTTGACTAATCTAATAGGAATCTAACTTCTCCTTCCTTTTCCTTTCTTATAACTTTTCTATACTATAGAAAATCCCCTACATTCCACACTGTATACATTTATAGTTGATGTTTAGATCTCCTTCTGATGAATATAATAATTTATAATTAGATCCCGAACATACAAGAACATTAATTATATCTTACCTCTTGATTTACTCACCATGGTAACCATCATATCACAGGATTTTGGGAGTGATGAGAGTAACAGCAATGGCCACTCCAGATCCCTGAAGCTCACCTTCACTGATTCTAACTAACTCTGAATGATGTTGTAGTCATTGATGTGATAAACTTTAAACTTTCCCTTTAATATTATCATGTAGAAAAACCTATATAATAGGAAAACATTTTTCATTACTATCATCTTATCATATATATCGATAAGATCCTTCATAAGTTTTGAAGCTTTCTTCACTTCACTGATGTTATAAGACACATTCTAAGTGAGTAATATCTAGATCATCACAAGTGTTTTCTTATCCATACTTTATAATTATTAATTCTTAATCAATTACAGTTTGGTACCCTTCAATGGAATATCAATATCCTTTTTTAGTTTCCAATCCTCAATTTTTATCTTCTAGGATATAAAAACTTTCTGGTTAAACATATCCACCCAAACCTTACCCACATCTAATCTCATTTCTTCTAGAATCAATAAACTCCAACTAAATTCTAAAACATTTAATAGGGATCGATATTTTATTAACAGAATTCTACTACAAGGATAAGGGTAGAATGATGTAACTAAATTGAGCTTTGAAATGATTTTTCTAGGGTCTAGTCATCGGAAGGTCTGGTAGCTAAGATCAGATACCAATTATTGGGTCTAATGAAATTTTTAAACACCTAGAAATTAACCTTCATAACATACAAGGAATAAACCAAGAACCAAAATTTATATGCACTGTTGGTGTATAGGAACTTAGAAGACAAATCTTACCTAGACACCACACCACAACACACACATCTAAACTAAACCCAAATAAGAACTTCCACAAGCCAATGATTAAAATAAATAAATATAAAATGAACAACATAATAATTTACAAGGTTTGGGATTTATTCCTAATCCATGAGGAAATGATGAAAACTGTTTTATTCAAGAAATGGAATATTGTTACATTATAAAATAGTCTAAAAAACAAATTTCACCATCCTACAACTTAAAATAGAGTCTAGTTAGAATAGTTTGTGACACCATCTTCCAATCATTGTGAGGAGAATGTCTACATAGATTTGATCATTGAGGGGACCTCTTTTCTTAGTCAAAGACTTCCACCATATTAACTCCCCCTTCTAGTGAATAGTGAACACTTCTATAAACCTTGCAAGTTTACTCTTATATATCCTTATGAAGACCCTTTTTTATTCCCTTTACTTAAAACCATCCAAGGTAAAAACCTTATGCAACTTCAAGAAACCCTTAGATATAAATAGCGAAAACTATACACATTTCCTTTACATATCCACACTTTCACCTTCATAATCATCAAGGATATATCATTATTTCCTACTTTATACCGCCTTCATTCGGTCTCCATAATTCTATACTTCCAGATATTGATCATTTTAGCACCACCATCTCCATCTGAGTTTCAGAAATTAGACTTCTAGAACCTCTCCTTTCATTAGTTCTAATTACTTATCCATAAAATATTTTTCGCATGGATGAACCTAATAGCAACGACCCTCTATTAACTAAGATCCAAAAACCATGACATCTTCAAACCCTTCATAACTCCCTATTAAACTCAGTCAACTCCCATTAACATCATGAAGATCAACCAAATTGTGGTGTAACACAAGGTGTCACAGTGCAATAAACTCTAGTATTCATGAAATATCCTCCATGCCACCTCAATAAACCCTAGACAATGGCCATAGCACAAAATCTACCACTATGGAATAATGCGTCCTATGTAATATTAACCCAAAAGCACCATGAATCTTCACATCATAACCTATAGTACCATGATGCAGTGCTGACTATCATGGTATAGCTTCATATATCACATTGCAAAAGGATCAACTAAAAAAATTAAAAGTAATTGAATATAAAAAATAACTATAGTTAATATAATACTCAATAATTAAATTTAACTTACCTTATATCCCCATAAAA
Source organism: Viscum album (assembly GCA_963277665.1). Classification (NCBI taxonomy): domain Eukaryota; kingdom Viridiplantae; phylum Streptophyta; class Magnoliopsida; order Santalales; family Viscaceae; genus Viscum; species Viscum album. Next base: position 105,830,738 of record OY728161.1, read on the forward strand.
TTATTTATCCAGGCCCATAACAATCATAATTGATGCAAATTATCCCATAATTCATCCAAATGACCTATTTATTAACTATTGAACAACCCATAACAAAATCTCATAATCATCCTAAACTTGGAAAAACTCACTAAGTGGCATCGCCTAGTTGATATATTGAGAGAGCCACTTGAAGGTGTCATTGTAGCCCATCTTGTTCAAAATTCTACACATGAAGACCTTCAGAGGGTGAAGATTGGATTCTTCCATACTAACTTTTCCCTTCCCCATGGTGAAGTCTGTAAGGGCCATGTGGAATCGAAGCTCATCCTCTGATGTCGTATACGCCACATCAATCTTGTTTCCTAATATATGGAATGCATCACTGGCCAAGTATTTGTCCCACATAATCCCATCTATCTCCTTATTTGACTCTATAAATCATTCCTTATTAAAAGCATCAACCAGGTAAACCACCGCATCAACCTTGGCATAATAATCCTTCCAGAAACTGTGATCCATCTGGTGCCCTCCCAAATCAAAGGCCTTGAACTTAATTTTTACAATACTTGATTCCTCTAACATCAAATATTGAGTTGGTTGATGAGGAACTCATCTCTCATCCTTCAACATGTGAAGCAGGGTTGTCTTCCCAACATTATCAAGCACTAGAAATAGAATCTTGGCTTCTTTTTTCCATGGACCAAGAGATGTGAGAACTCCATAAAACAAATAAACTAGGAACATAAATCAATTTCAGGTAGTGGGAAGTTAAGTAATGTGGATTTTATGTATTTTTTTTGTGATATTTCCATATATGTATGCTAGAAAGGGATATCTATCAATAAAATCGACGACAAAGCTCCCAAGAGTGGAAATTCCAATCAACCCTAGAGTGGCATCAAGATGTTGAAACTATCAAAAGCTCGTGACATGATCTCGATACTCCTATAAGAAAAATCCCAAATTTGTATCCTAATCAATCATTAATGTATCCCAATTTTAATTAATTATAAAGGAAAATTCACCAGTCCACTTATCTCCATCAAAATAGTGAGAAACAATGTGTGTTTTCCATTCTTGAGGTTCCTTTAGACATCGTGCATGAAATCCCCATGCTTCAAAGTGATTTTATTATAATTTGGTGTTATCATATAATCAAATACCTATATGAAACAACTGAAACCAAAGGAAGAAAAATAAAAAAGAAAAAATAAAATAAAGACACTCTCTATAATCAAAGAATTAAAATGATCTCAAACTACTCGAATCAAATGAGGTATAAGGGAGGAAGGAGGGAGAGGGGGAAAGCCTTACACACATTTGGTGGGCCTAGAATCAAATACCTTAAGGGGGTATGAAATAGAAAATCCCAAAAGATATAAAATCCCCAACTTAAAAAGTAGATTGACCTTCACCATTAAAAGTTTGATGGCCCTCACTAGACTCCCAGTGAGATCAATAAGATTTTAGTGGCCTACCACTTGGCTTCTAGTGGTAAGGGAAGTGGTACATAACCACTACCTAACCCAAAAGACTCATGATGAGTTTCCACTAAGGTTTTAGTATATACTAAAACAACTAACTTAACTCTGATTCCTTAAATATCACAATCAATTATCGTTCTAAAATTTTACACACATATTATCATATAAAAACACTCATTTTAAAGTTTTAAAAACATCAAAAATGATCCCCCTCCCTATTTAAATATAAAATTTCAAACTCTCCCAGATTTAACTCCATTGAAATCTAGTTTTTCCCCAATTCCACCAACACATAATAACTTAGGACATTAAAAAAACCTTTAAAGGGATCTATTTGGGTAGATTCTTGATATTTATTATTATAGTAAAACCCTAATTGAGAGAGATTATCCTAAAAAATCTATAATGTAATCATGAATCAAGTTTCTAAAATTTGTATGGTTCATTCTAATTGTCCATACATTTGAGAATATTAAGTTTTGTGTGATTTCAATTTCACCCCCATAGCCTATTGGATCCCCCTACAAAATCTAAAAATGAAATGAGGGTCATAATCTAAAATATTATACATGGGAACACCATATTATTTCACTATCTTTATAACATATATTTTACCCACCTCTTAAATAATGTGGGTCTCTCAAATTGGAAGAAAATTAGGTGATTTTGTGAGTTGGTCTATTATTATTAAAATAGCATAACTACTTTATAAATATTTAGGAAAATCAATTAAAAATACATTGAAATTTCCTTTCATTTCCACATTGGATTTGATAATGGTTGAAAAATACTCACAAGTAATTAGTGTTCTTCTTTCACCAGTTGGAAATTTAAGCATCAAGAGGAAAAACTAGGTACTTCATTATTTATATTGGATCAAAAAAACTGGAATCTTATATCATGATACAATTTAATTTTACTAATATGGGAAACCCAATAAGAATGATGAGAATCCCATGTCACTTTTTCTCTAAATAAATGAAGAATCCCCATAAGGCCATGATAATAAAGATATAGATCATGTGCCTTATCCCACCCATTTAAAATCTCTATTCTATAGGATTTCAAGTATTCTCCACATTTGGTGTCAACTAACTGAGTCTCAGTTACCCAATATACTAAAGAAAAAGTAAAATTCAACTAATATAACACCACATTACCTATTTTATCGTTGACCTCAAAATTAAATTCTTTTATAATAATTATCATCTTCCACTAATTCTCACCTAAGTATATGATTTTTGACTCAGTGCATCTGCCACTATATCTCCTTTTCCTAGGGTGTAAATAAGCTCAAAATAAAAGGTCTGATGATATTTCAACTCATCTTAATTGTCTTAAATTAATATCTCACTAGGATAAAATATATTTTATTCTTTTATGATTGATATTTACTATTTATTTCTACAAAAAAAACTAGTGCCTCTAACATTTCAATGTGTAAACTATGGTTAATGGTTCAATATCTTGAGTGGGGTAGTTATTTTAAAAAGTTATTAATTCTCTTGAACCATACACTGCTACTTTATTTCCCTAAATCAATACACATCCCAAGCTCTGGTCAAATGAATCACAGTACACAATATACCCATTACTTGACTCACACAATATCAATACCAGGGTTGTGGAGGGTCTTAGTTTTATCTTATCAAAGGATTTTTGACATGCCTCAATCTATTCAAACTTTACACTTGTTTGGGTTAAACTCGTCATATGAGAAGAAATTTTTGAGAAATTTTGAATAAATTACCATCTATAACCAACCAACTTAAGGAAACACTAAATTTCAAACATATTCTTAAGTGTTTCCCATGAAATTATTACTTTCACTTTCTTTGAATTGATGTAAATTAAATTATCTGAAACTACATAGACCAAGATTTTTACATATTGAATTCAAAACATACACTTGAGTAATATAACATAAAGATAATGTTCATACATTGTACTCAAAACAATCTCTAAATGTTGTTCATGATCTATTATTGATCAAAAGTAAACCAAAATGTCATCCATGAAAACCATGAGGAAGTAGTCCAGATACCTATGGAAAATATGGTTCATAAAGGTCATGAAAATAATGGTGTATTAGTGAGCCTAAATGGTGTCACCAAATATTAATATAGCTCATAACAACTTTGATGCATCATTTTTGGTATGTCCTACTCTTGCTCCCTTAATTGGTGGTATCTAGCTCGTATGTTAGTTTTTGAAAATCATAGTTTCCTACCTTACACTACTGGAAATGAAAGGTATACCAACGGTTGAAAACCATTGGTATAGGCTGTAAAACCGTTGGTATAAATTATACCAATGGTTTTACAAACCATAGACATGTAAGTCGTGACAATAGACATATACCAACGGTTTCGAAGAAACTGTTGGTATATGTGAATAAATCTACACTATACCAATGGTTTTATGTAAACCGTTGGTATAGAGGTGAGATATCCAAACGGTTATGAACCGTTGGAATAAACTTTATCTAGTCTTTTACCAATGGTTCCTAAGAACCATTGGTAAATTTCTAAAGTATTCACACCTCTACCAACGGTTACAAACTGTTGGTAAAAGTTTTTTACCAATGGTTCTCTTAGAACCGTTGGTAAAAAGTCCATACAGAACCTATACCAACGGTTTAAAACCATTGGCATAGGCTTAGCTCTACAATTCACACAGCATCTTGTTGCTCTGTGTGTTGCTATGTGAATTGTACAGTAGTAAATGAAGAATCGCAAAATAAGGATAGATAATACAATAATCAATTATGAATACAATACATTAAAAACTGAATACGTAATTATATGTGATACAGAATTAAGAATACATAGAAAATTTCATTTTGTATAACACATACATGATTGAGTTCAAAAATTAGAAGCTAATAACCCAAAATAAGGAAATTAATAAATGAATTCAACCAAACAAAAATATAATGTCCCATGGTTTGGGGCAGGTGTCTTTGAACTTAGTGATGATGATAATGGGCATGTATCAATGAGCTTGTGTGACTTAGGGAATATAGTTGTCCTTGGCGTATTAAATGTCATGTGTTTTAGAATAGGTGTAGGAGTTCCTCACATGAGAAGTGGATTTTTTGAGGCTATACCATGGATCGTTGTGCTAAAGTATCAACAAAATCCGAATATGTTTGGCCGGTTTTCCGTATGCCAGCTGTTTTTACTTAAAATGATGTCTATTTTAAACAAAAGAGAGACAGTTAGAGTGATACCGCCCACACCATGCCTTGGATTGAGGCAGGGTTTACTCGTACATGTCACATATGACCCATGGATCATTGTCCTAAACTATCAATACAATCTGAATGCATTTGGTTGGTTTTCTGTATCCCAGTTGTTGTTTTCGCTTAAAATGTTGTCCATTTCAAATAAAAGTGAGACACTTTGAGTGGTACCGGCTTCACCGAGCCTCAGATTGAGGCTCGGTTGACTCTTACACATCATAAATGACCCATGGATCGTTTTGATAAAGTATCAACACAATCCAAATACGTTTGGTCAATTTTCCGTATGTCAGTTGTTTTTACTTAAAATAGTGTCCATTTTAAACAAAAGAGAGACACTTAGAGTGCTATCGGCCACACCGTGCCTTGAATTGAGGAGGGGTTGACTCGTACACATCAAAAATGACCCATGAATAGTTTTCATAATGTATCAACACAATCCGAATGTGTTTGGTCGGTTTTCCGTATGCCAGTTGTTATTTTCATTTAAAATGTTGATCATTTCAAATAAAGGTGAAATACTTTGAATGGTACCGGGCACACCGCGCCTCGTATTGAGGTGGGGTTGACTCGTACACATCACAAATGACCCATGTATCACTTTCCTAAAGTATCAACAGAATCTGAATTCATTTGGTCGGTTTTCCGTATGCCAGTTGTTGTTTTCATTTAAAATGTTGATCATTTCAAATAAAGGTGTGACACTTTGAATGGTACCGGGCACACTGTGCCTCGGATTGAGGCGGGGTTGACTCTTACACATCAAAAATGACTCATGGATCATTTTCCTAAAGTATCAACACAATCCGAATGCATTTGGTTGTTTTTCCGTATGCCAGTTGTTTTCACTTAAAATGTTGTCCATTTCAAATAAAAGTGAGACACTTTGAGTGGTATGGGCCACACCGGGCCTCAGATTGAGGCTCAGTTGACTCGTACACATCATAAATGACCCATGGATCATTTTTCTAAAGTATCAACACAATCTGAAAATGTTTGGTTTATTTTCTGTATGTCAGTTGTTTTTACTTAAAACAATATCCATTTTAAACAAAAGAGAGACACTTAGAGTGCTACCGGCCACACCGTGCCTCGGATTGAGGCGGGGTTGACTCGTACACATCACAAATGACCCATGGATCATTTTCCTAATGTATCAACACAATTTGAATGCGTTTGGTAGGTTTTCTATATGCCATTTGTTGTTTTCATTTAAAATGTTGATCATTTCAAATAAAGGTGAGACACTTTGAGTGGTATCAGACACACCGTAGCTCAGATTGAGGCTAGGTTGACTCATACATGTTGCAAATGACCCATGTATCATTTTCCTAAAGTATCAACAGAATATGAATGCATTTGGTCAGTTTTCCGTATGCCAGTTGTTGTTTTCATTTAAAATGTTGATCATTTCAAATAAAGGTGTGACACTTTGAGTGGTATCGGGCACACCATGCCTCGTATTGAGGTAGGGTTGACTCGTACACATCAAAAATGACTCATGTATAATTTTCCTAAAGTATAAACACAATCCAAATGTATTTGGTTGGTTTTCCATATGCCAGTTGTTTTTTTCACTTAAAATGTTGTCCATTTCAAATAAAAGTGAGACACTTTGAGTGGTACCGACCACACCAGGCCTCGAATTGAGGCTCAGTTGACTTGTACATGTCATAAATGTCTCATGGATCTTTTTTCTAAAGTATCAACACAATACAAATATGTTTGGTTGATTTTCCGTATGTCAGTTGTTTTTACTTAAAATGGTGTCCATTTTAATCAAAAGAGAGACACTTAGAGTGCTATCGGCCACACCGTGCCTCAGATTGAGGCGAGGTTGACTCGTACACGTCACAAATGACCCATGGATCATTTTCCTAATTTATCAACACAATCCGAATTTGTTTGGTCGGTTTTCTGTATTCCATTTTTTATTTTCATTTAAAATGTTGATCATTTCAAATAAAGGTGAGATACTTTGAGTGGTACCGGGCACACCGCGTCTCGGATTGAGGCGGGATTGACTCATACACATCAAAAATTACCCATGTATCGTTTTCCTAAAGTATCAATAGAATAAGAATGTGTTTGTTTGGTTTTCCATATGCCAGTTGTTTTTTTCATTTAAAATGTTGATAATTTCAAATAAAGGTGTGAAACTTTGAGTGGTACCATGCACACCATGCCTCAGATTGAGGAGTGGTTGACTCGTACACATCAAAAATGACTCATGGATCATTGTCCTAAAGTATCAACAGAATCTGAATAAGTTTGGTCAGTTTTCCATATGCCAGTTGTTTTTACTTAAAATGATGTCCATTTTAAACAAAAGAGAGACACTTAGAGTGATACCGGCCACACCGTGACTCGGATTGAGGCGGGATAGACTCGTACACATCACATATGACTCATAGATCGTTTTCCTAAAGTATCAACACAATAAGAATGTGTTTGGTCGGTTTTCCGTATGCCAGTTGTTGTTTTCACTTAAAATGATGTCCATTTTAAACAAAAGAGAGACATTTAGAGTGGTACCGGACACACCGTGCCTCGGATTGATGCAGTATTGACTCGTACACATCAAAAATGTCCCATGGATCGTTTTCCTAAATTATCACCACAATTAGAATGCATTTGGTTGGTTTTCCATTTTTCCAGTTGTTGTTTTCACTTAAAATGTTGTTCATTTCAAATAAAGGTGAGACACTTTGAGTGGTACCAGACACACCGCACCTTGGATTGATGTGAGGTTGACTCTTACACGTCACAAATGTCCCATGGATCGTTGTTATAAATTATCAACACAATCTGAATATGTTTGGTCAGTATTCTATATGCCAGTTTTTTTACTTAAAAGGGTGTACATTTTAAACAAAAGAGAGACACTTTGAGTGACACCGGCCACACCATGCCTCAGATTGAGGCGGGGTTGACTCGTACATGTCACATATGACTCATGTATTATTTTCCTAAAGTATCAACACAATATGAATGCGTTTGGTCGGTTGTCCGTATGTCAGTTGTTGTTTTCACTTAAAATGATGTCCATTTTAAAAAAAAAAGAGACACTTAGAGTGGTATCGGCCACACCATGACTCAGATTGAGGTGGGGTTGACATGTACACATCAAAAATGACCCATGGATCGTTTTCCAAAATTGTAAACACAATCCAAATGCGTTTTCTCAAATTATACCAACGTTTTAAAACCGTTGGTATTGTGTATTTCCAGAACTATTGCACAATAGTCCCTCCAGTATCCCCTCCAGTATACACCTGCATAAAAAAATAGCACAAAAAACACATACAAACAGACTTAAAACAGCATAAAAAACACTTGCAATAGCAAAAAAAACACATAAAACTATCAAACTCTTCCAACCATTTCATGTACTACAATTCCCTATTTCAATCTTCATATGAAAACAATATTCCAGTGGAGTTGAATAACAGTTTCAATAACTCAAATATTATTTACACCCATTTCAATCTTCATATGAGAACCACTCTTCCAATAGTAATTCACCTCACCCCTGCACAACCCCCCCCCCCAACCAGTACAGCCCCCCCACCTCCCCATCAAATTCTAATAGACAGAATAGTATGAGAAATACTTATTAGAGTTGAATAAGAGTTTGAAATCGGCTCAAATCCCAATTTTTTTTTTCTGATCCTAGATTTGGGTATGTAATGATTTGTGATTCATTTTTCATTGAACTTGTATTTTTTATAATATATGGTGAAAATGTATTTTCTTAGGAGTCTCATCACTTATGACCCCATGAGTGAAACTACCCGACTCATGAAAAAGAGTTTGCGACTATCTTTGATGAGTGTAAATTTCAGAGACACCACCTCTTTGATTAGAGACATGTTATATATACAAACTAAATGTCATAGTAATATAATTTATTCTAATGTGAACTAAATCGTTTTCAGATGTGTTGGATAAAATACATGTAGATGTTCAAATTTGAAATGGAATATGTTCTTTGTAAAGAAAATGTCAGTTTTGATGCACTAAGAAGGAAGATGGAGGAGGTAGGGGTGTTAATGTCAGATATTGGGTGAATGGTAATGGCTTTGTTGGTAGACTCTATAGTGGTAATAACATAATATACTTGGGTATTGGTTTTTATACACATAGTGATCGTGTCCAAATTGGTTGAATAAGTGGATGTTGAACATGTGTCTGATCCAGAGTGTGTCGTGATGCATATGAGGTTGACAAAAATAGTCCCCTTCCAGGATGGGTTATAGTAATACATGGTGTACTACTGGTTAATGTAAGGGTGACACTTCTTTATTCCATGATAAAAATAATTGATGAGACCCTATCATGCTTAATAGTGAGAATAAAAGTGATGACACATAATATCCTCAAAAAAATTGGATCCAACTGAATCATGCCCCAAATACCCTCTTTAACCCAACCATCCTACCATAGGAATTTGACATGTGGCATCATATTCCCTCGCTACACTTTCTTGATGTTGTGAAATAAAACCCCTCAATTTTTGAAATTTTTAGGTTTTTGAGGATCATAATAAGATCTTTTGACAACGAAAGAACACCCAAATATGATCTATCCTCAAACAAAAGCAACATTTATAGAAAATGAAAAACATCTGAAAATGGATTTGACCTGGGAGTGGTTTTCTTCTTCCTAAATCTAAAGAGAATGTTTGATTATGCATGCTATGAAACTAAATTTGAAAATGGGGTATAGAAACAGACCCATGGTTCCATGGTCGTTACAAGAGTAAATTATGGAACTCTTTACTTGATTTAAAATTTAGGCAGAACTGAAATGATCAGAAGTTCAAATTGTGATGGCCTAGAAGAATGGAACTGTAAGTTTATTGACCTTAGTGAGAATAATATTAATGTTCTTAAGGCTATGAACACTAAATGGTACAATTATGGTGCGATCTATTGATCAGAGTAGGATTCCACCACATCGTGCCTCGGATTGAGGCGGGGTTGACTCGTACATATAAAAAATGACCAATGTATTGTTGTCCTAAAGTATCAACACAATCCAAATACGTTTGGTCAGTTTTTCATATGTCAGTTGTTGTTTTCACTTAAAATGTTGTTCATTTCAAAAAAAAAGTGAGACACTTAGAGTGATACCGGCCACACCGTGCATCAGATTAAGGCGGGGTTGACTCGTACACATCAAAAATGTTGTCCTGGGTACCCAGATTCCCTTGGGATGTGGCACAGTTTCACTGAAATGTGTGCCAAGCATGAACCACATATTGTTGGGTAAAAATACTATATTTTCTCTAAAAACACTAAGGTAAATACAAGGGGAAAATAAAATACCAAAAAAATATAAAAATTAACTCATAATTAAATAATGGTTTTGACACTTGTCCAACCATGAACCCACCTGGACAGCCCATCCCCCCCCCCACCTAGAAATCCCCCCACCCCACCCCACCCCATCCCCCACCCCACCTGCACACTCCCCCTCCCCACCCTGAAAACATGAAACTAAAATTAAAAATACCTTAAATATTATTATTTTTCCTTCAAACAAATGAAAATATTATGCCTCTACTCCAAATGCTAAAAACGATGACATATTTTTTGCAATTCCGATGTTGTTCACGACCTTAAAGGATGAATAAAATCAAGTTTTCCTGTGTAATAAGACTCTTCAGAGTGTTATAAAATTAAATATGTGGGTTTAGAAAAGAAAATTAAAGTGTTAGAAGTAGGATTTTTATGGAGGGTTTTGAAATTTATAATTAAATAGCTCCAACTCATATAGAAGATAAAGATTTCAGAATATCCTATAACCAACACGTAATTGTAAATGAAGAGATGCCTCAAAGTGGTGTTAAATGAGGATAATTTAATTTGAAATCCAACAAGGGAGGTATCGGGATAACACCCTAATGGATTAAGAATTCATAAGGAAATCTATTAATGATACTGATATGAATCACCATTTATATATTTAAATTGGTTTTATTGATGGATAATGATCTTCTTTTTCATGTGTGGAGTTGGGTTGACCTCAAAACACTGAATGGGGTTCCACTCTATAGTTCTGAGAATATATTATCCAAATCTATGAAGCTTCCACCTTTAAAAATGACAACTTTATATCAGTTCCTACTGGAATTTCATGACATTTAAGGGATATGTGTTTTGTAAAAAGCCTATGCATTATAGGTATGTTCATGAATGATGGTTTTTTGTCCATATGTGTATGGAATTTAGTAACAGGGATGTTTTATTCCATTTAAACAATGTTATAGTGTATGTTTAGGATGATTTCTTGCATTTAACCAGTGTTCTAGTTTATGTTTAGGTGAGGTGAGTTACAACCATGTTAGACATGTCATTAGAACATGGGTTCTTCCATTTAACCATGTAGTCTTGGATTTCCGAGCTGAAAGTGTTTTAGGTGAGCTAATTACTACCCACTCTATAGTATGGCCAACACATCATATGGGCATACCCATGAAACAAAGGCATGTTTAAATAGGACGTTTTCAGCACCCCATTTGGCCAAACATACTTTTTACCATAAGGGATTGGCCATGTATATTTACATGGATATCCAAGTCATGTACTCGGTGTACATTCTCAGGACACTAGATTATATTAGACACCATGTGAACCCTTATACAAACCATGTGGACCCTTATACCATATAGTCATTATTACAACCATTAAAAACAACTTATTAAACAACATAATTTGTCAAAGATAATCAAATTGAACATAAATCAATAATACTATTGGATATATCAAGTAAAATGAAGGCATACTATCTTACATCCTAAATGACCACCCACAACCATAATTAATTTCCACTGAGCTCTCCTTTCTGCCAGATCAAAAGAGAAAAAAATAGTTGCAGAACAACAAAACCAAGGTATAAAAAATAGTTGCAAAACAACAAAACCAAGTTATCACTTATAGATTTGAAGTGTAGAAGAAAAAATTTCCTTGATTGAAGATGGATCAATCAGTGGAAGAAGTTTGGCAGGCTGGGGAAGAGGGAGATTAGATTTAGGGCACCAATTGAGCGGAGGGCGACCTGCAATCGAGCAGAGGGGGAACTGGATGCCCGGTCTGCATTTAGGGGAAAACTTTCCCAACGGTTTTTAAAACCCATTGGGAATGTATGTATAGTAAAGCCTATACCAACAGTTTCTATAAACCGTTGGTAAAAGGAGTAAAAATTCCAACATATACCAACGGTTATTGATAACTATTGGTAAAAGTGCCTATACTAAGGCCTATACCAACAGTTTTAGAAACCGTTGGTAAAAATCTTTACAAAATCTTCTATGCCAACGGTTTTAAGAAAATTGTTGGTATACATAGCCATTCCCAACGTTTTATCTAAACCGTTGGGATATAAGCGTTGGTAAAAGTGGAATTTCTAGTATTGTTAGTTAGTCCAGTAAATCATTGATGCAGGGTAAGGGATGTTTATTTTTTATAGTCACCTAATTGAACTTTCTATATTCCACACACAATCGTAAGCTTCTATCATAATTTTTAATAAAAAGAATAGGGAAATTATATGGAGAAACACTTGACCTAATAAATCCCTTATTCTCTAAATCCTATAATTTCACTTTTAATTTTTTAAAAGTTATGTTAGTGCCATTAGATAATTTTTCTAGGGTATCGGGATCATGACTAGTAAAATATTAATAGAGAAGTCAGTTTCCTGCTCTCGAGGTAACCCAAGAAATTCTTTAGGTAATATTTATAGGTACTTATCCACCACTAGTGAAAAACTAGGTAGACTATATAACTCTACATATCTGAGAACCAGTGGTCCCAGGTGACAATAAATAAACCCCATTTTTTCATCGTAGTCCCTTCTCTTCTGGAATCAAATATCATTCTCCCTAAAACGTAGGAGTGATACCTTCCAGTAAGGTAAATATTAACCTCCAACAGTAACAATTAATGTGAACCTAATATCGAATCAACCAGTTCATTCAAATAAGTAGGCCCCAACATTCTATCTCAAGAATTAGAAAATCACATGGACATCTACAGCTCAAAAATTAGTGTCTTCACATAATAACATCATTCTCAAAAATAGAAAATTTTCAAAATATCAGTTTTTTTACATAAAAAGGTCATAAATGAATTGTATGCATGGGGAAGTCCTACTACCATCTATCATGATACATGTAGAAATTGTTTTTCTCAACCCATTATAGAAGAGACACATATTTAGAAACTCAAAAGAAAACCCTACAAGAAGTTCATTGACCCCTTATTATACTGAAACTATAGGTAACTTTAATTTTATTATAAATAAGTTAGTTATGACTTTTTATAACTACATTTAAAGTTTCAACTCTCATATCTCCATGCCTACCATTTAATCACAAACGAAAACACAACACAACATGAATTTGATACTATTTTATAATAACTCAACTTGAGTTATCCCAAACCTAAACTAGATCTCCACATCACCTCCATTGCATTACCCCAAATCACCAGAGGTTTTCAACAGACAGTAAGTGCAAACAATGTCCCATAGGGGAACAATTTCCCTTCTAACAAATTTCAGAAATTTTGGCATGGAATGTTTGTGAGAAAATATCATAACCTGTAAACAGAGAGAACATACTCCCTATGTGTTCTTAGGGAAATTTATACAATTCTCTATAACATAAATAAACAACACACAACATCTCACTACATATCATGTAAACATGTCAGACAAATAATGAAAAAAACATTTTAAATGGATCCAAATAGTGCCTTGTAGAATTAATATACATGTGGTTTTATCAAAAAATCATCCAAAGAGGCCTACATGGCCCTACAAAAATGATAGGAAAACTATACAACCAAAAAGGCCAAAAATATATCACCCAACATCAACTAAGCACCTAATCACCATGTTCTAAATCATTGACTAAGGATCTTTAATTATGAATAAAGAGTTATCCCATTCCCATGTATCTAATCCCACAATATCTACATGCACATAAACAGTATCCATATAGGGATGGGTAAAAATACTATGTAGGATTTCAAATAGACTCCATAATTCTCATATAATGAATAAACTATGTATCTTAGTAAAACCATTCTTAAAAACAAATTATCTTTAAAAATTCAATGCATTTGAAAGAAATGTGTTTCATCACTTAACAAGTAAACTCACTCACACCTTTTCACTAAATATTATTTGGGAATAAACATGTATGTTTAAATTAGTTTAAAAGATTTAAAGTAAATCATACCTTTGCACCACAATCCAAACAAAACTCAACCGCGAACCAAATTATTCATACAAGTCAAGGAATGACCAAAAAAGTGATAATGAGCATCAAATTGAATAAACAACAAGTTATAACCACACAAGGAAATTTTATACATACCTTGACCCGAATCATCACTCATCAATTGTCAATTTTTTCCACTAGTAAGAAGAATAAAACCTACAATCAACCCTCCATATAAATTCCCATGGCCGATTTCCGCTAATGGAAGGCTCATCGATCATATCCCCCCAATTCCTGACAAATCAATATTGAACCTAGAGTGAACAAATAAAAATGGTTTTTCCACTCATTCACATCCAAATAATATTTCAAGATCATAATTACACTTTAATTCACCAACCACATGTTTTATAAGAGTTTAAATGTTTAAAAGTGAATTTTATTTAGAATAAAACCACTATCAGAACTAAAAAAGTCATTTTCCATTACCAAACATTCCATTCAATGTCAAGAAAACCATCTAGACACTTATTTTAATAAAAAGTTCAAATCAAATAGGGTTTTAAAATCAAGGTACAGATATGGAGAGGATCCTCCTAACTAGAAGACATCACTAACAATTAATATAGATAATAACATAGATTAATCATTATATAAGGATGACCAAACCCTAACATAAAAAAGGATCAGACTAAAATGGAACCCTAACTCAAATCAATTCAAAGACCCATGGTTGAGGTTCTAACATTAGGGGAAAGGAAAAGAGATAAAAGGGAAAGAGATTAAATGTTATCTTACCTTTGATATAAGACTCTCATGATCAAAGATCAAAGAAATGGACTTGGAAATGAAGAACCTAAAAAACACCCAAAAATAACCATGGAATATGCTCTCACACGTAGCGGTTGAAGTGAGAGGAGAAAAGAGTTGTTTGGAGTTAAAAAAGAAGTTTTTGATGGGTTTTAATAAGAGCATGAGTAGGTTGTGTGGGTAGTAAACTGTGTGTTTATATGTGCAACTTTTACTATCTTCCCAATAGGATTGTACACTTTCTAGGATATTTTGGTTACTCATGTTGCAAAGTTCACTGCTTTACAAAACTCATCCAAAACCTCGCATTTTGACCTGAAATTCAATTAAACTTAAATGAAACACATGGAAACTTAAATAGCAAGATGAGTACAAAATATAAGGTATTACAACGAAATTGTGGATATAATTTGGAACATTTAAGTCATGAAAAGTATCTTAAAACTTTAGATGAGTATATCATAATAAAATTAAAAAAAATAATGGAGATAAAGAATCCCTCTAATAAAGTCCCTTCTAATCCAAAAAAAACCATAGATCTCACGATTAACTACGATATAATAATGGAATAATTCAACACAATAAAAAATCCATTTGAAAATTTTAAATAGAAATTCAAATGCCTTTGTAAAGACCCAGAATTTCCATGTAAATTTTTTAAAAAAATATATGGGAATTTTAAGAGTCCGTGAAAATTGACGGCGCGTGATTCTGAGGCTCGGTGTGCCCGAAATGAATTTCTGAACTTTTTTTGGGGTGCATTCAGTAAACATGCGAGCGGGTTTTTGTAACTTTTGAACCGGTGCTCGGAATTTAAATATGATGGCACTGTTGAACTTGAAACACCAGTATTCACTTAAGGAGACCTTCACCTCGACCACAGTAGGTCAAGGGTGAAAGTTAGATTTTGGGTTTTTTGTGGAAGAATAAAATAAAATAAAAATGTTTAACATTTTTATTTTTTTTGAAACCTTCCATGTGAGGTTATGGAGGTGGGGACCACCGAGCCCAAAACCTCACAATTTGAATTTGAGGGTGGGGACCACCCGAACCCCCCTAACTCCTTCTTTAATGGGAGAAGCCTCTTGAACTCCCTCTTTAATGAGGGAGGTGACCTTTGGTATCCTCCCACTTTAATGGTTCCAACCACATCAATTAATTAATTAAGACAATTTGAATTTATGCCAACAAACTAAATAGATAACATATTCTATTATGTTGGGATTTCAGTTTTGGTGGAATTGGGGAAGGGAGAAGCTTTGGAGAATCATGGAGAAACTCATCCTCCAACGATGAACACCAACGGAGAACTCTTCTCCTTCAACGAATCTTTCTCCAAACTTCATCGAAGGATCTCCAACGACGAACTAACTAACAATCAAGGAAACGTCGTCACCACCGACTTCATCTTTTTCCTCTCCTCACTGACACCGTTGGAGGAGACTTGTTTCGAAATCGACAAATGCCAATCCATCTCAACTGCGGACAATCTTCAACAAACATTCAAGGTAGGGTTTTAATTATGTGTGATTATTGATTCCCATGTTCTTCTCTTCTAAACAAAGAACGTGGATCAACTCTCTAACTAGTTGATCCATGGATGATTTCTTTTTGCGGGTTTGGGAATAATCATTGTCGGAGGTTGTAGGGTTTGACGTTCTTCATGCAAGTTTTATTAAGCCGCTTGCTACCACCCTAACGCGGAGGGTGTGGGCCAAACGAACATGGCCCGACCTCTCTGCATTTTTCTTTAGTTTTTGTTGTGTTCCTCACAATGGAAGAGGGCGGCGACCGGTGCTGGCGAATGGCACTGGTGGGACTCGGATACGGAGGTCGTCACACCGCCAGCTGCAATGAAGGCGACGGCGCAACCGCGGCCCTCACGCCGTCCTGCGGCCCTCTGCGCCACCCCGCTGCCTCCGCACCATCCCACGGCCTCTGCGCCGCCCCACGGCCTCCGCACTGCCCCGCGGCCTCTGCGCCGCACCACAGCCGCCCCGTCGCCAGGCTGGGCCACCCAGCGCGGGCCAGGCCGGACCCACCAAGAAACCCCTTTGATTTGCCTCCAAAACAAGCAAAGGAGCTCCCCCAACCTCTGAAAACCGGAACTCCCACGTGAGCCATGAGTGGGAGGAAGAATGAGGGTAAAATGGGAAATCCTGAGTGGACCGGGACTTAAAAACCCAAACTTTACGTGGCCACATGGTCACCCCGCACGGTTTGGAAAACCGTACACCAACCATGTGGTTTCCACTATCTCACCCAGGGACTTCGCACGGCTTGCCCACACGGTCTGACAAACCGTGCGCCGCCCATGCGGAGCCCACTGTCAAGGGTGCACGGTTTCCTGGGCTGGCTGCACGGTTTGTTCAGACCGTGCGCCAACTGTGTTCCCCTTCACAACCTCCACAACTTTTGTTGGCCCAGGTTGGGTCGGGTCGGGTCGGTCTGACCAGGTCGGACCAGACCCGAACCAACTTCGACCCATTTCTGCTCTTTTGGCCATAGCTCTAGCACCGAGTGTCTGTTTGACAAACCATATGCGGCACAGGAAACCTTGGAGCGAGACGGTCCCTTTGGTATACCCCACTATAGATTTGGATAAAGTTTGGGAATGGTTAGGTTGTATCGAGAATGAATCCAACCAGACCCTCGGGACTAAAAGGCTAATGGCTTACAGACAGGGCATCTGTTTGATGCACTGTCTGTTGCATTGAGAACCCTATGATGTGGCAGTCCTTTGAGATACTTCTTAATGGGACTTCATGGCAGTTGGAGTATCGACCAGTGGCTTGAGGAGCGGACCCTCCCGGAGACAAGCAAGCTTAGCGCAGGAACCTAGTAGCTGGTTGTGACTTAAGGAAGAGATCCATCATGGGTCTATGATTGGGGGTCCCACATGGAACCGCTCTTGGATTCCATGCGGGACTACTCGAGCGATCTTGTGTGGGTCAGCACCTAGCGATCCCGTGAGGGTCAGCACCTAACGATCCTGTGTGGGTCAGCACCGAGCGATACTGTGTGGGTCAGCACCGAGCGATCATGTGTGGGTCAGCACCGAGCGATCCTGTGTGGGTCAGCACCTAGAGATCATATGTGGGTCTGATGATGATGATTAGATATCATCTTAACAGAGTAAGATGATTCAGTGTTACATCTAATCATCTCTACTTCTGTACCTAAGAAATACCTGGTGTAAGCTGAGTCAGTACCTGTGTGGTACTTTCCTTTGTGGTAATACCTTGGTGGTATTCTTCTGTGTGGCGTACCTGTGTGGTACTTACCTTCGTGGTATCCCTTCCTTTGTGGAATAGTTGAACTTTGGGCTTTTGAGTTGGACTTTGTGTTTCCTCATGATTGAGATGGGTATACTTGATAACTTAGGTATATGTATGGGTATATACCTAAGTTGGGTTGTCAGTTGATTTCATGATTTGTGGTTTATCCTTTGTGGATTTCGTGAGACCTTGAGGGTCTTGGGATCCCTACTAAGTATCGTTATACTCACCCCTTCACGGGTTATGCCTGCACTTCGTTGTGATTGGTGCAGATGACAGACATCGCTGACTGAGGACGAGAGTACCATGACTAGAGGTAGCTCAGAGGTGGACCCTAGACGAGGCGTACTGCGGAGGCGACCGTTCGAGAGCTGTACCTACCCTTCGGGTAGGATCCTTGGCGGCTAATCACAGGAGTTGTTCCAGTTTACTTGTACTTTCAGTTTCTTGTACTTTGCAGTTGGGCTTGTATTCTGGCCCCTTTTACTTATTGTACTCACTCTGTTTACTATTTAGTTCACTTGAGTTCGTATCTTGTTGTGTTCTTGGTTGTGTGTGCTTACAGGTTATAAAGGAAATGCCTTCACAATTTTAGAGAATATGTCTTCGGTGCTAGTCTCCAGCCCCTAGCCTATGGAAGGCGGTCTTGGGGTAGTCACGGCACAGGCCCTGGGGGACGGGTCGTGACAAATTGGTATCAGAGGAGTCGGTTCTACCGTAGAACAGAGGGATCTGATATTTTTTAACAGAAATAGTGTTAAGTTTAGTGAGTGTGGTTATCAGTTTAGGGAATCCAATGTTGGTGCGGTGGCCGACGTATCCATACACCAGGACCCTGACTTATGATTTCTGACTCAGTGCATGAAAGCACTGATTGCGCGTGTGTTATCATGAGTTTTCTTGGTGATCTATCTGAGTCAGCTCACCGGGTATAACTTATTGACTGTGGTGCACCTATTTCTTTTCAGGATGCCTCCATGCAGACATCCAACTAGGGTTCCGGATATAGTACGCACTGATAGCTCACCGAATGATGAGGCCTCGGTGCAAGGCCCTCTTCCAGTAGAGGCACCAGCGGAGGCACCAGTGGTACCATTACCCGTTGAGCCACTGATTCCACCAGAACCAGTAGCAGAGGGTGCACACTGCTTGAGTGTGTTGCACGAGTTCCAGTGCCAGAGGCCACCCAGGTTTAGGGGAGAGACGGACCCACAGGCGGCTGAGGATTGGCTGGAGGTCGTGGTGAGAGTCTTCCGACTAGTAGGGACACCGGCCGATCTCATGGTGATCATTTCCGCTAGCCTTCTACAGGCAGCAATAGGCATATGGTGGATCTTGATGCTCCAGGTTCACGACGAGGTGACGCTTCTCTGGACAGACTTCGAGAGCCTGTTTCGGGCAGAGTTTGTACCAGCGACTCTTCGCGCAGTGCGCATACAAGAGCTTCTTCATTTGCAGCAGGGCAGCATGACTGTAGCTCAGAACTCAACGAGGTTCACTGACCTCTCACACTACTCCACAGATATGGTATGGGACCCATTCTACAGGTCCCGGACCTTCGAGCAGGGACTCGGGCGGGAGATCAGGGCTTCGATGATCTCACTCAGCATCCTGACGCAGGCGGGGGTGTTAGAGTGAGCCCTCTTAGTGAAGAGTTTCCTTGCTGAGCAGTCACCAACAGTGAGACCCACCACCAGTCATCACGTAGCGGAGTCTTCTTTAGCTAGCAGCAGACAGATGTCGCAGTGGTCCAAGAGGACAAGACCTACAGGTGGACGACCGTAGGATTCAGGGTCAGTTGTGCAGGGCACCCAAGGCAGAGCCATTCATGCCAGGAGCGGGCACTGTTACGCATGCGGCGGGCGGGGTCACGTGGCTCATTACTATCCAACCTTCCATATGGATGATCAGCAGACGGTCAAGGGACTGCCCAGGCAGAGACAGAGGTTAGACCGAGGAGGTCCGTAGGGAGCAAGCGGATGTGCCAGAGGATCTGGTCGTGCAGCTAGCTGTGGGCGACGATTCGAGATGTTACCGCCACCACCACCAGGAGGTCCACCCTGACTGCAGGGAGCAGGAGGACAGGGGCGAGCTCAACTCCAGGCAGTTGAGGCCTACGATCACGGTGCTCCAGAGATGATATGAGGTATGATCTGTGTTTACTCCACCTTAGTTGCATTACTTATATACATAGGTGTCAGTCATTCTTTTATTACCACTTCCCTCGTTCGGAGATTGGAGATTCTGACGGAGCTGTTGGCTCGATCCTTACGGATAGAGACTCCTACGGGAGTGGATTTGATGATTACGCACTGGTGCCGACAGTGTGAGCTTACTCTAGGAGATGAGAGCTTCGGCTGGGATCTCCTAGTAGCAGCATCGAGGCCTTACGACATCATCTTGGGTATGGACTGGTTATCTATAGTCCATATTCAGATTGATTGTGTTAGGCGCAAAGTGTGGTGTGTCCGCACGGATGGGACCAGGTTTACCTTCACTAGTGAGAAGGGAGCCTTTGCAGCACAGAATGGACTTACCCGGAGGAGAGTGTAGCCGATCACTCATCAGTTGGCTAGTCTTACCCTCAGAGTAGTTGATGTGGAGAGTCTGAGTTATCCTGTAGTGGTGGACCATTACACGGATGTCTTCCCTGGTGATGTTCTAGGTCTACCTCCTCGTAGAGATGTGGACTTTTACATTGACTTGTACCCTAGGATGGCACCGATATCTACACCAGCATATCGGATGGCTCCCACGGAGCTTCGTGAGTTGCGGGTATAGCTAGAGGACTTGCAAGGGGAGGGATTCATTTGGCCCAGCGTTTCTCCTTGGGCAGCCCTGATTTTGTTTGCCAAGAAGGCGGATGGGAGTTTGAGACTTTGTGTCGACTATCGGCGCCTGAACTAGGTGACCGTGAAGAACAAGTACCCACTCCCGAGGATTGACGACCTCTTTGATCAGTTGAAGGGATCACGGTGGTTCTCAAAGATAGACCTCGGATCAGGCTATCACCGGCTCAGAGTACGAGATGATGATGTGCAGAAGATGGCTTTCAGATGTCGGTAAGGCCATTATGAGTTCTTGGTTATTCCATTCGGCATGACCAATGATCCAGCAGTGTTCATGGGACTCATGAACAGGATCTTTCAGCCATACCTTGATCGCTTTGTAGTAGTCTTCATCAATGACATTCTGATATACTCGACTACTGAGGAGGTGCATGTCTATCATTTGCAGGTAGTACTGGACACACTCTGAGAGCACCAGCTTTATGGTAAGCTCTCGAAATGCCAGTTCTGGATCTGAGAGATTCACTTTCTGGGACATGTCATATCAGAGGCTGGAGTTGCAGTAGATCCAGTGAAGATTGAGGCGGTACTTGCTTGGGATCCACCCAGGAGTGTGACGGAGGTACGGAGTTTCCTGGGTTTGGTCGAATACTACTGGAGATCGGTGCCAGATTTCTCCAGAGTTGCAGCACCACTATCAGTGTTGACGAAGAAGGGGCAACCCTTCGTGTGGTCAGAGAGATGCCTACAGAGTTTTCAGGAGTTATGGTAGAGGCTGACTAGTGCCCACATCTTGAGGCTACTGGAGGAGGGCGTAGGGTATGTATTTTACTGCGACGCATCAGGGACCGGGCTTGGATGTGTCCTGATGTAGGAGCGAACAGTGATCGCATATGGTTATCGATAGTTGAGACAGCATGAGCAGAACTACGCTACCCATGACCTGGAGTTAGCAGAAGTGGTCTTCACCTTGAAGATGTGGCGACATTACTTGATGGGCGAATGTTTTACAGTGTACTCTGACCACAAGAGTCTCAGGTATATCTTCTCTCATAAGGACCTGAACCTGAGACAGCAACGTTGGCTTGAGTTCCTCCAAGACTATGACTTCGAGATATCTATACTTCTGGGAAGGGGAACGTTGTAGCGGATGCACTCAGGAGGAGATCTGGTATACAGCTGCTAGGTGAGGCGACGGAGCAGCTAGCCACTTTGCAGATATCCTACATGGAACGTGATGGAGCATCTTTCCTTCAATCTCTTACATTCACTCCCCCACTTCTTCAGCGAGTCAGGGAGGCGCAGCACGGAGACACTGACTGCGAGACTCGACGTGCTCAGATATCCACAAGACAAGCACCTGGTGGATTTTCTGAAGGTGGGGAGCACGTCATCCTCTTCAGAGGGCGTACCATGGTACCAGTGCGACTTCAGGAGGAAGTGTTGAGGGAGTTCCACACATCCCCTCTAGAGTTACATCCAGGAGTGGCGAAGATGTACCAGGATCTCCGACGACAACACTGGTGGCCGGGAATGGAGAAATCAATTGTAGAGTTTGTCTCTTGATGCCTCACTTGTCAGCAAGTGAAGGCAGAGCATCAGGTACCAGAAGGCTTGGTTCAGCCTTTGGAGGTCCCATAGTGGAATTGGGACGGGATATCGATAGACTTTGTGACAGGACTTCCACGTACATCCAAGGGTCATGACTCGATTTGGGTGATCGTCGACCGACTCACCATGTCATCCCACTTCCTACCGATCAGAGAGTAGGGTTCAGTAGAGAGCTTGGGACGCCTCTATGTGTAGGAGATTGTGCGGCTACATGGAGTACCCTCGATGATTGTCTATGATCGTGATGCACATTTTACTTCCTGTCTATGGAAGGGGTTGCAGGAGGCTTTCAGGACGCAGCGTCGTTTGAGCACCGCCTTCCATCCTCAAACGGATGGTCAGACTGAGCGGACCATTCAGACCCTCGAGGACATGTTACGTGCTTGCATCCTTGACTTCAATCGCAACTGGGAGGATCACTTGCCTTTGGTGGAGTTTGCATACAACAACAGCTATCACTCCACCATTGGGATGACACCTTTTGAGGTGTTATATGGGCGATCTTGTAGATCAACTTTGTGTTGGACTGACCCAGGGGAGTCAGCACTAGTGGACCAGAGATGGTACGGGCTACCACAGAGAAGGTGAAGATCATCCAAGAGCGGATGAAGACTGCACAGAGTAGGCATAATTCCTATGACGACAGGAGACGGAGACCTCTAGAGTTCGAGGATGACGACCACGTCTTTCTACGGGTCTCACCCCGACGAGGTTTACAGAGATTTTGCCGAGACGGCAAGTTATCTCTGAGGTTCATCGAACCTTTTCAGGTCCTCAGCAGATTTGGTGAGATGGCTTACCACTTAGCTCTTCCCCCTCAGTTGCACCGGGTGCACGACGTCTTCTACGTATCCCAGCTGAGGAGATACGTGCACGACCCATCCCACGTCATCGACCACGACGAGCTGGACATCTACAATGGGGTGACGTTTTCAGATGTTCCAGTTGAGATTGAGGATCGATAGGAGTAGGTCCTTCGTGGGCGGTCGATACCTCTGGTTCACGTTCGCCGGTAGCACGGGAACCTCCAGGAGAGCACATGGGAGCGGGAGGCTCAGATTCGTGCTCAGTACCCCCACTTGTTTTCCAAGTTTTGTGATGTGGATTTCGGGGACGTAAAGCCCTAAGGTGGGGAGAATGTAAAGACCCAGAATTTCCATGTAATTTTTTTTAAATATATAGGAATTTTTGAGTCCGCGAAAATTGATAGCGCGTGATTCTGAGGCCCGATGTTCCCGGAATGAATTTCTGAACTTTTTTTCGGGTGCGTTCAGTAAACATATGAGCGGGTTTTTGTAACTTTTGAACCGGTGCTCGAAATTGAAATTTGAGGGCACCATTGAACTCGCAGCGCCGGTATTCGCTTAAGGAGACCTTCACCTCGACCGCAGTAGGTCGAGGGTGAAAGTTAGATTTTGGGTTTTTTGTGGAAGAATAAAATAAAATAAAAATGTTTAACATTTTTATTTTTGTTGAAACCTTCCATGTGAGGTTATGGAGTTAGGCACCACCGAGCCCAAAACCTCCCAATTTGAATTTGAGGGTGGGGACCACCCGAACCCACCCCCCCCCCCCCCCTAACTCCTTCTTTAATGGGAGAAGCCTCTTGAACTCCCTCTTTAACGAGGGAGGTGACCTTTGGTATCCTCCCACTTTAATGGTGCCAACCACATCAATTAATTAATTAAGCCAATTTGAATTTATGCCAAAAAACTAAATAGATAACATATTCTATTATGTTGGGATTTCATTTTTGGTGGAATTGGGGAAGGGAGAAGCTTTGGAGAAACGTGGAGAAACTCATCCTCCAACGACTAATGCCAACAGAGAACTCTTCTCCTTCGACGAATATTTCTCCAAACTTCGTTGGAGGATCTCCAACGACGAACGAAGCGATGATCGAGGAAATGTCATCGTCACCGACTTCATCTTTTTCCTCTCCTCGCTGATGTTGTTAGAGGAGACTCGTTTTGGAATCGACAAACGCCAATCTGTCTCAACCGCGGACAATCTTCAACAAACTTTCGAGGTAGGGGTTTAATTATGTGTGATTATTGATTCCCATGTTCTTCTCTTCTAAACAAAGAACATGGATCAACTCTCTAACTAGTTGATCTGCGGATGATTTCTTTTTGTGGGTTTGGGAATAATCATTGCCGGAGGTTGTAGGGTTTGACGTTCTCCATGCAAGTTTTATTAAGCCGCTTGCTACCGCCCTAACGCGGAGGGTGTGGGCCAAACGAACATGGCCCGACCTCTCCACATTTTTCTTGAGTTTTTGTTGTGTTCCTCGCAATGGAAGAGGGGGCGACCGGTGCCGGCGAATGGCACTGGTGGCACTCGGATACGGCGGTCGGCACACCGCTGGCTGCGACGAAGGCGACAACGCAACCGCGACCCTCACGTCGTCCCGCGGCCCTCCGCGCCGCCACGCGGCCTCCGTGCCTTCCCACGGCCTTTGCGCCGCCCCGCGGCCTCTGCGCCGCACCGCGGCTGCCCCGCCGCCATGCCAGGCCGCCCAGCGCGGGCCGGGCCGAACCCACCAAGAAACCCCTTCGATTAGCCTCCAAAACGAGCTAAGAAGCTCCCCCAACCTCTGAAAACCGGAACTCCTGCATGAGCCACGAGTGGGAGGAAGAATGAGAGAAAAATGGGAAATCTCAAGTGGCCCGAGACTTAAAAACCCAAACTTTAAGTGGTTGCACGGTTACCCCGCACGGTTTGGAAAACCATGCGGTTGCCACTGTCTCACTGAGGGACTTCGCACGGCTTGCTCGCACGGTCTGACAAACCGTGCGCCGCCCGTGCGGAGCCCACTGTCAAGGGTGCACGGTTTCCTGGGCTGGTCGCACGGTTTGTTCAGATCGTGCGCCAACCGTGTGCCCCTACACAACCTCCACAACTTTTGTTGGCCCAGGCCGGATCGGGCCGGGTCGGTCCGACCGTGTCGGACCGGACCCAGACCAGCTTCGACCCATTTCCGCTCTTTTGGCCATAACTCTGGCACCGAGTGTCCGTTTGACGAACCATCTGTGGTGCTGGAAATCTTGGAGCGAGACGGTCCCTTTGGTATACCCTGCTAAAGATTTGGATAAAGTTGGGGAATGGTCGGGTTGGATCGAGCACGAATCCAACCAGGCCCTTGGGACTAAAAGGCTAATGACTTACAGATCGGGCGTCCGTTTGACGCACCATCTGTTGCGTTGAGACCCCTATGACGTGGCAGTCCTTTGAGATACTTCTTCGTGGGAATTCGTGGTAGTTGGAGTATCGACCAGTGGCTTGAGGAGCGGACCCTCCCAGAGACGAGCAAGCTTAGCGCAGGAACCCAGTAGCTGGTTGTGACTTGAGGAAGAGATCCTTCGTGGGTTTGTGATTGAGGGTCCCACATGGAACCGCTCTAGGATTCCATGCGGGACTACCCGAGCTATCCTGTGTGGGTCATCACCTAGCGATCATGTGTGGGTCAGCACCTAGCGATCCTGTGTGGGTCAGCACCTAGCGATCCTGTGTGGGTCAGCACCGAGCGATCCTCTGTGGGTCAGCACCGAGCGATCCTGTGTGGGTCAGCACCTAGAGATCCTATGTGGGTCTGATGATGATTACCGATCCTTCTTGGGTCCGCCTCTTAACAGAGTAAGATGATTCAGTAGTTACATCTAATTATCTCTACTTCTGTACCTAAGAAATACCTAGTGTGAGTTGAGTCAGTACCTGTGTAGTACTTTTCTTTGTGGTAATACCTTGGTGGTATTCTTCTGTGTGGCGTACCTATGTGGTACTTACCTTCGTGGTATCTCTTCCTTTGTGGAACAGTTGATCTTTGGGATTTTGAGTTGGACTTTGTGTTTCCTCATGATTGAGATGGGTATACTTGATAACTTAGGTATATGTATGGGCATATACCTAAGTTGGGTTGTCAGTTGATTTCATGTTTTGTGGTTTATCCTTTGTGGATTTCATGAGACCTTGAGGGTCTCGGGGTCCCTACTGAGTATCGTTATACTCACCCCTGCAGGAGCTATGTCCGCACTTCGTTGTGTTTGGTGCATATGACAGACAACGCTAACTGAGGACGAGAGTACCAGGACTGGAGGTAGCTCGGTGGTGGACCCTAGATGAGGCATACCGCGGCGGCGACCGTTCGAGATATGTACCTACCCTTCAGGTGGGATCCTTGGCGAGTGATCACAGGAGCTGTTCCAGTTTACTTGTACTTTCAGTTTCTTGTACTTTCCAGTTGGGCTTGTATTCTAGGCTCTTTTACTTATTCTACTCACTCTGTTTACTATTCAGTTCACTTGAGTTCGTATCTTGTTGTGTGCTTGGTTGTGTGTGCTTACAGGTTATAAAGGCAATGTCTTCCCAGTTTTAGGGAATACGTCTTCGGTGTTAGTCGTCAGCCCATAGCCTATCAAAGGCGGGCTTGGGGTAGTCACGGCACGGGCCCCGGGGGACGGGTCGTGACAACCTTCAAGAAATTTCTATGAGGAAACCAATATATCAAGTAATTTCTTTGAAAGATCAATATTAGGGAAACATGTAAGGATAATTTATTTATGAGAATAATTGTTAATCAATTCTTGAACTTAAAAAACAATATTGGAAAATTCTATATAAAAAAATTGGTACAACCGCAAATACGGCACACAATGCAACAAATAAATGGAAAATTAACCACTGGCCTGGAGACTTGACCCTACGACCATGCCCCAAACCCCACCCCACCCTTACCACCCCAGTCGAGCGTGGGGGCATTGTAAAAGTCTATATAAGAAACAAAATTCCACTGTTCACCTCGAACCAAGGGAAAAAGTACATCATTTAATTTATAGGATGGGATATTGGATATGCATCTATAGAGAATGTTAAAATAAGAAAAAAAATCTGGAAAACACAAGGATTTTTAGAGTCCAATGTCTTTGTAATAAGTGTGATTCAGGTAGAATTAAGACCCATGTGATTGACACGGTTAAAAAAGAATCTATGAATAACCTTTACAATAATATACCCTATAAAATTCCATGTTTGTTTAAAGAACATGGCTAAAAACCTTTCGTGAAAATGAGATTTATCATTACTATTAGAATGGAGGAGCAGTGACCCAAATCTCAAGACAACTCCTAAGGGAGGTCATGGTGTTTATTTATAGTGAATAATAAAGATGACATAATACTTAAACTCCACTATGGGACTCACATCTTCTAACACTCCACCTCAAACTAGGTTTACCTTTATTGGATACATAATAAAACAAAAAGAAACATACCCTATCAATGAATCAATGTCATGAAACTCCTTCAAGAATTATAATAGCAAGGCAGTAGTGATCATAAAAGTTCTTGTGTTCATGCTTTAAAGTCGTTCAACACTTTGATGCTTTTTGTATCAAGTCCACACTTCACAATTGTCGTTGTATGTACATGTATTATCCCGCATGTAGCTTTGGTTTCCTTTATATAAGAATAAAAAACAGCCACACACACACGGTAACTGATATAATAATTCAAAAAGAATAACAATAACACAACCCCTGGCTCTTTATCTATATTTTTGTTTTTAGGGAGAATATAGAGTACTCTTTATCCTTATTTTGATAATTACTCTTTACCCTCACTTTATTTTATTCGCTATGGTTAGAAGGTATAATTTGAAGTCACTTTTTAAATCATGTTTATCCTTTTTTATTATTCTTTAATGATTTGTTATTATTTTTATTATTATTTTGGATATTCTGTTTTTCTAATTCTATGTTGCAAATTTCTTCTAAGTAAACTTTCCTACGTATTGGAATTCTGCAAATCTGCCTAAGCCATACATATTACTTATTGACTATTCTGGATTTTGGCTAAGGCAATTATATTACGCATGAAATTTAGTTGAGAAGAATCATATTACGTATTGAGTTTTCAATAATTTCAGCAAAGGGAATTATCATACGTATTACAATGGAGTTGTATGATCATATTATATATCCTCAAAATTTACATCAAACACCTTACGCATTAAGTTTTTTCAAAATATGCCTTTAGTCGGAAGTCTTAGGAGATTCTATGAAAGTCTTACTAGATTCTATGAAAGTCTTATGAAAATTGATGAAAGTCTTACCAAAAATGATGAAATCTTATGAAATCGTATTGAGAAGTCTTATGAAAGTTCATAGTTAATTTTGTAGAAATGATAGAGCCTTACGAAGTGAAGTAAAAATCTTACGAAATATAGAGAAGTCTTAAGAAATGAAGTCTTATAAGTCAAATGACACGATTTTCAAATGACTTTACATTTTCATTGTTTACCCTTACGATTTCAATATTTACTCTTTCAAATTATATGAACTTACGGTTACAGAGACATCCATCGTATTCTAATGTGTTTACATGTGGTTACGAAGTGTTGTCAATGTATTCAACGTCGCAACTCACTGTTTTTTCATCATTTTCATATTTCAATCTACTATATATTGTTATGGTTTGTTTACTTTGGTTTAATTATTCTTAAATTATTGTTAAAATCTATTTATAGTTGTTTTGAAGTGTTTATTACAGAATTGATTGAGTTATAGGAAAATTATATCGATAGTTATTCGATGAAGGTTGAGATTACATTGAAACTTTCGTATTACCATGGAGTTATGCAAGATTACAATATTGTGACAACAACATATCAGCAAGGAGATTACAATATTGTGATAACAACATATCAACAAAGATCACAAGACAATAAATGTATTGTTAAGTGTATACCCAAGATTACAATGATGGCCGACATACTATCATGAAGTTACTGAGACCACGTTATATGCATGGATGTAAGCTTAACATAATGTCAAGATTATGTTTTATATCAAAGCAACGTGTTAAGTTTTATCACTAGATTATGTTGAAGTTTATGTATCTTTAAGATGATGTCTACAAGTTTTCGGAAAGTATATTCAAATTTTAAAATGTTTTTAAAACAAAACTAAATCACCAGATATTAAATCACAAGATTTCAAGGATTATTCAAAGTAACAAAAACTGATTATTATGGAAATTATTTCAAAGATGTTTAACGATCTTAAAGATCATTATGAAGAATTCGTAGAATCTCACAAGGCTTTTCATAGAATCTGACAAGGCTTTTCATAGAATCTCGTAAGACTTCTAACAGACAGATTTCAAGAAAACTTAATACATAAGATGTCAGCGGTAAGTTCTGAAGATACATAATATGATCATACAGCTCCATGTAATACGTACGATAGTTCTCTATACCTAAAATAAATGCCTTCACCAAAATCCAGAAAAGTCGATACATAATATGTATGACTTACAGATTTGCAGAATTCTAATACGTAGGAAAATTACTTGGAATAAATCTGCAATATAGAATTAGAAAAACAGAATATCCAAAATAATCATAAAAACAATAACGATTAAGAAGAAATATAAAACATAAACATGATTTATACAGTGACTCCAGAATCCTTTATACCTTCCAACCATAACGAATAAAATAAAGAGGGTAAAGAATAATTATAAAAATAAGGATAAAGAGGACACAACCCTCTCCCTAAAAACAAAAAATAATGATAAATAACCACTCAACAAATTCATCAAATAAAAATAGAATATAGAATATTAAGCACCGCTAAGCAAGCCTGATCTCACTTGCAAAAAAGAAAATTATATCACCTTTTTCCTGATTTGTTAAACCATGTATAAAAAATACCATTCGAATCCTGGCCCCAAACACCTAAGAAAACATAAATTTATTAAGCTTATCCAAGTTTCTAAGCCCAACTTTTTTACCCCAAAAAAATATATGCTTTGGTATTGCCCAAGTAACTAAAGCCGCCCATAAGAATCAAAGGATCAGACCTATTACAATTTACAATACAAAGATCATGCAGCAAGACCTCCTTGTTAGTACTATCATTATAGGCATATAAACAAAAGATACAAAAAGGTAAATGTTCATGCCTAAAGCACATAGCACCCCCCACCTCAAAAAAAAATGTTGTATTACCAAAGTTTTGAGCACAGCTGCCAGCAGCACATAAAGATGTCAGGGTTTGTTGTTGTACCCCACACTCTTTGATTTTCATGATCACAATCACTTTAATATATGTTTAACTTTGTTTTTAAGTGTTGTGGATGATAGGCAAAAGATTGCCAAAGGATTGGCCCAAGAATGGACAAGAAATGGACTGAAATTCAGTCCACCGGCCAACCGGTGTGATAGCACCGGCCAGCCGGTGGAACTGGCAGAGGGATTGCCCACTACCAGGTTCCACCGGTCGACCGGTGGCTCTGTCACCGGTCGACCTGTGGCATCCAGCTCAAACAGTGTGAACTACTGTCTTCCCACCGGCCAGCCGGTGGCTCCTCCACCGGTCGACCGGTAGAGCCTGGACCAAAGGCCTTCTCCTCTGCCAAGGCACCGGCCAGCCGGTGGAGCTGTACCGGCCAGCCGGTAGCCCAGTCAAACTAGCCGTTGGGTTTGACCAGTCAACCCTCTTTTGGCCTCCAACGGCTCCGAAGACCTCTCCAATGGCTCCGAAGCCTCCCCAAGGGTTCCATGCCTATAAATAAAGGCCAAGGAAGCCCCAGACACCTACCGGAACGATACGGAAGCCCACGGACACCTTGTTGATCATTTGGCGTACCTCCGGTGCATTCCTCCAAGGGAACCCCAAGTGCTTCATCCAATTCCACATTCAAGAGCACCCTCAAGAAGCTTGGGAGAGCACGCTACATCAGCTCCATTCATCCAATTGGCGCCCAAGTCTTCCTCCAATACGGTTTTTATTTTATATTCATTTTGAGCTTTAAAATTGGGTTTGTGCCTACAAACCCCAACCCTTTTCTCATCCCCCTTTCTTTTGGGTTTCACACCACCACAAAGGTGTGAAGAGGTTTCTTCAAGCCTTTCCTTTTAAAAGGCTTGTGTTTCGGTGAGCTAGCCTTCACCCGTTAAAAAGGCTAGTGGGTTCTTGATAAACCATCAAAAGCAAGTGGGTTCTTGCTAAACCACAAAAGCAAGCTGTAATAGGTCCTAGTGCTACCTCAAAGCCTAGTGGGTTTCTTGCTAAAACCATTGAAAAGCAAGCGGTAGGAATCTCTCAACGGTTGAGTTGGGAGCGGAGACGTAGGCCGGGTTTTGGCCGAACTCCGTTAACAATTTCTTGTGTCTTGCCTTATTTATTTCCGCTGCTTTTCAACTTTGATTTTAATTTGTTAATCATTTTTTTAAAAGGCAATTCACCCCCCTCTTGCCATCATTTCCTCGTTGTTCCTTCCGCCCAACAATTGGTATCAGAGGGACGTATTTGAATAATTCCCTAACCGGTTTCAAATTAAAGATCCTATTTTTTGATGGCTTCTACCGCTTCTTCCTCTCAATCCCTCGAAGGTCATTCATTGGGTCGTGCTCCATTGTTTGATGGAACCGACTATTCTTTTTGGAAAACCCGCATGACCACTTTTTTAAAAAGCATTAGCTATCCAATTTTTAAAATTGTCATGCAAGGTTACACTCTCTCTAGTAAAGATGAATCTAAATGGACCCCCAATGACATTGCTTATTTTGAGCTTGATGGCAAAGCCATGAACGCTCTTCATTGTGGTCTTGACCGTAATGTTTTCAATTGCATTTCTACTTGCACTACCTCTTATGATATTTGGAAATATTTAGAGCTAACCCATGAAGGTAATAGCGAGGCTCCAAAGCAAGAATCCGCTCAAAAGCAAGAACCCGATGAAAAATCCGTGCCCGCATGCCCACTTCACAAGAAAAGGGCCAAGAAAAAGGTGAAGAAGAAGGCTTCAAAGGCAACATGGAGTGATAGCTCCACCTCTTCATTCTCCTCCTTCTCCTCGAGCGACCAAGGTAAAAAATGCCTAATGGCAAAACATGAGGTATCTTCCTCCTCTTCCTCCTCTTCCTCCTCTTGCTCTTCAAATTCCAATTCTTTAAATCATTTGTCATATGAAGAACTCTCACATGCTAGAGATCAATTAGAAAAAGGTTTTCATAAACTTTCTTCAAAATTTGTTTCTTTGAAAAAATCTTTCAAAAAACTCTCCTCCGAAAAAGAACAACTTCTCAAAGAGGAGGAACTCTCCCGAAAAATCCAAAATTTTCCAAATGTTGATTCTATGGAATCAACCATCAAAGATTTAAAAGATTCCCTAGCCAAGTTCACCCAAGGTGAACAAAATTTGTCCAAACTCTTAGGTTCCCAACGAATATCTAGAACCACCCAAGGGCTAGGATATACCAACCAAGCTTCCTCCTCCCATGCACCCACTATTTTTGTAAGGGGGAGCTCCCAATACAAATTTTGCAATTATTGTAAAAAATCCGGGCACCTCATTTATGAGTGTAATTGCAAAAATGCCCGGTACGGCCAACCAAAGTCTATTTTCTTTTCCGATGAATTTTATAGGAGAAGACCCGCTATGAGACAAGTATGGATTGAAAAATCCCTTCTTGCAAGTCTCTCCGGGCCAAAATTTATTTCCTTTCCCCGGTGATTCATTGTTTTTATTTAGGGGGAGATCTTTCTAAATTGTTTTCAAACCTTGTTTCAAAACTCTCAATTTCATAAATTTCATTTGGTTTCAAATTTCAAAATTCAATTGGTTTGTTTAAGAATTTTTGTTCAAACTTCCAATTTCAACTCTTGGTTTCAAATTTTCAATTCAATTGTCATTTCAAAACTTTCAATTCAAACTGTTATTCATTTTTTGATTCAAATATTTCAATTTCCAAAATTTCAATTGATTTTCAAATCCCATCTCTTGTTTTTCAAAAATATCCCTCAATCAATTTTTATGCCCCACGCTATTTTGATAATCACAAAGGGGGAGAAATTTCTTGATTGATTGGGGGAGAATCTTTTCTCTCATGCTTAGTATTTATTTTCA
This sequence comes from Viscum album, assembly GCA_963277665.1. Lineage (NCBI taxonomy): Eukaryota > Viridiplantae > Streptophyta > Magnoliopsida > Santalales > Viscaceae > Viscum > Viscum album. Next base: position 105,864,078 of record OY728161.1, read on the forward strand.
ATTTATCATTTAGGCATGCCTTTCATTTAAGTTTTTACATTGCTTTGATAAGTGATTGTGATCATCAAAATAGGGGGAGATTGTTGTACCCCACACTCTTTGATTTTCATGATCACAATCACTTTCATATATGTTTAACTTTGTTTTTAAGTGTTGTGGATGATAGGCAAAAGATTGCCAAAGGATTGGCCCAAGAATGGACAAGAAATGGACTGAAATTCAGTCCACCGGCCAACCGGTGTGATAGCACCGGCCAGCCGGTGGAACTGGCAGAGGGATTGCCCACTACCAGGTTCCACCGATCGACCGGTGGCTCTGTCACCGGTCGACCTGTGGCATCCAGCTCAAACAGTGTGAACTACTGTCTTCCCACCGGCCAGCCGGTGGCTCCTCCACCGGTCGACCGGTAGAGCCTGGACCAAAGGCCTTCTCCTCTGCCAAGGCACCGGCCAGCCGGTGGAGCTGTACCGGCCAGCCGGTAGCCCAGTCAAACTAGCCGTTGGGTTTGACCAGTCAACCCTCTTTTGGCCTCCAACGGCTCCGAAGACCTCTCCAACGGCTCCGAAGCCTCCCCAAGGGTTCCATGCCTATAAATAAAGGCCAAAGAAGCCCCAGACACCTACCGGAACGATACGGAAGCCCACGGACACCTTGTTGATCATTTGGCGTACCTCCGGTGCATTCCTCCAAGGGAACCCCAAGTGCTCCATCCAATTCCACATTCAAGAGCACCCTCAAGAAGCTTGGGAGAGCACGCTACATCAGCTCCATTCATCCAATTGGCGCCCAAGTCTTCCTCCAATACGGTTTTTATTTTATATTCATTTTGAGCTTTAAAATTGGGTTTGTGCCTACAAACCCCAACCCTTTTCTCATCCCCCTTTCTTTTGGGTTTCACACCACCACAAAGGTGTGAAGAGGTTTCTTCAAGCCTTTCCTTTTAAAAGGCTTGTGTTTCGGTGAGCTAGCCTTCACCCGTTAAAAAGGCTAGTGGGTTCTTGATAAACCATCAAAAGCAAGTGGGTTCTTGCTAAACCACAAAAGCAAGCTGTAATAGGTCCTAGTGCTACCTCAAAGCCTAGTGGGTTTCTTGCTAAAACCATTGAAAAGCAAGCGGTAGGAATCTCTCAACGGTTGAGTTGGGAGCGGAGACGTAGGCCGGGTTTTGGCCGAACTCCGTTAACAATTTCTTGTGTCTTGCCTTATTTATTTCCGCTGCTTTTCAACTTTGATTTTAATTTGTTAATCATTTTTTTAAAAGGCAATTCACCCCCCTCTTGCCATCATTTCCTCGTTGTTCCTTCCGCCCAACATTTGTAACCAAACCTTTGGAAGCTGGGCTTCAAGTATCCCCTGTCCAAATCTCCATGGATGAAATGACTGCCACCAAGGAATGAGTCACTTTCTGTTTTTTGCTTTCCTGTCCTTCTTCAGTTTCCTGTAAATCTTCCGGAGCACATGCCTGGCCTCGCAATGGGGGAAGCTCTCGAGAACATAGTAGTCCGGCGCTATCTCAACTAGCCATTCACCACGAACATTTGTAACCGTGCGAATAAAATTCCTGGTGTCTAACACGTGCTCATTATAGATCACCCACTCAGGATTGTGATCCAAACAGTTGGAGGGATGCATGTAGAAAACCTATAAAATATTGATTAGTAAAAAAAAATTGAAATCAGGTGTATGATTCTTGTTTCTAAAACAGACAAAATTCCCGACACATGAAAAATGTCATTCGTTGTACCTGGTTGTCTTTAACAGTCAAGTAATGTCCGGTCTGCTCTAAATGCGATACCTGCATAAAATACCTAGCTAACATGGCTTTTCTGATATCGATGTAGCAGTTGCGACTGTTGAAATCAGGACTGCATAACTTGAGATTGAATCTCCCCATTATGAGAGAGAGCTGATGTCGCACATTATCAGCTGACTTCATCGTGCTATGGTCTACAAAATTTTCATGGCACCAGGACGGATCCTCATCGTTCTGTTTGTAGGCATGGTATACATTCAATAGTGTAAGGTGATCCCCATCAATGTGTCCAAACCGAGCCTTTGCTTCATCAGCAGCCTTTTGAGCCTCCCTGGGCCGGACAAAGCAATTGGGTACGGAAAGCATCGCAGAAATAGACAGGATTTCATTTGAACAGTTGAATTCTGGGCTCACAGCAAGCATCTTGGCCATCTGAGGGTCCAAGGGGAATTTACACATGATTTCACCGAGCTTGGTCAGGTTCCCCTCATCATCCAATGCCCCCAGGTAAGCCAACACCTCCAACGCCCGCATCAACAACTCGGGGGCAGGTGGGTCCGTGAAATCAAAAGAGACAAAATCATCGATCCCTAATTTTTTCAAGGTAAGAACTGTATTTGCAAGGTTAGATCGTATAATTTCTGGAAATGTCTGAGGCAATAGGTCGTTATGGAAACTTTTCTCTGTGTAGAGTCTAAAGCATTTGCCTGGTTGGATTCTTCCAGCACAACCAGACCTCTGCTCCGCGCTCACTTTTGATATTGGATAGACCGGAAATGATTCAACCCGTATACGTGGATTGTAAATTTTTTGCTTAGCAAACCCAGGATCAATAACATATACTATACCATCAATGGAGAATGAAGTTTCAGCAATGTTTGTTGACACCACAATCTTCCTCCCAGAGGGGCCCCCCTCATCAACAGGTGGTGGGGCAGGTCCATATATCTGCTGCAGCATGGCTGGGGGGAGTGTAGAATACAGGGGAACTATTTTCACTGGCCCAACCTGGTCACCCATGTTTGAAATTTCTTCAGTTAATTTGCAGCAAGCATCTTCAATCTCCTCCTCCCCTGTGAGGAAGACAAGTATATCACCAGCAGGTTCACACATGTGTATCTGTACAACTGTTCTGATAGATGCCTCCAGATAATCACTCTCGGGCTCCTGGGTATAAAAAATTTCCACGGGGTGAGGCCTTCCAGGAACTTTAATAAGAGCAGCACCATTAAAATATCCCTGAAACTTTTCAGCCTCAAGGGGTGCACTCATTACAACTAGCTTCATGTCAGATCTATTCCTCAAGACTACTTTCAGAAGCCCGCATAAAACATCAGTTGCTAAGGTTCTCTCATTAGCCTCATCCAAAATTACTACCATGTAGCGCTCTAAAAGCGGATCAGTCATGGCTTCTCTAAGGAGCGTATCATCAGTGAGATACTTCAAAACAGTTCCTGAACTGCTGCAATCCTCAAAACGTATGCTGTAACCAACTTCTTCCCCAATAGTAACATCCATCTCTTCAGCAACACGTCGTGATACAGACATTGCATCTACCCTGGGAGGTTGAGTGCAGGCAACCATCATCCCCTTCCTCTTGCCAGCCGACTTCCAGTGAATATATTCCAGCACAAGCTGAGGAATCTGGGTCGTTTTACCGCTACCTGGTTCGCCAACCAGGATGAGGGTCTGGCTGGCCTTCATTGCCTGCAGGAACTCATCCCTTATATGCCATACTGGAAGAGTCCTCCTTTTCTCCAAAATCTCGTAGTACCGGTGCGAATAGGATCGCCCATTCCACCTATTAATCATGGAGTTAACAACTCCAGTAAATCCTCCGTTGGATTTAGCTAATTTCGTGGAGACCGCGGCCCCGTCCACAACATCGAATAAACTCACCTTCCTTTTCCGCTCCGTTCAGAACAAATCCTAAGCAACGAAACTGAAGGGGCAGGCGTCGAATCAAAATAGAAATGCAGCAATTGTAAAAGGTTTCAAGGTCAAGAAAAACCCTACGAAAAAAAGGGTGGCGATGACGCGGGCGAGGGCTAGGGTTTTGTAGGGTTTGAAATTTTTGGACCAGCTCCCGTGTTCTTGAAGGTCATTTCAGACGAGTCGTTAACAGACTCGGGCCCCCGCGAGTCAGGAGGTTTAAATGGACCGGGAAAAATTCAATAAGATATACTGGTCGGTACTTGGATTAAAGAAATGTTTTTTTTAATGTTATTTAGATATAATATAGCATTTTTTACACCACACACACACTTAGATATATATATATATATATAATATTAACTATGTCTTTATGAATTAACATTTATGCGATAGGTGTTATATGTTTAATGTTTAATTTTGATTAACAATAAGTGATTTTATATTTATAAAAAAACGTTTTTAATCTTAATTAGAAGCATGAGTCTGTTTGTGGATCGGTCTACTTAAAAGTTGAATTCATCCATGGATCGGCCTAATTAAAATACAAATAGGACCAAACTCAGTTAAAGGTTAGTTTGGCAGGGATGATACATAAAGAAAAGAAATGACATTGAGAGCAGAAATTGGTTTCTCATGTTTGACGAGATAATTTTAAGGGGAGAGAAATGATAAGGGAAGAAATTGAGATAAATAGATTTCTCTCCCGCTATTGTTTTTAAATCACCCCAAAATTGGGATGATTTGGAAAGAAATGATGGTGGAGGGTTGTTAATATTTTAAAATTTCAATTTTATCCCTATTTTCTACATGTATCACAAAAGAATTTCTTTTCTTTTCCTTTAAAATGATTCACCAAACAAGATGGAGAGAAATCCAAATCATATCTTTTCTTTTACTAAATTATTGATTCAAACGCAAGGAGAGAAATCACAATCATTTTTTTTCTTTTTTTATGAAATATCAAATAATTTCTTTTCTTTTACTAAAATATCACCAAACACAGTGTAAATTCCGGCCTAAACCCATCGAACTTTTTAGGTCAATTTATGCAATCTTGGCCCACTATACTTCAATCCAACCCCTTAATCACTTCTACTTTTAGACAACTAATGTTCCAACAATTGATAATTATCAACAATGAAAAACAAATTTTCCACTATACTGACCTAGCCTCTTAAGGATTCACAAATCTTTTTTCTGGTTTTTTTATAAAACAAGGAGAGGATATAGATTAGTCACCTGGTTCTTGACTAGGTGGGTAAAATGAGACGCAATTATGTGCAATACTGGAAGAGTCTGCCTTTTCTCCAAAATCTCGTAGTATTGGTGTGGATAAGATCGCCCATTGCACCTATTAATCGTGGAGTTAACAACTCCAGTAAATCCTCCATTGGATTTAGCTAATTTCGTGGAGACCATGGCCTCATGCACAACATCGAATAAACTCACCTTCCTTTTCCGCTTTGTTCCTAACAAATCCTAAGCACGGAAACTGAAGGGGGGGGGGGCGTCAAATCAAAATAGAAATGCAGTAATTGAAAAGGGTTTCAAGGTTAAGAAAAACCCCGCTAAAGGAAGGCAAACAATGACGTAGGTGAGGGCCAGAGTTTTTACGCATCAAACATAAATATAAACCATTTATTATATAGATAAAATGAATATAAGTAAAAATAAATAAATAAGGATATGTGCACCACCAAATACGGCGATGCACTCTAGCATATCACCATTTTAATGCTGTCAATATCACTGAGTTGGAGCTCTCATCCTTGCTAAAATAGTGTTTTTACTCTATTGTACCGCTCAGTTGGAGATGATCTTAGACATAGGTGGTTAACAGACTTGGGCCCCCGTGAGTTAGGAGGTTTAAAAAACATTTTTAATTTTAATTAGAAGCATGGGTATGTATGTGGATCGATCTACTTAAAAGGTAGATTCATCTATGGATCTATCTAATTAAAATACGAATATGACCAAACTTGATTTTTTAAGCCAGCATTAAATACAAACCTAAACGCATCAAACCTTTTAGGTATAATTTATGCAATCTTGGCCCACTTTACTCCAATCCACCATGTTAATCACTCCTACTTTTAGACAAATAATGTTCCAAAATTTACTAATTATCAACAATGACAAATAAATTTTCCTCTATATTGACCCAACCTCTTAAGGATTCACAAATCTTTTTTTTTTGTTTTTTGATAAAACAAGGGGAGAATATAGATTACCAATTTATTTTGTGGTATCATCCCGCAAATCTAAATCAGTTTCACCTTATAAGAATAATAAGTAGAAGATCCAGTGGCTAAAGGACTATCTAACACAGGGAAGAAAGATTATCAATTTTTAAAGATCATTCAGGATGATTTTGTAATGTTTGTTGTATTTGTTGTCAACATCTTGCTTGTGAATGTTTTGTGTTTCAGGTGAAAATGAGTTTCTACTTAACGAGAAGCATGAGTCGCTATTCATACAATGTTAGACGTTGTTGGTCCTCAAAGTTTCTAACATCATGATTACTCAAAAGTTCTCATGATTCAAGCTGATGTTTTTGGACAAAGACTATTTGTGAAAAGTTGAAATTGTAAAAAAGTTCAAGTTATAATGATTGTATAAAGTTTGAAGTCATGGAGCTGAGGTTGTACAAAGTTAAAGCTACAAAGTGGTAGAGTTACAACTAATGATCATAGAAAGAAATATGAAGGTTATCAGAATGAGTCTATTAGACAAAGAATTCATAAGTCACCGAAGAGAGTAGCATAAGACAAAGGCAGTCAGACAAATATTTTGAGGAAGTTACCAAAGAAAATCAAGTGGATAAGACAAATACAATCAAACAGGGAAATCCCTATTTTTCTATCGGACAAAGGAATTCATTTATATTGGACGAACTTTTGTAGAAGTTCGACCAGGAAGACATTTAAGGGAACTTTAGACAGGCGAGTAACAGACAGAGAAAGGCTATTTCATCGAACAGAAAATTAAGACATCATTAGAAGGAGAAATGTAATGTCAACAGATGGACCAGTCCTTGGGTTTAAAATCTCTAAACCTGTCGGAAAAAGACAGTTAGATGAAGAAGAACCAGGAAAAGTAGCAATAGATGAAGTGCTATCGGACAGAGTAGTGTTGAAGAAGTCCTTGACGAAGGAAGGCTTGTCAATGTTACCAGATGGAGAAACCTGAGAGTTTATACTACAAACAAAGACTTGAGGAACATTACATAAACTTTTCAAAGTTAATAATTGTGATGATGTTGAGTTGTTCTTTCAATGCTCATAAAGCTAGCTGAGATTTAAGTAAGTTTTGAATAAGATCATTGATGGTGAGATTTGGGGAAGTTCTTATGAACATTGTTGACTTCGAACATTCAAGGGCTTTGAAGGCAGTCAAATGAAAATTGAGTTTAGCAGGAAAATTCAAAATTGTAGCTCGAGCTTCCTCCGTGATTCTCGAAGGAAGTATGCCTATATAAATGGGTGCATGTTCATTGAGAAATAACTATTGTTGTTGCATTGAGATTTGAATTGCTGAAGTTTTTGCGGCGCTAGTACCTGACCAAGGAATCACTTGGTTGAAGAAGAGGCACCAGACAGAGCTACTAGATAGAGGTGCAATGGACAGAGTGCATCAGACTAAGGTGCACCAGACGAAGGTATACCAGACGGAGACAGAGTTACACTGGACATAGGCATACCGAATAGATAGGTACCAAAGAGAGAATTTTCTAGCAGAGATTTTAGTGAGTGAATTTCATGTTTTAATATTGAATTGGATCTAAAGGATAAGAAAACTTTGTAATTGGGGGGAACCAATATAATTACCTATCAGAAGATAGAAGGAGCTTGATCGGAGTTGGATCATTGTATTAACTTCCTTATATAATGGATATCCATGGATCGACGGGAGTTGATATGGCAAGGACTAGGTACCCACATTGGGACCAAAGCTTGTAAAAACCCATGTGCCTTACTTTATTTACTTATCTTTTCATTTTGGGGAGGCTGAGTCTTAAATTTGAGAGGATTGAAACTCTAACAAGTTGCAGAGGTTAATTTCAGGATAAAGGAAATCATAAAAATCATCACCAATTCAACCCCCCTTCTTAGTTGTAACATCCTACCCCTCCTCATTGGCTTGAGAAGGTAGTGGAATGTTACTTGGCCTTAAGCGACATTACTAAGGCACCAAAGGTTGGAAATAAATGAAAAGGGATTCAATATAATCAGGAGACAATTTTCCATTTGAGAAATAAAACAACCCAACCAAACATGAAATAACAAAATGACCACTACATGATGCATGATAAAAATGTAAATCAACTCAAAGTAATACCATTGATATCAAAACTAAACTGCAATAGAGTTCCATAATAGAAGACTACTAACATCAAAGTACACAATGAAAGAAAATACCAATAAAACTCAAAGACTTCAAGACATAACTCCACGCTCTGACTCTAACTCCATGCTCCAGTATCACAAAGCACCACTAATTAAATGTGATACCTTTCCTTTACCTGTATCTTGATAAAAAAATATCTGCAAAAGCACAAATGTGTCAAAATAGGGGTGAGTAATGAAACTCAGTAGACTTTCCCGAATGACAGACCTACTCACACCACTAGGATAGAACATGTTATCACATTTATATAAAACAATTAAAAATAGTTTATATCAGACTATAAAATAATTTCCATAGCAAAACAGTTTTCTAAAAAAAACCAATTGTCAAGGAAAGGGACTAAACAATTATTTAAATCATTTCACATTCCCTTTTGACATTATCCATTTCATTCGAAACAATTATAAAAACACACACTTAACCAAAAAATATTTTTGTTACCATTGATGATGGAAATTTACATCCATAACCCGTTCCTTTGATGGTGGTACTTCACGACCATTATCCATCCCATTACACTCATGCTTAACCATTTAATCCAACCACATTTCAATCCATATTTTCCAAACAATTTCAATAGAACTATAATTTTATTGAAAAAAAGTTTACATTCATCAAAACCAAACAAAACATTTTAAAATCATCATTTTAAAATCATTTTTACAATTTCACTTTTTACTAAAACACCAAATTTGCTTAATTCCATAAACCGTCATCCAAGAAGGTTTCCATAAATCATTTCACAACATTTTCAAAATAAATTTCAAGAAAAACAATAAATTTGAAACTAATCATTCAAGTTCTAATAATAGGAGTCAAGAGTGAAGCCACCTACCTTGGGAAAATTTGATGGAAATGGAGAATGACATGAAAACTCCAACAAAATCGTGTTGAATCTCCAAAAACCCACCTTTGATATCTTTCCCTAACATCAACACAACCATATATCATCATTATTTTCATCAACCATCATAGATCTATCCCCAATGAACTAGATCAAGGGTTTTGAGAGTGGGAAGAAAATTAGAACTAAGAAAAACTACCACAAATGAAGACTTACCAAGGGAATTGAGCTTCAACACACCAAGAAAAGCTTCCATATCACTTTTGGTTTGAAGGGGAGAGATTCCAAAGCCTTTGGGAGGAAGAAAAAACGTCTCAGGGTAAAAAATAGTGAAAAGAGGTTTAAATCTAATCCCAAGCCATATCCTATTTTTTATGATCTAATTTTAAACCGTACATAGTTGGGTTGCACAAATAGGAAAAATGTGCGACAAACATGCACCAACCTCTTCCTCAAGAATCACCTTGCACATTTGGCCCACATTATTAGTCAAACCATTTTCCAATCATGAAAAATCCCTCTATCCCACTTTTCATGGTTTCTCTTGGGTGACCGCATGGTTTGGACAAACGGTGCACCTAAATGTGCACCTACTCTAAAGCCCATGTTTCACCTTGCACAATTTCTTGTAAAAGATGCATGATTTCCACTAACCACGAACCTTTATAAAAGTCCCAAAAACATTCCAAAAGTCTTAAAAAACTTACCAAACTTCACCAAAACACTTTACATACTTAAAAATCATAAAAAATGGTTACCTACTTAAAATCAGGGGTGCTATATTAGTGGTATTTAAGATCCTAGGAAATTCAAGTGGTGTTATAGGAAGGTTCCCTCTATAACATCCCTACTCTCTTTATCTTGTATAATTTCAACTCAATCAATAGTAGAGGTATTCCTACCTTCAATGAAAAAAATTATGGTGTATGGAAAAATAGAATGACACCTTATCTTCTATATATTGGTATAGAGGTGATTTATGCAACCATTGTAGGGTTTCCACCCATGGATAAATATTATCCCATGAAATTTGCGGACAAAAGGAATCTTGAGGTTGATGGAAAATCTTAGAATTCTATTCTTATATCCTTATTATAAAATGTTTATATATAGTTTATGGGTCTAAAAATAGAAAAGGAAACTTGAGAAAAAAATCAAAAGCATCTTCAAGATAAATATAAAAGTGAAGGAAACAAAGCTTCAAATATAGAGAAGAAAGTTTGAAAATATCAGGATGGAATAAGACAAATAGGGTGATGAATACTTCACCAAAGTTAATGAAATTTTCAGTAACACTAGGGGGTTTGTGGATGCCTTTTAAGATTAAAATATTATTAAAAAATTGACATGGAACTTTCGGGATAAGCTTGATCCTAAAGTCTATACTTTAGAAGATAAATATGTTTTATCCCTTGATAAATTGCTTGTTGTGCCTGAAATGAGGAAATATTTTTCATTCAAAAATAAGATTAAGGAAGAGATATATTTTGAAGATATGAGGAAGATGAACATATAATAACCTGAACATGAGGTAATTGGCCTTAGTGAATCAGAATATAAGGAATATGTTGCTAAAGTGAATGATATAATTATATCTATTATCTCTAAAATTACCAGAAAGGTAGAGGTAAGTTCAAAGGTAAACTATCACTTAAATATTTTGAGTGTGGAGGCATCAAAACTTTTGCAATGAACTTTCCAAATAATAAATATGGAGAATATTATTATTAATAATTTGAAGAAAAACCTCAGAATAAAAAGTGTGGTAAAAATTCTAATGATGTTAAACAATCCACTAGGAGTAAGAAAAGTGCTGGACCCAAACCTATGTTTGGTGTTGGACTTGTTGTCAATGACAGTTCCATACAGTATGACTATATCATTGGGATGATAATATGGAAGATGTTGAATAAATACAGACACATACAAATCTAGGATAATTAAGGGAAAATAAATTCTTGGAAGATATCAATTTCATATTCAGAAGTTATGATCAAGAGTTATGCTTGAACACGAAGAAAGAGATAGTTGAATATCTGAAAAGTTTTTGAATAGACTGAGTTGAGGAAAGTTGGTTGTGAAGTTCATCACTCAATCCACAGCGAGTGATCATTTCTATCTCAAGTGAATATAGACAAAGCACCAATGTTATATCTATATGTTGAAGGATGAACACAACAGAATTATTCCAGTGTGAAATTATTCCCACTCAGATGAAGTTTTGCATACTATTGTGTTTTGTGGAAGACATGGACTTAACCCTCATCTCAAGTAGTTAGTCCGATTTGGTTTTTTAGAAGATAGAAGAGGATTCAAAAGCATCAAATAATAGAGCATGAATTCAGAATTATGGAAGAGGAACTTAAAGTTTCACTATTTCCTAGTGCTAGCCAAAATTTTAGGTGAAAAATTATTGAGGGAGATCAAAGTTTCATAAAAGTCATGGTCAAGAAGATAGATAAGTATTTCATATAAAAGGTATGAATTTTGGGAAATATGAATGTTTCATGAAATATTGAGGTTCATTAATAGGTATATGTTGGAAAATCAAAGGTGACATGTTTTTTGGGCGCAATAAAGTTTTGTGAAGGGTTGAATGTGTTCCGTGGATTTTTTGTCACGACCCATCCTCGGGGCCCGTGCCGTGACTACCCCAAGCCCACCTTCCATAGGCCAGGGGCTGACAACTAGCACCAAAGGTGAATCTCTGATAAAAAGGGTAGGCATTGCCTTTAAACCTGTAACACACACAATCTGAACACAAACAGTAGAAGCAACAAGTACTAAAATAGAAAATAAAAGCGTGCTCAAAGTAAGTGGGCCAGTATACAAACCCAACTGAACAACAAGTACAAGTACAAGTAAAAAAGGGAATAACAACTCCTGGATCGTCCATCAGGGAATCCTACCTGAAGGGTAGGTACAGAACTCGAACAACTCGTCCCTGAGGTACGTCCCATCTAGTCCAGCTCTGAGCAGCCTACCGTCCGCCTCCCTCAGCCTCGATCACTGCTGACCGTCGTCTAAATAGAGCACAACAAGGTGCCGACGAAGCCCGTGCAGGGCTGAGTATAAAAATACTCAGTAGGGGACCCTGAGACCCCCGAAGGTCTCCCAGAATCCACTAAGGATAAACCAAAGAAGAAAAATACAATCATGAAGTATCAACCAACCCTACTTAGGTATATTCCCATACATATACCTAAGTTACCAGTCACAGTACGACTCCAACTATCGAGCCTAAGCATAACCCAGTCCACAAAGGAAGTAAAGTCAATCACTTAGATGATAATGATTGTAAGACAAGACTCAACTCACACATGTATACAACACATGAAGAGGGGTAGAGATGATTAGATGTAGCCTCTGAATCATATCCTCTGTCGAACCCACATAGGATCCTGGAACAATATCAGCGCTGTCAAACCCACGTAGGATTCTGGAACAATATCAGGGCTGTCGAACCCACGTAGGATCCTGTAACAATATCAGCGCTGTCGAACCCATGTAGGATCCTGGTACAGAAGTCACCGCTGTCGAACCCACGGAGGATCCCGGTACAGAAGTCACCGATGTCGAACCCACAGAGGATCCCGGTACAGAAGTCACTGCTGTCGAACCCACGGAGGATCCCGGTACAGAAGTCACCGCTCTCGAACCCACGGAGGATCCCGGTACAGAAGTCACCACTGTCGAACCCATGGAGGATCCCAGTAAATAAGTCACCGCTGTCGAACCCATGGAGGATCCTGGTACAGAAGTCATCGTTGTCGAACCCACGGAGGTTCCCGATACAGAATTCATCGCTGTCAAACCCACGAAGGATCCTGTCATCTCAGTTGCAGCCAGCCATAGGGTTCCCACACACAACAAGATCGATTTCGGGAGGGTTCGTTATTTGAGTCAAGTTTTGATACATCAACTACCACGAAGTCTTGAGTTGATGTATCTCGTAGTTCCATCTCATCATAAGGAACCTAACGCGACAGACGACGCGTCAATCGGATGCCCGGTCTGTAAGTTATTGACATTTCCTTTCCAGGGGCCCAGTTGGTTTTTAGATTCAAACCAACCCGACCGTACCCCAATTGCGTCCAAACCTCATGCGGGATATGCCAATAGATCCGTCCTGCTCTAAGACTTCCATCGCCGTAGATGGTTCATCGTTCGGACACCCGTAGCCCAATATACGGATGGAAAGGTGATTTTGGGTTCAACGGGTCTGGACAGGAGTCCGACCCGGTCCGCGGGTCCGACCCAGTTTGATGGAGCGGCCCGACCCGAAAGGGAGGCCCGACCCGGTGGCGGCTCGGCCCGCTGGCCGTGTGGCCCGGCCCGGCTAGCCGTGTGGCCCCGACCGGCTGGCCGTGTGGCCCGGCTTAGCTGGATGTGTGGCCTGGACCCTCTAGCCATGTGGCCCGACCCGGCAGGACATGTGGCCCGACCCGGCTGGCCGTGTGGCCTAACGGCTGGTCGTGGGGCCCGACGGCTGGGCGTGGGGCCTGGCCGGCTGGCCGTGGCGGGCTGGCTGCGAGGCCTGGCTGGCCGCGTGGCCCAGCCGGCTACGCCGCAGGGCCTGGCGAGCCACGCCGTGGGGGGTGCCGTGCCCCACGGCTTCGGAAGAAACTACGGGACCCTTTGGGTCCCGCCTTATGGTGCGCTGCCGGCGGCCGACTCAACCGGCCGCCCTCCTTCGACCGCCGCGGCCTTTGGCCACGGTCCCTCTCTGGTGTGGCACGACGACACCACACCCCTTCGTCGCGGCCTGCCCTGGCCGTAGTTCCGCACCTCCAGCGTGGCGCGGCATGACGGCGCCGTGCCTCTTCCGTCTGCCGCGGCCCTCCTGGCCACGGTTCTTCACCGGCGCGGTGTGATGGCACCGCGCCCTTCCGGATCCACCTCCGTCGTCAATAAAACAAGAGCCAATGGAGGGACATCGGGCCGTTTTTGTTTGGCCCGCGCCCTCTGCATTAGGTGATAACAAATGGCCAACATTGAACCATAATAAACGATGAGGAACAAGGATATAATTTAATCACAACAAACCCCTACCTTGCTTGTCGGTGTCGTTTGACAGAGTCGCGGGAAGGCGGCGTTGTTCCGTCAACGTCGGAAGAGGAATAGAGGTACTCATCATTGGCGGATGGCGTTCGAAGGTGATGAAGTCGAAGATGGCGTCAGCGTTCCTCGTGGGCGTCGCTTCCCTTTCCTTGCCTCGGATGAAGAAGGAAGAAGACGACGTCGATTTTTGGTGGTAGGAGCGTTCTTCGTCTGGAGAGGATGAAGTTCTTCCAAGAGTTCTCCAAAGATCCACCAAAGAGAATTACCAAACAAAATAAAATAATAGCTTCTCTATTATTTTATTGTTGCCATGCATTCCAAAAATAATTCAAAAGTTTTCAAAAAGATAATTAATTGTAGTCATTAATTAAACTTTAGGTGTGTTGGCAGCATTATGGGGAAGTTCAAGAGTTTCCCCCATTAATGGGGAGCTCAAGGGGTTTAAAGGGGGGTTAGAGGAGTTAAAGGGTTTGGGTGGGACCCACCCTAAAACATCCTCCCAAGGGATGTTAGGGTGTGGTGGGCCCCACCACTAACCTCCACTTGGTGGTTTTAACCACCAATCAAATAAAAATACGCTACCCATATTTTTATTTAATTTTATTTAGGAACCCCAAAAATTAACTTCCATTATCGTTAAAACGCAACTGTAGTGATGGTCTCCTTAAGAGAATACCGGTGCTGCGAGTTTAACGGTGCCCTCAGATTTCAATTCCAAGCACTGGTTCAAAAGATATAAAATCTTGCACGTACGTTTACTGAACATACCTGAACAAAACTTCAGAAATTGATTCCGAGCACACCGGACCTCAGAATCAAGCGCCGTCAGAAACTACGGACTCATAAAATTTCCATGTATTAAAAAAAAAATTCATGGAATTTCTGGGTCTTTACATTATCCCCACCTTAGGGATTTATGTCCCCATAAGCTACAACTCACACTAAGGAAACAAATGGGGGTACTGAGCACACATCTGAGCCTCCCGCTCCCATGTGCTCTCCTGGAGGTTTCCATGCTACCAGCGAATACACACCAGAGGCATCGACCGTCCACACAGGACCCGCTCCTATCGATACTCAATCTCCACTAGAACCTCCGTGAATGTCGCCCTGTCATCGATGTCCATCTCACCATGGTCGATGATGTGGGATGGGTCATGCACATATCTCCTCAACTAAGATACGTAGAAGACATTATGCACCTGGTGCAACTGAGGTGGAAGAGCTAAGCAGTAAGCCACCTAGCCTACTTTGCCAAGGACTTGGAAAGGTTTGATGAATCACGAAGATAACTTTCCGCCTCATTCAAATCTACATAGACCTCGTCGAGGTGAGACCCGTAGAAAGATGTGGTCGCCATCCTCGAACTCCAGTGGTCTCCGTCTCCTATCAGCATAGGACTTATGCCTGCTCTATGCAGTCTTCATCCGCTCCTAGATGATCTACACCTTCTCTATCATAGCCTGCACCATCTCTGGTCCCATAAGTGTTGACTCCCCTGAGTCAGTCCAGCACAGAGGCGATCTGCAAGGTCGGCCGTAAAGTGCCTCGAAAGGTTCCATCCCGATGGTGGTGTGGTAGCTGTTGTTGTATGCAAACTCTACCAAGGGTAAGTGATCCTCCCAGCTGCAACCAAAGTCGAGGATGCATGAATAGAGCATGTCCTTGAGAGTTTGAATGGTCCTCTCAGTCTGGCCATCCGTCTGAGGATGGAAGGCAGTGCTCAAGCGAAGCTACGTCCCAAAAGCCTCATGAAACCCTTTCCATAGCCAGGAAGTGAAACGAGCATATCGATCGGAGACAATCGTCGATGGAACACCATTAAGCCATATGATCTCCTGTACGTAGATGCATCCCAAGCTCTCTACTGAACCTTGATCTATGATCGGTAGGAAGTGGGCCGACTTGGTGAGTCGGTCGACAATCACCCAGATAGAGTCGTTTCCTCTAGATGTACATGGAAGTCCCGTCACGAAATCCATGGATATCCCATCCCACTTCCACTCTGGAACCTCTAAGGGATGAACTAATCCTACTGGAACCCGGTGCTCTGCCTTCACTCATTGATAAGTGAGGCATTGAGAGACAAACTTTACTACTTCCTTCTTCATACCTGGCCACCAGTGCTGTCGTCGGAGGTCCTGATACATCTTCGCCACTTCTGGATGTACCGCTAGAGGGGACGTGTGGAACTCCCTCAACACTTCCTCCTGAAGTGACACTGGTACTATAGTATGTCCTCTAAAGAGAATTACGTGACCCCCACCTTCAGAAAATCCATCAGGTGCCTACCCTGAGGATATCTGAGCACGCCGCGTCTCACAGTCAACATCCCCACACTGTGCCTCCCTGAATCGCTGAAGAAGTGGAGGAGTGACTGTGAGAGACTGTATAAAGGTTGCTCCATCTCTATCCACAAAGGATATCTACAATGCAGCCAGCTGCTCTGTCGCCTCTCCTAGCAGCTGAATGCCTGATCTCCTGCTGAGAGCATCTACTACAACGTTCCCCTTCCCAGGAGTATAGACTATCTCAAAGTCATAGTCCTGGAGGAACTCAAGCCAACGCCACTATCTCAGGTTCAGGTCCTTCTGCGAGAAGATGTACCTGATACTATGGTGGTCATAATAGACTTTAAAATGCTCACCCATTAGATAGTGCCACCACATCTTCAAGGAAAATACCACTACTGCTAACTCTAGGTCATGGGTAGCGTAGTTCTGCTCATGCTATCTCAACTGCCGTGAACCATAAGCGATCACTTCTCGGTCCTGCATCAGGACACACCCAAGTCCGGTCCTTGATACGTCGCAGTAAACTACGTACCCAACTCTCTCCTCCGGTAGCCTCAAGATGGGCGCACTAGTCAACCTCTACCTCAGCTCCTGAAAGATATATTGGCATCTCTCTGACCACACGAAGGGTTGCCCCTTCTTCGTCAATGCTGAAAATGATGTTTCAACTCGGGAGAAGTCTGGCACAAATCTTCGATAGTACCCAGCTAGTCCTAGAAAACTCCGTACCTCCGTCACACTCCTGGGTGGCTCCCAAGCAACTACTGCCTCAATATTCACTGGATCCACTGCAACACCAGCCTCCGAGATGATGTGTCCCAAGAAGTGAACATCTCGAATCCAAAACTAGCACTTCGAGAGCTTACTATAAAGCTGGTGCTCATGGAGTGTGTCCAGTACTACCTGTAAATGGTAGGTATGCTCCTCCTCAGTAGTCGAGTAGATCAGTATGTCGTCTATGAAGACTATGACAAAGCGACTGAGGTAAGGCTGGAAGATTCTGTTCATGAGAATCATGAACATTGCTGGAGCATTGGTTACACCGAAGGGCATAACTAAGAACTCGTAGTGGCCATACTGACACCTGAAGGCTGTCTTCTGTACATCCTCATCTCGAACTCTGAGCTGGTGATATCCTGACCTAAGGTCTATCTTAGAGAACCATCGTGCTCCCTTGAGCTGATCAAAGAGGTCGTCAATCCTTGGGAGTGGGTACTTGTTCTTCACGGTCACCTGGTTCAGGAAACGGTAGTCAAAACACAATCACAAGCTCTTATCTTCCTTCTTGGTGAACAAAATCGGGGATGCCCAGGGTGAAACACTGGGTCGGATAAATCCCTTCCCCCGCAAGTCCTCCAGCTGTGCCCGCAGTTCATGAAGCTCGGTGAGAGACATCTGATATGATGGAGTAGATATCAGTGCCGTCCTGGGGTACAGGTCAATATATAAGTCCACCTCTCTGTGAGGAGGTAGTCCTGGAACATCATCAGGGAAAACATCTGCATACTGATCCACCACAACAGGAAAACTCAGACTCTACACATCAACCGCTCTGAGGATGAGACTAGCTAACTAATGTGTGATCGGCTGCCCCCTTCTCTGGGTAAGTCCATCCTGCGCTTCAAATGACCCCTTCTCACCGGTGAAGGTAAAACTCATCCCATCCCCACAGAAACACCGCACTTTCCGCCTAATACTGTAAATATGAGCATGAACTGTGGATAACCAGTCCATACCCAAGATGACATCGTAAGGCCTTGATGCCGCTACAAGGAGATCCCAGTTGAAGTTCTCACCTCCTAGAGTAATCTCACACTGCCAGAACCAATGCGTAATTGTCAAGTCTGCTCTCGTAGGAGTCTCTAGTCATAAGGATCGAGACAACGGCTTTGTTGGAATCTCCGAACTCCGAACAAGGGTAGCAACAATAAAAGAATGACTTGCACCTGTGTCTATAAGTACTACATCAAGGGTGGAGTAGACAAAAATAGTACCTCGAATCATCTCAGGTGTGCTATGGTCGTAGGTCTCTACTACCTGAAGCTGAGCCCGCCTCTGTCCGCCAGCTCCCTGTGGTCGGGGTGGACTTCCTGGTGGTGGTGGTGGTAGGGCCTCAAAATGTCGTCCACTACCTGCTGCTCAACCAGCTCATCCTCCATGTCCGCCTACTCCCGGCGGACCACCACGGTTGAACCTTTTCCTCTGTCTAGGAGGTACCTCTACTGTCTTCTGCTCATCTGCATGGCGGGTCGGGTAGTCACGAGCCATGTGGTCCTACCCACCGCATGCATAGCATTGCCTACTCCTCGTATGACTGACTCTGTCTCATGTGCCCCACACAACCGAACCTGTATACTGAGGTCGCCCACCTGATAGCCTGGTCTGCTTAGACCTCTGCGACATCTGTCTATTGACGGTTGCAGAAGACTCCGCTACGTGTCGCCCTGTGGTGGGTCTCGCCGCTGGTGACTGCTCAGCTAGAAAACTCTCCACAAGAAGGGCTCTCTCCAGCACCCCTGCCTGCGTCGGGATGTTGAGGGAGATCATCGAAGCCCTGATCTCATGCATGAGTCCCTGCTCGAAGCTTCAGACCCTAAAGAATGGGTCTCGTACTATATCCGTGGAGTAGCGTGAGAGGTCGGTGAACCTCGCTGAGTACTGAGCTATCGTCATGCTACCCTGTTGTAGATGTAGTAACTCTTGCATCCGCACCGTACGAAGGGTGGCTGGAACAAACTCTGACCGGAAGAGACTCTCGAAGTCTGACAAGAGTAGTGATGCCTCGTCATGCACCTGGAGCATCAGGCTCCACCATCTTCCTGCTGCTGCATGCAGGAGACTCGCAACAAGGATCACCATGAGGTCGGCTAGTGCCCCTACCAATCTGAAAACTCTCACGACAGCCTCTAGCCAATCCTCAACTGCCTGTGGGTCCGTCTCTCCCCAGAACCTGGGCGGCATCTAGCGCTGGAACTCGTGCAACGCACTCAGATGATGTGCACTCTCTGCTTCTGGAGCTGGTGGTATCGGTGGCCCAGCGGGTAGTGGTACCGCTGGTACCTCCGCTGTGATGGGGCTCTGCACCGAGGCCTCGTCGCTCGGTGGGCTACCATCTCGTATGAAACTCAGAACCCTAGATGGCTGCCTTCATGGGGCCATCCTAAAAAGAAACAGGTGCGCCACATTCAAAGCAATATACCTGGTGAGCTGACACAAAGTAATCACGAAGAAAACTTTACAAAATAAACACACACGCAATCAGTGTTTTCATGCACTGAGTCGGAAATCAGAAGTCAGAGTCCTAGTGTATGGATACATCGGCCGCCGCACCAACACCGGTTTCCAAAAATTGATAACAACACCCAAAACACTTAACACTATTTCCACTTAAAAGAATCAGAGTCCAAGTTATGCGGTAGAACCGACTCCTCTGATACCAATTTGTCACGACCTGTCCTCGGGGCCCGTTCCATGACTACCCCAAGTCCATCTTCCATAGGCCAGAGGCTGGCGACTAGCACCAAAGGAGAATCCCTGATAAAAAGGGAAGGCATTGCCTTTAAACATGTAACACACACAGTCTGAACACAAATAGTAGAAGAAACAAGTACTAAAATAGAAAAGAAAAGTGTACTAAAAGTAAGTGGGCCAATATACAAACCCAACTGAACAACAAGTACAAGTACAAGTAAAAAGGGAAGAACATATCATGGATCGTCCATCGGGGAATCCTACCTGAAGGGTAGGTACATAAATTGAACAACTCATACCTGAGGTACATCCCATCTAGTCCTGCTCTGAGCAGCCTTCCATCCGCCTCCCTCAGCCTCAATCACTGCTGACCGTCGTCTACACAGAACACAATAAGGTGCGGGCGAAGCCCGTGCAGGGGTGAGTATAACAATACTCAATAGGGGACCATGAGACTCCCGAAGGTCTCCCAGAATCCACTAAGGATAAACCAAATAATAAAAATACAATCACGAAGTATCAACCAACCCTACTTAGGTATATGCCCATACATATACCTAAGTTACCAGTCACAGTCCGACTCCAACTCTCAAGCCCAAGCACAACCCAGTTCACAAAGGAAGTAAAGTCAATCACCTCGATGATAATGATTGTAAGACAAGACTCAACTTACATAGGTATACAACACATGAAGAGGGGTATAGATGATTATATGTAGCCTCTAAATCATCTCCTCTGTCGAACTCACGTAGGATCCTGGAACAATATCAATGCTGTCGAACCCATGTAGGATCCTAGTACAGAAGTCATCACTATCAAACCCACAGAGGATCCCGGTACAGAAGTCACTGATATCGAACCCATGGAGGATCCTGATATAGAATTCATCGCTATCAAACCCACGGAGGTTCCCAGTACAGAAGTCATCACTGTCGAACCCATGGAGGATCCTATCATCTCAGTCACAGTTAGCCATAGGGTTCCCGCACACAACACACTCGATTCCAGGAGGGTCCGCTCCTTGAGCCAAGTGTCGATACATCAACTACCAAGAATTCTCGAGTTGATGTATCCCGTAGTTCCGTCTCATCATAAGGAACACAACGCGACAGACGACGCGTCAATCGGACGCCTGGTCTGTAAGTTATTGGCATTTCTGTTCCAGGGGCCCAGTTGGTTTTTAGATTCAAACCAACCCGACCATATCCCAACTGCATCCAATCCTCATGAGGGGTATTCCAATAGATCCGTCCTTCTATAAGACTTCTGTCACCGCAGACGGTTCTTCATTCAAACACTCGTAGCCCAATATACGGATGGAAAGGTGATTTCAGGTTTAACGGGTCCTGCAGGAGTCCAACCCGGTCCGATGGAGCGGCCCGGCCCGAAAGGGAGGCCCGAATCGCAAGGGTGGACCAACCTGTAAGGGAGGCCTGACCTGGTGGCGGCCCGACCTGGCTGGCCCTGTGGCTCGACAGCTGGCCGTGTGGCCTGGCCAACTGGCCGCGGCGGGTTGGCTGCGTGGCCCGGCTAGCCACGCCGCGTGGCCCAGATAGCCACACCGTGGGGGGTACCGTGACCCTGTATTTCAAAGAAACCATGGGAACCTTTGGGTCCCGCCTTGTGGTGTGTCGCCGGTGGCCGGATCATTCGACCGCCCTCCTTCGACCGCCGCGACCTTTGGATGCAGTCCCTCTCCGGTGCGGCGTGACGGCACCACACCCCTTTGTTGTGGCCCACCCTGGCCGCGGTTCTGCACCTCCAACGTGGCACAACGCGATGGTGCCGCTCCTCTTCTGTCCGCTGCTCCCCTCCTGGACGCAGTTCTTCACTGGCGCTGGTGCGACGACACCTCGCCCTTCCGGCTCTGCCTCCATCGTCAATAAAACAAGAACCAACGGAAGGACGTCGAGCCATGTTTGTTCGGCCTGCGCCCTCTGCATTAGGTGATAACAAATGTCCAACATCGAACCATAATAAACAACGAGGAATTTGGATTTAATTTAATCACAAAAACCCCTACCTTGCTTGTCGGTGTCGTTTGACGGAGTCACGAGAAGGCGGCGTCATTCCATCAACGTCGGAAGAGGAAGAGAGGTACTCGTCATTGGCAGACGATGTTCGAAGGTGACGAAGTCGAAGATGACGTCGGCATTCCTTGTGGGTTTCGCTTCCCTTTCCTTGCCTCAGTTGAAGAAGGATGAAGATGACGTCGATTTTCGGTGGTAGGAGCGTTCTTCGTCTGGAGAGGATTAAGTTCTTCCAAGAGTTCTCCAATGCTCCACCAAAGAGAATCACCAACCAAAATAAAATAACAGCTTCTCTATTATTTTATTTCTTCCATGCATTCCAAAAAGAATTCAAAAGTTTTCAAAAAGATAATTAATTGTAGTCATTAATTAAACTTTAGGTGTGTTGGCACCATTATGGGGAAGTTCAAGAGTTTCCCCCATTAATGAGGAGCTCAAGGGGTTTAAATGGGGGTTAGAGGAGTTAAAGGGTTCGGGTGGGCCCCACCCTAAAACATCCTCCCAAGGGAGGTTAGGGTGTGGTGGGCCCCACCACTAACTTCCACTTGGTGGTTTTAACCACCAATCAAATTAAAATATGTTACACATATTTTTATTTAATTTTATTTAGAAACCCCCAAAATTAACTTCCATTCTCGTTAAAACGCTTCTGCGGTGATGGTCTCCTTAAGAGAATACCGGCGCTGCGAGTTCAACGGTGCCCTCATATTTCAATTCCAAGCACTGGTTCAAAAGATATAAAATCCTGCATGTACGTTTACTGAACGTACCTGAACAAAACTTCAGAAATTGATTCCGAGCACACCGGGCCTCAGAATCAAGCGCCGTCAGAAACTGCGGACTCGTAAAATTCCCATGTATTTAGTTTTTTTTCACAAAATTTCTGGGTCTTTACAATTTTACTTTCCTTTATATTGTTTTATCACTTAGTGATGTTGAGAGTAAGGAATACATTGAGTGTGAGAGTTTGAATGTGTTCCTTCCAATGTGGGAACAAGATCTTTAAATAAGAAGAAATATAATCAAATAAAAAATCTTAAAATGACCAACACCCTGATTCACCCCCCTCTCAGGTTATATTTGGTTTAAATAAGTTGTATCAAAGGGTAAAGTTTTGAACTTAGTTTTCAAACTCAGAAGTAGTGATTGGATTTGTTCACATGGATTCTATAATGAAGCCTCATTTTTTTATGGAGTTGGATTTGATGAATGGCATAAGGAAATGATCATGTTCTTTTGGGTTGTGGTATATAGTCCATTTAATTTCTTCATAGAGATTCTAAGTTGAGAAATCATAGTGAGAAAGTGGGTAATTATTGAACTAAGAATATTCTAAATAAATCATTTTCTAATGATGTTTAAAAGAAAACTACTCATTGTGCTACTGATTATGAAATTTGGAAGACTCTAGAATCTATTTATAGAAACACTATAGAGAAAAATCATGTTTTGATTTCAACCTCAAGAGAAGGTTTCAAAACTGGAAATGATGAAAATCTAGTGAACAATGTTGGTGAAAAGAGACTTATGAAAAAAGGAAAGAAGAATAAAAAGAACAAGAAGAAGACTGAAGAGAGAGAATGTAATGGAATCAATGTGAATGATTCTAACTCCATGATTTCAACTGAATATTACCATGTTGTGGAATTTTCTTATAAATTAGTAAATTTATATTTCTCACTA
The DNA here is from genome assembly GCA_963277665.1 of Viscum album. Taxonomy (NCBI): domain Eukaryota; kingdom Viridiplantae; phylum Streptophyta; class Magnoliopsida; order Santalales; family Viscaceae; genus Viscum; species Viscum album. The sequence goes on from OY728161.1 coordinate 105,887,556, forward strand.
GAGAAGAATGAACCATAGGGTTTTGTTGACCTTCAATTATAACCTTAAGGTGATCTTGAATAATTAGATATTCAAAGAGTGAGAAATAAAAAAATTGGTGGTCTGTTAAAAGAATCAAATAAATATGTGGATGATATGGAAGTAGAGATTGGCCAGCTTGAGAAAGAAATAATAGATCAATCAACTAGTCAGGTGAACTCAAAAGTGGTAATGGAGATCAAAAAAAAACTAAAGAGTGAGATAAGGAGATTGAAAATTTGTAGGCATCTGTTGAAGAATTATATAAAAGAATTGTGACACTTGAGGATGAAATTATTCAAAGTATGAACTTTAAAGATCCATTTGAAGATGTTGTGTTTGATAATAAAAGATTTGGGGGATTTAGCGGTGAATATGAACCACTCATGTATGATGTAAACTCTAATGAGGAAGAAGAGTCTATGATGCATGGTCATCAATTCATAGAAAGTTTGTCCCATGATCAAGAAGAGATCCAATCATTATAAGAGAAGGTGGATTGGTGTGAGAACATATGAAAAGTGGACTTTTCAATCATAAAAGATTTTTTTTCATAGAGAAAAAGTGGCTGAAAAGAGATGAGGTGTCCCTAAATGTTGATATATAGAATATGGGTGACAAGATGAAAAAACAAATGGATTTTCTTGAAGAAATTTCAAATGATATCAAACAATAAATGGTCATGAAAAAATAGTTAAAAAGAAAGTTTCATTCCTCTCAAGACGCTTCTTGAAGAGTGAAGAAAATATAGAAATGAGGCTACTTCTAGATTAATGGAAACTGAAGTTCAACTGAAGGAGAAAGACTAGAAAATTAGGGAGCTTGAGGTAAATCTCAATTTGTCCAAGGGAAAAGATAAATTGAATTTTTCTTCTAGATAAGCATCAATAAGTGGATTATGAAAGGATTCAAATATGAGATCTAAAAATCAGAGAAAGAATATTGGTAAATCTAAAAATAAATAAAATATTCCTAGAAAATCTAAAATTAAATACTCTCAGAAGAATGGAGAACACTATGAGTATGTTTCAAGAATCCCGAAGTCTTGATAATGAAAGAATAATGTATGCATCAACATCTAAACTGAGACATAATGAAAATAGTTATGTCTTTAGTGGAATATGTTTTATTTGTGATCACCCAAGTTATGTGGTAGGTAAATGCATATGGAAGAATGTATGGAGGGATAAAGATACCATAAAGAGGTCCTAAACTCCCATGGATTACAAATAAATATACTATAATGGAAAAAGGTCTGTTAAATTGGAAAACAGGTTAACTATTTTGGAGAAAAACTTGGCGCACAGTGAAGGGTGCTATAACCACCAACCATTTTACACTCATAGAAGTAGTCATGGAAAGAAATAAATAAATTTCATAAAAGGAATTTGGAAGATTCTCCATTTGTGAGTAATAAGCATGTTCACTTAATGAAATAATCAACTCAAATGAAAAAAAGGATGAGGTTTCTTACATGGATGTTAAATAGAAACAAAAAACAGGGATCCCTAGTGAACTTAAATGAAATATATCAAGACGTAAAATGAAATCTATAGGAAGAGACATCCAATATAGGAATAAGAATGAGAATAAGGCTAGTAGTAAGATTCCTTATAAAAAAAAGAATCCTAAAAAATGGTGTACAAGTGGCGTGTCAAAGAAAGAAATATGTACTAGTGGGTTTAAACCCACAAACATGAAGAATAACAAGCCTACACAACCAATATATAGAAATAATACTAATAATGTGCATAGGGAATATCTAACTATATGTCCAAATCAGTTGGAATTGTCTAGGAATTTGGAACGAGCAAAAAAATATTTTAGTGCTTTTTAAGTAATGATCAAAGGGATGGTCTATCAAGACTAACAGAAATCCTCTTCTTGAGGATGTATGAGGTACCCCTCTACCCATGTATTTAACTATTTCTAATATATATTTGAACTAGTATAGTCTTAAGGGGGAGATATGATCCATGGGGTGTGTATGTGCTGATAGGGCATATGTGCGTAAACTAAATGGAGATATATGTGACAAGAAGAATCAGAATACTTTAAATTTTCATATGGTGTCATATTTAACAAGTGGTGTAAAAAAACTAATGTGTTTTTAAAATTTTTATCTGAATGTCGTGTTATGTGGAAATGAAAGATCAAATGACAAAGAGCCTGATATAAAACTAAAGAGCTGGAAAAGATTTAGTTGAATGGTCTAGTGGTTCCAAGTGACATTGAATATTCATCCATTGGTATAATGCCTTAGTTAAAGTGTAATTTTACCACTAATAAAAGATATATTGGTGAAGAAGTAGTAACATTCATATATTTCATGTTTTTCTATTTTTCCCTAAAAATTTGGTACCATCTAACTATTTTTGGGATACCAAGAAACTTTTGAAAAAATAAATAATATTCCCATTAAGTGGTCTCCCCATTCTAAAGATGATTTCAAAATTTATTAGTAGTTTAATGATTGGTATCAATAAGTGGTATCAGTCCAAATATGGATATATTTAGGGAGAGTTGGTGATAATTAGTCTAGGCTGTTTAGCCTTGTCCGAAAAATGATTCCTGTGATAAATTGAAGATCATACATACGAAGTGGTACCATGAGGCTATCTTTAATAAGTGCTGAAAATTGTCTTAACTTTTGGTATGTATCACACACTTGTTCTTAATTGATTATTCACTAATTTTATGGTGTTGGTGTGATTGAGATCACATGATGATTTACAAAAAATAAATAAATTTATGATGCACATATCTATGGAAGTAAGCGAGTGACATGGACAACATTGGTTTTTATTGGATTAAACTCTTGTTTCCTATAGTAATTTCTAACTTAGTAGGATCTGATTATTTTTCTATAACTCAATGCCAAGTGGTAAATACACTTGCTGAAAATCTGTCAATAGTGTGTAGCTATAACCAAAAATGGATTTGAGTTTGAAAGGTGGTAAGAAGAGAAATGTATTTAATAATAAATTGATAGATAGTGTCAAAAGTGAAAGATGGTGCTCAAAAGGGGAGAAAATCTCTCTATATCAGTTTTCCCATAATTGGAAGAGAAGGGTGTGCCCTAAATCGTTTATGAAGCTCATTGGAAATCTATTGAATGCAGATTATTGATCAAGGGTGAGTAGAGATTTTGAGGAATAAATCTCTTATGGAATTCACAATGATAGGGGTAGGATACTTAAAATAAAATCTGGGTAAAATTCCTCCCAATTAGTCATGATGTCAAAGGGGGAGATGACAAAAAAGGAAGCTAAAAAAACCCTAAGGGGAAGAGAACCTGAATAATAAATCTAGTTTCATATGACCCTTTGAATTTTGATGCAAAAGGGGGAGAGAAAATTCATCGGTGGGAGAGAAAATTCATCGGGGGGAGAGAAAATTCATCGGGGGGGGGGGGGGAGTATCTGACATAGGATGGATTTATGATAGTATTTATAAAAAATCCAAATGGGGATAATGTTAGACCCATGCCTATGTTTGGTGTTGGATTTTTTTTCAATCATATTGTCATACAGTATAAATACAATATATGAATGGTAATGAGTATTTCTATAATAGGGAAGATATTGAAGACATGTAAATAAAAACATGTCTAGGATAATTAAGTGAAGAGAAATTTTTGTAAAATATTAGCTTCATATTTAGAAGTTATGATCACTAGTTATACTTGAATAAGAAGAAAGACATAGTTGAATATCTACAAAGTTTTTGAATAGGTTGATTTGAGGGAATTAGGCTATAAAATTCATCACTAAATCTATAGTAAGTGATAATTTATAGCTTAGGTTAAGAAATACTAAGAACCAATGTTATATCTGGACGTTGATGGATGAATTCAATAGAATGATTCTAGTTTAGAATTATTCTCACCAGGTGAAGTTTTGCATACTATTGTGTTTTTTTTAAATACATGGACTTAACCCTCATCTTGAGAAGTTGGTCCTATCTAGTTTTGTGGAAGAAATAAGATCACAACCAAGAATTGAATAACAAATAATGAATTCATAATCCTAGAATAGGAACTTAAAGTTTCTATATTTCTTATTCTTTGCCAAAATTTTGGGTAAAAAATTATAGAAGGAGATCAATGTTTTTCTAAATTCATGGTCTAGAAGAAACATAAGTATTTCATAGAAAAGTAATGAGTTTTTTGAATGATATTTGTTTCATGAAAGATCTAGTTTTATGAACAATTATACATTGGATAGTCACATGAGACATGTTTTTAAGGCACAATAAAGTTTCAAAAAAGTTAGGGAGTTTTGTGGAAGATGGTTTCCTGAAGACGGAAGATTAAGTATTGAAAAAGTATAAAGTATCATGAAAGATAGAGTTATATATATATATATATATATATATGTTGGTGAATCCAAGGAGCCAAAAAACAGGGACGCTTAGTGAGAAAAGTTTCGTGAATGAAGAATAAGGCAGAATGTTTTGTGAATTGAAGTTATGTGAAGAAAAAGTATATAAGTTGCATGAAGGGTTAGTATTTTCCTATAAATATTTAAAACCTATTAGAAAAAGTGTAGATAAGAGATAAATATTTGGTTGAGGGATATTATTGAGATAAAAACACCCTAAATTCTCCAAATTCTTGAGTTATGAAAATGAGTATTGCGAACCACCGTGTTCCATGAGTGAACTTCCACAAATCATCGAGTTTTAAGAACACATTATTTGTGTGAACATTTGTTTTTAATGAATATTGAATGAAAAAATAGTCTTGATAAAGTTTTAGGTTGTGGAACTTATAAAATCATAGTTTTTTGAAAGAAGGATTTTTGTGAACATATAAGTTTCATGAAAGCATGGGTTTCATGAAAAGAGAAGTTCCATGAACAAAATACATTGAATGTTCGTTTTTATGCAATTAATGCATTCATAAAGCATAAAATAAGGACTATGATACAAGTAGAGTCTCATGATAATCAGGTATAAATCCTTATGATTCCAATATATTTAAGAATACCTATAAGTTTATAAACTTTTTAAGTACCTTCATCAATGCAATGTGAAGAGGTAAGGAAGAGGCAGTGTGCCCTAGGTGAGGAGTGTCCAAATGACTAATATTGTAATAGAAGTGTTCCTAGAATAGAGTGACCATTTAAAAATAATTTTTATCTTCCAAACTAGTTAATCTCAATGGTAATATTGACACAATGCCAACATATCCTCCTTGGACTATCCCTTTGTGGTAAACCAAGTAAAAATCCCTATATCCTGTGGATGTTTTAATTTCCCGCATATTTGTTTATCACTCCATGAGATTGAGAGTAAGGATTTCATTGAGTGAAAGAGGTTTAATGTGTTACTTCCAATGAAGGAACAAGATCCTAAAAGAATAAGAAAAGGAATAAAATAAAAAGTTTAAATTGGTAAATACCTTGATTTACCCCTCTCAGGGTGCCTTTGGTTCCAACAAAAAGGTTCACTAGAAGAAAGAAATGAAGTATGTTGAGTGAAAGGGAATAATATGAATCTATTGAAAATATTTCATCATAAGATAAAAAATTATAAATGCTCAGAACCTTTATGGATCATGTTAAAATAAGAGAAGATATTTCAAATAGTGAAGAAGAAGAAGGTGTAGAAACCTACAGGGAATATCAGCTAAGATTATAACTTATGACACATCTTGAGAAAAACACAAAACTCAAGAAAGAATCTAGATTGATAAATTATTAAAGTGATAATAATAATTAAAGTAAAAAATAATTTCTCAAAAAGGAAGACGCACACATAGAAGAAATTAAGAATCTCAAGCTGAAAGTTAAGAAATAGGGGAAAATGGTGAAGGATCTTGATGAAAAACTTACTGCTAAGGAATATGTGATGTGAAAGACTCAATAAATATGTATCAAGGAAGAAAATAAAATAAATAAAAATGAAATAAAATTTTAAAAAATATTCATAGGTAATGGCCAAAACATCTTAAGTAGATGGAAGAACTCATCCTAAGAATCAGGTGAAATCTACACCCACTAAACATAAAAGTTCGTATGATTATACTAGCTATGTAGGTTTAATAATAAAAAATGGAATAGATTGGGTGGATAAAGGATGTGAAAAATACATCACATCAAAATAAGTTATAAATAAATTATAGAATAATGATTCCCAATGCTAAGTTAAATAAGATGCTGTAAAGTATGTTGAATCTCAACAAACTTATCCTAGGAAAAAACCATACTTATATAGAATATAAAGGTTTAATGTATATTGTTAGTGTTGTGGGATTTGTGGGAACATGGAATATAATTTTTGGTATAACATTCCACTCTCTAGGAGTAGGCATGAACCATGGGGGATAAACAATGGAAGAAAATAAAGAAACTTTCTTAAGTTATAATAAGAAACAATTGCAAAGTCACTAGAAGTTAAAAGGATCTAAAGGAAAAATTGGTTTGATAGCTTGAAGTAAATTTTTATAATATGTGAAAAACTAGGTCACTATGATAAATATTGTATTAAAACACGATAAAATTACTTATACTGTAAAATTAAAGGAAGATATGGAAAATAAAGTTGAAAAAAAACCTTTTTTGTTGAGACTGCCCTAAAGCCATGAATTATTGACAGTGGATGTTGTTCACATATGAAAGCTGATGTGAAGATATTAAAAAATATTGAATAACGTGATGGAGGAGTAGTCACTTTAAAAAATGATAGTTCCTTAAATATTATAGGAATTAGTACGACTGATATTGAATCTCATAAGCTAAAGTAAAAAGATGTTCTATTTGATGATGGGCTTCAGAAAAACTTACTGAGTGTTATAAAACTTTGTGATGATTAAAAGAGAGTTATATTTATAAAATATTCATGTATCATATGATTTTTGAAAAATGAAAAAGTTTTTACCAAGGGAGAAAGAACCAATGATAATCTATTCTCGATTGGAGATCCTAATAATCCTTACTATTTAAATGTTGAGGATGAAAACAAGTTGTGGCATCAAAGACTTTGGAATCTGAGCCAGAAGAGTATGAGTACAATTTCAAAATAAGATGTTGCAAGAGACTTACTATAACTAATGAGGAAATATGATTCCAATTTTACAACTTTCCAAAAAGGAAGGATGGTTAGTGGAAGACATAAGAGAGTTGAAATCCATTCCAATAGTCCACTTGAGCTCATACACTCTAACATATGTGGTTCGATGAGACATATATCTTCAAAGGGTGTTTTTTTTACTTTATTACATTAATTGATTATTTCACTTAGATAACCCATGTAATATTAATTAAATATAAATTAAAATTTGTATAGTTGTTCAAAATTTTCATAATGGGAGTTTGAAAAGAAATGAGTGAATATATATTGAAGCTAAAGAAAGACAATGTAAAGTAGTACAAATGTAACTATTTTGAACCCTAATTAAAGATACATGGAATAAAAAACCAATACAGTGCTCCATACAATCCTTAAAAAAATAGCACAACAGAGAGGAAAAATAGAATTTTAGTTGAAACGAGATTATGTATACTCACAAAATATAACCTTTCAAAATTATTATATAGGAAACTGTAAGTACAACTATATATGTTCAAAACAAATGTTTTCTTCAAATAAAATAAAAAATGACTCCTTATGAAATGTGGTATAATAAAAACCCTATAATGAAATAATTCAAGATATCTGGGATTCCTTGCCTAATATAGATTAAAAATCATGATATTGGAAAGTTTGATGAAAAAGAAGAAGAAAGTTTTTTCATGGGATATTCATCTGAAGAAAGAATCTATAAATGCTGGAATAATTAACTACATAAGTTGGATGATTCTTTTGATAGGAAAGTAATTGAAAACCAGTCCACCTTCACAAAAGTTATTGGATATTATGATAATGGTTTAATGAAATATTTAAGGATGAATTCCAAGGAAATTAATTATATGGAAGATGATCATGAGACTAATATTTCATAGGATGATCAATCCAATGATGAGGAAATTAATACTATAAAAAAACAAAAAAAAATTATATAATTTCCAAAAATAGGTTGAATATGATAATATCAGTAGAAATTAGGAAGATCCAGTTTAGAAAAGATGAAAATTGTGACTTGAGAATCAGACATCACTTATCTCACAAGGGGAACCATAGTCCTTTTCAGAAGTAGTTGAACATAAATAATGGATAAATTCAATGAATGAAGAGTTGTATCAAATTAAAAAAATGAAACCTAAGATATTGTTCCTCAACCAAAAGGAAAAAATGTTATAAATACAAAATGGGTGTTCATAAATAAGCTTAATGAATAGGTAGAAATTTCAATAAATAAATAATAAATAATTTTTAATGGTTATTCATGGGTGGAAGGTGTTGATTTTGAAGAAACTTTTACCCCTATAGAAAGACTTGAAACTATCAGAATGTTTTTGGTTGTTACTCCTCATTGAAATTACAAAGTCTATCAAATGGATGTAAAGTTACCATTCTTAAATGGTTAGATTTAAGAAAAAGTTTATATTGATAAAATCAGTGGGTTCATGTTTTATAATGATGAAACCATGGTGTTTAAAGTAAAGAAATATTTTTATGGGTTGAAATATTCCCTTCATGATTGGTATTCAAAAATTGAAAGTTTCCTAAAGAAGTTGAAATTTTATAAAGGAAAATTTGATACCAAATTTTATGTTAAAGAGATGAGTACAAGTACCCTAATAGTCACTATTTATGTTGATGATATAATTTTTACAGATGAAAAAGATTAATCTATTGAATAATTTATTGAGAAAATAAAGAAGAACCTTGAGTAGTAAATTCTTATAGAATTGAACTTCTTTTAAGGATTAAAAGTTCAATTGAAAGAAATATATATCTTTCTATCACAAGAAAATTATTCCAAAGAGTTATTACTAAGTTTAGAATGATATATTCAAAGGAAGTTTTTACACCTACTTTGGTTTACATGAAGATGAGTAAAGATAAATCTGAATAAAGTGTGAATTAGAAAGATTTCTGTAAGTTGATAAAAAGTTTACTCTATCTTGCTACATAAAGACTAGACATTGAAAATTATGTAACTTTACATACAATATATCAGAGTGATATAAAGGAATCACACAAGCTGGTAGAAAAAATAATCCTCAATTATGTTAAAGGAACATCAAACTATTGCATGATTTATAGAATATGTACCTTTATTGGTTTCACTGATGCTAATTGGGATGGAGATTTCAATTTTCAAAAATCAAAATTTTGAGGAAATTTCTTCTTGGGAGAAAGTTGCGATAGCTGGCATAGTAAGAAACAAATTCCTATTACTTTAAGTATAATAGAAGAATAATATGTTTCTTATACCTAAAAATGTACACAAATGACATGGATGAAAGTTCAACTTTAAGATTTTATTGTGAATTTTGAAAAACCATTGAATAATCTTTATGATAATTAGTGTTCTATTGATCTCTCCAAAATTCCTATGAAATAATCCATATCAAAACACATTGATATTAAATATCATTTTATTAAAGATAAAGTTACTAATGATTATTTAATGCTTAAGTATATTTCCACAAAAATAAAATTGCTGATGTTTCACCAAAGATATTCCAAGGGAAATATTTAAGGAATTGAGGTTAAAGCTATATTTTAATCCTCCACCACTAACTTAATAATGTTCTTAAGTTGACCTCCATATTGATTTAGATTCTATTTTCATAGGGGGAAAATAAATACAACTTTGTACTCTATCATTTGTGAATTTAAAGTTGGTGTTATCATAAAAAGGGATATTAAAAGGTCTAAAAGTTACAATTATAGAAGTTGAGACAATTGAGGGGGAGTTTATCAATTTCATAGACACAAAACTAATTTTCACTAAGGGATGAAATTCCTTAAAAAAATTTCATAATATGATAGTTTAGTGTTAGGAAATATCTATAAAAAAGGTTGTGGTTTGATAAAAATTGAGAAAAGAGATGTTGAAAATGTTTCAAAAAAATCCAAAGGGGGTGATTGTTGATTATTTAGGTTTATTTTTTAATATTTTTTGTATTTTTTATCAATAGATTTCTCATTAATGTTTTGTGTTTCAGGTGAAAATTATTTTTTGTTAATCAGATGTATGAGTTATTATTCACAAAAATTCACATGATGATTTTATTAGCCTCAATGTTTTTAACAACATGATTAATCAAAGGTTCTCATGGTTCATGCTGATGTTTTTAGAAAAAGATAGTTTGCAAAAAGTTTAATTTGTACAAAGTTAAAGTTGAAAATTTTGTATAAAGTTTGAAGTCATTGTTTTAAGGTTGTACAAATTTCAAGCTACAAAGTGGTAAAGGTACAATTAATGACCAGATAGAGAAATATGAAGGTCACCAGGATGAGTACATCAGCTAGAGAATTTATAAGTCACTGGATAGAGTAACACTAGACAAAGATGATCAAATAAATATTTTAAGTAATTTTCAAGATCAAATCAAGTTGATTGGGCATAAATGATAAAACATGGAAATCTATGATGTTATATCATAAATAAAAATTAATTTCTATTAGATAATATTTTTTATAAGTTTGATCGAAAATAATTCCAAGGGAATATCTTATTAAAGAGTACCAGATAAAGAAGGGAAATGTCATCAGATAGAGAATTGTGATATCACTGGAAAAAGAAATATGATTTCATAGAATAGAGTGGTACTTGGTTTTATAATATCAAAAAATAGGTTCATCAGACAAAGTATAATTGATAAATAAGAACTAGACAAAGAAACATTGAATAAAGTGATACTAAACAGAGTAGTGTTTAACTGGATAGAGACACAAGTAACATTACATAAACTTTTTAAAGTCAATAATTGTGACGATGCTAAGATATTATTTTAATTATTATAAATCTAGATGATATATAAGGATTTTTTTATTAATATCATCAATGTATATATTTGGGGACATTTTTATGAAGATTGATGACTCTAAACTTTCAGGGGTATTGAAGGCAGTCAAACAAAAATTGAGTTGAGAGGGAAAATTTAAAATTGGATCTCTTACTTCCTCATTAATTCTAAAAATAAGTATTATTATATAATAGGGTATATAATCATTGAGAAATATCTATTGTTGTTTCATGAGAGTGTAATTACTGATGTTTTTGCAGTGTGAGTTTTTGAATAAGGAATCACTTCTTTGAAGAAGAGGTATTGGATAGAGCTACCAGATTGAGGTGAATAAAACATAGTGAATTAGACTATGTGCACCGAATAGAGGTTTACTAGATGAATATTGAGTTGAACCAAATTAATGAATACTAGAAAAAGATGTACCAAATAGATAATTCCCAGACAAAGTTTTTAGTGAGAAACTTTCATGTTTTAATATTACATTGGCACTAAAGGATAAGAAAAATTTATAATTGGTGGGAACTGATATAATTACCAATTAGGAGATATAAGTATCTTGATGATATTTGGATAATTTTATTCATTTCATTATATAATGGATATTCATGGATTAATGGGATTCAACATGGCATGGACTAGGTACCCACATTGAGACCAAACCTTGTAAAAACATGTTTTCCTTTCTTTATTTACTTATATTTGCATTCAACTAAGGTTTAGTCTTAAGTTTGAGAAGATAAAAACTATAAAAAGTTTCAAAGTTTGATTTCATGGTAAAGAAAATTATAAAAATCACCTCTTATTCAACCACCCCCTTCTCAATTGTCTATATGATCCATGGAACTTTAAGTTTCAACCTCGAGGGATTCAATAACATCCTTATGAGTTTTTATGGGTTTTTATAGGGATTGAAATGGGCACCTAAAACTACCAAAACTGATTAAATATTATTATAATAGTGGTTAAATATGTATTTATTGGGTTTAGGTATCAAATGGAAAGCCCGATTGATAAACGATCAGGGTTAGGGAAGTACTATTCTGGTACCATAAACCTAAACTAGATTAGGAAAATTATTATTAATTAATCAATAATAAATTTATAAATTTTCATGAACCCCTATATTAAAAGGTACCCCTCCCAGGTCTATAATGAAGGAAGGGAGATAATAACCCCTAAATCCCACCTAGAGTAGACCCCAAGTTGGAAACTTACAGTGATGGTATACAAGGAATTACACTCAATAAAAAATATAGGATCATAAGATATAAGTAATAAACAATAATAAACTCTATAATATAATATAAAATAAATAAAACTATCCCACATGAGTATGTTAATAAACACAAATAAATTATCCAAAGTAAATTCCAAGAGAAAAACTAAAGCAACAACCCCACAAAAGCACCCATCTTCAAGAAAATAATGACCAGATAAACCCCCTTAATCCTCTTGAAATCCTAAAAAATAGTTTATATATATAGGGTGATAATAATATGTATACTTAGTAGGATTATACCTAAGGTCTCCTTTAAAAATGTGAATAGAGCATACTAATGCACCAATGAACAAACAACAAAACCAAAAAGAACCTAAATATACCAACTATCCATCCCAACCTCACCATGTATCACTCCACAAATAATTAAATCTAGTCATAATATAACAATAGGAGAACATCACTAAAGGTTCACTATATCCACTTCCCCACTGAGTTGCTTCTCTCATGCCCACTAGTGAAAAAAGGAGTTCTGCATCATTTTTTTTATGTTTTTAACATTGGTTACCTTGATACATTATTGAAAGTGATGTTGAAAATATGTTTTTTACATCAATTATTTTTAATCAACATGAAAAACTACAATTCACATCATTTTGTAAAAATCCTTTGTAGAAATCAGTTTAAAACTCCATAATTGGAACAGTTTTCATGTCGGTTTTTATATAAATGATGTGAAAAAATAGGTTTTCTTAAATTTTTGACATTAATTATACAATAACTGATGTGAAATATTATTATTATATATATATTAAATTCAAATATGTGATCCCAATAGTACATAATCTGAACAAAATAAAAAACTGCATCATAAACAACCAGAAAATACTATAAAAAATTCAAATAATTTTAACTTTACAATTTGAAATTTAAACTTTAAAATATATATTATAAATAAATTAAAACCCAATAAAACTATGTAATAATCCATCCATTATATTTTTAATTGATTTAGATCTTATTCTGTATAAGGGATAGGGTCATAAAAAATCTACAAATTAAATATAAAGCAATTAACATGTATTCTCAATATAATCATAAGATAAATTAAAGGAAAGGTTATAATAAAATATAACCTTGTGGAATTTTTAACTATATTAGTTTAATTTATTTCAAACATAAATATTTGAATAATATCAACATTCTATTAATCCTTCTTGATGATGAAAATTCTATTTCAAAGGAATTTTTCAATTCAAAATAACATTTTAAGTACTTGCAGCAAAAATGTAGTAATCATAAATGAGAAGTCACCCTTTATTTTACCTATTTAATATTTGATATCCTCTTTAATATAGTCTCTCTAAAGTAATCCCATACCCTATTTGAAAATGATATGCATGAAATAAAATTAAAATTCATTATAATATACATGTATTCAAATAATACAATTTACATGTTCAATACATTGCTAATATCTGCTTGCACGTCGCCATGTATAGAGCATAAACAGTAAGCTTTCATCTATTTTAGATAAAAAACACACAAAATCCAATGAACACTAATATAAAAAAATATAATATGAGTGGTTATTTAGTTAAAATAAATAACAGTTTATTAAATATATGTTCTATACTATTCAAGATAAGAAAGCATCCAACACTGAATTGCATTATTTTGAAATATTTTAGAAATATATAATGTTCTTTATATATCTTTAATTATCATTACTATTAGTGAAATAAATTATGGGTATAGAAATCCATATACAGATGTCATATCATAATAAATACAAAGTGTATAAATATAACCAATACAAAAAAAGTATTAAGTTTCAATAAATTAAAATAATTGAAAGAAATATGATAATTGTTATACATAGAAAAGACTTTCATCATGTTGATTCCCAACAAATATCTAGTTACAAGCTCCATGATATCTCTCTTTAAAATCATCACAGTTATTTCACACCCAAAAATATTAGTATCCACTATAATTTTATAAACTCCCCAAAAAATATGAATATGTTGATAATCTAGAAAGTCCCTATGAATTAGTATCTAAATTAATAGTATCATATACTTGTTGTTTTTTATATAGTGCATCTAACTTTAAAGACTTCCTATAAATAAATAAATATATATATATATTTTAAAATGTTAAAATAAATTCAAATCCAATATTAAATAAAGGATATAATCTATGTATACCTTGGTGGTAATTTTTCATAAAAGTTAAGATATCAAAACTAAAAAATGGTTGATAATTTGTCAAATTGCAGTGATTTAATCTATAGGAAATGACACTCTTGTTGATCTATCTATAATATCCTACACGGTGACCCTAAGATGATCCATCTTTATCTATTGATGATGAATGATATCCCCAATATAATATATAATCTCATATGAAATAATATGATTATGGGTATCCAAAACATATAACTTTAAATAGATAGGAATCTATGGAGGAAGTGGTATAAGAGTTGGATAAGCATGTGAGGTGGAGTAGTAAGGTTTACAGGAGGAGGTAAAATAGTGAGATCTGTAGTCTAAAAATTTCTTTTCATGTATATTAAAATTATTTATTCCAAATCTATGATCCTATACTCCATAATATCACCCATATCATAAAATTTAGCTTCTAAATATTTTATTTTTCCTTTATATACATCCTCCTTTGAAGAAGATCCAAAATGACTAAATAATTTTTTACCAATACACCCACTGTGTATCCTTGTACGTGACCTGAGTGTTTAGTATTTCCTAATATAGTAGTTAAAATATCGTTCCCACCCTCAGGTATGAATACCCACTGCATTCTCTTATCCTTAATGAATCTGTGTATATAATATTTGAAAAATTCATTAGTGAATCAAAATATATAAAGAGTTTAATTAAATTAAATAACAAAAATAAAATTAAAAAATCCTTAAAATACTCTTAGATACAACCCTCAACTATTCTATAATATATTATCCATTTTTTCACATTTAGTATCTCTTCCATTTTTCACATATAGTTGGGGGGAAGGAGGGTCAACCTCTATAGAGCTTGAAGACTTAGCCCTCATTTTTTAAAAATTTCCAGCCATCATTTGTTCTTCCAATTACATATACCCTCCATGAGATAAATTATGGGGGTATATGTTTTTGAATTTTATCTCATAATGTGATCTCCCATGTTTCTATAAATTAAGAATAAAAAAATCATTAATAAAATAATTAATATACAAAAAAACTTCTAAAATCTAACATTGCACATACAAAAAAAAATGATTCTTATTGTATATTTTTAATAAAATGATTCCATGTATCTTTATTTAGAAAAGGATATATATCACATGTATTTTTATCTTATATTTCCCTAAAAATAAAATATTACATGAGGGATGATTTAAAATCCCTCCATGTCCTAGCAGCCAATCCTAAACATTTCTTCCTAACTTATATAGTGTTAGGTATATCACATGTCATATGATAATAAAGAAAAAAAAACCTATATTAGTAAAAAAAAATCATGATAAGTAAAATAATATCAAATTAGAATACTAAAATTGTCTCCCATAATTGAGATATTGTCAATTTTTTGATACTTTTCCAATCACAAATCAAAATATTAACTTTGGGTCGAGCTTGCATTGTAACAAAAGTCTTAACTTGTTTTAAAATTGGACCCCAATGAATATCATTATCATCAAACTCAACTGATATCCTTTGGTCCTAGCTATGTGAAACTGATAATTTTGGTAAACACTTGCTATCATACATACCAACCCTAGAATCCTTCTCTACCCGTGTGAAAATAGATGGATCATGTGCATAAGGATGAGGCAGCTCCTCAACAAAAGTATGTGTATATTCCTCCCTAAAAGCTTTATGTGACTCAAATGTTTGATATGAAATTATCATACAAATAAAATTAAAAAATAATTAGCACACAAATATACAAATACAACTACTACATATAAAATTAAATGAAAAATGAAAAATTATCCAATAAAAACTAAACTAAACTAAAAAAATTTTAATTCCTATTTATTGAAGTAGTTAACTAAAATTCTAACAATGTTAATGAGAGGTGAAATTATATAAACAAATGAAAAAAAAATTAAGTAAAATATTATACTAATACAACTACAAAATAAAAATTGAATAATAATTTTTAAATGATACAAAAAAAACAAAACAATACTAAACAAACCACTCTTTATCCTATTAGTTAGAGTAGTTAACAACGATGTTAAAAATAATACTAAAAATATTCTCTATCTTATTCATTAGTAGTTAATTATTTTAAAAGAACACTAACAATATTTATGAAACATAAAATGATATAGACAAAAAAACAAAGCTTAAGTAAAAAATTAATACAAATCCAACTGTTACATATAAATTTGAATAGTTCAAAAATGATACAAACAAATCAAAACAAATATAAATAAAGAATTTATCATATTTTTTAAAATATTTGTGTTAAGTAAAAAAAATAAAACTAATATATCTAACATTTTATGAAATTTAAAACAAAAAACAAGAAATAAATACATTTTACCTATAATATTAAGAAATTAATAAAGGATAGTTTTCTCATATTACTTCCTCATGATCATTCCATATGGAACAAACCATGTCTACAATGTTCTCATAAATATTCTCTGATAATCATTCCATGAAAGTATGGATTTCACATAAATCAACATTGTACTCAAGTTTTTAATCAATAAAGTACTATTTTTTCCTTGTAAAACTATAGACCAATGCACATTTAATGGATCAAGGATATAGAAAATTTATTTTCATGTGTTTCTATGATAAAAGGATCAACCATGTATTCTATTATATTCTATTCAGATTAACTAGTGTCATACCAAATTCATTTTTTTACACTGTTATTACCGATAACCCATTTGTAATTAAACACTAGAAATAAGAATTTAATGTAATCAACCTCCTATATTTTTTCGATGACTTTGTAATATGAACTTGACACAGAGATTGAGTTTTTTATTTGGAACTCGAAAAATGAATTGCTTCTATGAACACCAATACACTACTATTCTGAATTTTACTTATGTTTTCATGATATTTGGTTTGAAATGTATAGCCATTAATGGCATAACCATACCATGTTATCAAATTTAAACTTAGGCCAACAACTAACCATATCAATGTTTTTGATGCATCTGATATGCCATTCAAAATCTCTTTAAACTATGAAAAAAAGTTTTTTATGCTAATTCAAAATCCACATATCTTTCTTCTTCAAATAAAATTATTTTAATAAATTAATATGTAATTCTATATATGACCAAGCATAATATATGCTATTAAAGATGTATAAATTCACCTGATTTATCTATTCATCTATCACCAATTTTACTTTCAAGATACAGATCCCCTTTCCCTCATAACTGACTCATTAATGGAATGATATAGGTAAAATTAT
This sequence comes from Viscum album, assembly GCA_963277665.1. Lineage (NCBI taxonomy): Eukaryota > Viridiplantae > Streptophyta > Magnoliopsida > Santalales > Viscaceae > Viscum > Viscum album. The sequence continues at coordinate 105,905,108 of OY728161.1, forward strand.
GCGCTTCACTACAAATAAGAAACTTCTACAAAACTCTAAAACCACCTCATAAATATACTTCTAAAAAATAGAGGTTTCAGGTCGATGTGGATTATTATCACATCTTTTCAATATCCTCATATAACTTTTAAAAGGAAACATACAATATAGACATACAGATCCAAAAATATTTATTTCTCACACCAAATGAACCATTAAATGCATAATGATGTCAAAAAAAGATAGAGGAAAATACATTTCTAGCTGACAAAGTATATAAAATTTATCATTATCTAAATTGTAGATCAATCAATTTGTTGCAAATTTAATTGAAAAAAATAACACATCTTCATGATAGTCATTTTTAAATGGATGGGAAATATTACACACAATGAAACCAGTAGGAGCTATTGTATCATGATGTGATAATCATGAGATTTCATGTGTATCTATTTCAAATATTTTAGCAAAAACAATTTTTTTTACATCTGAAGAATAACCCTATTACACTTTGATACCTTACATTCATTGAATAAAATTAATTTTTTCCCTCTTGGATAATGTATAATAAGTCAAAGGTTGGTATGCCTATCTTCTATTAGGAGTGGGAGCTAACTCAAAACATATTCCCATTGAGACTAAGTCCAATCTTGCATTCAATCCATAGTTAGTCTTTCCTTTAATATATAACAATGTTCTAATAAAACGATCACATATATTATTCTCCACATGCATGAAATCAATGTTATGTTTGACCTCATGATATATCCAACATGGAAGCACAAAAAATATTAATAATTTCTTCCAAATATTTCTATCATTACCATATTTTTGTGTCTTTTCAAATGTGACATCAATGTTTTTCACCCTATGAAAATATTTATTGGTAGAAAAAGGTTTTGGAGAAATATAAAATTATTGTGAGCCATTTAATGACCTTTTTAATCTTTTATAAGAGTAGTCCATATACACAAAACCTCTGATGACCTATATATACTATTTTCCTCCCATGTCATAGTTGATAATATGAAGTATCATCTTCACAAACTGGAAAAGATTTATACCCCTTAACACTATATCTAGACACATTTCCATATGCTAGGAAGCCATTTATAGTGAACATAATTATTTTATGTAGTTGAGAATGTTCTATTTTATAAGAATAATACACTCTAATATCCTCTTCCCATAAAAGTTTCAAATCATCAATGAATGATGATAAGAAAGAATCAATATCATTTATAGACTATTTTGGTTTAGAAATAATTAAACTCAACATGATATATTTCTTATTTATACAAAATTTAGGAGATAAGTTATAAATTAACAATAAATCATGACATAAACTTTGTTTTCTACTAAGGTTTCAATATAGATTCATTATATATATGCACAGTCTAAGTCTGATACCTTAAACTTCATTTATGAACGTAGGAAATTATTGATCCATTTTCTTCCACTATAGGCAATCAACTAGATGATGTAATTTTCCATCAGATATCCAATCATCTGAATTCCATCTCAACATTTTTATATAATTTGAATTCACAAATAAATATTTCAAATGAGGAATTACAGGAAGATACCAAATTGTATTGGAATGAGTCTTTATAACTATTAAATCAAACTGTGATATTTATTTCAACTTATACCACAATGTATCACATTTAGGACAATTAGACATACAATCATATTCCTTCCTTTATAGAAAACAATCATTCATATAGGCATGTATCTTCTTGTACCCCAAACCCATCAATCACAATATTTTCTTTGCAGTATAATGTGAATATATAAGATCATTGTCTTTAGAAATTATTCCTTTAAATAGTTGTATAAACTCTATAAAAATCTTTTCACTCCATTCATTTTTTGCCTTTAAGTTAATCAATCTTAACACCATTGAAAAACTGTAAATTCCATACAACCTAGATATAATTATTTTTCAATATCACTATATAAACACTCAATTATCAGTGCTTTCCAAATTTCCTATACTTCAATATCATGAATCATTTATTCAATTTGATCATAATTATTATCTTTAAAATCATTATAATCAATAAATTTTGAATTCTTCTCAGTTTCACCATACCAAATCCAAGGGATATAACTCATATTAAACCCATGAAAAATTAAATGATCTTTGATTTATCTACCTTTCAATTTTTTTATATTTAAAGATGTAAAGAATGGATAGAAAAACATGTCATTGTTTGAAACATTTCATTTAACAAATTCAAAAAAAGCATCATCACCTTACTCATATTCATCACTTGTCTGTAATTCAGTTGTCTAGTTTTGACTTATTACTATCTATAAAAAATATCAAGAATTGAAAATAAGTTATTATATTATTAAATTTAATTTTATAAATATAAATAAAAAATAATATGAAATATTTCAAAAATAAAATAAAGACAATATATTTGATAAAAAAATTATCACTTTGAACATATTTAATTATCATCCTTTTATAAAAAATTTAAAAAAATAATGCTATAAAAGCATTAACATTGATTTTAAAATGTTGACCACAAATAAAACACAATTAATCCTTATTTTTATTATTTAATTTCATAATTATATATTTTTTGTTTTCAAAGTAAATAAAGAAATATCATAATATAAATGGATAAATATTAGAAATTGATAAAAAAAATGAATCAGAAAACATGATAAAGAATATAAAGAAATGCCTATAATTATACCAAAATTGACATACAAGGGTGACTACAAAAACATACTCCTTAGGATCACAAAAAAAACCTATACACATAAAATTCAAATGTCAATCTAATCACAATATGACCATGTAATCAGTATGATCATCTAAATATATATTATCAATATTCTGTATTCAAACTCCATAATCCACTATACCATCAAAAAAACCATTCACAATTCATAAAAAAACAACTTAGAAACCCATTAATAAGTATCTGAATATTATTTATAGCACCAATTCATCAAATAATCATTTAATAAAACCTTAATCTCAAAAAATTCATTCATTAATTAAAAAATACCATAGATGTGTGAATAATTGGAAATGAAAACACAAATCACGATGAGATGTAAAATAGAAGTGGATGTAGAGATTATTCAAGGAAAAAAAATCCCAAAATAACATTCATCAATTTAAACATAACTTGGATGCATGGAAAATTATAACAATAAAGATAAATTAAAAATAGATATTGGAAGGGTGAAAAATGAGAAGGAAATGAAAATAGAGAGATGGAACAGAGAGCCTGAAAGAAGTGGTCAAAGAAATATGAGGGCAGATGATGATGGTTAAGGCCCACTGAAAGATATTCAAGTCCACTAGATCAAATAATGAAGTGTTAGGGTTCACTATGTGAGATAAAATTGACTTCTTTCATGAGAATGAATTGAAACAAAATGAATTTCCCCAATAATTCCTAAAATTTTAAAGGTTTTTCATATTGGTTATTAAAAAAGTGATGTCAAAAATATACTCCGTGTATTTTTCATGTCGCTTATAAAATTACCAATGTGGAAAATTATTTAAAATGTTATTTATTAATAAATATTGTAAAAAATTAATTATTTTAAATTTATTTTGTACTAGTGGACCCAATGTCAAATATCATATGGTCCCATCCCTTCCATGACATCGTATTACCACATATCAATCCACCTCTGACATGGGTCAGGTTAAAACCCTAACAACCCCAACCTCCTGTAGGGCCCATCATCTCATGCTAGCATCAATTTCATAATGCACATCACTCATTATACTATTATAACATCACACAAACACCACAACCAGGGTAGTAGAGAATCATTAACGAGAAATACATCTACCTCATTACCTCCTCCTACAACACATGACCCCCACTACATATCACCTCCTCTCATCATTAGGAATCAAAACTATCCATTTAATCCTCAAGGGACATGATCCACCACCAATTGAGACATTTCCTGATACTACTATCGAGATAAGAGTGAAGAAGAGGGGATAATCAAATATTAATTTCTCACAATCTGGATGTTGGGGAAAATACCCCTATGACATTTTGGTTTTGGTACATGGAACTCAATGTGGGTGGGGTGGATATAAAAATAAAATGAAAATACAAGCACAAAAATACACACAGAAAACACTCAATTATGACCTAAAGGTTCCGCATTAATATATCATCACCCTCGTCCTATCATCAAAACCATAATAATGCTACCACACACTATCACCAAATAGATTAAACCCATACATATAAGAACCAAAAACAACCCATAGTTTCATTTATTTCAATTATAGACTAACCCATTTCAAGTTTATCTAGTTAATTCCATATTTAATAAAAAACCATTATATCCATCACCCATACTAATTCCTATTCAATCCCAACTCATTCATTATCTTTCAATTCATTATTCATTTACCAAAAATTAATTTATATCCCATATTAATTATTTTCATACTTTTCCATTTCTATTTCATCATTAACAGTTCATATTCCATTAATACAAGTTTTATACCACAATCAAATTGTAGGACCCCGGGACACCCTGAGAGGGGAGGGGTGAATCAGGGTGTCAACTTTTTCTTTTAAAATAAGGATCTTGTTCCCAAGTTCCCATGCAAAGAGATGACACAACAATTTTTACTTGGTTCACCGCTAAGGTCTACGTCCAAGGAGCATACGCCGACAAGTTTTCGGTCATACTGAATTCCACTAATCTTCACTAGTTTTGGATTACAATGGTTCGGGAACAATCACTCTATCCCAGGCTCACTGCCTTTACAAAGGTTCAGGGATAGCTCACTGCTTCCCTCAGGTCACTCCCGCTGACTCCCCCTGGCTCACTGCCCTTGGTGAAGTCACACTCAGTTTATAGATGTGAAGGTCTCTTCAATAGATTTGCATTGAAGTCTTTGTCTCTTCTTAGCACGAGACTCTACTTGCATCCACGTCCAAAATTGATGCACTAGAACACACAGAACCACTAAAGCGGATAACCAAAACATGAAGACAAGCTTCACTGACAATTGCACGCAACACCAACCCTTTGCGCGCAAAACCTTACTATTGCGCGCAAACTTTACTTTTTTACGTGGAAAAATATTTCGTGCCACAACACCCGTTTTCACGCAACTGCATCTTTTACGCGCAACCCCAATATTTACGCGCAATAGTTCCTTTTTCGCGCATCCAGGAATTTTCCGCGCAATCCAGAATATTTCGCGCAAGCCCCTTTACGCGATCATTTTTCGCGCATCAGACCTAAAATCTTCTCTAAGTCTTCAACCGTATGGAATGAGGGGGTCACCTCTTATTTATAGGCATCTGAGACCCCCGCGCGCAAAATCCCCTTTGGCGTGAAAACCTCTCATCTGGCACATAATTTTTTCGCACATATATCGTTTTCCGCGCCCATCTCCAGATATTTCGCACAACCCATGCCTTTTCCATTTTTCGACGTTTTGATTCAAAAACACTATTTATGCGAAAAACATTGTTCCCCAATTTCGCGCACCACGCTCTTTTTCACGCAAACCCGCAGTTTTTCGCACCCAGCTCAGATATTTCACGCACAACCCTCCTTTTTCGTGCACCACTTCCTCTTTGCCTGCACCTCCTTTTACCAACAATCCATGTCTTCATTTTCAGATTTTGAGGCCCAAAAATTTGGCAAACACTGGGAAACTACGCCACCTTCAATACTGTTGTCTGCTTGAACTGTATGATCACTTTGCTGGAACACATTCTGAACTTCCATTGAGGATTGACAACAAAAACAAACAAAAATCCAATTCCTGCATAGAACAGCCATGGTTCCAACACAAATAACCCATTCACCTTGCACCAACCACTACCCTATACCAAGACAAAACCATATCCATAGACCATCCATATCATGTATCACATCCAAACTGGTCACCACCACCACCGTGAAATCCCCACAAGCCCACACAACCACAAAAGGAATACATAAACCACACCAACACACATAACAGCTGGTTTCCTATTTGGTTAATTATCACAATTTAGTTAAAGATGCATTTCAAAATATATCATCATCTCTTGTATGGGTATTTTCATACAATTTCTAAGTTCACACACAAATAGTTCACTAACCACATATACGTGCTTAAATTTTTATGAGTGGCCTATTCAACAATAAATCATATCAATGGATCTCAATTTATAGAATTCACAACATGCATATTGCAATAATTTTCAAGTCATGATGGATTCATTAACAAAAATATCATAAAAACTAGACGAATCACAAGTAAATATACCCTTTCCCTTCAATTAAATTTAAATTGGTTAATTTTATTCATTAGTTAATATATTAATCCCACCCACTAGAAAACAAGAGCATGTTAATTTCATAGATACAAAAAACAAGAGAGAATGAGGATCTCCTACTTAGAAAGGAAGTTTTATAACATGTTGCACTGAAAATAGGGAAACAGGAGATGATGTCGTTGGCTGGATATCACCAAGTTAAGGGATTGATTAAGGGTATAAAACTTGTAGATAATGGGGTAATATAAATGAAAAACAAGAACCTTCCTCAAACATGACACACTACTATAGAAAATAGATAGGAAACCAAGATATTAAGCATGTATGGAATCATGAATAGGGGGATATAGGTGGATACAGACAACTCTTCAAGGTTTAGGAACATGGTTCTGGAAAATTTAGACTTTAATAAAATAAGAAATAATTCTAATGGAGAATATTTCCCACGTTTAAGATTCCATGCATGGTTTCCCCAAAGATTAATGCCGTCAACTTTCCTCCTTAATTTTTATTTAATTCTGTTTTATTTAAAACACATGGAATGACCCTTTTTAAAACAACTGAGTTTAATGAGTTATATTTCTTATATTTAATCCACACAAAATGTATTTTTAAAATATTTATTGTAATTTAAATTTCTTATTTTCCATTAATATTTTTTTCATTCCATTTTGAAAAATCTACACATTTTGAAAAACTAGAAAACTTTGTAAACTATATGAAGAGACAGTGAAAGGGTTTGACCATGATAAGGAATTGTGTGACCATGATTATAAACTATGATTGTACGAACAAAATGTTTGATCATGTGAACAAACTTTGACCAAGAGAAGGAAATGTGCGATTGGAAGAACAAAACTATAACTGTGTGAAAGAAAGGTAAGATTACAAGAACAAAACTATGAACATGATAAGGAAAGGCCTGACCATGTGAAAAAACTATGATTGTGAAAAGGAAAATTCAAATTGAAATAAAAAAACTATGATCATGAGAAATAAAGTCCTGAATGAGTGGAAAAATTTTGACCACAAGAAGGAAAGGTGTGGCTGCAAGAACAAAACTACGATTGTGAGAATAAAAGGTTTGACCTTACGAAAAAATGTGATTGTGTGAAGGAAAGGTCCAACTGTGTGAATAAAATACTAACCGTGAGAAGGAATAGTCTGATCATGTGGTCAAAACTATGACCATGAGAAGGAATTGTATGACCATGGGAGGGGACTATGTGACCATGATAAGGGACTGTGTGACTATGTAAATAAACCATGAAATTTCAGGAAGAAGAAGACCTTGAACACCATCTTTGACACTACTAGTCATTGGGAAAATCATAAAGTAAGGGTTTTTGGGACTAGGGTAATTACATCATATACATCTCAAAAAATTATTTCCCTCAAGAATTAAAATGAAACCCATAAGAAAAAGTAAAAGGAGTGTCCAAATAATCACCTGTGAGATACCTCTCAAGGATCCCACTATAACAAGAACACAACCACACATAGGCAGAACAAAGTAGATAGATAGGTGACATCATTAACCAAGGGATAGAGTTAATCGCATATAAATCATAAGGTTAAAAACATAATCTCAATAAAAGTAAAATAAGAGAAGAATCAAAACTACTTGGGGTACTAAGCACACATCCATGAATCTGAGTCCCAATTACTCTCCTCCAAGCCACCATTCCTCCACAACACATGAACCAATGGAATGGTTCATCCATGAAACAATTTATATCAATGATATTATATCTCTACCGGAAAATCCAAAAACATCAATTCATCCTCAATATTCAACTCTCCCTATTCAATGACATGAGAGTCATCATGAAGATAGTGATGAAGTAGGGACACTTGGTAGATGTTGTGAACTCTATCAAGCCATGGTGGGAGCACCAAATAACAATCCATCTTGATAAATTTATACAACACCTTGAACAAACCAATGAACCTAGGAGAAAACTTACTCTCTCAAGAAAACCTCCATTTCCCTTTATGAGGGGAAACCTTCAAGAATAAATGGTCCTCAACCTAAAACTCTAGGGGCCTCCACCTATGATCTTCATAGGCTTTCTGGTGGTCCTGTGCTACCTTAATCCACTCTAAAATTGTTAGCTCTTTATTTTTATGTAATGTAATAAACTTTCTAATTTCTACAAAATCATCTTATTTTAATAAAAGTTTCCAATGGTTTAGTGGAGGTTTTTTGAGTATTCGGGAAGGTTTGAGGCCCAAAGTTTCAGTTCTTAAAGAAGTAGAATGAGTCAAACAATTAGAGTATTGTTTGGATAATTGTTCACCTCAACTTTGTGACCTAGAAGAGGGAAAATCATAGATTGATAAACCATGATGATGGGTCCTATAAATAGTGAAAATTATACAATTTATTATAGGTGCATATTGCTTGGTTTGCACATGGCTTGTCTAATTATACACCTAAACCATGTGAGGTGTGGTGATCCTAGATAGTAGGGATGCATAGTTGGCACATGATTTGGATAACCATACACCCTATTAAAAGTGTTGGATATAACTGTTTTCCCTCTTTTACTTTAAAACTAAAAATGATTCTCCTATCTCTTTATTATCACATAAAATTACCTTTATAAAATTACCTCTTTATCTTTGAGCTCTTTGATGGATCTCCATCATTCAATATTTGATTCCTTCATTATTGGTCACAATGGAACACCCTTGGTAGGTCTAACACTCATTTTCTTTATTTTATTGGTTTTCTTTTCCTTCATTGGGGCTATATCTATGTGAGATAATATACCCTACTTTTCAGGATTTTATATGGTTTCCTTATTTCTCTTATTCCACCCAAAATATAAGGCTGATATTGGATGAGGGGTCTTCCAAAGGGATTAGTTAGGCGGTCTATTACATTTACCTAAAATTTATGATGTTTATAATTTATGACTTTTTTCCACACACCGTAATTTCTATGAGCTACCCCTAAAATGTTTAACTTCTTAAATTAGTCACCTATACCTTAACCTAGACATTCCATGAGACACTTTGACACTATTAGAGGTTTATGATCTCAACTCAAACCACCCCTTAGGGTGTGTTTGTTTAAATTTCCATGACAATAATTATTTTATTTTAACCAAAAAACTCCTCAGTGTGTTTGGGTTTTCACTTATAAGAGGAATGAAAAAATTGAATTAATTGAATTGTTAAATGGAATGGATACTTCACTTGGCCTCATAAATAATTACTAATATTTTTTGTTTTTTTTTTCAATGGACTTTGAACATACTGTTAAAGGTGTGTCCTACCTTGAGCAATCCTTTTATTCCTTTGGGGATTCCTCAAGATAATTAATAGGATACCACTTTATTCATTGATAAAAATTACAAGTGGTAACCCAACTTGGATTTGGTTAATGACATAAAGTTGTGAATGACTTGGACTAACACTGACGATTCACCTATAAACTCTGAAAAATTAGAATGCCTGGGATGAGCTCCCAGGATCTGGCTTGATTTCCTTGGATACAAAATACCTTATATAATATTCTTGTATTCTAATCAAGTCTATCTAGATACCACCTTTTAATTTTTCCTCAGGCTTAGTTAGAAAATATTAAGAGTGTAATTCCAAGGGTTCACCCCTTGGATTACTCTCAAAATCAAATAGCCTAACATCTCAGTTGATCACTATGAGTGAGATAAAATTCCTAAATTCATGGATGCCATGGGTATTCCCTAGATACTTTATGGTTCTTATACTTGGATTCCTTGGCTATGTTAATTGAGTCCTGAGCTAAATTAAAAGGTCATATGCTCAGAGGCATCCATCTTAAGCCAAAGTAGGTAGGGTTAGCCGAGTATCCCATGAGGACCCCGATCCCGACATGGTATCCTTTAATTTACTACTTATTATTTTTTATATCCTCACACTATTACATATTATATTAATAGTCTATATTTTCATTATATATCATTGGTGGGGGTTGATAGAGTTTTAATCACATCTTGTTTAGGCTGTTGTTTGGTGCCTAGGAAAATTTCATGGATGCAGTTAAGGATATAGAGAAACACCCAACTATGGATGCTTGATTTATTTTTAGGATGGGAGAAGATGACTATGCCAGTGCTTGGTATTTTCATGAATATATATGTTTTTGGTATTTTTTCCTTTTGTTTACATTGGCTCTATTTTTATGCCTACTACCTTGTATTTCTTGGGTTAATTTTTTTTGTATTATCTTGACACCATCCTTATATAGTGTTTATTACTACCTTATGTCTATTTTTTATTATCTAGATGTTTATTTCTATTTCCTTACTATTTATAATTTGTTTATTTATCATTCTTCTATGTTTCAATCTGACAAAGAGGGGATAGTCTCCCCACCATACCACTATACACCCTCACTGCTATTCAAAAGCCTATGTCATATGAGGAGGCATGCTTGAGGAATTGTGGACAACTAGATTGGTCAACTATATATGAAACAAGACTAGGATGTCACACAAACCACTTGAATCTTCTCCTTTGTTCTTTGCACCACATCAGGACGAAGTACTACATACTCCCTAACCTCAGTCCAACATAGTGGAGAATGAAATGAACACCCATACAATGCCTCAAATGGATCCATGTCGATGAATGAATGATATATGATTTTTTAGGAAAAATAAAATAATGGAAAATGGTTTACCCATGATCCTCCAAAAGTCCAATATGTAATCTGAAAACATGTCCACTATTATCTAGATGGTCCACTTTGTCTTCCCATCTTTCTGGTGATGGAAAACAATGTTAAGGAATAATTAAGAACCAAAGGAATTATATAATACTCTATATTATTGTGTGGTAAAAAATAATCCTAGTTATATATAATGGTATTTAGTATCTTGTGAATCCTCACAACCTCATCCACATATTTTCTTTCTAGAATATCCACAGAACTTGATCCCTTGATCACTAGAAAATGTGCCGACTTCATCAGTTGTCTCACAATTACCCAAACAACATCACAATATCCATGTTCCCAAGGTCACCCAGTGATAAAATCCATCAATATACCCTCTCACTTCCACTCATGGACATCCAATTATTACAAAAAACCACTAGGAGAAAAATTCTCAACTTTAACTTGTTGGAAAACTAGACACCGTGCCATGAACACCACTATTGACCACTTTATCCTAGGTAACCAAAGCTATATCCTCAAACCAAAGTACATATTGGATACAAATGTATGCACTACCAAGGGTGACATGTGAAACTCATGGATAACTCCCTCCCTTATGAACAACAAAACAAATAGCCTATCTTGAAACAACATCTGATTTTGATTATTCTTGAACTATCCCTTTGGAGTGTCACCATGATCGACACGGTATTTCATCACCTCCACCTCCGAATCTCCCCACTAAGACTACCTCAAATTCCACATCAATTAATATTCTTCCATTTTATAATATATATAATCTCCACTACTAATTTCTTATGCATGCGATGCATCACTATAATCTCTTCCATCCCTTTACAGGTATCCTCAGACTTATAAACAATATATCCTTATAACCTATATCTTAGCGCATAAATGATCATATTTATCTTTCCAGAAGTATAAGAGATCTCAAAATCATAATCCTAGAGAAATTCCATTCACCTATGCTGACACAAGTTTAGATCCCATTTATAGAAGTCATATGTTAAGATTTTATGGTTTGTAAAAACTATAATGTACTCGCCGATGAGGTAATGATTCCATAGATTTAGTGAAAAAAAACTACCACCAAATCAAGATCATGAGTGTCATAGTTACTCTCATTGTGTAACAAATTACTAGACTCATAAGAGATCACCACCCTATGATACATTAAGATGAATTATAAGATCAGATAGAAATCATTGAAAAACACCCCGAACATCACACCATCCTCAGGAAACCAAAGAACCGTGGCATAGATTATATTATACTTTAGGTAAATGAATGCCTCTTGATCACTCTAAATGAAATCATGGAACTTCTTGGTTAAATTAATCAATGAGGATGAAATCTGATAGAAATCAGACACAAACCTTTTGAAATAGGCTATAAGGATAATAAAACTATGAACATATTCCATGTTCTTGGGTTACAACTAATAAGAAGTAACCTCTATCTTCGATAGGTACAAAACCACACCCTTATGATACACTACATTCCCAAGGAAGTAAACTTCTCAAATAAAAAACTTTTCCTGGGACAACTACCCATAGAGATGTTGGTGTTGAAGAATCTTTAAGATTGCTCTGGGACGATCGATATGACCCTTCTTTGAATTTGAGTATATAAGGATGTCATCGATGAAAATGACTATGAAATAATCTAGGAACTCAAAAAATATAGAGTCCATGAGCCCCATGGATATAACTGGTGCATTTGTGACACCAAATTACATGATCAAAAAATCAAAGTGTTCATATCTACACCAGAATCTAGTATTTAGAATATCCTAATCTTTTACCATAATCTGATGATATCCATTCTGAAAATCGATCATTGAAAACTAACTAGATCCCTTCATATGGTCAAACGTGTCATAAATCCTCATAACGGGGTAAAGATTTTTTATTTTCACCTGATTTAACCTTCAGTAGTCTATGCACAAACTCAAACTACCATATTTTTTCTTGGCGAATAACACTGGGAAACCCCAAGGAGATACACTAGACAAATAAATCCCTTCCGCTATAAATCACTAATCTAGAGTCTTAACTCATGCAGCTCCATGGGTTCTATATGGTAAGGATCCATTGAAATTAGATAGGCACTCACTTGTGACTCTATCCCAAACTCAATATCACACTGAGGGGGTAGTTTCAGAACCTCATCTAGGAAGACATCAAGGAACTCCTCAACAACTCTGGGGATTTCCACTATCTAGGTCTCCAATGACAACTCTACCAACTAACATAGGATAGGTTATGCATTCCCTCAACCCATTAGATAAACCATCTTTCCAAATAACACCATTTTTTGACCATCCACATCAGAAAAAATGACCCTCCTTCAGAAATAATAAAAAACTGCACACATGGAATACAACTAGTCTATACTAATGATAAAATCATATAGTTTCATTTGTAATAAGAAGAAACTCCCCATAACTAATGTTACCCCATCATCAGTCTATATCCTTGATACACATCAAATAATAAGGACTAACCTCTAACCAACATCAATACCATTAGGGGAAATGGAAGCCTCTCCCCCTCCATTACTAATGCATAAATTAGAGTCGGTGCAACAAAGTAGCATGAAGATCCAGAATGAAGTAATGTTGAAACTAAGGTAGATGATAAACTGATCATACCTTTAACACATTGTGGTCCCTCTAATACTTATACCTCTATAACATAAACCCTCCCAAATACAACTCCTCTATCTCACTACTGAATACCTTCACAACTATGCTCTAACCTAGGTCCCTGAGGATGAGGGCTATCATAGGGATGACCTATACTAACTATTTATTTTATCAGCTGTTGAAAAAATGATAGAATAATCTACTACTACTATGAATGTAGAGGGGTATATCCACCCAAACCAAACTAACCTCCCTAAGTTTTAGGGAACTGAGCCTAATGATTAACATAACCTCTACATGTATAACACATGATCAGAATCCCCCTGGTTTGGAACCATCAACCCCATCAAAGTTCAGAGTATGCTATTTACATCGACTCCCTATTGAATAGAACCTAGACTACCCCAACATATGTTATAATATAATTTAATATATATTCATTGAGAAGATATTTTGACCTCCCTCTCATGGAAATCCTTCTTATGAGTGTATCCACATGATCACTTATTCCTTATTTTTCACTGCTAGATACGTAGGAAGTGTAATTAGGGTGACTAAAAATATGATCACTTGATGCAGTGACTCTTCAATACATCATGATTTGGACTATTAATTTGGAAAATATTTGAAGAAAAACAAAAGAGACCCTTAAACCTATTGTCAATATCCCACATGCTCAGACTTTCCTACTGAAGGGAGTGGAACTCCTGCCTCTTTACTACTTTCATTTTTGATGATAATTCGAAGAAAAAAATCATCGGGAAGTCTATCCAAGAAACACCCTATTATTTCCACTCCACAAGGTACAATGTACACCACTGAAATTGAGTTTCCCATATATAAATAACCACCAATGAAACTCAGAACTTAGATCATTCCTGAATCATACCAAAAATGATCTCAAGATCTTCAAAACAATTATTTGTCTCCAAATCAAATACACCCTCATAATTTTTTGAGATATGCTATTAAAAATCATGAAGAACCTATTATAACACCTCACACTCCTATATCAGGTCGATCCTCTGATGATCAACTAGATCAGCCTGCTAAACCTCTACTTCCTAAAATTTACACAAGTGATGAATAGTAACCATTCTTGAAAATCAAGGAAAACCCTAAGCCTGGAAGCATGGAATTTTTATCAAGGTTAATTTAATTAATTGAATTTAATTTTCTAAGATCATACAATTAAAACATGGATAGAAATAATCATGATGCATGTACATTTCCCAGTTCTATACCCTATAAGTGGAACCACCTCAATTGGTCATTCAATAGAGTTAAATTCGTTGAATTAGATCATGAGGGGCCCTAAAATAATATATCCTAGATAGTCTACCTAGATTATTTCACACACCAAGATCAACTAGAACTGTTTCCCTACCAATACATGCAATCCTCATAGTTCCTAACTCCAAAACCTATCCTATATCTCAACCAAAATCTTTGATACAACTTTTTCATGACACCTCCATCTAAAGGTACCCCTGTTAGTCTAAAGATGAAGGAAGATAGATAATGACCCTTGAGTCCCCCCTTTAGTAGGCCCTAGGTTGGTGACTAACACCAAGGGTATACAATGAATCACACATATGGAAGGAATTAACCTCAACAATAAATATAGGATATAGAGATAGAAGGAATAATCACCAATAAACTCCATCATATAATATAAAAGAAAGAAAACCATCCCACATGAGTACTCTAAGAAATAAAAATAATGTCTTCAAAGTAAATTTCCAGATAAAAAATAAATTAGCGACCCCAAAATAGCTATGAACTATAATCTATCAATAAAAAACCCTCTTGGAAACTTGAAAAATAGTTTACATACTTAAGGTGAGCATAACATGTATACTCATTAGGATAATACCCAATTTCTACCATGGAAAAGTAAAAGATCATACTAATGAACCCATGAAAAAAAAACAAAACCAACAAGCACCTAAACATACCAACTATCTATACCTCAACATGGATCACTCTCCATTTACCCACTGAGTTTCCACTCACTTCCCATATTAAAACATCATGTTCTATTATTACTTTTATTTCATCACATACTCACATATCAAGACACCATTGATGTGGTTTAGGTCTTAGACCAAATTAACTCAACCACCCATAGGACCCAACATTCCATGATGGAATCAATGGCATCATGTACATCACTCATTATACTACCATAACATCACACATTCATTAAAACTAAAGCAGCAAGGCATCATGTATGTGAATGAAATCTACCTTATGACCTACTCCTACCATGAATGACCCCCACTACATATCACCTCATATCCTTACCAGGAATCCTCACCAATTGTGTCATCATTAAGGTGTAGGATCCTTAATCAGATGCGCCATTGCCTAATACTACTACTAAAGGAAGTTCAGGGAAGAGGGGGGAATCACCCATTCATTTCTAACCATATGGATGTTAAGGGAAAAACCCTCAGAACATCTAGGTGTCGGCACATGGTACTTGATATGAGTGGGGTGCATATAAAAATAACATGAAAATACGAGCATATATAAAGATATATAGACAACATACATACCCAACATAAAGGTTCCACATAAATACTTCATCACCTTCACCCTATCATCAAAAGAATACCAATGTTACCACAAACTACCACAAACTAGATGCAACCCATCCATATAATAATCACACACAACCCACAGTTTTATTTCTTTCAATTATAAATTAACCGTTTTCTAGTTTAGTTAGTTAATTATATATTTAAGGACAATCCATTCTATCTATTACCCATATTAATTACCATTATATCCTATCATGTTTATTGGATGGAATGGCCTGAATGCCTTATATTTTTTATTTTTATTTCTAGATAATCCCCCTTTTAACTAGGTTGATAGGGAATCCTTACATGAACCAAAGGCTTAGAGGAATAAAGATCTAATTAAATGGCCCCAAGGCCCAGAGGGATAAGTCCCTACATCTATTTAATGACCTGACTACACTGTAATATCCCCTCCATAGTAATTATTAAATTTTACATCAATCCCACCACCTTGACGTTGCTAATAGATTGCAGTGCCCATGTGAAGAACTGCACAGGCTGGTGGTGTAACTTCCATATACCAACTTCAGTACTTGGGTTTAGATGAATTTTCCTTGGTGACTAATTTTGATATAATCTATCCACTAGGGGATTCTCTAGTAAGGTGGTCTATACTTCTTTGTAGCCTGTAGGCCCTATGGCCCGAAGGCCTTTGATGGAATGAATCCAAAATGGCCTGAAGTCATAATTTTATGGCTTGAAATCCCATTTGGGATGAATAGTAACATTACTACAATACCCTACTATAGTACCTACTATGGAACCTACATTGATCTACAATACCTTCTAAAGTACTACAGCAATACTTTTAGAAATTTTCTCCCACCCAGATTTGAACGCAAGTCGAATACAAGATTATAGAGAGTCTTTACCACTTATGTAAGGATCCAACTACCACATCCCATTCATTATATTTTAATTCATATTAATTTACCACAAATTAATTTCTATACCTTATTCATTACTTCCATCATCTTCCATTTACATTTCATCATTAACAATTTATATTCCATTGCAGCCAAGATTTTACAACACTCAAACAATCTATTCATCTCGCACCAACCACTACCCCATCTAAATAAAAAACCATATCCATATCCTAGACATCTCACATATCACATTTGAACCAATCACCACCATCATCATGAAATTCCCATAGTCCTACTCAACCACAATATGAACACATCAACCACACCAGTTTACATAAAATCTTATTTCCTATTTGGTTAATTACCATAATTCATTTAAATATGGATTTCACAACATATCATCATCTCTTAAATGTGTATTTTCACAAAATTTCTAGGATGACACATAAATGGATTATTATCCACATATACTTTCTTAACTTTTTATGAGTGGTGAGTATGATAATCAATCATTGTAAGGGATATCAATATACAACAACTATAAAATGCATATAACAACTTTTTTCAAGTTAGACAGGAGTCATTAACATCAATATCATAAAAAATAGATGAAGCATAAGAAAATATAACCTCCCCCTTCAATTAAATTTAATCCAATTAATTATCATCATTAGTTAATCCCTAACACATAACCGAAATAAAAAAGATCATGTTAATTTCATATATTCATAAAATAAGAGAGAAATAAGAACCCCTATTTAGAAAGGAAGTTCCAAAACACACTACACCTTAAATAGAAAAAATTTAGATTAAATAACTACCTTAATATTTCCAAGGTAAGGTCTTGATTAAGGTTACAAAACTTGTAGACAAATGGGACATATTAAGGAGAAAAAATACCTTACCTAAAACACATCCACTGCTATAGAAAATAGATAGGAAACCAAGACATTTATCACACCTAGAATCACAAACATGGTGGGTTCAGGTGGACAAAATAAAACAAGAAAGAGTTCGAATGGATAAGATCATATACTTATGAATATTGATGCTATCAACTTTACTTATTAATTTTCATTTAATTCAATTTTATTTAAAAAATATGGAATAACCATTTTTAAAACTAATAGGCTTAATAATCCCCAAAAAATGGATTTTTAAAACATTAATTGGACTTTAAATTCCATAATTTTTGTTAAAAACTTTTTTCACAGTATTCTGAAAAATATTTACATTTTGAAAAACTAGAAAATTTTCTCAACTATTGGAGCGATCATGAAAGGGTTCAACTGTGAGAAGGAATTGTGCGACTGTGAGACCAAACAGTGACTGTGGAAACAAGTTATCCAACCATGAAAATAAACAATGAGAATGATAAGGAAAGGTGATGAAACAAGAATAAAACTATGATTTTTTGAAGGAAAGGTGTTACCACAAGAACAAAAATGTGATTGTGAGAATGAATAATTCAACTGTCTGAAAAAACTATTACCATGTAAAGGAAATTTGCAACCATAAGAAAAAAACTACCATTGTGAGAAGGAAAAGGTATGATCGTGTGAAAAATTGTTATTGTGAGAAATAAAGTCACAAATTAAAGAACAAAATTATGACCATGGGAAGGAAAAGTATACCCTTGTGAACAAACTTTGGACTTGTGAAGGAAAGGTTCGATTGGGAAAATAAAATTGAGATTGTGAGAAGGAAAGGTCCCACCATGTGAACAAAACTATAAACCTAAGAAGGGACTAAGTGATATTGATAATGGAATGTGAAACCATGAAAATGAACCTAGAAATTTTAGGAGGATGAAGACCCAAAACACCCCTTAACACCTTTAGGAATTAGGGAAATCACAAAGGAAGGGTCTTTGGGACTTGGGGTATTACATAAATAGCACTAAAATTATAAAAAATTTAATTATTTCTAGTTTGGTTCATATTATATTTTTAATTAAATTTTAACTTTCAATTCATTTAGTATATGTTATTAAATAAAGTACAATTAAAAAATATTTTTACTTAATTAAAATTTAAATATTTGAATTTATAATAAGGTAATTAAAAGGTTTAGGGTAATTAAATGGGTAATTAAACATATAATAGGACATGGTAGGGTGGTGAATTTAAAAAATAAATGGGTTAGGGTTAGGGTACCCCAAATTTCACGGGAACCCAACCCATTTACATCCCCGGTTTTTTGAGGAAAAAAATGAAAATGGGTTTATGTTTTTTTATTTTAAAATTTGGATTTTAAAGGAATTTATCCAAAATGTGTTGATTTCCACAATAACTTTGTCCCTCACACAAAGGTGTTGAAGGCATCAATGACTTCCACATTTTTATAAGTTAAAGGCATTGACACCCTAATGCCTTTCATTACATAAAAATAGAAAATACATTTGGGGTTTTAATGAATTATTTTTTTAAAAAAAAATTATTTTTATGTTTATATTTATTTTATATATATATACATATATAATATTAATATATTTTTACTGATATTATATTCAATATTACTTTTATTAATGTAATATGAAAATATAAATAAAAATCTCACCCAAGGAACCCTTTTATAAGGGAGGGTGCCCCTGAACTCCTTACATATTTCCAATCTGAGATTAAAATTACCCATCTCTTATGATGAAATAATTATTTATAATTAATGGTAATAAGTATATCCTTAATTGTGATAAACCTGGCCTGAATACCCTCTCAAAATGATACCTGCCCCGAACCATCATGTACCTGAAGAGCATTCTCGATCCCCACGGGTTGGTGTCTAGCACCCGAAAAAAAAACAAAGAGAATGATTTTTCCCAACCTGAAGTAGAAAACCTGAAATATAGACACATGTTTTTAATTAAATGGCATAAGAAACCATGAATATATATTTTTCATAACAAAAAATGAACAACAGAAGTGATACAACTGAAAAGGTAGAAAAACAATCTCAAAGAGATAAGTAAAAAAAGGATGAAAAAGATAAAATAGCTACTCCACATTCTCCATGCATGGGAAAAACCGCAACATATCACCATCTAGGTACCCAAAACTAAGATGAAATAAAACCTCATTACCACATTGGAGCGCTTTATCTTTCCTTACATAGAAAGACACAACTAGGTATATGCACTGCCGAAGGGGTATGCTGGTTGTGAGATAAAAGGATTAGTAGGGTCTCAACCATGTGTTCCATATCAAGTCTCTAAATAATAATCCAATAATTCTCAACTTTAAAGAAAACAAGGAATGATACAGTTTAATAGTTTTTCTATCAAAATAACGGGATTTTTTTTAATTTCCCCCTTTTAATTTTTTTAAAATAAAGTAGGTAAATAAATTTCAAATAATTTCACACACACACACATATATATATATATATATCACAATAGATATATCATATCAAAACAAATCATGCATCTGATATAAAATACATGGAATTACAACAAAATAGTACAAACCAAAAGTAGACCAAAATGGCTAAAAAAGAATCATAGGTAACATCACACCAAGAATCACACTAGATCAGGATAGTTAGGAATCTTGAACCCAAACATAGACAATTTTACATGAATCATGCCTCTAAACATATGCACTATTCCTAGAGAGCAAAGGAACACACCAGAAAGTGAACCCCTCAATAGGTCTAAAAAGTCCTTAGAACCACAGGCCTAGGGAGGAGAGGAAATCCCCATGAGAAACCCCCCCAAAAGTGGATGATACATATTACTATACCTTCCACCTAAGTAACTAAGGATTCCCATGTGCTCTATTTTCCCAACCATTTCATAAAACCATTTCACCATTTCATGCTTTGAAAACTATTTTAGAAAAACCATTTCACAATGCTTTGAATAACCCTTTCCATTTACCAAAACCATAGGAAAACCATATTTTATAAAATCCCAATTCAAAATACCCAAAACAAATCAGTAATATAATTCCATTTAATTTAATATTTTTTTTATAAAAAATAGGAGAAATATAGTTCACCAACATAGGATAGAGCTGGAACCACCTACCTCAAAACTCAAGTCGCACACACCCACAATGGAATCCAACACAAGGAAGAAACCAAAAACAAAAACATAGGCCCTAGAGTCAATATAAACCTCTTAGAATTGATTTAATTAAAAAAAAGTGTTAGTGGAGAAGAGGAAGAAACACATAGCTCAAGAATGCACTCCCACCACACCACAACCAATAAGGATCGGCCCCCAGAACAAGATCACACAACTGATCTAGAAGAAAACAAGAAGAACCATCACCACAGATCAAAAAAACCAGTAACCTAACACAATGAATCTACTAAGATCAAGTTCAAAGAAGAAGTAGAAAAGACCACTCACCCAAAAAGATGAAACCCAACCACAACAGTGATCAATCGCCAAACAAATCAATCCAGATCGAATAGAGGCTCCCAAAATCATTGGAGAAGAGCCCTAGATCGAGAGGGGTAGAGTTGTAGAAAAATGAATAAACATATCATCTGATCATCACCCTTAAATCCCTATTCGTGATATTTATATGGAATGTAATCAATTTACATGTTGTGAAATCCATGGGGATTACATATGCCAAAAAAATCATTGCTTTACAAACTAATCTTTTCACATTACATGATGTGTAACCTTTACATGGTGTGTAGTAATTCACACCATGTAATGAGCTCATTACATGATCCTGGAAACCCTTACACGTCCTATACTCCTTACACAACCTGTAAAGTTCCCACAGATAGTGAAAACCTCAAACCAACTAGGGAATTCTCCGAACTCAGTGAGAACCCTAAAAATCCATTAACACATTTATACCTGAAATCCATCACTTCAAACAAAAATACATCCCAAAAATTTAGTTTATTTTTCTCATTAAATGTTCTCTATATTTGGGAGTCCAAAGATGCAACCAATTAAATAGGAAAACAAGTAAAGAGAAGGAAAATACCTAAAAGCGGGTAATGGGAAGTTACAACTTCCCTACCATAAGACTTTTCATCCTCGGTAATTCATGTGGAAGAATGAAGTTTGGTAAAGAGGTGATACCATTGATCCCTCATCATTGAATCATTCTCCCAAGTATTATAAGAATCTAATCCGGATCCCCATAACACTTCGAACAATAGAATCAAATTCCCATACAAGACTTTCACTTGAGATTCAATGATTTATACAGGATAAAACACAACAAAAACATCAAGATTTAACTCAATATCCCCCCATCTCAGAATGTGAGAGGGATTAGGATGGTATTTCCTAAGCTATGATATGTGGAAAAAATACTGAATACCTATCAACTGAACCGAAAATGTTAACCGATAAGAAACTTTCCCAATTTGCTCAGTAACCTCAAATGATCCAACATATCTCAAAGCCAAATTTACCTATTTTCTATGCCAATGGTGACCCAAATGAAGAGAAACTTTCAATAAAACCTAGTCACCTATGGAAAAAACTACTGAAAAAATGAATTATTATGACAGATCATTTGCGACGGGGTCCCGCCTCAAATGATCTGTCGTGGAAAACGAAATTGAAAATATTACTTTTTGTGAAGGTCCATCGCAAATATTACTTTTTTAGATGGTCTATCACAAAAACTGATTATTTGCGATGAGCAGTAGAACCGTCGCAAAAAATATTCAGTGATTTTTTTAAGAAACTATTTATGACGGACCAACAACCTGTCGCAAATAGCTTCCCAGTTTTTACTTGTTTGCGATGGAACATTGCAATTACTTCTCAAAATATAAATAAAAATAACCCCTTTTTCAATGGACCGTCGCAATTAGTATTTGTGACGGTCCATCATAAATAGTTAAAAAAATTTAAAAAAAAAATTAAAAAATAAAATATTATTAACAATAAAATAATATTAATATTAATATAATATTAATATAAATAAAACCATAATATTAATATTAATAGAATAAAATTATTTTTAAAATAATAAATATAATATAATATTAATATAAATAAAATAATAATATTCATAAAATAAAATAAAATAAATTATAAAATAATTAATTAATATAATAATATTAATATTAATATTAACGAAATAATAATATTAGTAATATAATAAAAACATGATTATTCAAAAAAATATAAAAATATATTAGTTAATAAAATAATAAATATAATAAAAAAATTAAATTTATAATAAAAAACTACAATTTTTGAGACAATATAAAACACACACTATTTAAAACTTTAAATAGTTAATATTAAAAAAAAATACATTCAAATGTTTTATCATAAAATAAAAATACATCAATGATTAGGGGGAGGGTCGCCTGGAGGAGATGAAGGATATGGTGGAGGGAACTCCATCCCTAAACTGCGAATCAGACGTTGCATGTACTCCATCTGCTCCTGCTCCTGCTCCTGCCGCCATCGATACATCTCATCCTTCATCTACTACTGATACTACTGCTGCTGCCACTGACACATCTCCTCCTGCTCCCTACGCATAGTCTCTATAAGCTCACTCTGATCTTGCAACTGCTCCTGATACTGTGCATGAGATGATGATGACTCTCTGTGAGCTCCTCTTGAGTTGGAAACCGACATCACAGAGGTGCCATAAAACCCCCCAGGGGTCACTCGAGATCCAATACCATCAACTCAGAATTTCTTAAATCTATACTGGGTCACCTGTATCTATGCTACCATATCAAATTAGTGGGCACTAGTCTGACCATCGGTCTTGGACATACTCTCAATATCTTTATGAGACGTCGCGACCTCATATGACTCCTTCAATTTCAATTTAAAATTAAAATAGTTAAAATATTATTTGTAGTTAAATTTAATACTAAAAAAAACTTATACTGACCACAATCTGACACTGGTGAGCACCTTTAATCTCCCCAGTGCTTGGATCACTGTACATCCTCCTATAAACACCGTAATCTATAATATCAGGTTATGCGACTGCCTATATGAATATAAAATAAACTATTTACATTTAAATTTATATACAATATTTTAAAAAATTCACTTACCATATTCTCCCTACGATTACTGAATGCATGACTACCAGCTCGATGTGTCACCTCCTATCTCCCCTGATTTTTCCAACATAATGATGATCTAATCTGAAACCGCCTACTCAACCAGTGTGTACATAATCAATCCCAATCCCAAGATGAAATATAATTAGGTCGGTGGATGTGACATGTATCATCAAACTCTTTCACTCATACTTTCTCCATTGATTTCCTTTTCAAATTGTGCAAAACCTGAGTGAAACACATACACATAGCTCTCTACTATGCCTTCCAAATAGCCTCACACATGATCTCCTCAATGGGATAACATAAAACCAACAAATAATTTATTATATCAAGTTATTAATTAAAATAATTTCAAAATAAGTATTATTTATTTACGCACCAGCCAATTCTTGACCATGAACTACTGAACATTAATGGGAATCTGATCCCATGACACCCATACATTAGAAAAATAATTGTGCAATATAGCACTCCCTTGTCCAACCACTATATGCGTAAAGCTATGAAAAAATAATAATTAATAAAACAATTAGAATATAAATAAATTAATGAAAACTAACTAAAATTCATAGGTAAACCTACCTATGTGTGTGTGGATCAAACCTAAGATGTGGATGTTTCTTGGGTATAGGGTCAGGAATCATCAGTCGGGAAATACCAAACCCCCTCTGGGCACCCCTTGAACTACTAATAGTTTGAGGGTCGGATGATCCGACCTACTACTTGTCTAAAGGTAGATCAGCCTCCTCTAACATATGATAAAGATCGTCATCCATCTGAAACATGAAATTATTATTTTTAGAAAATAGTTGAAAATAACTATTATATATAGATATATATTATATATGATTATAACCATCATTTTACTATGTCAATTTCCATCTTCATCCTCATCTTCATAGCTGTGGATGTCAATGGTATTCATCTTCCTCCTCAGAATCATCAATTTCTATATTACTTTCAGTTTCATCATCTCTTTTCATTTTAAATTTAGTTTTAACATCATTAACATCGTCATCACCATCGACCCTTAACTGTGGGGTGTCATCAATGATATTTTGGTATCTTCTTGAAAAAAATGTATTTAGATCAGTCTCTATAAAAATTTCAATTCCTTTCACTTCATTGGAACCACATTCACTTTCAGTAAACTGATTCTATCAAGATTTAATTTTTATTATGCTCCACCAATCACCCAACTCCCTTGAAATAACAAAGTAATTTTAATAATAAATTTTATGTGCTTTATGAGACAATAAAAATGGTTCATTTACTACAAGAAGAATTTTATATTTAATATCAATGATTCCATATATCGGATAAACATGCAAGCCTCTCTTAGTATCCAACCACCAAAATTTAAACACTGTTATGTAATGTTGTCCCATATAACAAAGTTCAACAATTTCTTCCAACATTACATAAAAGTCAACTTAAGTTTCTCTATGATGTGATCCTATCAAGAAAACACCACTATTCATTGTTTTTTTGATTCCCCATATGCACGTGTATGAAATCAAAAACCATTCACCATATATTCATTATAATATTTAACCATTGTTTATGGCGGGTTACTCAATACAGACAATCAATTATAAATTTTATCAGCATGTTGTGATACTTGAAAAGTTGTAAAAAAATTATCACTATAACAAGTATTAAATTGATATTTTATGTGAAATGAAAAATAATTTATGTTACCAATTTTTGAAACCGGTAGGAATGTTTTTAGACGCCGTTCTTCAAGAGCAACTGCTATAATTTGTGTAAACTGTTTCTTGATATGATTATCATATAACCTAAAAATAAAATAATATTAATGTATTGTTATAAAAATTATAGAATAAGTGATAGAAGCACTTAAAATACACATGGTGTAATTTCTTCACAGTTGAGAAAAATATATATATGAAATCTGTAATGTTCATCATCTGAAATCCATCATTCATGAACTCCATAAAATCCAAGTTCCTGCTGATTGAAAAATGATAATTGATTGCTCATGTCATTGTCAAAATTTCCCTCATTACAGATCATGTATTTGTGTTTTAAAGGATATTCATATTGAAAGTAATGAGAGAAGAAAAAAGAAATTTCCCCTTGTAAATAAGCTTTTGCAATTGAGCCTTCAACTGATGCTTTATTACGCACTTTTTTTTTCAATTTCTACATGCATATCTCAAATGGATATATCCATCAGAACTGTACTGGACCTCCACATTTTTTTTTCATGAGGAAAATGTAATATCAAATGTTCCATTGAGTCAAACAAACCTGATGGGAATATTTTTTCTAGTTTACGTAAAATTAAAACAACATCTTCTTTAAGTTTTCTTACAGCACTGTAGTCTGTTTTTGATGCACAAATGTCTCAAAAAAAAATGATATGTCTATAAGATCATTCCAAATAATAGGATTTAACAAAAATATTAATCCAATTGGTATAAGTTTTTCCATTAAAACATGACAGTCATGACTTTTCAATCCTGTAATATGACCATTTCTGACACATCTTCCCAAATTGGAAGCATAACCATCTAGAAGTCTCAAATCTGTAATCCAATAAAAAAAATAATAAGAGACTCTCTTTGGACAGTGTATAAGATTATTTTGGATTCATTAACTTCTATTATCTAACATTTTCAAATAGTTTAAGTTATGGTCGCTTGCAAATTTGGGAAAGATATAATTGTGCCTTTACATTATCTTTTCTCTTTCCTAGAGTATCCAAAACTGTATGAAATAAATTATTAAAATAGTTATTCTCAATATGCATCACATCCAACATGTGGCGGACCAAAAAATTAGACCAATATAGAAAATCCAAAAAAATGCTTCATTTTATTCAACTGTTCTCTTTTCTAAACCTATCAATTTTCTGTTGGTTTATTGTTAGTTCAAATGTGATGGTAGGTAATGAAGAGTCAATTGATTTCATCTCTGTACCTAATATCATTCTTGGGGGCCTATCATTTTCAACTGTACATTTTCTGAAATGATATTTGTTTCTTCAAAAAGGATGATCAGTTGGAAGAAATCTGCGATAACAGTTGAAAAAAGGTTTTTTTCCATTGAAAAGAATAAACGCATTACTGTCTCTCACAAAATACAATCATGATTTTGGACCATGTGTAATCTAGCCAGATAACATGCCATATGTTGGGAAGTCACTAATTTTCCACATCAATGCAGCATTCTATAAGAGGTTTTGTTTCACAACAACATCATATGCACTGCCACCATTAATCCATAGTGAATTCAACTCTTCAATCAATGGTTTAAAATAAACATCAATATTCTTTTTCAGATGACCTGGAATTAATAAGGTCAAAAAGATATATGACACCTTCATCAACATCCATGGAGGTAAATTATATGGAGTTATAAAGACAGACCAACATGAATACTGACTACCGTAAGAACCAAATGGAAAAAAATCGTAAGTAGAAAGACCCAATCGTACGTTTCAGGATTCTAAAGAAAACAATGAATGTACTTGGTCAAAATGTTTCCATGAATCACCATTAGAGGGATGATTTAATCTTTTACTGGTTGAAATGTTGGTTTTGTGCTATAACATCAATGATGTTGTGTTTTGAGACATAAATAAACGTTTCAATTTGGGTGTGAGTGGGAAATATCTCAATTGTTTTATAGGTTCAAATACAGACTTCCTTGATTGAGCTTCTTTATACCTTGATTGTCCACTTTTAGAAAAACTATCCAACAACTCATTTTACCATAATATAATATGAAATCATTTGAACATGCATGAAAATTATAATAACAAAGACCCAGATTATAAACCAGACTCTTGATCTCATAAAAATTTACAGGCAACACATTTCCTTCAGGTAACAGTGTTTTTAACAAAGAGAATATCTGATCAAAACAACTATTTTACATTCTATTATTTGATTTAATGTCCATAAATTTAACAACTACTTCAAACTTACTTATCTTTCAACTAGGATATAAGGCATCCTCAACGGACCTCAATAACTCATATAAATGAGATAGTTCTAACTCAGAAGTTAAATCAACATCATCTCGTGTTTCAGTTTGTTGAACATACAGATCCGCCACATCATGTACTAAACTTTGAAACCATGCTGGATCTGGAACCAAATTATTAATATCTTCTCTGGAACTACGTTAACAATGTTGATACCAAAAAACATAATCTGGTTGAAAACCAAAACACAATAAATGAGCTCCAACATTGTCCAATGTGTCATACATCCTCAAAGTACATTTTTTACAAGGACACTTAATTGTCCATTCTGAAACAAATTTTGTGTTTGATGATTTAAATGATAAGAAATTTTGAACACCCTCAATATATACAAGATTTAAACTCAAACTGTTTGGATTCTTGTGCTAAGTTATCCAAGAATAATCATCTAATAATAACTATTTTCGACTTCCTTGTTCCATATTTTTCTAAAAAATATGAAATAATTAGTTATTTTGTATAATTAGATATAATATAAACACTATCCAAAAAAGAGAAGACAATTAAATTCTATTTTCTAGCAATTTATAATAATTTATATTATTTTATAGTTATTTATATTGTTTTTTAAGCTTTTATACTAATCTACACTCATTTATAAAAAATTATACTAATTAACACTAATTATTATTAATTTCAGGTATTTTGTAATAATTATTATTAATTACCGGTGGAACAATTCCCAACAGGTTGGAGGCATCTCTTTTTCCCGACAACTCATCCCCTTGCAACTTTCTCTAACTAAAAGCACTATGAATAGTTTGATCCGACGTACGAATATCCATTTTCGTATGCACAAGAGCATGGAATAAAAGCACTATAGTAGTGCTCTTTATGATCTCATGCATACGAAAATAGATATTTTTACATCAGAGAAGACTATTCATAGTGATTTCAGTTGTACAAAGTTACAAGGGGATGAGTTATCGGGAAAAAGGGCCTATTTTTTCCAACGGATCACCTCCTTGAAACTTTATCTGACTTAAATCACTATGAAAAATATCCTCCAACGTATATCAGAGTAGATTTTTCATATTGATTTTAGTGGAAAAAGTTGCAAGGAGATGAGGCGTCGATCAAATGGAATGCTGCCAATCCATTGGAAATTGTGCCAGTTTATCAATGTACTCGAATTTATTATTATTTATTATGATTTATTATGAATTATTGCTAATTAATCCTAATTAATTCTAATTAATCCTAATTATTACTAATTATTTCTAATTAATCCTAATTATTGCTAATTAATCCTAATTAATCCTAATTAATCCTAATTAATCCTAATTATTCCTAATTATTCCTAATTATTCCCAATTATTCCTAATTATTCTTAATTATCGCGAGTTATTTCTATTTATTTCTATTTATTGCGATTTATTGCTATTTATTGTGAATTATTTCTATTCTTTGAGAATTATTTCCAATTATTGCTAATTATTGTTAATTATTGCTATTTATTTTTATTTATTGCTATTTATTGCTAATTATTGCTAATTATTGCTAATTATTGCTAATTATTGCTAATTATAGCTAATTATTACTAATTATTACTAATTATTACTATTTATTACTATTTATTACTAATTATTACTAATTATTACTAATTATTACTTATTATTACTATTTATTACAATTTATTTATATTTATTAATAATTATTACTATTTATTAATAATTATTACTATTTATTAATAATTATTAATAATTATTTATAATTATTACTATATATTACTATATATTACTAATTATTACTATTTATAATTAATTATTACTAATTATTACTATTTATTACTAATTATTGCTATTTATTACTATTTATTACTATTTATTGATATTTATTACTAATTATTGCTAATTAATCCTAATTATTGGTAATTATTACTAATTATTGCCAATTATTACTAATTGTGACTAATTATGACTAATTATGTCTAATTATTCCTAAGTATTACTAATTATTACGAACTAATCTTAATTATTACTAAATAATACTCATTATTGAGAACTAATCCTAATTATTACTATTTATTTCTAATTATTACTAATCATTACTAATCATTACTAATTGTTACTAATTATTGCTAATTATTACTAATTATTACAAATTATTAAAAATTATTACTAATTATTACTAATTATTACTATTTATTACTATTTATTACCAGTTATTACAATTTATTGTTATTTATTTCTAATTTTTAAAATTTATTTCTAATTATTAAAATTTATTTCTAATTAATCCTAGTTATTACTAATTAATCCTAATTATTACTAATTATTATTAATTATTACAATTTATTACAAATTATTCAGAATTATTACAAATTATTCAAAATTATTACAAATTATTTAGAATTATTACAAATTATTTAGAATTATTACAAATTATTTCTAATTATTACAAATTATTTATAATTATTTCTAATTATTTCTAATTATTACAAATTATTTCTAATTATTACAAATTATTTCTAATTATTACAAATTATTTCTAATTATTACAAATTATTTCTAATTATTACAAATTATTTCTAATTATTATAAATTATTTCTAATTATTACAAATTATTTCTAATTATTACAAATTATTTCTAATTATTACAAATTATTTCTAATTATTTCTAATTATTTCTAATTATTTCTAATTATTTTTAATTTTTTCTAATTATTACTATTTATTTCTAATTATTACTAATTAATACAATTTGTTACTAGTTATTACTAATTAATACGAGTTATTACTAATTATTTCAAATTATTTAAAATTATTACAATTTGTTACAATTTATTGCTAATTGACACTTAAATATAACTATTCATAAAAATAAATACTGAAAAACAAATATTTAATTCTAATTTAATTAATTTACGTCTAATTAACAAAAATTATAAATAATTAAAAATAAAATAAATTGACTAAACAATAAAAAAATATATAAATACTTTGAAACTGAAGCTTCTGGAGTATTAAAGTCGCACATAATGGTCTGATTTAAAAGTTTAAATTATGAAAAATTTTAGAAGAAAATTTTTCAGTAGAGATAGAGAGAGAAGTTGAGTAAAGAGTGAAATTAGAGGAAAACCGGATGAGGGTATATATAGGTTAGATTAGTTGCGACATGAGCATTTGTGACGGGGCCCGTCGCAAATACCTTGGCTCGCATTAATTACAGTGGACCGTTTAAAACTTATTTTCCATGGGCCCCGTCGCAAATAGCACTTGCCGACAAAGTATTTGCGACGAGACAAGAATCCCGTCCCAAATACTAAAAACCGTCGTCGATTTTTTGCGACGGGCCTCGTCGCAAATTGTACATGCCGACAAAGTATTTGCGATGGGGCAAGAATCCAGTCGCAAATACTAAAAACCACCGCCGGTTATTTGTGATGGGAATAGGAACCCGTCATAAATAACCTTACCTGCGGTTTGGTGCATAGTTCGCGCCAAATCTTTTGTGACGGGCGGTAAGTGCCCGTCGCAAATAACCCCTTTTGACGGGTTATTTGCGACGAGCCCTTGACCCGTCGCAAATAGCCCACCACAAATATCCATTTTTCCGTAGTGAAACTCTAAATGATGATTCCGTTAATCCACATAATATTTTTGTCGACTATGTGTTATATCCAGACACTAACATATATCCAGAATCCTCGTAGACATCTCCTAAACCAAACTCGGTCCCACCAAAGAAGCTTTTCCCACCTCTACCCAACAAAGAGGTGAAATTCACAAGACACCATACAAATCCTTGAAAGGATCTATTCTGATCTATGGATGATAAATATTGTTATAGGCAAACTCAACCAGTCCCCGTTGGCTATCTCAGATCCACCAAAATCCAAGACGCAGGCAAAAAACATATCCTGCAGAATCTAAATAGCATGCCATGTCTGACCTTCTATCTATGAATGATAAGCCATGATTAGCCTAACATGAGTCCTCATCACCTCATGGAGACTCCTCTATAACCTTGAAGTAAACCTAGGATCCATGTATGAAACAATAGTAGAAGGAACCCCATGAAACCTCACAATTTACTTCACATAAAGCTTACCCAGATCTTCAACTTTTGTGGTGTCCCTGATTAAAATGAAATGAGATGACTTTTTCAACCGATCAATCAAAACCTAAATAGAATTCCTCCCTCAAGGAGTTTGTGGTAATCCAACAAAAAAAAATCCATGGATACCTCATCCCATTTCCAAACCATCACCAAAAAAGGCTAAAGCAAACCAAACAGATTCATATGCTCTACCTTTATCTGTTCGTAGGTGTAACAATGAGACACATAATTAGCAATGTCACACTTCATACATGGCCACCAGAACCATCGTCTCATATCATAATACATCTTTTTTGTGCTTGTATGAACTGGCCATGAAGAAATATGACAATAAAACAAAACTGAGATCCTTATAGATGCTGGGATGAAAAACTGATCTCCAAAACTATAAATACCATATGAATAGAGAGAACAACCCAAAAAAGGTCTCCCCACCATATAGGGTTTCTTTAATTCCTCTGAACTCCCCATCCTATTTCTGAATCTATAGAATATAATCAAGGAGAGATGATGATAACCGAACACTGGTCAAAACCATACCTAAAATATCTTACTGAGCATCCAGATGTAACTGAGAAAAAATCCCCATAAGGTTCTACTCTTTCTTTGATTCCAAAACAATTTGCGATGAAACATTATTGCTGAGATCATCAGCAATGACATTCCCCTTCCCTAGGTTGTAGGCAATATCAAAGTGAAATGACTGAAAGTATTACACCCATCGTCTATGTATAAGATTCAATCCTTTATGAGAAAATATATAACTCAAACTATTATGATTAGAAAAGACTGTGAAACTATCCCCAAAAAGATTATGCTACAAACACTTAAACATATTCATAATTATGAAAATCTATAAATCATGAGTGGGGTAATTCTTACCATGTGGTCATAGATGAAGAGATCTATAAGCTACCACATGATCATCCAGTATAAGCACACAATCCAAACCAGTTCCAGAAGCATCACAAAAAACCACACACCCCTTGCTAGGATCAGGTAAGATCAGAATAGGAGTCGATGTCAGAATTTGTTTTAAAGAATACTGTCACTTTTCATCTCATATGAATTTCACACCTTTTTTGATAAGATTAGTCAAAGGTGATTCCAAATTTGATAAATCCTTGAAGAACTATTGGTAGTATTCAACAAGACTAAGGAATCTCCGAACCTTAAAGATATTATGTGACTCTTCCCATGACAAAATAAAGTTTACCTTTTCAGGATCAATTGACAAGTCATTATTAGAAATCACATTCCCTATGAACTTTAATTATTAGATCTAGAAATTTCATTTCAAAGGATTTATATACAAATGGTTACTCCTTAGGATTTCCAAAACCAAACTAAAATGGTGCTCATTCCCATGACCAGACCTCGGGTAAACAAAAATATCATCAACAAACACTACTAAAAAAGTGTCAAGATACTGAGGGAATATCCAATTCATCAAATCCATAAAAAATACAGGAGATTTAGTTAGAACAAATAGCATCACAAGATATTTACAATGGCCATACCTTCTCCTGAATGCTATCTTCGGTATATCAGACTCCCAAAATTTGAGCTGATGATAACTTGACCCAAGATCAATATTCAAAAATCACTTCTCCCCTTTAACTGGTCAAACAAATCATCCACATTAGGCGAAGGATACTTTTTATTAACAGTTACCTGGTTTAACTTTCGATATTCCACACACAAAATGAGTGAATCATCTACCTTCTTGGAAAAGAGAACAGGGGCCTCCCAAGGTGTAACACTAGGGTGAACAAAACCCTTTTAAATCAGGTCATTCAAATGAATCATGAGATCTTTTAATTCTACTAGTGCCATGCAATAGGAAGGTATCAACATAGGATGTGTATCGACATGGGGTTAATTGTGAACTACACCTATAGTTCTATAGGAATCCTAGATAAATCATCTAAGAAAATGTCAAGAAGAACCTGAATAATAGTGGGATGATCAATAATAGAAGAAACATCATTTGGCTCAACTATAACAATAGAAAACAAACACTTGATATCTAGGTGGGAAGGTCCTACACGACTAGACCTCAAACACCACTCTGCCTGAACCAATCACAAGCTCCTATCAGCCGCAATAAATAAGACATGATAATGATAAAAATAAACCTCATCATGATGATAAACAATCAAATCCACCCCAATGATAATGTCAAATAAATCTAGATCAAGAATGAGAAAATATTAGACTAATATCACATTATTTATTGATAGCGCATAAGAAAAAAACCAAAACCCCTAGTCTTTCCTCTTCCCAATAGGTGTTAATAACTCCCTAATAAAGGAAATGAGCTCCATTAGAAGGTTAAGAACATAAAAAAATGACCAGATATAAATGATTGGGAAGAACTGGTATCAAATAAACTAGTCACTACAGAAGATGAAATAAATATGGTACCTCTCACTATCACTGGACCCACATATACATCCATTATAAACTCATATACTGCGTGAAGGTACTTTAATCCTAAGGCCTATGGCTAGAGTCCTATAATATTAGAATCATCTGACTGTGCCACAGTATCCTTTGGAGAAAACAATCCTTGACCATATCAAAGTGTAGATATATCCTAACAGAAACATTTCACATGACAATAACATCCAAAATTGTTACACATATTTTTAGGCGAAGGAAAAGAACATCATGTGTGTACAAAATTTCCACATTGATAGTAATTCATAGGATTACCATAAGATGCAACTTGAAGTGCCGAGGAGGCCAACTACTGAGAAATACCTCCACCACTCCTACGATGATCCTGTAACTTTCCCTTTTTCCCTGGTTCACCACTGAAGCTTCCACTAGGTGGAAGAGAAGGGTTAGAATATCCATCCTTTCCTTCCATATTCATTTATTCCATCATAGCCCTATCCAATATCTCCAATTAGGTTAAAAGCTTTAGCATAAATACCTATGATATGATATTTGGTTGCAAACCCTGTAGGTACTTCTGATCTTTTAGTTGGTCATTCTTTATAACCTTTGGTGAAAAACGAACTAGCTCCCCAAACCAATTAGTGTATGCTGTCACCAAATTATTTCCATAATGTAAAGAGATAAACTCCAGAGACTTCTACATCATCATCAAATCTAGAAAAAAATACTATAAGAAGAGGGAATTGAAACTTTTCCAGTCCAAGCCGACATGTCCATCTGCTTGTACCATAGAATCCCACCATCACTATCTAGGACCCTCAAGTCTGAATGATTCACACTTCACCTTGATGTTCTCAGGTGTATCCAAGAAGTTAAAGATATGATCAATATTTTCAAGCTAGTATTCCACCTCTTGAGGTTCATTCAACCTTTAAAGGACAATGAATACTCATGCAATAACTCACATGATCTCTATCTATCTTCTAAAACTCCTAAATGTACCTCAAATATTGTGTTATGAGCTTTCTATATATTCTAGATGACAACAAAAACTTCCCACATGATATTATAAATAAATTTATGATCTATAAGAAGACTCCCTTGAGGATAATTAGTTGCACCCTCTTGAAGAACTCATATAACATGTCTTAGAGGCATACTGCTACACACCAAAACAAAATAAATGATCATACAATAGAATAATCTCAGTTCAAACCATAAAACCCATAAGAAAAAACTAAGATTAATAGTAAGAAATAAAAACAGAAGACACACATCCCGGCATTCCATGGTAACATGAGTCTCATCATGGAAATATCTGGCCAGAAACTCACCGCAATATACCACTCAAGTATAGACAATCCTATCTCTATTTTACCAAATGTCCCAAGATAAGGAATCTTGAGGACATACCTCCTATGATACCAAACTATGATTAAATTGACCCAAATACCCTTTAAAAATGGTACCCAAATCGAACCGTCATATACCCGAAGAGTGTTCTCGATCCCCATAGGCTGGCGTCTAGCACCTGAGAGAACAACAACAAATAGTGGGTATGATTTTTCCCAAATTGAATCAGAAAACCAGATATATATACACATGTACATAAAGAAACAATAGAAGAAAACATGAATATATATATGTTATAATAGAAAGAGAACAATGGAAGTGTTACAACTAAAAATCTAGCAAAATAATCTCTAAGAGATGGTTCTAATAGTAAAGGAATATAAAGATAAAAAACTACTCCACAATATCCATGTTATAGTGTGGGAAAACCCACACCATCTCACTATCTAGCTAACCAAAACCTAGATGATAGAAAACCTCACCACCTCACTGTAGCTCCTTGACTTTCCCTACATCAAAATACATAACCAAGTCTACACACTACTGAAGGGGTACACATGGTGTTAGCTAATAGGATTAGTATGGTCTCACACAAGTGTTCCATATCAAGTCTCTGAACCATAATCCAAGCATACTCAATTTTAAAGAAAACAAGGCACGATATAGTTTAATAGTTTTTATATCCAAAACATGGAAAAATATTTAATTTCCCCCTTTTCCATATTTAAAAATAAATAAGGCAAATCAATTTCAATGAATTTCATATACATATATCATAGTTGATATATCATGCCGAAACAAAGCATGCATCTCATATCAAATCCATTTAAGTACAATAAAACAATACAAACCAAAAACTACCCTAATTGGATAAAAAATAAGCATATGTAACATCATTCCAAGGATCATACTAGGTGAGGATAGCTAGGACATTCATACATAAACATAGAAAATCTCATGCACATCATGCCTCTAGACATATGTATTGATCCTAGAGAGTAGAAGAATACCCCAAAAAGTGAACCCCCCAACAGGTCTAACAAGTCCCTAGAACAACAGGCCTAGGGAGTAGAGGAAATCCCCATAGGAACCCCATGACATTGAATGATACCTATTACTATACCTTCCACCTAAGTACCCAAGGATCCCCCTGTTCTCTATTTTTCAAACTATTTCATCAATTCATGATTTGAAAATGATTTCAGAAAAAAAAATTCACAATTATTTGAAAAACCCTTTCCAATTACCAAAACCAGAGGAAAAAAATATTTTATAAAAATCTAGTTACACACACACAAAACAAATCAGTCATATCATTCCATTTCATTTAATAAAACAAATTATCAAAAACAATAGAAATAGAGTTCACCAACATAGGATAGAGATGAAATCACCTGACTCAAAAATCAGATCACACATATCCATAATGAAATCCAACATAAGAAAGAAACCAACATCGATAATGGAGGACATAGAATAAATCTACACCTATTATAATTTATTAAATTAAATAAAAACATTTTTAGGGAAGAGGAAGAAACACATAACTCAAGAACACATGCCTACCACACCATAACCAACAAGGATCAGCCCCCAAAACATGATCACACAACAAATCTAGAAGGAAACAAGAAGAACCATCAACACAGATCAATAAAACCAATATCAAAATGAAATAATGATACTAGGATAAAGGGAAATGAAGAAAAAAAGCATTACTCACCTGGAGAGATATAACCCAATCGTAATGGTGATCAACCACCGAATGAATCAATCTGGATCAAATATAGGCTCCCAAAATCATCAGAGAAGATCCCTAGGTTGAGAGGGGAGAGATATGTGGAAGAATGATTAAACACACCACATGAGAAGCACCCTAAAATCCCTATTTTTGATAGTTACATGACATATAATCCATTTACATGCTGTGTAATCTACAAGGATCACATACACCGAAAAACCTGTTGATTTTTTTATTAAAAACCGATCTTTTAACATTACACGATGTGTAACCTTTATAGGCATATAATCTTTCATGATATGTAGTCAACTCACGACATGATACTGGAAACCCTTACACATCATGAACTCATTACATGGCGTGTAAAGTCCCCACAGATAGTGAAAATTGCAGATTCTTTACAAAAACACCAAACCATCTCGGGTAATCTTCGAACTCAGGGAAAACCCCAAAAATCCATTAAAAAATTTATACTCAAACTCCATTAATTCAAATAAACACACATCCCCAAAAATTAGGTTATTTTTTTCAATAAATGTTCTCCATCATCGAGAGTCCAAACACATACCCAATTAAAGAGGAGAACAAGCAAAGAGATGGAAAATACCTGAAAGTGGGTAATAAGATGTTAAATTAATAATAAATGGTAATTAATTTATAATTAATAAATAAATAGTAATAATTAATAATTAATTAATACTAATTAATAATAATTATAAATTTAAAAATAATAATTTAATAATAATTAATAATAATTTTAATAAAAATAATTATTAATTATTTATAAAAATTATTAATGTGTTGTAATTAATTAATAATAATAAACAAGTATTAGTAATTATTTAATAATAAATATTAATAATTATAAATTATTTAATAATAGTTATTAATAATTATAAATTATCTAATTTTTAATTAACAAAAAATTAATTAATAATTAGTATTTAATTAATAATAATTGATAACAATTAGTAATTAATTATAATTAATGGTATTAAGTGATTTTTTAATAATAACTAGTAATTAATTATTAATAATGAATGATTATTTGTTAATAAATTAACTAACAATAATTTTTTATTAATAATAATAATTAACATTAATAATTTATAATAAGTATTAACTAATAATTACTTATTATAAATAAATAATAATAATTATTAAACAATCACTAATTAGTAACTACAAAATGGCTCCCGAGTCTCTAGGTCTCTGCTCTCCCCTCTCCCCTTGCGCTAGGGTTTTCCAGCACCGCCGCTCCCTCCCTCTCATTGCTCCATTGCGGTGAGATGTCATTCTTCGGAGTTCCTCCTCTTCTATCCTCCTCATCCTCTCGCTCTCCTCCTGGTTCACTGCGTCCTTCTCTCTTCTTCCTGGCACCATCGTGAACAGACCCCATCCTGGTCTGACTCTATGCAACCCCGGAGTTTTAGGATTTTGTGGGCGGTGGATTCTGACGAGCTTCTTTATCATGTTTCCTGGCCTGCTTTATGTTTTCTCCTCTTTGGTTGCGGTTCCTCCAGTGGTGGATTTGAAGGCAGGGTTCAATGGCCATGTTCAGAGCACGCTGTCAAGGCCTTAGGTCGCTCCTTTCTCCGCTCTTGCTCCAGGATCCCACCGCTCTTCTCCCAGTCGGACTCGCGCGGTGGTTTCCAAGGTGTCTTGGGTTGTGTAGTTAGAGCGGTCGATAGCATCGTAAGAAGAGACTCTTGTGGTGGCTTCGAATCGATCTATGGGTCCCCGCAGGGCTTGTTGTTCAGTGATGGTTTTCTGTGGCAGATGCTGTGGTGTAATGGTTTTCAATGGGGTTTCGTCCAGCATTCGCGACGGCGCGGTGCGTGGTTCTTGGTGATGATGTTGGTTTCCGGTGATTGTATGTTGTGGTGCTTCTTCGTGGATTCAATTCTTGTAAATGATGGTGTAATGCTGTTTCTTTTGATTCTGGTTTGATTTCGCATGGTGGTGGCTTCGTCGGACTAGGATGGCGGCTCAGTAATGGACTTGCTTCTCTGTTATGGCCCTGTCGATTCTCGCTGCTCTGGCTTCTGGTTCCTTCTTTGCTCTCCTAGTTGGTTTGCAACAATAGTTTCTCAGAGGTTTTTGGATGTGTGGTTCGATCGACATTTGATGTATTGAGAGGAGCATCCTTTGCTGGCTTCATTTCAGGTTGCACTTCAATCTTTTCGACATTGGAAGTTTCAAGATGGTGTTTCTCTATTAACTGTTCTGCTGGGTGATTTCAGCGACGATGATGAAGGAGGTTTGCTAACAACCTTCTCCCTAAACTGCTCATACTCTTCCCTAACCTTATGTTCTTCTGATCCAATCCCAGTTTCATTCGAAGAGGTGGTAACAACAAGGTTTTGGGATGTGTTGTTCGGTGGCCGGCGGTTCATCTGGTGTGTCCTAGATCGGTTTACCCTTACGTTGGTGGTTTTTCTGTTGATTTCATTGAAGGGGTTCTAGTTATCGGTGTTGGCTCTTGAAGACGATGAGGGTTTTTAGTGTCGATGATGTTGTTTTGGTTGATTGGGTCTTCTGTGTTTCGTTTGTTCTGGCCGGTGATGATGGGTGGCAATGACGACAGTGGTGTTTCCAAAAGTGATAATGATTATAGGGATCTGTTGACGATTTGATGGTGATGATGGCAATGTGTATTTGGTTTGTCAGATCTCGATGCAGGTTGGCACATGGCATACGGGTTCTCGGGTTCTGCGT
This sequence comes from Viscum album, assembly GCA_963277665.1. Lineage (NCBI taxonomy): Eukaryota > Viridiplantae > Streptophyta > Magnoliopsida > Santalales > Viscaceae > Viscum > Viscum album. The sequence goes on from OY728161.1 coordinate 105,945,463, forward strand.
CCCTCTCCATATTTTTAAATTTGAAATTTGAATTTTGGATGGCTTGATTTTGTATGGTTACCGCTCTCCTTAAAGCAGCTTTTTGAAAATGGAATAAAAATGGAATTTTCAGTCAATAATATTTTTAAATATATATTAGTAATTTTTTAATAATAATTTATAATATTTATTAATTAATCATTAATTAATTAATGGTAATTAAAAAAATTCTAATTACAAACTAATTATTAATTAATTACTAATTAATTAATAGTAATAATTAAATAAATACTAATTTATATTTATAATTATTATTTATCCACTAATTAGTAATCATTAATAATAATAATAATAATTATTTTTAATTAATTTGGAACTATTTAATATATATTAATAATAAGTTGTAATTATTATTAACTACCATGTGGTATTAGTTAGTAATTAATTAATCAGAAAAATTTTGGGCAATGGGTCAAATCGACCCATTCCCAATTAAATAAATGAAAATAAGAGAAGCAACTATATGATAAGGCTATGAAATATGAGTGTAAATGTCCCACACAACATTAGGTAAATACATGGGCATGAAATCATCAGAAATAAGTGAATACTAGAAAGAATCACCATCCTTAATCACTTTATTTGAAAGAGCATCAATAACTGTATTGACCTCCCTGTTTGTATGAGAAATCAGAATTTTCATCTCCCCCATATTGTCCAAGAAACTTCTCAAACCTACATAAAGCTACCATGGAACATTCAAAGATCAATGTTTGATTGGGTTGACCATAATAAGGGAATCACTATAAATCTAGATTCCATGCCCGTGACTCCCGCTGGGTCACTGGTACGTCAAATTTGGAGTTCTATTTACCTTTTGGTTTGTTATTGGAGTTCTTGGGTGCCAAGGGTTGGAAATGAGAGTTTTTGGGAAGGCAGACCAAGGTACAAGGTTTGTCTAACCATGCAGTTAACCGTGAGAGGGTAATATAGTTAGTGACAATGGATTTTTTACAATTTGAGCATGGTTTGTTGAACTGTGTGACACCCAAGGATAATTGTGTGGCTTTCTTTTGAGAGAGACAATATCCCTACACAGTTGGCACACAATTTTCCTAACCGTGCGACCAAACCATGTTCCATATCTAGGCTACTTAAAATTGGGAAATTTACCATTCCCCCTATCATTTTTAAGGATTTTGGCCCTCTTTTCCCTTCCCCATTGTGCACAACCCCTTATCCTTGGTGGTGGATCTTCCCCTCTCCCTTGGTTATGAATTCTCCATGGGATCTTGGAGTTATGACTCAAGGTAAATTAATTTCTTCTTGGTTTCTTCTTCATTTCCTCATTCTTACCCTTATTCTTCCATTTTATTGGAGATGTGTAACCCTAGAAGGGGTTTTGGATGAATATATGTTGTTTAATAGAGGTAATAGTTGGGTTTCTTATGGATTAGTTGTGTGGGGCCTTGATCTTCCTATTCCGGGTGGTTATCATCAAAGGTGATGAGGTTGTAAGAAAATATGAGGTAGGTGTCTCTATTTAATAAAATTTTCTAGGGTATACCTAAATTAGGAATCTCCTTTGGTTTTTTTCCTCAAATTTCCATTTAATTGATTTATAGTTTATGTTTATCCCATGTTATTGTTCTTATAGCATTATTTTTCAATTTGGGTGCTTAAAAAGGGGTTTTCTAAATGGGAGTGGCATGTGTGCACCCCAAGTGTTTGATGAAATGGATCAATGGTATTTTATGGATTTAAATGGATTTATAAAATGATTTTATAATTTTTTTTACCTTATGAAAGGTGTTTTAATGAAAGTGGTGAAGTTTGTTTATGAAAATTTATTTTGAAATGGAATTGATTTATTTGTCACTTGTTTTTGACTATGTTGGAATGGAGTAGCACATGGGTTAACTGGGGTATAAGTGATAGGTTATCCAAGGGATCGTGATATCCTTTGAGGAGGAATACCATGATAGATTCCATTTTGGTTTCCAAGGGACCATGAGAGAATTTGGGTAGGAAGACCATGAGAACTTCTGTTTGGTTTTTGGACGACCTTAAGATATCTTAGAGTTGGGAATAGGAAAGATTGTGTGAGATTCCACATTACTTGGCTAGCTAGCATACTCTGTTTAGACTCACTCACATTAGAACCTTATGGTCAGATCCCTAGGTGTTATTACTCATGAAGATTTGGTTTATATTATATATGAATTTTATTAGTGCCATGTTTTGATGTGATGATATATGTTATGCACATTTTTGATTATTGGTTATATGATAGTGATGCTCATGATTATACCTTATTGTGCCTTGTTTGGGGGTGGGATGAGCATGTTTTTCCTTATGTATTTTTTTCTTAATTTAATCCATGTTAAAAGTTATTTTTGAAATCATGTTATGATTAAAACAGAAAATAAAATGGATTTTAAAGGTTTATTTGAAAATGGTATGTTTTTAAAGTGGTTTAGTTTTGAAAACTATCTTCAAACTAGTTTGTTGTTTTGTATGGGTCAAAGCCTCAAATGGATTCATAGTGTTATCCTACTAGAATTTATTCCTCACAAACTACATATTTCCATGGGAACATGCATATTTTTTTAAGGAAACAGGTAAAGGCAAGGTCACCATGTACCTAGATGGCTCTTCTTGATTAGCATAATCCATCATATTTTGGAGGAGATGTGGTCTTTTAGGGTTTAGATCATGTGGAGTTGTTTGAGATTTTTTATTCATTGGTATGTATGTATAGGCCCTATTTGTTATTTTACCCATTCTTTTGACTTTTGGGTTTTTGAGTTGAGATTCCATATTTTTGTCTTTCTGTGGCATAATTGTATATAATGTTTGTTTTGATTTATAGAATCTAATTTTCATATGTTTCATTGCTCTGAATTTTTTTTATACTTTTAAATTTGATGATATTGGTGTGGACATCCCATTTTATGGATGGGTCATGTCAGTTTAGTATGGGTGAAATCATTTCCAAGAAATTGTTGGCTATGCCTGATGCTTGTTACCAACCTGTAGCGATTGGGAACACAATTTGGACTATATGGAGGGACTGCTTGAGTGACGGGTTGGGCCATCCCATGTTGATTCATTAAAAAATGGTATTAAAGGATGTTTTTCATTTGAGAGTCAGTGTTAGAATAGTGTTAGGACCATCGGGACTCGATAGGTAGGAGTGGGAGTTCCTAACCTGCTCTTCTTTATGTCGAACCTTGATTCTCTATGGTTGGTATGAGAGTATAGTTATGTTTTGAGCCCAATTTCAGGCTTTTTAATGATATTTTATGCATTTCCCAATTAATATTGAGTTTTGAGGCGACCTCGAGGGTTGTTTTGAGTTTTGGGGGAAAACAAGGAGTTTTGGAGGAGGTTAAAGATTAGTAGTTACCGTGCGATGTCCAAACGACATTGCCTACAAACTTTAGTGACACCAGCATGGTTGGTGCATGGTTTGCCTAACCGTATGGACAAACTATTCACAGTGGGAAATGATTGGGATTTTTTATGTTTTCCCTAATTTTTTTCCTTTATATTTTCTTGTGATGCTTGTGGTTCTTATTGATACCCATGATGGGATTTCTTATGGTTATTTTGATTTAATTAGAGATTTATTTACACTAGAATAATCTTGTGCTTTTTTATATTATAGATGATTCCTACCATAAGAACCTCATCTAGGTGTAGATAGGGTGCTACAGAGAATCCCCCATAGGTGAACCATATTTTTGATCCAAATTTGGTGGAGTTAGTGATTCATATGATCCAATCTTTAGGTCAGGTGGTTGGCCAAGAGTATAAATGGATGGTGAACCATGATCAAGAGTTTATGTGGCCAAATCCACTAGTGTTCTAAGGAAACAAGGGACCCAATGATCCAAAAGAATGGTTGGAACATATCAAGTGGATATTTGAGTTTCTAAAGAACCATGATACTTATAAAGTGGTATTAACTACATATTTATTGGAAGGACCAGGTAGAAAGTGGTGAAATTATATGGTTCTCTCAAGGAGGCATGATGGTCTTACATGGACCACCCTAAAGGTAAAATTCAATTGGAAGTTCTACCCACAGACCTGGAGGGTAGTGAAAGCCCACGAGTTCTTGAAATTGGAGCAAGGGAATCATTCTCTAAGGTATAATTCCACCCTTTTTAATTATTTGGTACATGTATCTCTGATTCTCCCCACAAATTATTAACTCAACTTATGAAATTTTGAGATAGACTTGAGGCTAGTGATTATATATATGATTATTGTTCATTTTCTATCAACTTATTCAGAGTTGGTTTATAAGGTGGTGATAAAATAAGTATATTTTAATGGTAAGATAGGGCTTATTGGTTTTCTTCCAGTGGGTGGTAGCTATAACTATTCTTTTGGGAAGAAGCAGAAATATGACGAGTGTCAATGGGGTAGTGGTAAGAGTGTTTAACAGTCATTGAGTTCAGCTCCTATGGTTTCTTTGGGGCATAAGATCACTATTTTTTTATTATTTTGGGGTGGATAGAAACACTAGGCCTCATTTCTCAAAGATTCTAAGGAAATTCCACTAGTATGGGTATTCAGGGAATCTCCAACACTTCTGTTAGTTGGTTTCATGGGGGAGCAGTGTGAGATCCACTTTTTTAAAGGGTTCTTAGGTGTAGTTAGAGGATTCCAAGGGTGGAGGATATCATCCTTGTGGCAAGGTGGATTCTTACCAGGGGAAGAAGATACAGGGAGGGTCTAAGCCAGTAATATCCATGAAATAGAGGTTATACTAGACGACTCAAATTTTAGTCCATATACCATAGGAGGTATGATGTTTAATTCTTATTCCATATCATCAGTTATATTTGACATCGGTAGTTACCATTCTATCTTTTTGTTTAAACTGATTAATTCATTAGGTATATGAGATGAGTTTATTCCTCATGTTATGGACTTACAAACCCTATAATATAGGAATAAAGAGAAAGGTTTCAAGTTTCTTGAGTGTTAAGTTATGGTATTGGGCATGGAAGTTGTCTGGAACTTCCATGTTTTGAACCTAGAAGTTTTCAACCTTATTATCAATATATATTGGTTGATTGACTTTAAGGTGATAGTTTAATGTTATCATCACAGGGTTCGGTTCATTACTCCTGATGGGAACAATCACTTATTTCAGGGTGATTGGGATCCATGATCAGAAATAGAAGGACTAGAGAGAGGACGAGTTCACTATCAATCTTCTCTTTGGTATGAGCCTGATCTCCTCACCATATTATCAGATGGATCCATCTAAGTTGAAAAATTTTAAGGTTCAGTTAGAGGATCTTGAGGGAAAGGAATTTATCTATCCCAACATTCTGCATGAGTGTATAGACTAGAATATCCCTTGATATATTTTAATAGAAAATGGGTGAAGTTTGAGTGGGATGTGAAGTGCCAGAGTTCTTTTGAGTAGTTGCAAACCCGTTTGACATTCACAGTAGTTTTGATTCTTTCTACTCTAGGGAAGTCTTATATTGTGTATTATGATGCTTCTAGTGTAGGGTTGGGATATGTGTTTATGTATGATGACCATGTTGTGTCTTATAGAACATGATATATATTCCCACATGAGTGTAATTATTCTACTTACAACATGAAATTAGCAGTCGTGATTCATTTGTTGAAAACATGGAAACGTTACCTCTTTAGGGAGAGTTTTAAAATATATTTAGATCATAAGTGGTTGAAGTATATTTTCACCCATAGGGACCTAAATCTCATGGAAAATATTTTTGGTAGAATATATTTAGACTATTGATTTCGATATTGAATATACACCTGGGAATGGGAATGTGATCACTGATACTTTGAACAAGAAGCTTTCAATGTAGTATATTTGAGAATCAGTGGATGAGTGGGGCTTAATCAATTTATTTTCTGATATGAGTTTGTACATGTATGAGTATGGAGAGTAAGTGTTACTAGCTAGTGTTCATGTTACACCCCCTCTCTTCAATTGGGTTGTAAGTGAGTAGGTATCTAAACCTGAGTACTAGTAGATTAATAGTGATTTAAATGATAGAGAGACCTTGGGAGATTATTCTTGGTCTCTTGATGGTTCTATAATCTTTCATAAGAATCTATTAGTTCCTCTAATATTTAGGCAATAAGTTATTCATGGGGAAAATCATTATAGTTGGGAATTTCACCCCATAGAAATAAATATGTTCTATACATTGAGTGGTCTATATTGGTGTCCTAGGTTGAGATATGAAGTGGTGGATTTCATTTCTAGATGCTTGACCTACCAGAGGATAAAATAAGATCATCAAAGTCCAATTGGGTTGTTATAGACACTTCCCATTCTAGTTTGTAAGTAGGATAAGATCTCTATGGATTTCATGATCACACTACCCTGTACTCTAAGCGGGAAAGAATACATAAGGTGATTGTAGATCATTTGATGAAATAAACCCATTTTATTCCCATCAAGTAGTTGAAGAAGGTAGAGGACTACATAAATTAGTATGTTTGAGAGGGTTTTTGGATTCATGGAGTTACCTAAATGATAGTTTTAGACTAGTATTCCCATTTTACTTCTTATTTTTTGAAGGGACTCTAAGAGGCTTTGGGAACTAAGCTGAAGTTGAGCACCGCATATCACCCAAAAATTGATGGTTAGACTAAGCAGACCATCAAAAATATTGAGGATATTTTGTGAGTGTTCTTACTTGATTTAAAGGGTTTATGGGAAAGGAAACTACCATTGGATGAGTTTTTTTTATAATAAAAGTTATCAATCTTCAATTAGGATGACCTTGTTTGAGGCATTGTTTGGATGGTCATGCCAATCCCCTTTTTGTTGGGCTGAGGTGGGTTAACATTCCTTGGTTGGACTGAGTCTCATATAAGAGATGAAAAAAATAGTTTGAATAATTAAGAAATGGTTAGAGATATCTTAGAGTCACTAGAAGTCATCTTCCGACCGTCTTCATCACCCGTTTGAGTTTCAGGTCGGCGATCGGGTGTTCCTTTGTGTATCTGTTCGATTGGGTCATCAATGCTTGGGTAAGAAGGGGAATTTTGTACCATGTTTTGTCAATAAATTTTGTGTTGTGGATCATCCTGTTAATATATACTATCAGTTAGATTTTTCGCTATGGATAACCTTGATCCATGATGTCTTTCACATTTCCCAGTTGAAGAGATACCATCGAGACCCATCTCATGTGTTTGATTGGGAAGATTTAGAGCTGGATCCTGATACCACCATTATAGAGTAGCCTATTATTGTTGTGGATTTTCATAACAAGGTTCTATTTGGTAAGTAGATCCTATTATTTCATGTGATCTAGTAGAAATGAGGCAACAAAAATGAGACATCAGAGAAGGAAGATTTGGAAAGGGAGTAGTGGCCTTACTTATTTTCTTTTGAGGAATCTGAAGGACTTTCTAGGGGTATAAAGTGGTTTTTGGTGAGTTTTTGATACCCTCCAAGTCACTGGTATGTCAAATTTTGAGTTTTATTTACCTTTTGGTTCATTCTTCTAGTTCCTAGGTGTCAGGAGTTAGAAATTGGAGTTTTTGAAAAGGCATACCAAGGAACACAGTTGGCACACAGTTTGTTTAACAGTGTGACTAACAATGTGAGGGTGCTGCAATTAGCGATAGTGGGGGTTTTTCATGGTTTTTTAAACCATGCGATGCCCTAGTATAATCTTACATCTTGGTTTTTGGAGATAAAGTATCCCTACACATTTGGCACACAACTTGCCTAACCATGCAACCCATATAGTCACTTAAAAAGGGAAAATTTACCATTCTCCCCATATAGTTTTAAAGGATTTTGGACCTCTTTTTACTTACCCATCAGGAATAGAACCTTATCCTTGTAAGTGGAGCTTCCCCTATCAATTTTTGATGGATTCACCTTGGGATCTTAGAGTTGTGACTTGTGGTAAGTCAATTTCTTCTTGATTTCCTCTTCTTTTCCTTCTTATTTCCCTTATTCTTCTATTTTCATAGAGATGTGTAACCCTAGATGGGGTGTTTTCCAAATATAGGGTGTGTAATGGAGGAAATGGATTGTTTTATTATGGATTAAATGTGTGTATAGTGGATCATACTTTACATACATAGATATTAATTCAAAATTAAAGAATATTCATTACAAAACACAACAAAACCACACTAGGACCGTATAGGTTTAGTGTCTTTAGAAACTAGGAAACATAAAAAACTGGTTCATAAGACATCTAAATTGTCTCCCACTTATTCCTTCATAACTAGAACCCTTTTTGACATTTCTTACTTAATATCCTTATTAATAACCTAGGGAAAAGAAACATATGAAAGGGTGAGATCAGATGCTCAGTAAGGTTAAACAAGGGAGATATCAATCATATCATAATCATAATACATAAGAACATAACATTTGAAAATATTATCCTTCATATAAAAGATCACAATATCATGTCATGGGATAAATCATAAAATTTCATAATAATTAATTAACATAATACCAAAAGTCATAATATAAGACATACAATTTTGTGGCATACACTTAAGCATATAAAATAATTTCATATTAGTCAAGCCTCATTTCCAAGACTATCATAGTGGACAAAGTCCATTACTGAACTGAGTTCACTCCTCATTCCAACCCTGTATTACTAAACCAAGATCATTTCACATTCCATCCCTTTATATCTCATGAGATATAAATCTTTACCCAATTAATTGGAGGAAGATACATGTCCCACCCATCTCATAATTAAAAAATTCATATGTGTTCCACAAAACCCTAAATCATTCATCACAACATAACCCAAAGAATAAAATGGGTTTCTTAAACATCATTCCATCATAACATAAATCCATGTAAAACAAATGAATTTCATAAAAATAATTACATCATAAAAATAATCAAATCATAGGAATAATAGGGATAAGATACTTGAAACATAACCTTATTAAATAATTATATCTTATATGGAAAATAATTTTTATTGAACACTTGAAATTAATTCTTGAGGAAAATATCCTTTCTTCTTCAATAACATTTTAATTTCTGAAAATTCCACATAATTTTAAAAGAAAATAATTTATTTGAAAATAAACTTGAAATATTGTAAAGAAAGTTTCATGTAAATAAGGATTTATGAAATTATAAAAATCTGTTCATGCCGTATAAGTTAAAAGAAAACATTCTTCTTGTGCTTTTGGGAGAAAGTCAAAAATTACGTTGTATCAAAAATAAAAAAGATTCCTTTCCTAATGTTTAATAAAAATTAACCAATGGGTAAAATTGAATTTAAACAATTTTATAAGTATATAGAGAATATTTTTAGAATACATATTTAAGAAACATGGACATGGATGATAAATATACCCCAGTATATACTTACATATAAAAAATCTCGGATAATAAAGAGATTAAAAACTTATCCCTTACCTTAGGTATGATATCCTTTGTATATATCCAAGACTACTGAATAAGGATTTAAATAAAGTCATTAACTTATGATAGAATCATAGTAATTTTTATGATATCATATATGATCATATAATCATCTGTTTGTTAATAACGTTTCATTATTACTTGTTATTTGGGTATTAATGGATTCATTTTCTTCTTCATGTTTTGTTGAATAAGTTATGATTATCATTCTTAGGTCATAGTTATTTCATTAAAAAATGATATTAACATTATATATACCATATTTATTTGTTATATACATTTATATAATCATGATTTAATGGATATCATGTAGAATTAATCACATCACATAGTGGAGATGAAAGACCGTTCATACGCACAGGCAATGATATCATTATCGTAATTGTGAAATGGTATGGATGTAGATGGTATATATTTTGTTTAAAAATCCATATCATGTTATAATAATAACATATAATTATTATTTCTATCATTATACCCATCCAAGTAAGGTGGTGATGAAAAAAAAATTACACCACGACGCGAAGATGGTAAGCCGTACATACTCACGCGTGGTGATTTATTTTTTCATAAGATGGATAGAAGGTGGAATATGGTTGTTCCATAATAATAATAAAATCCAATTATATAAGTCATACTAGATTAATTACTTTATAATTTAATCATCTCATGAAGAGTAAATAGAAGAAGAAATAATTTTGAAAGAATTGGTAGAGGGGATTACCTCTTCTTCGACGAGCTCCCTTTAGATCACCTCTTAAAGAACTAGGGTTGGTATTTGGAGAAGACCAAAACCTATAGAATCTTACTAGGGAAGTTTATTAGGTAAATTTTATGGGTATTTTAGATCTTTAAGGTTCATAATGAAGTGAAGAAGTGAGGGAGAAGGCGCCCTTTTATAATTGAGGTGAGGGGCACTTATAGAATCCCCAAAAATATTAATTTATAATAAAATAAAACCACACACATAAAACTCCAAAATATCTTAGTTTCAAAGATTATATGAGATAAGGTTGTAATATCATCAAAAAAATAATTTTTAGACAAGTTTTTATGTCCATTTAAACCTTATCAATTTAATTTAACACTTAGTTATTCTATTTAATTTTAACTAAGGTAACAAATATTTCAATATTAAAAGGGTGAAATATTTAATTATTTGTAGTAAATTAGACCATAAATGAATACTTTTGAACATTTTAGACCATATAATAATTATTATAGATTTTTAAAAAATGTTTTATGATTTTTAAATAATTTAATAATACATTATTTTGATAAACCATCAATAGTGTCAATTTTGACACTATTCAATTCATTGATTTTTAAAAATATGTAGATAATAATTTAACTTAAAATAAAATATTTTATTATATTCCTAATAATTATAGGTCATATAAAAAATTAACTTTATAGATTAATCATTCAAATTATATTTATTTTAATATTTTGAATCACATTTATTTTTTATCTCCATTAATATAATAATTACTACATCAATTTTTTGAAATTATTTAATATACTTATTTTTTGAATAAAAATTAAAAATAAAATACCAATATTAATATAAATACTCTATATTTCAGAATAATACTTGTATTCGAATATATATTTTGGAAAATAAAACATTAAAAATGTTATATTTATTAAAACATGAGCGTGACAACTTTAATGTCACTTTAAATAAAATATTATACATGTCATAATATTTTCCATATGGATCCAAATGGTCAATAACTAGATCCTTGGATGATTATGGTACATATATACTCTAAAAATAAGATTTGGTAAAGTGTTTGGGTATTTTAATGGTTATTACCATTTTAATAATAATTATTTTATTGATTTCTCATCAATTAAATAATTTCTCCATCATAAATGTATAAGCCTTTAGGGTAATTATTTATTTCCTAAAAATTAAAAATAAATTAAAATAATAAATAAAAACATTTTATATTTAAAAATAGTATTTATAATCAAATTTATATTATGTATAAAATTATATTAAAAATGATATAGTTATTAAAAATTGAGTAATACATATTTAACTTTTCTTTAAATAAAATAAAATAAATGTCCTAACCTCACAAAAGTGGCCTCTAAAGGATACCATTTCAATCCAAGGATGATTTAGGTCGAAAAAACTCATCCAATTATTTTAGGAAAAGTGTTAGGCTAAATTTATAATATTTTTTACCCTTAATTACCAGATTTACCCTTTTACCATATTAATAAAAATTACCGAAGTTATTATTCATAATGCCCAAAAATAAAATAAAGATATTTAAATTATTTGGACCTAATAATTCCAAATATTTAATCCATTTTAAAAAATTCAAAACATATAAGTTGTAGTAATTAATTTAAAATTAATCTCGTTGTCGAAATGAGAAAATGAGTTTTAAAAGTTAAAACATTATAAAAGATTGAAATGTTTTTACATATGAATTCAATGTAAAATTAATTAATATGTCCTAAATTATATTAATTGATAAAAATAATTTCTATTTATACTTTAAAACTATTCAATAATATAATTTAACCATAAAAAGTTTTTTGATGTAAAAAGTTGTTTTCAATTAAAATTTAGTATATTTTTACTATTCATCCAAATGTGAAAGTTATCAGAAAAATATCAAAAATTAAAAAAAATTAAATTTTTATAACCCTATTATAAATAAGAAGTTTATTTTTTCATATAAACATTATTAATGTGTCAAAATTTTAATTTAAAATGGGTTCTCCATAATAAGTCAGTAAAATTACCCTTTTAAAAAAATATAGGTTTTTTATAAATCAAATAGGGTTTATTCATACCCTATGACTAAAATATCTATCGGATGAATATCAAAAATATTTTATTATATATTTAATTAATTTAATTTACTAATTTTAATTCACTTAATTTAAAAAATAAAAATATTTCCTTTACATTTAATTAGTTTATATTTTCCATAAATAGTTGGTAGCCAAATAATTCACTATACATTTTCATATGTTAGTTATATTTATTCCCACTAAATTAACATCTAGGTTATAATGGTCATTTTATACCAAGGGTGTCTCGTGTTTCATTTAAACTCATGATTGCGTGCAATGCAATCTATTGATGAATTATTTAAATAAAATATTTCATAAAAACATCTGGCTGTTACATTCTACCCCCCTTAAACTGAATTTTCCCACAAAATTCGTCACTTGGATACAAATAGTTGATGATACATCTACCTAATAATATCCTCAAGTTCCCATGTAGCTTCATCAAATTTGTGATTCTTTCATAACACTTTTACCAAGCGAGTGGTCATGTTTCATAGAAATTTTTCACTATGATCCAAAATCACTATCGGTTGTTCTTTATATGAATGATCTTTCTCCAGCAGTATGAATTCTGAGTTTAGTACATGTGAAGGATCAATTACGTACTTTATCAAGAGATATACATGGAATACATCATAAACTTGAGAGAGATTCGTTGGAAGAACCAATCTAAAATCTACCTTCCCAACATGATCCAGAATTTCAAAAGGATTGATATACCTAGGGATTAGCTTGTACTTCTTTACAAATCTCATTACTCTCTTTCATGGAGATATTTGTAGAAACACCTTATCACCCACTTCAAACTCTAGGTCTTTTCATAGATTTTCAACATAACTTTTTTTCCTACTTTGAGTGTCTCTTATGTGTTGTTGAATAGAGTCAACCTTCTCTTCCATTTCATCAACAAGATATGGTCCTAATAGATTTCTTTCCCCATCTTAATCCTAGCAAGTTGGAGTTTTGAACTTGTTTCTATAGAGGGATTAATAAGGATCCATCTGAATACTGGAGTTAAAGATATTATTTTAAGAAAATTATACAAAAGGTAGATGTTGACCCAAACCACCTTTGAAATCCATAGATAAAGATCTCAACATGTATTCTAGAGTTTGAATTATCATCTAAGATTGACCATCTGTCTAAGGATAATAAGTAATTTTCAAACTTAAATCTATATCTAGAGTCTACTGAAGACCTCTCCAGAACTTCAAGGAAAACCTCAGATACCAATTAGATATAATGGGAAGTGGTACTCCATAAAATCTTACCACTTTATATATATACTGGCATGCCAATCAAGATAGAAATCCTCTCTAATAGCAATGAAGTGTTACAACTTTGTAAGGCAATCAAATATAACCCAGATAACATTAAGAACTTTAGATGTTTTGGGAAGTCTTATGAAAAAGTCCATAGTGATGTTTTTCCATTTCATTACAGTATGGGTAATGGTTGTAACATCCCCTTAGACTTACGTTTCTCAGCCTTAACCTACTGAAAAATCAAGAACCAAGAGAGATATTCAGTAACATATCTTTTTATTCCATATAAACAAAAATAATCTTTTAGGTACCTGCACATATTTTTGCTTCCAGGATGAATAGAGAATTAAGAACTATGAGCCTAATACAACAACTCCTTTAATTATAGTATGGGGGGAATACAAACACAGTTCCTAAACCTTATCATTCCATCATAATCAAGGTTGAATTTAGGAACATTTATCATCTTGTTTTGTATCTCTACATCTTATTTATTTTCCTCCTTAATATTCACTTGTATAGATAGTTAAACATTCATTTGAGAAAGATAATATTTCTCCCCTTCCTTTAAAATTTCAATATCCATCCTTTGAACATCCATAAATATTGGTTCCTTTGTGATCCTCATCATAGATAGGCTAGCATAGTCCTTTCAACTCAAAGAATCCACCACCATGTTCGCTTTCCCAAGGTGATAGTGAATCGAGTAGTCATAATCTTTAATCAACTCCAACCATCTTATTTGGCACATATCCAGCTCCTTTTTTGTGAAAATATTCTTTAAACTTTTATGATAAATATAAATATCACACCTTTCACCATAAAGATAATGACTCTATATATTTAATGTAAAGATTACCGTAGCTAACTCTAAATAATGAGTTGGGTAATTTTTCTCATTTATTTTCAATTGTCGTGCGGTATAAGCTATCACCATATCATTTTTCATGAGAACACATACCAACCCCTTCTTGGATGCATTACTATAGATCACAAACCTTTCTATACTACAAGTTAGTGTGAACATAGGTGCACTGGATAACCTTCTTTTTAGCTCTTTGAAATTATCTTCACATTATCCATCCACATGAACTTGACTCTTTTCCGAGTCAACTTGGTGAGCGGATTAGATAGTTGTGAAAAATATTTCACAAAACATCAATAATATCCATCCAAACCAAGAAAAATTCAGATATCATTTACCATTGTTGGTCTAGGATAACGTTCAACAACTTATATTTTTGCTGGATCCACAGATATCACATCTCTTGAGATTATGTGACCCAAAAATGAAACTTTCTAAAGCCAAAATTCACACTTGGTAAATTTTACATAAAGCTTATCCTTTATCAAGGTATTCAGTACAATTATCAAGAAATATTCATGCCCTTTATTACTATTATAATATACCATAATATCATATATAAAGACTAAAAAAAATTGATTAAGAGATTCTCTAAATAATCTATTAATTATATTCATGAAGATAACAGGGGAATTAGTAAGACCAAAAGGCATCACTATAAATTCATAGTGTCCACACCTTGTATGGAATACCATCTTTGGTATATACTCCTTCTTGAACCTTAATTGATGATATCCTAAACAAAGATCAATCTTGGGAAAGTATTGAGCTCTGCGTAGTTGGTTTAATAAGCCATCAATGTGAGGAAGATGATATTTATTCTTGATAGTGATCTTGTTAAGTTCTCAATAATCAATGAAGAGTATCATTGATCCATATTTATTCTTAAAAAATAGAATAGGTACACCACGAGTTGATGCACTAGGGTGTATTAATACCTTTTCAATATTCTCTTAGAGTTCTTTCACTACTAGAAAAACAGGTATTTGCGACGGGCTATTTGCGATGGGATCCCGTCGCAACTGGCTTTTTGTGATGGGGGCCCGTCGCAAATAGCCCGTTGCTGAAAACGCCGTCGCAACTACACTTATTTGCGACGGGCCCATCGCTAAAGCCTTTTTTTGCGATGGTCATTCTCCCCGTCGCAAATAGTATTCCGTATTTTTGTAAAAAACTTTTAAAATAGTTTTTGCGACGGTACCGTTGCAAAAACGATTTTTTAAAAAAATAAAAAACTATTAATAATACTAGTATTTGCGACGGGCATCGTATCCCGTCGCAAATACTATTTTTTAAAAAAAAATAAAAAACTATTAATAATACTAGTATTTGCGACGAGTATAGTATCCCGTCGCAAATACTATAAAAAAAATAAAAAAATAAATTATTAATAAATTATTTTAATTAATATAATAATAGAATTATAATTTACAAATGAAAATAATAAATTATTTTAATTACTATAATAATAGTAGAATTATAATTCAAAAATAAAAAATAATAGAATATTAATAAATGATTTAATTAATATAATAATATTACAATTATAATTCATAAATAAAAAAAATATTAATAAGTTATTTTAATTAATATAAAAATAATAGAATTATTTTACATTCAAATATTAAAATAATTCAAGTATTACAAAAAATATAATTAAATTATAATATTATAAAATTTTAATATATATATATAATTTTAATATATATATATAAAATTTAATATTATAAAATATAAATAATATTATTATTCATATTAATATTGTTATTTAAAAATATAATATTATTAATATTTTATAATGAGACAGAAACTACGAATAGAAAAAAAATATTTTGATTTCACAAATTTTATAACAGAAATACAAACTCTAATCTGAAGGAGGGGGGGGGGAGGTGGGGGATCTACAGATGGTGGTGGAGGAAACTCCATCCCTAAAGCATGAGTGAGTCTGCGCATGTACTCCATCTGCTCCTAATGCTACTACTGCCACCGACTCGCCTGCTCCTCGTACAGCTGCTGCTGGCGTCGACGCTCCTCCTCATGCTGCTGACGCATCTGCTCCTGCTCCTGTCGGAGACTCTCTATCTGTGCAGTCTGAGATCGCTACTGATCCTCATACTGTGTAGAAGAAGATGCACGAGCTCCTCTCGAGCTGGACGCCGACATCGCAGCACTGCCATAATAATCTCCGGGAGTCAGTCGAGAGCCGATACCAACTACCCGGCCCTTCTCGAAGTCATACTGGGTGGCCTGCATCCATGCCGCCTCATCAAACTGACGGGCAGTGGTCTGATCTGATGACTCGGCCTGACTCTCAGGCCGGGCCTGTGCCGCTGCGGCCTCATATGACTCCTATAGTTGCAATTTAAAATTAAAATTGTGAATATATTATATGCAGTTAATTTTTAAACTTGAAAACAAATAATACTGACCACGATGTGATGCTGACGATCACCTCTGAGCTCCCCAGTAGCAGGATCACTATACATCCTCCGATATACGTCGTACTCTGTAATATCGGGGTGCTTGACAACCTATAAGAATAAAAAATAAACTGTTAATATTTATAGTTATATAAAATATTTATAAATAATGTACGTACCAGATGTTGTCTATGAGTACTGAAAGAATGACTCCCAGCTCGATGAGTCACCTCCTGTCTCCCCCGATTCTGCCTCCCCACCGATGATCTCCTCTGAAAGGCACCACTCAACCAGTGCGCACATAATCCATCCCATACATGGGATGAAATATACTCTGGTCGGTGTGCTCTACATGACTCCTCAAAATCTGACACTCCTGCTTTCTTCATCGCATCTTTTCTTAAATTGTGCAAAAACTGACGAAGGTGATCACGCATGGCCACCTCCCATGCCTCGTGGATGGCGTTACGCATGGTATCCTCGATCGGATACTATAAACCCTACAAATAAATCAAAATATCAAGTTAGAAATGAAATAATTTTCAAAATAAAAATTATTTATTTACGTACGTACCAACCAATGGACAAACATGGCCTGCTGCACATCAATGGGAATCTGCTCCCATGTGGTCCACGACTGAGAGAAATAGTTGCGCAAAATAGCGCTTCCCTGTCCGACTGCTATATGCGGAAAACTGAAAAAATAATAAACATTTATTATGTGAATAGATTAATGAAATCTTAGTCAAATCCACAGGTTATCACACAGGTTATCACACCTCCGTGTGCGTGGATCAAACCCAAGACATGGACGTCGCTCGGGGACAGGGTCAGGAATCATCAATCGTGCAAGACCGCGCCCCCTCCGCGTACTCCCTGGAGCGCCTGCAGGCTGAGGGTCATCTGTCAGCAACTCATCCGCATCAAAAGTCAGGTCAGCATCCGCCAACGCACGAAATGTGGCGTCGTCCATCTGAAACAGAAAATGTTAATGTTAGAAAATAATTGATAATTACTATTATATATACATATATACATATTATGATTGTATATAAATACCATGGAATGCTATCAGTGTTCATCTTCATCATCATCTTCATATATGTCAATGTCATCTTCATATTCCTCCTCAACATCATCGATATCCATTCGAGTTAGAGTTGCTTCATCTCTTACCGTTTCAAATTCATATGTGACATCATTAACATCATCGTCATCACCGACTCTTAAATGTGGGGTGTCGTCATCGATAATCATGTCTCTTTGTAAAAAAGATTGATTTTGAGTACTCTCTTGAAAAACTTCAATTCTTTGCACATCAGTGAAAGCACATTCACTTTGACTAAACTGATTGTCTCAAATTTTGATTTTTATTACACTCCACCAATCAGTCAAGTCTCTTGATGTTGCACAGTACTTTGCATAATAAACTTGATATGCCTGTTGAGCCAATAAGAATGGTTCATTTACTGTGAGAACACTTTTACATTTAATATCGATGATTCCATGAGTCGGATGAACACGCACGCCTCTCTCTGTATCCAACCACCGACATTTGAACATGGTTATGTAATGTTGTCCAAGATAACAGAGTTCAATGATTTCATCAAGTATGCCATAAAAGTCAACTTCATTTTCTCGATGATGAGATCCTCTCAAGCTAACTCCACTGTTCATTGTTTTTTTCGATTCCCCATATGCATGTGTGTGGAATCGAAATCCATTCACCACATATGCATTATAAGTTTTAACAAGTTTGGAAGGTGGGTTACTCAATACACACAGCCGTTTGTCAATTTTATCAGCATGTCGAGACACCTGAAAATTTGTGAAATAATTATCAATATAGTAAACTATACATTGAATGAGTTGCTAAAAGATAAAGAATTTATGTTACCAGTTTTTGAAACCACTGAGAGAAATTTTTCATTCGACGTTCTTCGAGAGCAGCTGCTGTAATTTGTGGAATTTGTTTCTTGATATGATTATCATACAACCTATAAAAACCAAAGTTATTTACTGTAACATAAATGATAGAATAAGTGATATAAACACTTACACTACAACTGATGTCATCTCTTCACAGTTGAGCAGAACATACGTATGAGCTCTATGATGTTCATCATCTGAAAGCCAGCGTTCAGAAACTCCACCAAAACCAAGCTCTGACTGGTTGAAAACAGATAATTGATTGTCGATTTCATCAATATTCATCTCATTCCGTCTCATTCGGTTGTGTTTTGAAGGATACTCAGATTCAAAATAATGGGAGCAGAAAAAAGATATTTCCTCTTGCAAATAAGCTTCTGCAATAGATCCTTCAACAGATGCTTTGTTGCGTACTTTTCTTTTCAATTTTTGCATGCATCTTTCAAATGGGTACATCCATAGAAACTGTACCGGACCTCCACATTTGGCTTCATATGGAAAATGTAACATCAAATGTTCCATTGAGTCGAAGAAAGACGGCGGAAATATTTTTTCCAGTTTACATATAATTACAACAACATCTTTTTCAAGTTTGCCTAGAGCATCATAATCTGCCGTAGCCGCACAAATTTCCCGAAAAAAATGAGACATGTCTGTTATGGAATCCCAAATCACAGAATTCAACAGACCTCTTAATCCAATGGGTGGAATTCTCTCCATTATAACATGAAAATCATGACTTTTTAATCCAGTAATATGACCATTCTTTACACATCTACCCAAATTGGAAGCACATCCATCTGGAAGTCTCAAATCTGCAATCCACTGACAAAATAATAAACGGTTTTCTTTAGACAGTGTATAAGATGCTTTTGGTTTCAGTAACCTTTCTGTTCTAACATTCTCAAATAGTTCCAATTATGGACGCCTGCAAATTTGGGCAAGATCTAAACGTGCATTTACATTATCTTTTCTCTTTCCTAGCGTATCCAAAACTGTATGAAACAAATTATCAAAACAGTTCTTCTCAATATGCATGACATCTAACATGTGTCGGACCAAAAAATCAGACCAATATGGAAAATCCCAAAATATGCTACGTTTAATCCAATTGTGTTCTTTCCCAAAACCAGAAATTTTCTGTTGGTTTATTGTGGGACCAAAAATGATGGGAGGTAATGAAAATACAACCGATTTTAACTCCGAACCTGATAGCATTTTTGGAGGTCCATCCTTTTCAGTTGTTCCTTTTCTGAAATGAGATCTGTTTCTGCGAAAAGGATGATCAGCTGGAAGAAATCTGCGATGACAGTCAAAATAACAAGGTTTCTTTCCATGAATGAGCATAAATGCTTTGTTCTCTCCCATACAGTAAGGACATGATTTCTGACCATGTGTACTCCATCCAGATAACATCCCATAAGCCGGGAAGTCACTTATTGTCCACATCAATGCTGCTCTCAGTATGAAATTCTGTTTCGTTGCAACATCATATGTACTGACACCAGTACTCCATAATAAATTTAATTCATCAATCAATGGCTTCAAATAAACATCAATATTTTTCTTCGGATGTCCTGGAATTAGTAAAGTCAAAAATATATATGGATCCTTCATCAACATCCATGGAGGTAAATTGTACGGAGTTAAAAAAACAGGCCAACATGAATATTGACTACCATAAGATCCAAACGGACAGAAACCATCAGTGGAAATGCCCAGTCGAACATTTCTAGCTTCTAAAGCAAAGGATAGATGCACTCTATCAAAATGTTTCCATGAATCCCCATCGGCTGGATGATTCAAGCTTTTATCGGTTGAAATATTCTCTTTATGCCATGACATCATTGTCGCTGTATTCTTAGACATGAATAAACGCTGAAGTCTGGATGTAAACGGAAAATATCTCAACTGTTTTATAGGAATCAAACCAGACTTCCCGTGTTGTCCTTCTTTATATCTTAGTTGCCCACATGTGGGACAACTATCCAACGACTCATTTTCCCCAGAATATAAAATGCAGTCATTTGAACATGCATGAATCTTCTGACAAGTAAGTCCCAAATTTCGAACCAACCTCTTACTTTCATAGTAATTTGCAGGTAAAACATTTCCTTCGGGTAACAGTGTTTTCAGCAAAGAAAATATTTGGTCAAAACAGGTGTTTGACATTCCGTTATCTGATTTGATAGCCATAAATTTTGCAACTACTTCTAATTTGCTAATCTTGCAGCCAGGATATAATGCATCCTCAGCAGACTTCAATAACTCATAAAATTCTAACGGTCCCAACTCAGGATTTGAAGCTATATCAGCCGGAGTTTCTGTATGTTGAACAGATGAACCTGCAACATCATGTACTAAATCTTGAAACTAGGATGGATCCGGAATCAAGTTGGTATCACCTGCTCTGGAACTGCGTTCACCGTGTTGATACCAAAAAACATAATCTGCTTGAAAACCAAAACGCAAGAGATGTTCCCCCACTTTGTCAAACGTGTCAAACGTTCTCAATGCACATTTTCTACAAGGACATTTTATCTTTCCTTCTGAAACAAATTCTGGATTTGATGCCGCAAATGATAAAAAAATCTCCACACCCTCTATATATACTGGATTTAAACCAGAACCATTTGGATTTCTACGTTGATTTATCCATATGCGGTCATCTAATAATGACTATTGATGACCTCGTTGTTCCATATTTTTCTATAAAATATAAAAGCATTACTGGTTTTGAATAATTTGTTAGAAAAAACACAAGCAAGGATTGAATATATTGAGAATAAAGCAAAACCTGTTACAAATATTGATAATTTTAATATTATATTGATTTTTTATTTTTTTAATAATACTAATATAATTTTTTTTATAAATATTAATTATATAATAATAACATCATTACATTATTAGTATATTTTATTATTAATATTAAAATAATATAATTTTCTATATTATATACAATTCTCCTTTCATCTGTGTGTTTCACATTCTGTCTCCACATGTAATATTGGCATTCACTTTCACCTCTCCATTGGCGAGTAGGTTGATAATTTTGAAAAAAATGCCAATATTACATGTGGAGACAGAAAAAACACAGAAGAAAAGAGAATTGTATATAATATAGAAAATTATATTATTTTAATATTAATAATAAAATATACAAATAATGTAATAAGGTAATTATTCCTAATTATTGGTAATTATTTCAAATTATTGGTAATTATTCCAAATTATTGGTAATTATTCCAAATTATTGGTAATTATTCCAAATTGTTGGTAGTTATTCCTAATTATTAGTAGTTATTCCTAATTATTGGTAAATATTGGTAATTATTGGAAAATATTGGTAATTATTGGAAAATATTGGTAATTATTGGTAATTATTGGAAAATATTGGTAATTATTGGTAATTATTGGAAAATATTGGAAAATATTGGTAATTATTGGTAATTATTGGTGATTATTGGTAATTAATGGTAATTATTGGTAATTAATACTAATTATTGGTAATTAATACTAATTATTGGTAATTAATACTAATTATTGGTAATTAATACTAATTATTGGTAATTAATACTAATTATTGGTAATTAATACTAATTATTGGTAATTAATACTAATTATTGGTAATTAATAATAATTATTACTAATTATTCCTAATTATTACTAATTATTACTAATTATTGTTAATTATTCCTAATTATTACTAATTATTGTTAATTATTACTAATTATTACTAATTATTAGTAATTATTGCTAATTATTACTAATTATTAGTAATTATTGCTAATTATTGCTAATTATTAGTAATTATTGCTAATTATTACTAATTATTGCTAATTATTACTAATTATTGCTAATTATTACTAATTATTACTAATTATTGATAATTATTAGTAATTATTGATAATTATTAGTAATTATTGATAATTATTGGTAATTATTACTAATTATTGGTAATTATTACTAATTATTCGTAATTATTACTAATTATTCGTAATTATTACTAATTATTCGTAATTATTACTAATTATTCGTAATTATTACTAATTATTCATAATTATTACTAATTATTGGTAATTATTGGCAATTATTGGTAATTATTGGCAATTATTGGTAATTATTGGCAATTATTGTTAATTATTACTAAATATTGGTAATTATTGGTAATTATTAATAATTATTGTTAATTATTACTAATTATTGTTAATTATTGGTAATTATTACTAATTATTGTAAATTATTCCTAATTATTACTAATTATTGGTAATTAATACTAATTATTGGTAATTAATACTAATTATAGGTAATTATTACTAATTATTGGTAATTATTACTAATTATTGAGAATTTTTCCTAATTTTTCCTAATTTTTCTTAATTTTTTCTAATTTTTCCTAATTTTAGGTATTTATTACTAATTATTGCAAATTATTGCAAATTATTGGTAATTATTGGTAATTATTTGTAATTATTGTTAATTATTGTTAATTATTGCTAATCATTGGTAATTATTGGTAATTATTGGTAATTATTGGTAATTATTGGTAATTATTGGTAATTATTGGTAATTATTACTAATTATAAATAATTATAAATAATTATAAATAATTATAAATAATTATTACTAATTATTACTAATTATTAATAATTATTACTAATTATTCCTAATTATTACTAATTATTCCTAATTATTACTAATTATTCCTAATTATTCCTAATTATTCCTAATTATTCCTAATTATTCCTAATTATTCCTAATTATTCCTAATTATTTGTAATTATTGGTAATTATTGGTAATTATTGGTAATTATTACAAATTATTCTTAATTATTGATAATTATTGATAATTGTTCCTAATTATTACTAATTATTCTTAATTATTGATAATTGTTCCTAATTATTCTTAATTATTACTAATTATTACTAATTATTACTAATTATTGATAATTATTGATAATTATTCCTAATTATTCCTAATTATTCTTAATTATTGATAATTATTGATAATTGTTCCTAATTATTCCTAATTATTACTAATTATTACTAATTATTGATAATTATTGATAATTATTCCTAATTATTCCTAATTATTCCTAATTATTCCTAATTATTCCTAATTACTCCTAATTATTCCTAAGTATTCCTAATTATTCCTAATTATTCCTAATTATTGGTAATTATTGGCAATTATTGGTAATTATTACTAATTATTACTAATTATTGGTAATTATTGGTAATTATTACTAATTATTACTAATTATTGTTAATTATTGGTAATTATTCCAAATTATACATAATTATTACTACTTATTGGTAATTATTACTACTTATTGGTAATTATTACTAATTATTACTAATTATTGGTAATTATTACTAATTATTACTAATTATTGGTAATTATTACTAATTATTACTAAATATTCTTAATTATTGATAATTATTGATAATTGTTCCTAATTATTAGTAATTAAAAGAATAATTACCAATAATTAGGAATAATTACAAATAATTACAAATAATAACATTATTAGTATATTTTATTATTAATATTAAAATAATATAATTTTCTGATTTATATACAATTCTCCTTTCATCTGTGCGTTTTCTATCTCCACATACAAATAATACATGTGAAGACAGTAAACACACAGATGAAAAGAGAATTGTATATATATAAAAAATTATATTATTTTAATATTAATAATAAAATATACTAATAATGTAATAATGTTGTTATTCCTAATTATTGGTATTTATTACTAATTATTAATATTTATTCTTAATTATTAAAAATTATTACTAATTATTCCTAATTACCATTAACTATGAACAATACTAATAATTTAAATTTATTAAGTAAGAAAACAATATAAACATAATTAAATTACAACTAATTAAGAATAATTGAAACTAATAAAAAATTAAAAATAAATATTAAATTAAAATGAACATAAATACCTTGAAAATTGATCTGCTCTGATCGTTCTTCAAAACTTTAATATCAGCTCCGAAAAAAAAATTAAACTGAAGAAAAACTCAACTTTAGAAACAAAAGTTTGAGAGCAGGAGAAGATAGAGAATGAGAATGATTTGAAAAAAATGGATGGGGGTATTTATAGGTTAGATTAGTTGCGACGAGCCCATTTGCGACGGGTATCCCGTCGCAAAAACTAGTATTTGCGACAGGTACCGTCGCAAATACCTTAGCCCGCATTTATTACGGTCAACATGTAAATAGTTATTTGCGACGGGACCCGTCGCAAATACCTTTTACCGCCGCCGGTTATTTGCGACGGGAATATTTTCCCGTCGCAAATAGTTTTCCCGCGATTTGGCGCGCATCGCGGGAAAACTATTTGCGACGGGGAAAGCAATCCCGTCGCAAAAGCCCATTTATTTGCGACGGGTAACTACCCCCGTCGCAAATAAGTTTTTAACAGGACTATTTGCGACGGGATTTATTCCCGTCGCAAATAACCCGTCGCAAATACCCATTTTCCCATAGTGTTTATTCAATTCCTGTAACTCAATTAGGGCCATTATATAAGGTGTCTTTGAAATAGGCAAAGCACTAGGTATGATTTCTATTGAAAACTCAACTTCACGATTCTGTGGAAGACCTAGAAATTCTTCTATAAATACATCAAAAAATTCTTATAAAATAGGTTTATTATTAATGGTGAGTTTATCCCCAACCATTTGAGATAGATAACCTTCATTTATGGGAATCAAGACCCATAAGATGGAAGAAATTTACACCAGAAGTTCATATTCATCCTTGCATTGATAGATGATCATAGATTGATCCAGAATATGAAATGTGACTTACCTTCCTTAGAAATTGATATGATCTACATATAGAGAAAGACAATACATGACAAGAATCATATCAAATTCCACTAAATTAAGGATTACAATATTTTCAGGAAGCACTTTCCCACAAACTTCAACTGGAGAAGAATTATAAACTTTTGATGCGACCGTTGTGCCATTAGGAGTAGTCACAACTAACTCAACATCTACTTTTTGAGGTAATATGTTGATACCCTTATAAAATTATTTAGAAATAAAAGAGTGGGTGGATATAGAATCAAATAATTTTTTTTTACTTTAGAGTGGATGGTAAGTGTACCTTTCACCACTTCATTATCGTACTCCACATCACCAATAATGATTGTATGTGACTTTCCTTTATCTTTGTACTTAAGAGTTTTTTTTCATTGATCATCATCAATAACCCTTGGATTAGGGCATTGGTTTTCATAATACCCCATTTTCTTGCACTTGTAGAATTGATGTGTAGGAGGTGAATTATGTGTAGCCTTTTCTCTATTCGCATCATTAGACACCTTTTTCCCATCACTTCGGCATTCAACTGCTTGGTGGCCTTCTCGCCCACACTTAAAAAAAATTTCTAGTCCCTTTAAGAAAATTTCCTCTATTTTTATTTCCACACTTTGAGCATAAGAGAAAAACCCTCTTCTTTTCATTTTGGTCTTTAGATTTTCCCTTGAATACCATTTTTCTCTTCTTATCAAACCCATAGGACTGATGGGTTACTCCAATATCCATATCAATCTTGATATCACATCTAATGATTTCCTCAAAGCTATTGAAGTCCCTTATGGATAATTCCCTTAGAAGAATTGGTTTTAAGCCACTAAAGAATTGATCATTTTTACTCTCAATTTGGACAATAATTACAGAATCATACCTTGAAACTCTTATAAAAATTTCTTCGTACGTACCAACAAATTCATCATCCTTTTTCTTAATCTCATGGAACCCATTCTACATATTTTTTCAAATAATATGAGGAAATTACTTATTGAAAAATAAGTTATTGAACTCATCCCATTTCATAGAGTAAATTTCATCCCTTTTCCTCGTATTCTTGATAAGATCCCACCATTGATCAACCTCACCTTCTAAACAATAAAATAACAAGATGAATTTATCATTCTTTGAACATTGGAGAACTAAAAATATATTTTCAGTGATATTAATCCATTGTTCATCCACTAGTGGACCAGAAGACTGATTGAAAGAAGGTGGACACTGCCTTATGAAGGAATCAACATAACATTGTTCCCCCCTTTGCTCGTTTGGAAGTAATTCATGATTCATAGCTTGAAAAAGTTGTGTAAACATAGATATAAGATTTTTCATTCCATATCCCATAACATTTGGTTGTTCAGGAGGATAATTATTGCATTTCCCCTCACATTTATAATTATCGTGGTTCCTTCAGGTTCCGACGATTTACTAAAACCAAGAAACATATTGTGAGAAACACTTATCATAATGAAAAAACCACATAATCAAGAATAAAATTTCAATTTAGGGAACTTTAGGTTTTATACTAGGTTATTTATTATCATTTCTAAAAAACTAGGATTGTAGCTTATACTTTGACATATCCTTAGGGTTTCTACTAATGTTTTCTCATCCTAGTTGTCAAAGGATAACTATACCTTCACTCTGATACCAACTATAATGACCCATACTTTACATAAATATATATGACTTAAAAATTTAAGACTATTAATTAAAAAACACAACAAAACCACACTAGGACCATATAGGTTTAGTGTATTTAGAAACTGGGAAACATAAACAAATGGTTCATAAGACATGTACATTGTCTCCCGCTTATTCCATCATAACTAGACAGATTTTTAACATATCATACTTAATACCCTTCTTCATGACCTAGAGAAAAGAAACATACGAAAGGATGATATCAGATTATTTATAAGGTTAAAAAAGGGATATATAAATCATATCACAATCATAAGATATAAGAACATAACACTTGAAAATATAATCCTATATATAAAAGATCACGATATCATGTCATGGGATAAATCATAAAAGTTCATAAGAATTAATGAACATAATCCCAAAAGTTATAATATAAGACATAAAATTTTGTGTCATACACTTAATCATAGAAAATAATTTCATATTAGTCAAGGATCATTGCCAAGATCATTATATTGGAAAATGTCCATTACCGAATTGAGTTCACTCCTCATTCCAACCTTATATTACTAAACTGAGATAATTTCCCATTACATCCTTATATATCTCATGAGATATAAATATTTACCCAATTAATTAGAGGGAGATATAGGTCCCACCCATATCATAATTAAATAATTCTTATGTATGCCACAAAAACATAAATCATTCATCATAACATAACCCAAAGAATAAAATAGGTTTCTTAAACATCATTCTATCATAACATAAATCCATGTAAAATAAATGGATTTCATAAATAGAATTCCATCATAAAAATAATCACATCATAGGATTAATAGGTATAGTACAATTGAAACATAACCCTATTAAATAATTACATCTTATATAGAAAATAATTTTGATAGAACACTTGAAATTAATTCTTGAGAAAAATATCATTTCTTATTCAATAATATTTTGTTTTCTCAAAATTCCTCAAATTTTAAAAGAAAAAAATTTATTTGAAAATAAAATTGAAATATTGTAAAGGAATATTCATTGAAATAAGAAATTATGAAAATGTATAAATCCTATCATGTTGTATAAGTTAAAAGAAAACATTCTTCTCATATTTTTAACGAAAATTCAATAAGTACCTCATATCGAAAATGATAAAAGATTCCTTTCATACCGTTTAGTAAAAATTAACCACTGGGTAAAATTAACTTTATAAAATTTTTGAAAGATAAAAATAATATTTTTGGAATACATATTTAGAAAACATTGACATGTATGACAAATATATGCCAGTATATACTTACATATAAATAATCTCAGATAATAATGAGATTGCAAAATTATCCCTTACTTTAGGTCTGATATCCTTTGTATATATCCAAACCTCATGTATAATGATTTAAATAATTTCATTGACTTATTATAGAATCATATTAATTTTTATGACATCATATATGATCATATTATCATTTGTTTGTTAATAACATTTCATTATTACTTGTTATTTGTGTATTAATGACTTCGTTTTCTTATGCATGTTTTGTTGAATAAGTTCTCGTTATCCTTATTAGATCATATTTATATCAGTAAGAAATTATATTAACATAATATATACCATATTTATTAATTATATAAATTTATATAATCATTTTTAATGGATATCAAGTAGAATTAATCACATCTCATTGTGGAGACGGTAAGTCGTACGTATACACGAGTGACGATATCATTCCCATAATTGTGAAATGGTATGGATTTGGATGGTATATATTTTGTTCTATAATATATATAATGTTATAATAATCATATATAGTTATTATTTTCATCATTATACCCATCCAAGTAAGGTGTTGGTGAAAAAAAGATAACACCACAGTGTGGAGATGGTAAGCTGTATGTACGCACGCGCGGTGATTTCATTTTTCATAGGATGAATTGATGGTGAAATATGGTTGTTACATAACCATAATAACATCTTAGTATATAAGTGATATTGTAGTTATTACTTTATAATTAAATCAACTCGTGTAGAGTAAGTAGAAGAAGAAATAAGTTTTAAAGAATTGGTAGAGGAGATTACCTCTTCTTCGATGAGCTCCCTCTAGATCACCTCTTAAAGCACTAGGGGTTGTCTTTAGAGAAGACCAGAACCTCTAAAACGTGACTAGAGAAGTTGAGAGGGGAAATGGGAAGGGTATGAACTAGATTTTAGGTTCATAAGGAAGTGAAATAAGTGAGGGAGGAGGTGCCCTTTTATAAATGATGTGAGTTGCACTTATGGAATATCCAAATTATTAATTCATAATAAACTAAAACCACATTAAAAAAAATAAAAAATGTCTTAGTTTCGAAGATGAGATGAGTTAAGGTTGTAATATAATCAAAAAATAATTTTTAGACATGTCTTTTTACATCCATTTAAACCTTATCATTTTAATTTAACACTTAATTATTCTATTTAATTTTAACTAAGGTAACAAATATTTTAATATTAAAAGGGTGAAATATTTACTTATTTGATGTCAATTAGACCATAAATTAATATTTTAAAACATTATAGACCATATAATAATTAATATATATTTTAAAAAATTGTTTTATTATTTTTAAATAATTTAATAATACATTATTTTGATAAAGCATCAATAGTGTGAATTTTGACACTATTCAATTAATTGATTTTAAAAAATATGAAGATAACAATTAAACTTAGAAAAAAATATTTTATTATATTCCTAATAGTTAAATGTCATATAAAAAATTTGTTGGATATATTAATTATCCAAAATTATATTTATTTTAATATTTTAATCACATTTATTTTTTATCTACATTAATACAATAATTACTACATCAATTTTGAATAATTATCTAATATAATTATTTATTGAATAAAAATTAAAAATAAAATTCTAAGACTAAGATAAATCTTCTATATTTAATAATAATAATTTTATTCGAATATATTTTCTAAAAAATAAAACATTAAAAATGTTATATTTATTAAAACATGAGTGTGAAAAATTTAACATCACTTTAAATAAAATATTATAAGTGTCATAATATTTTCCAAATGGCTCCAAATGGTCAATAACTAGATCATTGGATTATTATAGTAGATATATAATCTAAAAATAATTTTTTTCAGGTGTTTGAGTCTTCTAATGATTATTATCATTTTAATAAAAATTATTTTATTGATTTTTCATCAATTAAATAATTTCTACATCATAAATGTATAATCCTTTAAGGTAATTATTTTTTTCTTAAGAATTAAAAATAAATTACCATGATAAATAAAAACATTTTAACTTTCAAAATTGTTTTTATAATCAAATTTATCTTCTATATAACATTATATATAAAATGATATTATTATTATAATTTGAGAATGACATATTTAACTTTTCTTTAAATAAAGTAAATTAAATGTCCTATTCTCATCCAAGTGGCCTCTAAAGGATACCATTTCTACCAATGGATGATTTATGTCAAAAAAGTCATACAATGATTTTAGGACAAGTTTTGTGGTAAATTTATAATATTTTTTTACCCTTAATTACCCGATTTACCCTTTTATCGTATTAATAAAAATTACCAGTTACTATTCATAATGTTAAGAAATAAAAGAAAGATATTTAAATTATTTTTAAATACTGATTAAAAATATTTAATCCATTTTAAAAAATTAAAAACACATAAGTTTTAGTAATTAATTTAAAATTAATCTCGTTGTTGGAATGAGAAAACAGGTTTTAAAAGTTAAAACATTACAAAATATTAAAATATTTTTACATCTGAATTCAATGTAAAATTAATTATAATGAACTAAATTATATTAATTTATAAAAATATATTATATTTATACTTTAAAACCATTCAATAATATAATTTAACCCTAATATTTTTTGATGATAAAAGTTTCTTTCAATTAAAATTTAGTATATTTTCACTATTCCTCAAAACTTGAAAGTTATAAGAAAAATATCAAAAATTCATCCAAAGTAAATTTTTATATCCCACTAAAAAAAAGAAGTTTATGTTTTCATATAAACATTATTAATGTATCAATATTTTAATTTAAAATGGGTTCTCCATAAAAAGGCGGTAAAATTACCCTTTTGAAAAAATATAGGTTTTTATACCTCAAATAGGATTTACTCATATGTCACGACCCGTCCTCGGGGCCCGTGCCGTGACTACCCCAAGCCCGCCTTCCATAGGCCAGGGGCTGGCGACTAGCACCAAAGGTGTAAATACCGATAACTGGGAAGGAATTGCCTTTATAAAAGTAAACTAAACACCATAGAGTACAAGCGGAAGTAAAACACTAAGTACAAAAGAAAGTGCTGAATAGTAAATGGGCCAGAATAAAAACCCTACTGAAAGTACAGCTACAACTGAACGAAAGTACAAAAAAAAGACAAACAACTGGAAGAAAGGAAGCAGCTCCTGGGTCGTCCTCCTCGGATCCTACCTGAAGGGTAGGTACAGATAGCGCAGCTCCTGGATCGTCCACCACGGATCCTTCCTGAAGGGTAAGTACAGATAGCGCGGCTCCTCAATGCTCTTGCCCGTCAACCCCCTCCGAGTGTCGTCTCTCCATGAAGTCCACCTCCGGATACTGACTCGTCGTGTGGTCCACCTCCGGGTACCATCCAGTCCTCGAACACTCGGCCTCCGTCAGCGCTGCCCGTCGTCTGAAACCAACACAACGAGGTGCGGGCATAGCCCGTGCATGGGTGAGTATAACGATACTCAGTAGGGACCCCAAGACCCTCAAGGTCTCACTAAAACCAACAAGTATAACCATAAAGAAGATCTCAACAGATAACCTCTACTTAAGTATATGCCCATACAAATACCTAAGTTATCAAGTAACCCATCTCAATCATGAGGAACACAAAGATTATGAAATCAATGGATAAACACCACCCAGGTATATGCCCACATATATACCTAAGTTATCAAGTGACCCATCTCAATCATGAGATAACACAAAGGTCAAAGACTCAGCTCAAACCCGGATTTTCATTATTGAAACCGCAACTACTGATGAGCCCGTCTCTGGAGTGTACAGTGATCATGTAACAACTCTGAGGTACTGCTCATTAATCTAAGTCTGCTGAGGTACTCCTCCTGTCGAGTACCGCGGGTCTTCCACCTCACACATTAGTGCTCCTCCGCCATGGGTCTGCCACCTCACACAGTAGTGCTCCCCCTCATAGCCTACAGAGGTACTCCTCCTATCGAGTACCGCGGGTCTTCCACCTCACACAGTAGTGCTCCTCCGCCATGGGTCTGCCACCTCACAAAGTAGTGCTCTTTACTGGTCTATTCTAGTCACTCCGAATCGAATCGGACAAGCAGTCATTGTCACAACCAGTTACACGGTCCCCACACTTTGTATGCTCGTCTCCAGGAGGGTCCGCTCCACGAGCTGCAGGTTGATACTTCAAGTATCACAAGTCCCACGAAGAAATATCTCAAAGTACCGCCTTGTCATAGGGGTCTCAACGCAATAGACAGCGCGTCAATCGGACGCCCGGTCTGTGAGTTATTAGCCTTTTCGTCCCAGGGGCCCGGTTGGTTTCATGCGTGAACCAACCCGGCCGTATCTCAACTGTACCCCGAACTCTCATAGGGTACTCATAGGGACCGTTTCTCAACGTGATCACCAACGCCGCTGACGGTTCATCAAACGGACGTCCGGTCTGAAAGATATCAGCTTTTCCGTTCCAGGGGCCCGGTTGGATTTCAGGTACAATCCAACTCGACCATACTCCAACTGCATCCAAACCTTGGGCGAAGTATGCCAAAAGTTCTGTCTCCTCAATAGGAATCCAAAAAAGTCTATGGCACGTCAATCAGACGTCCGGAGATCAAGATATAAGCGTTTCCGCTCCGAGGGTCCGGTTGATTTCGTGAACGAACCAACCCGGTCGAAACCAAAGTACTCTGAAACCTTGAGTGTAATATACCGAAACGACCGTCTCGATCCAAGGATATCTATGCAACTGATGGTGAGTCGATCGGTGGTCCGTGGCCCACGATATGGGAAAAAGAACAAAGAGGTCCGAAAATGGGGGGTCTGGGCCCGGACCGACCCGGCCCAACCCCCCTGGGTCGGCCCGAACTGGGTCAAACCCCCCGTTTTCGGACCTCTTCGGTCTTTTTCCCATATCTTGGGCCACAGACCTCCGATCGACGCACCATCAGTTGCGTAGAGATCTTTGGATTGAGAGGTTCGTTTCGGTATATTACACTCAAGGTTTCGGAGTACTTTGGGTTTGGCCGGGTTGGTTCGTACACAAAACCAACCGGACCCTCGGAGCGGAAACACTTATAACTTGAGCTCCAGACGTTCGATTGATGTGCCGTCGACTTTGTTGGATTCCTCTTGAGGAGAAAGAACTTTTGGAATACTTCACCCAAGGTTTGGATGCAGTTGGGGTATGGCCGAGTTGGATTGTACCTGAAATCCAACCGGGCCCCTGGAACGGAAAAGCTGATATCTTTCAGACCGGACATCCGTTTGATGAACTGTCAGCGGATTTGGTGATCACGTTGAGAAATAGTCCCTATGAGTACCCTATGAGATTTCGGGGTAAAGTTGAGATACGGTCGGGTTGGTTCACACACGAAGCCAACCGGGCCCCTGGGACGAAAAGACTAATAACTCACAGACCGGGCGTCCGATTGACGCACCGTCTATTGCATTGAGACCCCTATGACGAGGCGGTCCTTTGAGATACTTCTTCGTGGGACTTGTGATACTTGGAGTATCAACCTGTAGCTCATGGAGCGGACCCTCCCAGAGACGAGCATACAAAGTGCGGGGACCGTGTAACTGGCTGTGACCGATGATTGCTTGTCCGATTCGATTCGGAGTGACTAGCATAGTCCAGTGGGGAGAACTACTTTGTGAGGTGGAAGACCCATGGCGGAGGAGCACTACTGTGTGAGGTGGAAGACCCGCGGTACTCGACAGGAGGAGTACCTCTGTAGGCTATGAGGGGGAGCACTACTGTGTGAGGTGGCAGACCCATGGCGGAGGAGCACTACTGTGTGAGGTGGCAGACCCACAGTACTCGACAGGAGGAGTACCTCAGCAGACTTAGGTTAATGAGAAGTACCTCAGAGTTGTGACAAGATCACTGTACACTCCAGAGACGGGCTCATCAGCAGTTACGATTTCGATAATGAAAATCCTGGTTTGAACTGAGTCTTTGACCTTTGTGTTTACCTCATGATTGAGATGGGTCATTTGATAACTTAGGTATATGTATGGGTATATACCTGGGTGGTGGTTATCCGTTGATTTCATAATCTTTGTGTTCCTCATGATTGATATGGGTTACTTGATAACTTAGGTATATGTATGGGCATATACTTAAGTAGAGGTTATCTGTTGAGATCTTCTTTGTGGTTATCCTTGTTGGTTTTAGTGAGACCCTGAGGGTCTTGGGGTCCCTACTGAGTATCGTTATACTCACCCCTGCACAGGATATGCCCGCACCTCGTTGTGTTGGTTGCAGACGACGGGCAGCGCTGACGGAGGCCGAGTGTTGGAGGACTGGACGGTACCCGGAGGTGGACCACACGACGAGTCAGTATCCGGAGGTGGACTTTATGGCGAGACGACACTCAAAGGGGGTTGACGGGTGAGAGCATTGAGGAGCCGCGCTATCTGTACCTACCCTTCCGGTAGGATCTGTGGTGGACGATCCAGGAGCTGCGCTATCTGTACCTACCCTTCTGGTAGGATCCGAGGAGGACGATCCAGGAGCTAATTCCTTTCTTCCAGCTGTTTGTCTTTTTCTTTTGTACTTTTATTCAGTTGTAGCTGTACTTTCAGTAGGGTTTGTATTCTGGACCATTTACTTTTCAACACTTTCTTTTGTACTTAGTGTTTTACTTCCGCTTGTACTCTGTGGTGTTTAGTTTACTTTTATAAAGGCAATGCCTTCCCAGTTATCGGGATTTACGCCTTTGGTGCTAGTCGCCATCCCCTGGCCTATGGAAGGCGGGCTTGGGGTAGTCACAACACGGGCCCCGAGGACGGGTCGTGAAAAATTGGTATCAGAGGAGTCGGTTCTACCGCAGAACTTATAACTCTGATATTTCCTTTCTGTGAAGCAATAGTGTTAAGGGTACCAAGTGCAGTTTTCAGTTTAGGGAGTCCAGTGTTGGTGAGGGCGGCCGACATATCCATACACTAGGACCCTGAAAACTGATTTCCGACTTTGTGCATGAAAACACTGATTGCGTGTGTGTTTCCAGAAGTTTTTAAAAGTCATCTCAAACCAGGTCAGCTCAGCAGGTATAAATTGTTTAATCGTGTCATGTTTGTTTCTTTCAGGATGCCTCCCCGCGGACGACCAGATAGAGCCCCGAGAGTTGTTCGTACTGACAGCCCGCCGAGTGATGTGGCCTCAGTACATGGCCCTATCCGAGTTGAGGCACCAACAGAGGCACCAGCGGTACTACTACCCGTTGGGCCACCGATGCCACTAGCTCCAGCAGTAGAGGGTGCACGTCGCTTGAGCGCACTGCACGAGTTCCAGCGCCAGAGGCCACCCAGGTTCAGGGGAGAGACGGACCTACAGGCGACTGAGGATTGGATGGAGGCTATGGTGAGAGTCTTCAGGCTAGTGGGGACGCCATCAGACTTCATTGTGATCCTTTCTGCCAGCCTTCTTCAAGCAGCAATAGGCAGATAGTGGAGCCTGATGCTCCAGATGCATGACGAGGCGACACTTCTATGGGAAGACTTTGAGAGCCTATTCCGGGAAGAGTTTGTACCATACACCCTTCGAGCGGTGCGTATACAGGAGCTACTTCAGCTGTGGCAGGGCAGCATGACAGTGGCACAGTATTCAGCGAGGTTCACAGACCTCTCGCTCTACTCCACAAATATGGTACGGGACCCGTTCTTCAGGTCCCGAACCTTCGAGTAGGGTCTCAGGCGAGAGATTAGAGCTTCTGTTGTTTCTCACAGAATTCCGACGCAGACAGGGGTGTTGGAGGAGCCCTCTTAGTGGAGAGTTTCCTTGATGAGCAGTCTACAGCAGCAGGACCCACCACTAGGTGGCATGCGGCAGAGTCTTCTGTAGCAGGCAGTAGACAGATGACGCAGAGGTCCAAGAGGACCAGACCTACAGGTGGTCGACCACATGACTCAGGGTCGGTAGTGCGAGGCACCAAGGGGAATGACAGAGCCAGACCTTCCATGCAGTGTTACTCCTGTGGCAGGATTGGTCACATGGCACGTGACTGTCCGACCCTCCATGCAGATGACCAGCAGTTAAATGAAGAACCTCCCAGACAGAGGCAGAGGTTCGATCAAGGAAGACCGCTAGGAGCTGAAGGCCGAGGGAGGGGAGCTGGCTGTGCAGCTGGAGGTGGACTAAGCTTCGAGGTGTTGCCACCACCACCACCAAGTGGTCCACCCCGACCGCAGGGAACAGGTGGACATGGGAGAGCTCAGCTTCAGGCAGCAGAAGCTTACGACTACGGAGCTCCGGAAGCGAGTGGACAAGAGCGGAACTAGTGGTGTATATCTAGTTCCATGTTGTTGTTGTTACATTTGTGTCTTTGTACCATGAGCTGCAATAATATAAAGACACTTACCTTTGTGACATTTGCTTCCTTCCCTTTTGAGTACTAAGAGGTTCCGGTTTAAACTGTTGACTTGACCCTCACTTTCGAGATTCCTACTGGAAGAGACCCAGTGGTCTCACGCTGATGCCGTCAGTGTGACTCAACCCTTATAGGTGAGAGTGATGGTTGGATCTCTTGGTAGTAACGCCGAGGCCTTATGACGTCGTTCATGGCATGAATACATCATTCTTGTCCGGATTGACTATATTAGGCAAAAAACTTGGTTCATCCAGGGGATAAGACCAGATTTCTCTTATCAGAAAAGAAGAAATCATAGTAGCTCTTGTGGGACCAGAGAAGATCCAGGTCATCCAAGAGCAGATGAGGACAGCTCAGATCCGACAGAAGCCTTATACTGACAGGAGGCAGAGACCACTATAGTTTGAGGATGGCGACCATGTTTTCTTACGGGTCTCACCTCGACGTGGAATTACGGAGACGTGGATGAGGCGACAAGTTATCTCCGAAGTTCAACGGACCTTTCTAGGTCCTTATCAGGATAGGCGAGGTGGTTTACCACTTGACCCATCCACCTCAGTTGAACCAGGTGCATGATTACTTTCATGTATCTCAACTGAGGAGATACGTGCTCGACCCTTCGCATATCATCGACCATGAGAGCTGGACTTGGGAGATGGGGTGACTTTCTCGGAGGTTCCAGTGGGGACCAAGGATCGACAGGAGCAGATCCTACGAGGACGGACGATTCCTCGGGTGCACTTTCTTTGGGAGTAAGAGAATCTCCAGGTAATCACATAGGAGCGGAAGGCTCAGATGCGTGCTTAATACCTCTTTTGTATCCCTAGTTTGTGTTATAACTTTACGGGGACGTAAATCCCTGAGGTGAGAGTAATGTAAAGACCCGGAAATTTCAAAGAAATTTTTTTATTAATTTTCTTTGGAATTTTACAAGAACGCAGTTTCTGACGGCGCCTGATTCCGAGGCCCGGTGAGCCCGGAATCAATTTCCGAAGTTTAGCTCGGGTACATTCAGTGAACGAACGAGCGGGTTTTCCTATCTTTTGAACCGGTACTCGGAAAAAAATTCCAAGGGCACTAATGGAATCGCAGCATCGGTAATTGCTTAGAAACACCTTTTTCGGATTTGCGTTTGCTCGGGTGTGGTTTTTAATTTTTGGGGTTAAGTTAAGGAATAAAATAAAGTGGTGCGACAATTTATTTTATTTTACTTAAAGCAGCTTAACCAAAGTTAAGCGGATAAGGTGGAACCCACAATATTCTACCCACTTGGTAGGATATCTGTGAGGTGGGGCCTGAACGAGACCCACCATTTCTTTCCTTCTAAGTAACGCACCCGCACCCCCTTTTAATGAAGTCAACTGTGCGTTTACTCTGGTTAAGAAACGCCTTATTAATTTGGGCGGTTTAATCGTTACAATTAATTCTTTGGATTAATTGTTCATTTCGTTTCTTTTAAAATTCAAACGTTGGCATGTGCATTAATAAAATAAGATGACTCTTATTTTATTTTTTGTTGGAATTATGGTTGTGGGAGCCTTTGGGAGAAAAAGATAAGCCTTGAGGAACTTCTTCGTTCTTCAACAAAGAACGCACCGCCATCGACGAAGAACGCCGACCTCCGACGGCGGACGATAGCGAGAGGCGCCTTCCTCGGAGACCACCTAACACCAACGACGTTCCTTCCGTGATGCTTCTTCTGTGGCAATCCTCTTCTTCCACGACAATCCTTTTCTTCCACGACGGTTAATT
This sequence comes from Viscum album, assembly GCA_963277665.1. Taxonomy (NCBI): domain Eukaryota; kingdom Viridiplantae; phylum Streptophyta; class Magnoliopsida; order Santalales; family Viscaceae; genus Viscum; species Viscum album. The sequence goes on from OY728161.1 coordinate 105,984,064, forward strand.
CCGCGACGCACGCTCGTTCGACGACAACATTGAGGTAGGGGTTATGTGTTTTAATTTGTGAAATATTTTGTCATCTGACCCCGTTCTTTTGGACCACTTGATATCGTTTAACAGGAGGGGTCCGTACCGCACAAACACGGTCGACCCTCCTCCCTTATTATTATTTGTTGTTGCGGTTCGAGGGAAAGTAACACGGTGCCGTCGCACCGCGCGGGAACGAGCGGCAAGGAATGCGCGGCGCCGTTGCGCCATGCATTTGAGAATTGAACCAAGCTGCGTCGCCGTCATGCCACACCGGAAAGAAACCGAAGACACCGCGGCCGAAGCGGGGCCGCGGCGGAGGGGCGCGGCGCCGTCGCGCCACGCCAGACGGACCAAGGCCGCGGCTTAAGCCGCGGCGGAGCAGCGGAACCGGTGGCCGGACCGTGGAAGAACCGAGGGTTCGAAACCCCCGGCTGGCCGGACGTGAGCGGCACCATTAAGGGGCCGTAGTTTCTTCACGCGGGGGCAGCACCCCCCACATCCGAACGGCTCGGCCGTTCGGCCGAGCCCCTGGCCAGCGCGCCAGCGCGCCGCACGCCGGGCCGGCTGCTCTGGCCAGTCCGCCAGACCGGGCCGCCAGGCTAGGCCGCGCCCAAGAGGGCCAGACCCGGACCCGGTTCGGGTCGATCCGGTTCGGGTCGATCCGGTTCGGGCCGACCCTGGGGGTATCGGGCCAGGTCAGACCGGGCCCGAACCCCCTAATACCGAACCTCTTTCGGTCCGTTGCCCATAACTTGAGGTGCAAACCTCCAATCAACGCACTGTCAGTTGCGTAGAGATCCTTGGACCGGGGACGGGTCGTGACATCATACCCTATGACTAAAAATATATTGGATGAATATAAAAAATATTTTATTATATATTTTATTAATTTAATTTACTAATTTTAATTCATTTAGTTTAAAAAATAAAAATATTTTCTTTTTATTTAATTAGTTTATATTTTCCATAAATAATTAGTAGCTAAATAATTCACCATACATTTTCATATATTAGTTATATTTGTTCATGATAACTTAACAGATAGGTTATAATGGTCATTTTATACCAAGGGTGTCTTAAATTTTTTTAAACTCATGATTGCGTGCAATGAAATCTATTGATGAATTATTTAAATAAAATATTTCATAAAAACATCTGGGTGTTATAGTGTAATGACCTGATCTTCTTATAACAAGTGGTTATCATCAAAGGTGATGAGGTTGGAAGTGAATCCTAGGAAGGTGTCTCTATTTAAGGTAATTTTCTCTGGATTACCTTTAAATTATGAATCAAATTTGGTTTGTGTTTATCAAATTTTAATTGAGTTGATTTATGGTTGATGTTTATCCCATGTTGTTGTGTTTATGGATTGATTTAGAAATATCGATGCTTGATAAGGGGTTTTATAATTGGGTGGTGGAAGGTGTACACCCCAAGTTTTTGATTAAATGGATAAAAGGGGTTTTATAGATTTAAATTAAATTCTAAAATAATTTTAGAAATGGTTTTACCTTATGAATGGTATTTTCATGAAATGAGAATGTTTTTTTATGAAACTGTATTTGAAAAAGATTTGATTTATATAGAACTTGTTTGTGATTATGTTGGCATGGAGTAGAACATGGGTCAACTGGTGTATGAGTGAGAGGTAGTCCAAGAGATCATAAGAGCCTTAGGGGAGGAATACCAGCTTCAATTTTGGTTTCCAAGGTACCATGAGATCTTTTGGGGAGGAAGATCACAAGATATTTCATTTGGTTATAGAGAGACCATGATAGATCTTGTATTTGTGATCAAGGAATGAGATCTTCCACTTTGATTAGCTAGATAGCATATTTTATTTAGACTATAAGGACCTAGCCGTAAAACATTACATAATCTTAAATTTTAGTCATCAACTTACATTCTTTCACATTGAGTATATTTTCAAGTTTAGAGTTTTAGAGAATTAAGATATAATATATACACAACATTCCATATTAATAAGAAGTGGATAGAACTAAACGATATCAATTTATTCCAAAATATAAGACATTAAAAATAAAACATTATTTATTTAATGAATATTTATAAAATTCATCATAACTTCCATCTTTCTCTTACCCATCCTTATAACCTGTGAAAAATATTTTAAAATCTTGGGATGAGCACAAAAGCTCAGTAAGGGATATAAAGAAAGAAATAGTTAGTCAAGTGATGAAAAAAACCAATAAAACCCATTTCATAAAAACTCATTAGCATGAATAAAAAAATAATATAGTTTCACTGTGACATATTTACCATATCACTCCTACATTCACCCTTACACATGGAATAACCATTCGGTCAACTTCCATCTCTAGAGTACCCAATGCATTGGAGAGCTGTAATGGGGCTCACCCTTCATATCTTGAGCTATAATGGGATCAAACCAACATATCTTGAGTTATTATAGGTATAAAACCATCATATCTTGAGTTATAATGGGATAAAACCATAATAAACAATGTCTAAGGATCATATCATGAATAAAACTCTTGATAACATATTTAAACACATGACCAAAAACACTTTCGGATATCAAAATACCATATTCTTGTAAAAAATAACTTTTAAAATATAAAAGAAGCTCACATAATAATGAAATCATAATATTCAAAGATAAATTTGAAAAAATATAAAGAATTTTTTTTAGTAATAAAGCGTCATTAAATAGGGATAAATCTATCATGTCTTAAAAAAAGAACAATCTTTTTGAATTTTGTAAAAGATAATTTAAAAGGATTTTAAAAGGAAAGTCCCTTACACAACACAAGAAAAAGATCCCTTTTCAAAACACATGATAGAAATTAAAACAGTAATAACCATATAAATACATTCATAAAAACCATTTTGAAAATATGGACATAAAATAGAGAGATTTATAATAATAAATATTTAAAACAATTAAAACAGTGTTTTAGTAAAAGAGTCCCTTACCTTGAGTTTGAATTCCTTAAAAAGTGTTCAAACATCATATATAATGGTTTAAATAGTTTTATTAATATACTAAAGAACTAAACTCATGTTTATAATTACTTTAATTATCTTCTTATAACATTTTCCACCCATTTATTAATAATATTTTTTTATTTTCATTGTTTCAGGTGCATTCTTTTCATGCTTTCCAAGGTCGGATTATTTATGGTATTCTTTTTCAAAATGAAATAATAATCTAGAATTTATAAAAAATATATATTTAGTTCATTTTAAACAATTAAATCTGAATTTAAACTTTCCATGACTTCGGTGAAAGGGAAATGAAAAATCATCATCCATGAAGGCAGTGAATTGACGCACCACGAACGATGATTTCGTTATTTAAGAATAAAATGAGAAGATGAGATATTTCTATGATGAATATACCATAAAAAACAAAATTATAGTATATATGTGATACTATAGTTGTCATGAAACATTGGATAAGAGGTGGGTATAAGGTATAAGTTAGAAAGAAATTTAAAAGAGAAAAGGAATTCACCACTTAAAAAATTCTCCTTGAGAAGCTTCTTAAAGATCTTAAAAGTTGTCTTTTTGTGAGACCAGTAGCATAATAATGTGGTAAGTGATGAGTAGGAGGTAATTTTACAAAGTTTTTATGAACAATAAGGCTTAAGGTTATGAAATTTTTGAAGGAAGGATCCCCTTTTTATAATTGAGGTGATGGGTAACTTAGAAATTACTCAAATTATTAAAATAATAATAAATCTATTATATGATTGAAGACTTAAAAAAGGCCTAAAAATCACAGGATATCCCATTTTAGAATGAATATTATCATTTTTGGCTTTTTTCATTATTTTTTAAATAATTTAATAAAATATTTTATTCATGGAAAAATAATTTTTTTCAAATTAAAAACTATTCACAATCATGAGATTAAACACATCAAAACAAAGTTTGCAATTTGAATTAATTTTTCATCATATATTATACATATTATAATTACCTATAATAATAATTAATTTACTTAAAAATATCAAATTATATTTATTTTACTATTTTTTAAAATCATTAATTTGATTTATTCAATAATTAAATATTTACTCCATCATAATTGTTTAAGCCATTAAGGCAATTATTTATTACCTAAAAAATTAAAAATAAAATTATATGAAAAATATAATTTTATAATATTTCTAAATAATATTATTTTTTGAAAAAACTTTTGAAAAATCTCATATTAAAATATTATACTTATTGAACATTATAGTGTGAATAAGTTGTCTTTCTTTTTAATAAAATAATATAAAGGGACTAATATGATCCATGTGGGTCCAAAATGTCTCAAATTTGAATCTAAAAATTATAATAGTAAAAAATTAATTATATAAAAAGTTTTATCCACAATTTAGGTCATTTAATAATTCTTATAATTTTAATAAAAACATTTTATTTACTTTTCTTATGCTTGTACAAGCACTGCATCAGCATTTCACAAATATTAACGTTAATTATTTAAAAATAAATTACTATCATAAAAAAATTTAATTAAGGTCAAAATAAAATTCTATATTCATTAAATATTTATATTAATTCATATACATTTCATGATAACATCTTAAATTTTTTATTTTGTCTTTTCTTTCCCTGCACAAGCATTACAAAAAAATTTGGATAAGATTAATGTTATATGACTATAAAATTCAAAATTAATAGTCAAAAAAATCAACAATACATAATAATTAATAAATTAGTCTTTAAAATAATTTTTAACACTCAATTATTATTTATAAATAACCAAATTTAACATTTATAATGCTGTGCAAACACTGCATCGACACTGAAAATAATTTTTATAATTATCATGAATATAATATAATTATCATGTTACAAGTTATTTCTGTACAATATTTATCTTATAATATCATTATTTAATTATTAAATAAATTTAATTAATTTCATATCCTAATTATGTCTTCATGACGTCACAAAAAATATCGTATAAAAAAAACTGTATTTTTTACTATTCACCAAAAATTAAACTTTTTGAGAAAATTCTAAAAAATTCATATCAAGATAATTTCAACATTTTGAATTCTAAAATGAAATTATTTTTTTCAAACAAAAATTTTATAATTTAAAAATTAATGCTTTAAAATAAATAACCATATAATAAATTATTTATTTTAGGAAATACTTTTTAAATCAAGAATACTAATAAAATAATTATTCTATAAATACTTGGGTTTTTAAATTCTACCCCCTTTTGAAGTTGAATCCTCTCAGTTTTTATTTACTTATAAACAAATGAGGATAATTTTCCCTCATAGCATTTTCAGATTCCCATGTTGCTTCTTCAACTATGTGGTTTCTCCACAAAAACTTAACTTGGAAAATTACCTTATTCCACAAAACTTGCTCTCTGAGATCAAGATTATGAAATGGTTTATCTTAATAATAAAGGTTCTATTCCAATTAAACTATTTCTGGACTCTAAAAATGAGATGGATCTAGCATATACTTTCTTAACAATGAAACATGAAAACATTGTGTACTTGAGATAAAATCAGTGGCGAAGCTACTCAATAGGCAACTGGTCTAACTTTCTCTAAGATTTAAAAAGGTCTAATGAACTGTGGACTTAAATTTATTTTTTTAAAAAAATATATAACACTCTTCTAAGGATATATTTTACATGATCACTTACCTCTAATGAAAGGTTTTCCCTCCTGTTATCTGCATAAAATTTCTGCCTGCTATGAGCTGTCCTCATGTGTTGCTAAATATACTAAACTTTTTATGACATTTTATTTACTAATTCTGGTCACATAAACTTATTTTTCCCAACTTTATCCCAAAATGATGTAGTTTGACACCAATTTCCATATAATTCTTTAAAATTTTCTATTTTTATACTTGAATAAAAACTATTATTATAAAAAAACTCAACTAAAAAAATATTCTCATCCCCAATTCCCTAATAATCCATTGGACAAGCTCGTAGCATTGCCTCAAATGTATGAATTGTTCATTATGACTACCCATACTATTGAGGATGAGAAGATGTATAGAAATTTAATTCTATTCCCAACAACTTCTGAAGAAATTTCTAAAATTTAGAAGTGAACCTAAGATCATGATATGATACAATAGAGAGAGGAACTCCATGCAAACTAAAAATTTCTTTGAGGTATAGTTGAGAAATATGATCTAGATAAATAGTGTCTTGAATAGGAAGGAAATGAATATATTTAGTCAAAATATAAACAATAACATATATTGCATTGTTACCTAGATATGTCTTTGGTAGTCCCACCACAAATTCCATGGATATATTTTTCTATTTCCACTATAGAACTTCCAAGTATAAAGCATCCCATTTGGTAACTACTACTCTTCTTTAACCTATTGACATGTCAAAAATTAATGGTAAAATTTTCAATATCTATATTCATTCAATCACACCAGTAATACTCTCAAAGGCATCTATACATCATTATGCTATCAGGATGAATTGAAAAAGGATAACTATGAGCTTCATTTAACAATTATTTCTTCAGCTAGAAAATACAATCCACACACAATATCTTTCCAAATATAGAGACACAATATTTATGAACACTAAATTTAGAAAAATCACCTTTCTTAACTAGTTCTACCTTTTTCTGCAACTCGTGGTCTTTATTATAAACTTTCTTAATTCTATCTGAGAGAGAGGACTACATTAAAACCTAAAATAAAAAAATTAATTTCTTGCACCAATAACTTCTAAGAAAAAATTCATTAATTCATTAACCAAGGGATCATGTTCTAAATGCAACATGGTTAATGTAGCATTAATTTTATGACTCAATGCATTGACCACTCCATTTTCTTTTCAAGGGTGATAATTAATCATGAAATAATAATCCTTGATTAGTTCCAGCCATCTTCTCTTTCTCATGTTCAATTCCTTCTGAGTAAATATATACTTCAAAATTTTATGGTCAGTATATATTTCACATTTTACTTCATACAAATAATGCCTCCAAATTTTTAATGAAAAAACAACAGTAGTTAATTCTAAATCATGTGTAAGGTAATTTAACTCATGAGGTTTCAAATGTCATGAAACATAATAAATTACCTGATAATTCTACATTAGGGCACAACCAAGTCCTTTCAATAAGGAATCAATATAGATGAAAAATTCACCACTTCTATAAGGTAGGTTCAGAGCTAGATCATTCACCAATCTTATTTTCAATTCTTGAAATCAATCATCATATTATTTTTTCTAGATGAACTTGACACCTTTTTGAGTTAACCTAGTTAGTGGAATAGATAACCATGCAAAGTTTTCAATAGATATCTGGTAATAGTCTTCCAAATGAAGGAAACTATAAATGTTGGTTATATTTGTAGGTATTTTCCATTCTTCAACATCTCTTTTTTTAACAAGATCAATCGTTATACTATCTTTATAATCAATGTGACCAAGGACAAAAATTTTTTGTAACCAAAATTCACACTTTCTGAATATTCCATATAATTTATTTTCTTTTAAGGTTTGAAAAACAACCCTTAAATGTATTTCATGTTCATCTTTACTTTTATAATAAACCAAAATTTCATCAATAAACACAACACAAAACTTATCCAAGAACTCATATAATATTCTATTCATAATATTCATGAATATAGTAGGTGTATTAGTTAATCCAAATTGCATAAAAACAAATTCATAATGCACATATCTAGTATAAAACAGAGTCTTTAGAATATATGCTTCCTTTACTTTCAACTAATGGTACCTCGAACTTAGGTTAACTTTTGGAAAATACTGTGCTCCCTGGAGTTGATCAAACAAATCATCGATATGAGAAAAATTATACTTGTTCTTAACAATAAAGTTATTCAAGGCTCTATAATCAATGAAAATTATCATTGAACCATCTTCATTTTTGAAAAACAAGACCATATCACCCCATGGTGACATTCTAGTTCAGATAAATCCTTTATCTAATAATTTCTGAAATAGATTTTCAAATCTAAAAGTTCCATTTGAGCTATTCAATAAGTGGGTTTAGAAATTATCTTATCATTAGGAACTAATTCAATAGTAAAATCAACCTCTGGATTAGGAACAACACTAGGAAAATCATCAGGAAAAACATCAAGATACCCATTTACCACTGGCACATCATTAATCTGAATAGTTCCCTTGTTTTCAACAATATGTTAAAGATAACATTCATTTCTATATTTTAATAGTTTCTCAACTTCTTGATATGTTATAATTGATATAGGTTCATGCTTATACATAAAATGAAACTCTTTTTGAAAAATAACTTCTTTAGATCTAAAATCAATATTAGTATGGTAAAACAAAAATCCAATCCATACCTAGGATAAAATCAAACTATACTAAAGGAAAAACAACAAGGCTTTTAGGTAAATTACTTCTATAGAAAATTAATGTAATATTATTATAATTTCTTTTTTTCTTAATATTTTTTCCATGTTTTTACACCATAAGTTTTGGATTCATTTCTTGAGTCAGGATTTAAAATTTAGCAAAAAATTTCTTAGAAATGAATGAATGTATAGACCCTGAATCAAACAACACATTGTAATATTCTATAAAAACAAACAATGTACCTGATACCACTTCATTTTATGGGTAAAAATATACTAAAGTAGTTTTAAAAGATTTTTCTACACCATTCTACTTCCAATATTGTTGACTTCCCCCTTGAGTGACTAACTATGGACACACATTAGCAAAATGAACCAGTTACTTATAGTTAAATAATCTCACCATAGGCTTATCATTAATTTTTGGATCATTTTTATTGAAATCATGTGACATGTTCCCAAAAATTCCACATCAGTAAAACTTTCCATAATTTAAAATTCATTCTCCAAGATTCTTTTTACCACACTTTTGATAAGAAGGGAAATTGATTTTCTTACCTCTTGATTTCATTGATGAATTCTTTCCCATTTCCTTCCAACTTGACTACTTCTTATTCTTGTCATTATGAGGTATCTACATGTCAAAAAACTCCATATCAACTTTTTCATCATAATGAAAAAGTTTATCATAGCTTTTAAACTCTCATAAACCTAAATATCTTCATAAAAATGGTTTTAAACAAGAGTAAAATCTATTAATTCTACCATAAAATTACTGAGTAAAATATGGTATGTACCTGGCCAGTCTTATAAAATTGGATTCATATGTAGCCACAATTTCTTCATCCATTTACCTCAGTTCAAAAAATTGTTTCTATATTCTAAGTTGAACAATTTTAGGAAAATATTTTTCTAGAAAAAGACTCTTAAAATTATCCCATTATAGACTTTCAAGATCATATTTTTCTATTGTATTATTAACTAAATACCACCATTGATTAACTTAACCTTCAAAATGATAAATAGATAGTATTAAATTTTAGAATTCTGAACATCCCATGACATCAAATATCTTTTATAAAGCATTGATCCATCCTTCAGCTACCACCGAATCTGATATCCCACTAAAATCTAGAGGATATTTCCTTATAAAATGATTCACAAAAGACTTGTTTGTTCATGGTAGATCATGTTCCTATATAGTATATATACCACCACCATTTATCTCCCGATTTAACTAATCCATTACTGTTAAAAACTGCTCATTTCCAATTCCCACCAATCTAGGCTGTAGATTCAAAAAGATATCAGCCTCCCAGTGCCTTCCTACTTCATCTTACCTATTTCTTCTATGGAAAACAATTATGAACAAACATATATTAGACAGATAAACATTATAATAATCAAATTATATACCATTTTAAATTAACCATAAATTAAAAATCAAGTTTGGTATTCTATTAACATCGTCCCAACCCCTAAGGTTATCTAAACCATCCTATGATACCAACTATAAGGACCCATCCTTAAAACATTACATAATATTGAATTTTATTCAAGAACTTTATTTCAGATTTAGGATAATTTTAGGTTTATATTTTTAGATAATTAGGACATAATAAGTATATAACATTCCACATTCATAAAAAGTGGATACTACTAAACAATATCCATTTCTTCCAAAATATAAAACAATAAAAATAAAACATGATTTCTTTAACAAATCTTGATAAAATTCATAATTAATTAATTATTTCTCTTACCCATCCTTATAACCTATGATTTTTTTTAAAATATTGGGATGAGCAAAAAAATATCAGTATGGGATATAAATAAAGAAATTGTTAGTCAAGTGATAACATAAAAACCAATAAAAACCATTTCATAAAAACTCATTAGCATGAATATAAAAATCATATAGTTTTTTTAGGACATATTTACCATATCAATCTTACATTCAAACTTACACATGAAATAACCATTCAGTCAACTTTCATTTCTGAAGTACCCAATGCATTGGAGAGCTGTAATGGGGCTTAACCGTCATATCTTGAGCTATAGTGGACTCAACCCAACATATATTGAGATATAATTGGGATCAACCTATTGTTGGAATTGGTACCCTAAAAACCAACTTATTTATTCTTTATGATAAACTTGTATTCATTGGATGAATATTAATAAAATCTTTATCACATCATGATTGTTATTTTACATGACATAGTATATGATAATGTCCTAAGAATAGATGTCACACTAAAAGGTCATAGTGGATCCCTACTATGATGAGAACCCGGAAGTTCCATGATAATATTATTAAATATATGTTCCAAGGATGTATGATATCATTTTAAGGGACACAAATGATACAGGCTATCAGGGGTAGATACTCATGAAACTTTGAGGAACCTTCTCATTATGTGTTTCTTTGGTTATATCCAAGAGGATATTATGAGAATAAAGACCCGCCAGTAGGAAATCCACATTCATAAGTGTAATCGGATGTTTCTATCTGTGGACATGTGTATTGGTCCTTAGAATTTAAGATCATTATTAATGGGTATTATGAATTGAGAACTTAGATGTATTGAAAAAAACTTTAATGAAAAATGTTCGCGGTAAGGTAGGATATGTTGGGTGCTTCACGAGTAATAATTCATTAATGAATAATGCAATAAAGGATTTGTCACTTCTATAGAAGAAGATATCTCAGGCCCTTTGATGGAAATGATATAGCCTAACTAAATCCATATCCATGGTGTTCTCTAGGAAAGTTCAATTCCAGGAAGTCAAATAATGATAAATCAAGCACATGGGTTGGTGGAACTTACATGTAACCCGCTTGATTGGAGATATCGAGACAAAGGTATTATATTACACAGTAAACATTAATATGAGGTGAAATGTCATTGCAACATTAACTTATTTATCTTGGGTGCCTTAAACCATTTCTAGACAGTATCTTTATCTTTAGGAAAGCCCGCCTAATTCCAATGAGAAAGAGGTCTAGAGGGTCACACACTAAGTGTTTCGAGTGCCTCAGTTAAATAATATATTATTTATTCAACAAGTTGAATAAATATTATTATTGGTCTTTGTTTAATAATTATTCAAGTATGTCTGATCACATTTATTTTGTCTCTAGTTATTCTATAGAATATATCGCAGATGAAATATTTATTTTTTGGTGAATAATGCAGTTATATTTATTTAATAAATAAAAATTCATTATTCAAGGACCGATAAATATTGAAAAGGATTGGCGGACTAAGTTATGGGTCTGGTGATAAATAGTATTAAATATTATTTGATTAAATAATATTTAAATATAACATGAAATTTAAGAACATGTCTTTGAAATAATAGCATTGCAATTATTATTTGACACGGGGTTTCACATGGAATAATAAAATAAGTAATGACACTTGTGATAATTATTTATTATTACCTAGTGAATTAAATTCCCCTTTATGTTATTATTTTCTAATTATCTAAGGGGTCATTCCATTGTCTAACTAATGGTTGTGTGCACAACATCCTTGGAGAAAATCTCTCAATCCTAGATAAATATTCCCTCTCCAAGAAAGATCTCAAGAATAAGAGATATCCTCCTCCACCGAATCTAGGAGAATTCTTTGGAAGAAATTCTCAAGGCAATCAAAGGTGGACATCACAAGCGCAAGGATCTTCCATGCTAGAACCTAGAGACCCCTTCAACGATGTTCGAAGATACATGGAGCACATGTGGATCACTGCTAGAGGAATCCTATCCTTGGATTATACATCGTAATAAAGCCTCACCTCATAAATGTTATCGAATGCATCAATGAAGAAATAATAACCTTGGAGGTAATTCTTTAATTTAATTAAATTAATTATAAACAAAATATTTCGATCCTATCTTCTTAGTTCCAAGTTCTCCCATTTGTATTTTACCTTTTATTTAAATTTATGGACACTTACATTTATCATCGTATTGATCCCAAATTAATCATCGATCATGACAATTTGAAAATCTAGATACATTCCCATCATACGCTTTTGTTGTGACCGGAACCTACAAGTGGTATCAGAGGGGTCCTATTTTCATTAATAATTATTTAAATAATTATTTTATGATTTAAGCTTTAATAATTTATTTTTTCAATTCATGTTTAATCATTCTTGTAATCTTAATTTTGAGATCTATTCTTCCTCTTTCATTTCTCACAGATGTAACAAAAATGAATAATTTTTGGATTAAAATTACATTGAGGATATCATCATGAGGCACCAATGATTCTATTTAGGTAACAAAACAGTACACATCATGTATTAGGAATTACACTCTGTTTAATCTTCTACACATGCTGTGTAATCCGGATTACACACCATGTAGTTGTGTTCAATGTGCTCGAAGTAATTCATAAATTACTCAATCTGTGTGCATTAATGACACATGGTATAAGGCCCCAGCCTGAAACATTACTTAATATTGAGTTATTTCAAGAATACACATTGAGGATCTTTTCAGTTTTAGAGTTTTAGAGAATTAGATCATAAATCATGCATTACATTCCATATTTGAACAAGGTGGTCACATAAAAGACAATATTCATTTTTCCCATAAAAGGATCCATATTCAAAATAAAACATGGATTCTTTCTTGACACTTACTCGAAACTATCATCACATCATGTACCTTTTCCTTGACCTATGAAAAACATTTAAAAAACTTGGGATGATCATAAAAAGCTCAGTAAGGGATATAAAAATACAGAAAGAAAACCTTAGTCCATGTATACATAAGAATCAATGAAATCATACTTCACTCATCAAAACATAAGAACTTTAACATACATCATGAAATTATAAGATTTATGAATAACTCATAGAAAACATAAGACATAAAGGTAACTTGAAGCATTCATAACATTCTTACGTAGGGAGTAACCCTCATGGTTACGTTTGGAATACCCATCACAATATATTCCCTAAATCTCTTCGGAGAAACCTTAGCATTTAACTCCTTCACGTTACCCAATGCATTGGAGAGCTATATCGGGCTCAACCTCCCTTAGTTTATCACGGAACCACCCGTCTTCATAAAAAAATCCCAAGAACCATAACATAATCGTATCACATAAAACATACATAAAGGAAACATAACATTTCCACATTTCAATCACAAGATATCAAAAACAAATTGATATAATCCGAACAATATCAAAAGCATTTTCAATACTAAAATAAAAGAAAATTAAAATATGGTATTTATTTTTCATTTTAAAAAGGTTATGGCTTGAAGAGGAAGCCGAAACTCAAATAATGGTCACGACGGCAGAGAAGTCGTTGTCGCCGCATACGTATGAAAAAAACATTACCTTTTGTCGTTTAGTAAAACGCTTCATATAAAAAAGATTCCTTTTGAATAAAAGTAAAATTCAAAGGGGTTTATACACCGTATAAAAGAAAGTTGTGTATAAAACAAAATATTCCTCAATTAAAGGATATTGAGACGAAGTCCCATACCTCGTGTCCGACTTGACTCGATCATTATTTAATCTCTTGAATAATAAACTAGAGTTAATTTCTACTTGCTTAAGAACATTTTTAAAGTTCATTATTCCTTTTATATTACTTATTACCATGTTATGAACATTATGTAATTATTTAAGTTAATAACAGTAGTTTTGTCGATCTTTGGTACTTGAGCTAAAAATAAACTTCTTGTAATTACAAGTTGTTCATGTGGTAAAATATCCATTATTTCAAGAATTATATTCATGATGTAGGTATCACATATATCATATATATCCAGTATATACATGCATTTATAATATTACATAACATTTAGAGGTAATAAATGAAATGCACCGTTCATGGAGACGGTAAGCCGTACGTACGCATGAACACTACTTTAATTTATATTTCTTATTTAATGGAGTGAAATCATAATGATATAAAGGTATATTATAATTCCAGTATAATATCATATATAATATCATTAACTCCATCCTTTATACGTCCCACATATGGAATTAACGAATCAAATCACTTTGAGGGGGCGGTAGTCCACACTTCCTAAAATGAAGATATCACGTTTACCCATAATGGAAACCATAAGGTATGCCATAAATGAAAAATAAAGAATCATAAGGAAAAAATAGACATAATATATATCATATATAAATATATTGACATCTTAATGTCCACCATGAAAGGTGTTAAAAGAATATTGAACAATCATCGTTTCGTGAGGCAGTAATTCGCCATCCACAGAAATAGTATGTTCTTTAACCATTAGATGGAGGTGTGTGTAAGTGTAGCTCGAATAATTATCATAACAACATCCTAGTATATTTAAGATACTGGTGTTGTTAAAAAATAAAGTAATAAAAAGAGTTTATTTGGTTGGAGATGAAAAATAAAACAAAATAACATTAGAGAAGACATTACCTTTAAATCGGGTAACTCCTCTTGGTTTGAACCAAAAGGGTTTCTTGAAGAGCTTTATGCCTAAGGTAAGGCTTCTAGGATGAATAGAGGGATATAGAGAGATAAAATAAGTAGATATTGGCAGAACCAATGGATTTAGAGGTGTGGGTAAGGTGGTAGAGGTGGGGGCCTTTTATAAGAGGGAGGAGGGGCACTCTTGGAAAGTCAAGAAATGTTACTTTATTATATAATGAGTTTAGGATTTTAAAGGTCCCACGATTATATATTTCTAGGATAAGGAGATAAGGGTTCTAAATAAACCCATAAAATAGGTCTTTTACAAGTGTAAGTCTTATGTTTTACATTATCTTTTCATTTTATTTAAATCGTTTATTAATGAGGTAATCGCTACATCATCATGGTGTCATAAAAATTTTTAATTTATTTAATATCTAAAAATTATAAAAAAAATACTATGATGTAGGAAATATTTTTAGATTTACAATGACTATTTATAGTCTAATGTATAATTTATTTATACAAAATGAATTTTTTTTACTTAGGTGTTACATACTTTTGTGATATTCTCCTTTCTTTAAAAATAAAATGATAAAGTGTCACTATCACCCAAAAGTGATTCCATGGGGTACCTAAGTTGGCACAAGGCATCCCATGGTCTTCCATGACACAACCGATAGCATTAGGACACATTTTGGGGTCATTTATTATTATTATGATATTATTTTATTACCCTTAACTACCTGATTACTAATTAATCACAATAATTAAAGATAATTACCATCATTACTATTCATAATGTCCAAAAAAAAGAGTCTTAATTAAATAATTTGGACCTTATGATTCCAAATATGGAATCCATTTTACCAAATTCCAATCACAGAAATTTCAGTAATTAATTTTAAAATAATTCCCGTTGTCAAAACAAATAGCGGGTTTTTAGAAACAATATATATCAAAAAATTAAAAATTGTTTATGTCCAATTTAAAAGTGAAATTAATTACAATGATTACCATTGGATTAAATGGTAAAAATATATTCTATTTACACTTTAAAACCAATTAAAATGATAATCTAACCATATAATTAAATTATATGAAAAAGCAGTTTTGAAGTAAAATGTAGTATTTTTCACTATTAATTAAAAAATGAACATTGTTAGAAAAATACCAAAAATTTATCCAAAGTAAATTTCAATGTCCCAATACAAAAGAATAAGTTTATTTTGACAAATAGAGCTTATAAAATTGTCAAAAGTTTGATTTAAAAAAGGTTTTCCATCAAAAGGCAGTAAAACAATCTTTTAAAAATATTAGAGAATTCAATGCTTAAGATTGGATTTATTCTCATTTTAAGCCTCTAAAAATATCTAATTTATAAATAGACATAGATATTAAAATACATAATTCTTTACTTACTTGGGATGTTACACATGGTGTAGTTAATTATTACACCACATGTTGACTAGGATGGACTTGTGCACGGTCAGCCGTACTACATGGTGTGTGGCCCACTAGACACAGTGTGTAGTCCCTTCGGGTCAAGGTCAAGTCGTGTATCCCATACACGGCTTGCCCGAATGGTGACCATGTAATGTAGAGTCTACATGGTGTGTGGCCCACTTGACACACCATGTACTCTAAAGATTTCCAAAGTACACCTCACACACCGTTTTCCGAGGCGTTTACTTCAGATAGACGGTGAGGAGGGTATACGCCGTGTAGTCGGATCTATACACCATGTACTATTTTAGATTACACATATTTAATTATTATTATTATTATATTATTAAACCCTTGAAACATGTACCTTAATGTGGGCATAAATCTGGGACACAACATGTGATAGGTGTTTGATATATATATATATATATGTTTAATTAACATCTGCGTAGTGTTCAATGATCTGCACATCATGTATGAGTTGTATTACAATTATAATTCTTCATGCATTATACATGTCACAAAGAATAAAGTGTATAAAAGTATAATACATGTTGATTATTTTTGGATGGGTGTTCACTGGGTTGCCTCCAAGGTACAAGTTATGTACAAGGTCATGGATAATAATATCAAGGAAATTCAGAAAATGATTAAGATAAAAAAGATTGATTAATTAAAGATAATTATTAATCGATTCGAGTGTAATTTATCTTAATAATAATGATAAAATAATTGAATGGTAATTTTATTAAATGTTTATTTCATTGCATGTATGTGTATAATCATGAGCTAGACCAGACCTTTGTATATGATTGGTTCCATTTTAATTTATTTATTAAATTAATTTTTTTGGCCTGTATGCCTTCTCCTCATTAATATGCAGGGACTACGTGCCCATGGTTTATTTTATGTAAACCCCCTTTTACCCCTCACCTACTTGTGAGTTAAAATCATATGTAATGGATAGATCTCCCAAGCTAGTGGAGGAAGTTCAAGTTATGAGCCAAGGAGAAACTAATCCAAATAGATACAAAGGTGGAAAAGTGGAAAACTGTAAACACGAACCATAAATGGTTCAAGGTTTTTATCCCCCAGGTTAGGGTTAGTTTATCAACCTCTAGATAATCTAAATCATAATAAATCTCATGAACACACCCTTTATTTATTTTTTTCAGTTTTATGGTTATTCATTATGTATGTTTTATGTGATCACATAATTAATGAACTAACAAGCATACAAGATAGAACTAAAATAAAATGTCTTATGAGTAAATATTATCTATAAATGGTTAATCACTTAAGTATATCCCAATTAATATTAAAAATCATGTGAAAATATAATAAGTGGCAATTTACACATAAAGGATAAACATTCCTCAATTAAATATTAAGTTGGTATAGCCTTCCACTACTTCGGTTAGAATCGAACCACAGTTCAAAGTGATTAACAACCCTAGTTGGGGTGATTTCAATTATCAAGGAATTATAATTTTAGGTTTTGGATTGAATTAACTTAGTTCACATCAAGGGTTGACTTCCCTAGCAGGACTTGGTGCAACTGAAATAAAAATGTTGAGGAAATCCAAAATTAAGGATTTCAGGATTGGGGAGTCCACTAAACATATCAAGGAGATACAAGTTAATGTTGTTGACATTTGGAATTCCTACCTAAAACCTTTCAAGTTTATTGACCAAACCTAGTTTGGGTAATGCGAATGGAAATATGGATCATTTCTGATATAATATCCATGAAATATGATATTTCAAAGACAATGGTGAGGGCTATTGGGTTTCAAAAAAATAGTGGGAGACTAATAATATTAATTAATTTATTTGTCTATATTTATCAACATAAAGTAATAAAACTATGTTCATATTATTTGTAGAACCATCATAAAAAATGACATCAAACATATCATTGTGATTCATAATCGAGAAAGTAAACCTTCCCACTGGTACTAATTTCTAGGAGTGGAAAAGGCACCTTTGGTTTATCCTTTTCCATAAGAGAAAACTTTATGTGTTTGAAGAGAATTTACTATTTGTTCTTGGAAATGAGGTGAGTGATGAGGAACTCTTTGTGTATGAGAAACATCTTAATGACACTACAGATGTTCGGTGCCTCATGATATCATCCATGACCAATGATATCTTGAAGAAACATGAGGAAATGGATGATTATAGCATGATTTATCACCTTCGGGATCTCTATAAAGATAAATAAAGATAGGAGAGGTATGGGATCTCCAAATATTTGTTCACTACTAAGCTTGGAGAGTCTACACCAGCTGAACCACATGTAGTCAAGATTATTGGCTATATTGAGCATCCGAACATCTTAGGGATTATATTTCCAGATGATTTGCGTACAGATCTCATACTATAATCAATGTCTAATGCCTTATCTAGTTTTATTGTGAATTATAATATGATCAATAATAAGAAGATCTTATTGGAACTTCTAAACCTGATTTTCCCAGTGGATAAAGACATGGAGTGTGACAAACCAGAAGTACTTATAGTGAATAGGAAGAATAAGGACAAGGAAAAGGGGCCTAATATTTATAAATAGTATAAATATTTAGAGTACCATCCGACCAAGAAGAATAATATCCAAAGGCAAGGCAAAGAAAAGGAGGTAGTATGCTTTGCAAGTGGCAAGTCAGGCCACTAGAATAGGAACTAAACCCAGAGGTAAGGGGAATCCAAATTTGTGTTCGTTATCAAGTGAAATATTTTCATTTCTATACATTTGGTATTAGATATAGCTTTTGTTTCTCACATATGTATTAAAATGCAGGAACCAAGTAGATTTTAGAAAATTGTTAGAGGAGAGGTGGATCTGTGAGCTACCAATGGTGCAAGGATGGATACTCTTTCCATTGGTGGCTTCCACCTCACATTTCTAACATGAATGATTTTGGTTTTACCTAGATATTATTATATACTTAGTGTTACCAAGAAAATAATTTCTGTATTAATTTTAGATACAGATGGATTTATTTGAAAGTTCAGAAATAAATGTTTTTAATTTTATAAGGACAACATATGTTATGTTATGGCATATTTAAATAATGGTTTGTATGTATTAAATTATGAGAACTAAGTATTGGAAATTGATAATGAACCAAGTTTACATGACTCACACAACACCCAGTTATGGAATCACCATCTCGATCATGTAAACGAGAAGAGTTTGACAAAGCTCTATTAAGATGGTTATTTAGAATCTTCTAATATAAAACCACTTGATATATGTCACACTAGTTTACAAGGGAAAATTACCAAACCACCATTTGGTGGATAGGGTGAAAGGGACACAAATATTCTAGGATTGGTACACACTAACGTATGTGTACCATTTCTTATAGAAGCTAGAGGTGGATATTCTTACTTCATAACTTTTACTAATGACTTGAGCAGATATGGATATATTTACTTAATGAGGTATAAGTTAGAGTCCCTTTAGAAATTCAAGGAATTCAAGAATGAAGTATAAAATTATCTTGGTAAGAAGATAAAGAATCTTTGATCAGATCGAGGTGGAGAATATATTAACCAAGAGTTTATTGACCTTTTACGGGAGTCTAGGATTCTATCTCAACTCACTCAACCTTATACACCATAGTGGAATGGTGTTAGTGAAAGGAAGAACCATACCTTATTAGACATGGTAAGGTTGGTGATGAGTCATGCAGATATTCCATTATCCTTTTGGGTATATGCATTGTAAACTGCGATATAAACCTTAAACCAAATACTAATTAAGGTGGAAAATGGGATTCCCTTCGAGCTATGGAGTGGAAAGAAACCCACTTTGTCACATACATGTGTATAGATATGTATGGAATTTGTTAAGAATTTATCAGGAAACAAACTTTCACCCCAGAGCATGAAGCATATCTTTATAGGGTATCCCAAGGAAACAAAGGGATACTACCTAGAAAACCCCTTAGATAATAAATTAATTATTGACAGACATGCTGTCTTTATTGAGAGGGAGAACATCCTAAAAAAGGATAGTGGGAACAAGATTGATTTCAATGAAGTTGATGCTCAAGATACATAGGAGTTATTATAGGAACAAGTTCCACAGGTACCCATGGAAGATGTAGTTCCTGAAACACAATTAATGAGTAGGAGTATGAGAGAGGTAAGGGAACCAATACTAGTGCAAAAGAAAATTTTATGTCATTTTTTAGGTTTTTAACGTTATTTTTAGGGAGATGTTATTGCTGGTGACATAAAAAATAATATTTTTTATGTTGGTTATATAAAAACTGACATTAAAATTATTATATTAGAGGTTTTTCATATCAGTTATTTAAAAAACGATGTGAAAGATGCTTCGATAAAGGTTTTTCACGTTGGTTATTTAATAACAGATGTGAGATATGCTTCAGAAAGGGTTTTCACATCGTTTATTTAAATAACTGACGTAAAAAATATCCTACCACGTCAGTTATAAAAAAACCGATGTGGGAAAAACCGATCATGACACATTTTTTACATCGGTTATTAAATAACCAACATAAAAAATATGTTTTTTATATTGGTTATTAAATAACTGACATAAACAACTATATACCACATCAGTTATAAAAAAAATCGAAGTGAAAAACTGATTTTTTTACTTTTTAATGTTAGATAATAAATAACCAACATAATTTTTTAAAATAATTTATGGAAACCTTCCTCTCTACTATAGAACCAGACCTAAAACAACCAAAACCAGACCACAAACTAGTCTAGAAACATGCACAAACAAACCAAAAATAAGAAAAAACATCAAAAAAATTACACATTCACATTTACAACATTTAAAAATTACAATATTAACTAAAAAAACCTAAATCCAACAAAAAAACTACCAAATATATATTTATAATTACAACATTCAAAATTACAACTTTAAAAATTAAAATATTTACTAAAAACATACTAAAATCCAATAAAACCTATAAAATAATTTGTCCATTCCACTTATAAGTGTTTGAACTCTTGTGCACTATAAGGTTGAGGGATATCAAATAGATACGAATTAAAAAAGAAATTAGTTAACATGTATAATGAATAAAAAAATGAAATATTAATGAATAATTTATAAGGAAATCTAACCTGGTCAAACTTCATAACTGTAGCAGTTGTAATTAATTCATACATAAATCTTAATATATAATACCCGTATTCGATGACACCTTGTTTTTTATGAAAATTTTGTTTAAATGAGTTTTTCAATTCAAAATATCATTTTTATATAATCCAAAATTTACTAATTATAAATGGATATTCACCTTTACTTTTATATATTTGATCTTGGAACTCTTTTTATTTGTGGATATTAAAAATAGATCCCACACCCTATTAGAAAATAATGCGAATGAAATAAATTTTAAATTTATTATAATATAAACAACTATTAAGAAATTAAAACATACTTTTTCAATATATTCTTAAACTTTTCTCACACATCGCCATGGACAAATCATTACTAATAAAGTGTTTTCTCCCTTGAAAAAAAACACCTAACATCCAATGGTCACTGATATAAAATAAAATTTAATGTTTGTGGTTATTATGTTAAAAGATAAATAAAAATTTGTGATACATATGTTTCACACCTCTCGACAAAAGGAAACATCTAACACTGCATAATTATATTCTATTGAAATATTTCTGCAATATAAACTACTTTTTGTTCCTCATCCAATTCATGAACTTCAGGTGAAATCAACTATGGTTCCATCAACCCATATACATCTGTCTACTCATTCGTCTCACACATTTTATTAATATACCTAATAAAAAATAGGTAATTATAAATTTTCAATAAATTTAATGTAGGGAAATATTTGTGTTAAGACGTACATGGAAAAAACTTGCACCACATTGATGCCCAACTTATCTCCAGTAACAAGCTCCATGCTATCATTTTTCAGAATCCCCACATCTATTTCACATCCAAAAACATGATATTCCATTAGAAACATATAATGACTCGCTAAAAAATTTGAATATCTTGACAATCTATCAAGACTAATAGAATCTGAATATGATGTCATGACCCTTTGTCTTTATTGTTGGCTATACAATATTTATTTACCTTTAAATAATTACTATAAATAATTATAAAAATATATTACCTTTAAAATTTTAAAACAAATTTAATATAAAAATTAAATAAAAGATATAACATACACATAACTCTAAGGTAATGGGTCGCAGAAGTCTACTTGAACAAACTAAGAAGTGGCTGATACTTTGTCCAACTGTCGTCACCTCATCTGTAGGTAACGATACTCTAGATGATATATTTATAATATCCTGTATAATGAACCTATTCTTCTCTACCTATAACTATTTATGATTAATTGTATCTCCGATATAATATATTATCCCATATACAACTATATGATAGCGAGGATCATCAACATACAACTCACAATAACTAGGAAGCTGTGGAGGAAGGGGTGTGGGAGTATGATAAAAAATGGGGTCTACAGACTAGAGTGGAGGATAAATAATGGGGTTTTCATGTATAGGAGTAGGATAAATAATGGGGTCTGTAGGTGGAGGTGTGGGAGTGGGAGCTGCGGGTGGAGGTGGAGCAGGAGCTACAGTCTAAAATTATCGTTTCATGTCTACAAACATAGAATATACCAATGCTTTGATCTTTTCCTCCATCATCACATTAATATTGTGAACTTCATCCTCAAAAGATGATATTTTTTTTGATATATTACCTCTATGGAAAAATCATAAGAATTTAGTAACACTTTTCTTATCAATACACTCATTGAGTATCCTCGTAGACGACCCCGATGTTAGGGCTTTTCCAATGTAGTAGATAAAATATCACACCTCCCATAATATTGAAATACCCCCTATGTGCTATGCTCCTCAAGATAATCCTGTATGAAATATTTGAAAAATTATTTAATGATTAAAAGTATATAAATAATTTAATTTACTTAATTAAATAAAATAAATAACTTAGAATTCTCTCAGATACAGCCCTAGATTATTATGTAAGATATTAACACTTTTTTCTCATCTGATCCCTCTTCCATTTTTCATGTCTAGATGGAGGGGATGGAGGGAAAACCTCTCCAGACCCGGAAGACTCAGATCTATGTTTTTTTAAATTTTCATCTATCATTTTTTCTTCCAATAAAGTATACCCTCCCTAAGATAAACTACGAGGGTATACATTTCTAGATTTGATCTTCTGATGATCTCCCCTTTATTCCTATAAATTAAGAATAATAAAACATTAAGAAGTCATTAATAAGACCATTAATATAAGAAAACTTCTAAAAGTTTTCATTGCACTTACCAAAAATGATTCTTGTCTTTTACTTTCAACAAATTCTTTCCCTATGTTTTCATCTATAAAAGAATATATATGACATGGACCGTCATGTTGTCTATCCCCAAAAATAAAATCAGATGTGAGGGTTGATTTGAAATCCCTCTATCTTTTAGCATCCATTGATAAAAATTTCCTTTTGGATTCTAAAGTGTTAGGTGTATCAAATGTCATCTGATAAAGAAGAGGGAAAACATATTATATGATAAACATTTCAAGATTAGTCAAACAATAGAAAAATATCTTACCATAATGGTCTCCCACAACTGATCTAGTGTTGTTTTTTCAACACTTCTCCAATTATTAAACAAAACGTTGACTTTTATTTTACCCTGAGTTGATACAAAACTCTTGAACTGTTTTGGATCAGGACCTCTTGGAACATCATTATCATCAAAGTCTATAACTATATTCTAGTCCTAGCTATGAGAAACTGATAATTTTGGTAAATGTGTGCTACCAAGTTTACCAACCCTCAAAATCTTCTTTTCCATTGTGGGAGCACATGAATAAGATTGAGGAACATCAAGAGAAGCATGTGGATGTTCCTCCCCAGAGGTATGATCATGAAGATCATCTCTAGAATTTTGTGGTTGATTATCTGGTTGATTTTTCATTTTCCTTTATATCAAAGAAACAAAAATTTAGTACAAAAAATATATAAATTCAGATATTATAGTACTAATGTAAACAAAAAATGAAAAATTATGAAACAAAAAATTAAACTAAAACTTAACACATTATTATTCATATTTTTTTATAGTTAACTAATATGCTAACAATAGAAATGTTATATGAAATTTCATGTAAATGAATGAAAAAAATCCAAAATTGGTATAGGAATATTAAAAATGGTCCAACCTAATAAATAATTTTTTACACAAAAAATAATATTTTTAACATATAGATTTAAAATAATTTTCTTTCAACAAAATAAATACGTATATAAGTTATGTAATGCTAAAAATAGTAAACTAAACAAAACTAAACTAAAATAAACAAAATTTATACTAATTAGTTTTAACATGTGTTTTAATAAAGAAAGAAAATACAATATAACATTTTTTGAAATTAATAAAAGTAAATGAGAAATAAAAATATGTTAACTAAAATATTATGAATGTACTAATGGATTGTTTTCCCAAATTCCTTCACTATGATCATTCCTTATGGAAAAAACCATGTCTATAATTTGCTCATCATTATTATCTATTAATTTTTCCATGGAAGTAGGGATATCACATAAATCTGCATCTTCATCAAGTTGATCAACACCAACATATTGTTTTTTCCTTGTAACATAATAGACCACTGCATATCAGATTGATTGGGAACAAATAAAATTGGTTTTTCGTGTGTTTTCATTATAAAATAATCATATATGCCTTCTAATATATCAATATTAACAATTTTCATTCCAAATTCAACATGCATGACACTGTTGTTATCGATAAAACATTTGTAGTTAAACACAAGAACTTTATTTTTAATGTAATCAACCTACCATATTTATTAAATGACTCCATAATATACACTTGGTTCAAAAATTGGGTTTTTGCCTTTAGAACTCAAAAAATGCATTTCTTATGTGAACACCAATACACCACTATTCTGAAATGCACTTCTATTATCATGAGATTTTGTATAAAATGTATAGCCATTAATGTCATACTCAGACCATGTTATCACATTTAAACTTAGACCACCCACTAACCATCTTAATGTCTCTGATGCATCTGATCCACCAAGAATGGTCTTTTTAAACCACGATGAAAAAGTTTTGTTATTCTCATTCAAAATCCACATTTCTTTATTCTTTGGATAACATTGTTTCAACTCATTAATATGAAATGTTATATATAGTTGATCATCAGCCATGTTATTCAAGATGTAAAAATGTACCTTATTTATCTTTTCACCTAAAAACAATTTGACTTTCAAGCCATGAATCCCCTTTCCATCATTATTAACTCATTCATGGTGATATGGAGGAAAACCAAAGTGATCCACCACAGAAAAGTATCTCGTACAAAACTCCAAAAACTCCTAAGATATATAATTTTCAATAATGGAGTCTTTAGGTCGATATGGATTCTTAACATACCACTTCAATATCTTCATATAACTTTCAAAAGGATACCTCCAACGTAGATATATAGGTCCAAAAATATTTATTTCTAAAACCATATGAACCATTAAATGCACCATTATAACAAAAAAAGATGGAGTGAAATACATTTATAATTGAAAAAGTATAGAAATTTCTTCATTTTCAAAAATGTTCAAAGTATCTAGATCAATCACCTTATTACAAATTGAATTGAACAAATAACACACCTTCATGATAGTCTTTCTGACATGGATAGACAATATTCCATGCAATGAAACTGGTAGAAGTTGTTGCATCATGATGTGAAAATCATGAGATTTCTTACCTATCAATGTAAAATCCTTCAAAGAGATTTTTTTTACATTTGAAGAATAACCTTGAGGCACTTTTATAACATGAAGACACTGATAAAACCTAATTTTATCCCTCTTGGATAATGGATGACAAGCCAGGGGAAGAAATGTTCGTCTTCCATCAAGTATGGGAGCTAACTCCAAACATATTCCCATTGATAGTATGTCTAATAAGACATTCCATCTATCTTTAGTATTTCCTTTAATATCTAACAATGTTCTAATCAAACTGTCATAAATATTCTTCTCCACATGCATAACATCAATGTTATGTTTCAATTTATGATATCTCCAATATGGTAGCTAAAAAATATTGACCATTTCTTCCAAATATGTCTATCATTACCAGATTTATGTGCCTTTCCCAATGTCACATAAAGGTTTTGAACCCTATCAAAATACTAATCAGTGGATAAAGGTTTTGGAGAAATATCAATTTCTTGTGAGCCATTTAATTACTTTTTTAATCTTCTATAAGATTTATCCATTGGAAAAAACTTTAGATGAACCATGCATACTGTTTTACTCCTGTGATGCAATTGACAATATGAAGTCTTTTTTTTCACAAATTGGACATGCTTTATTCCCCTTAACACTGTATCCAGAAAAATTTCCATACACTGGTAAGTCATTTATAGTGAACATAATCTGTGAATGCAGTTGAAAATATTCCATTTTATAAGAATCATACACCATAATACCATACTCCTATAAGAGTTTTAAATCATCAATTAATGGTGATAAGAAACCATCAATATCATTTTTAGGTTGCTTTGGTCAAGAGATCATTAAACTCAACATGACATATTTACACTTCATACAAAATTCATGAGATAGGTTATAAATTACCAATAAAACAGACCATGAACTATGTGTGCTACTGAGGCCTCGATATGGATTCATTCCATATGTGCACAACCCAAGTCTGAGATTTATAACTTCATTTCCGAATGTAGGATACTTCTCATCAATTTTCTTTCATTATGGACAATTTTTTAGATGACTTATTTTTCCATCACATATCTGCTCATAATCATTCCATCTTAACCTTTTTGAATCATGTGAGTTAGAAAATAAACATTTCAAATCAGGAATTATGGGAATATACAAAAATACCTTGGTATAGATCTTTGTAATCTCCACATCAGCCTGTGATTTTTCTTTCCACATATACTGTGATGTCCCACATTTAGGACACTATGAAAAAAATCCATATTCCTTTTTAAATATCACTCAGTAATTCAGACATGCATGTATTTTCTTGAATCCTAATCCCACCGGGAATAATATTTTCTTGGACTTATAATGTGAATATGGAAGATCATTGTATTCAATAAGAATGACTTTCAACAATTGTAGCAGCACTGTAAAACTTTTGTCGCTCCATCATTGTTTTTTCTTCAGGTTAATCAATCTTAACACCGATGATAAAATCGTAAAATCCATAAAACTAGGATACAATGGTTTTTCAGCATCACCATATAGACACTCAATTTTTGGTTCTTTCTCAATTTTTTCTGCTTTAATATCATGAATCATTTCTTCAATTTCATCGAAGTTACCATCTTGCAAAGTATAATCATTAGTAGATCTGAAATTCTGCCCAGTTTCACCATGCCAAATCCAAGGTTTGTAACTTGGATTAAAACCATGACAAGTTAATTGATATTTAATATATCTAATTTTCAAATTCTTCATATTTAAAAATTTTAAGCATGGACAGAAAAATGTGTCATTGTTTGGAAAATTTCATTTAGAAAATTCCAAAAAAGCATCAACACCTTCCTCATATTCATCACTCATTCAATGTGCTGTAATCCAACGTCGACTAATTATTACCTATTAAAAATATCAAAACTATACATCTTGTTAAGATAAGACAATTTTATATTTATAAAAAATATGTCATAATTTGAAAGTAACAAAATTTTGAAATATAAGGAAAATATACGCATATTTGAAAAATATATGCATGGAAATAATTTTAAAAAGAAAATATAGTTAGATAAGACGGTTTTATACTTATATGAAATATGTCATAATTTTAATGTAACACAATTTAGAAATATAATAAAACAAATATATGCGTATTTGAAAATTATAATGATATTGTTTTTGAGAAATAAGATAGAAAACCACTATGTAAAAATAAAGCACCATCCACTAGTGTGATATATTATTAACCCATCATAGCATGTGTTTTTTTACTTGATTTTTTATCCTAATTATATAAAATATTAACCTAACAGGTATTAAGATTGTATTGAATTGAAATATTTTCTTTATTTCATGTAATTTTGATGGCCACATTTATGGGTTTTAATAACCAAAACCCTAAAATCACCATGTACCACTCACCAAATAATGCATCAAATTATAATAATATAATATGAATCATATTAGTGATAAGTTACCCCATATAGATTTCCAATCGATTTATAACTCTCACATCCCAACACTGTACATCATATAACACCCACCACTTATGAATAACATCACATGACATCACATCACATAACATAACATAACACCCATAGACACCCGGGACATATCATCACATCACATATCACATCTAATGAAGTGGGGTATTGTGAACATGAAGGATACCAACCTCATTCACTCCTCATACCATACATGACCCCTGCCATAATCCATATCATCACATCCCTCCGATGACACATAGTCCATCAAATAATCATCACCAATGATATTTTGACTGCTGGCCATTAAAACCTGTGTGTATCACTATCACCTAGAAGTGGGAGTGGGGAAGAGATAGAAGCCATCCATCCATCCCCCTATAAGATGTTGGAAAAATACCCCCAAAACAATTGTTTTCAGAATGTGGTTCTCGGCATGGGTGAGGCACATATATAAATCACAAATAATATAATGTATATACATATAGAGAAACATCACACTAGCCCCAGCATAAGGGCTGACAACCAAGGCATTAACATCTCACAAGATACTACACTCTTGCTAAAAATTTGAAATATATAACCCTACAAAATTTAAAAAAAATCCACACATCACTTTCAACTATTAAAATCAAATTTCCAAATTTTAAGGTTTCATATTATAAATAAATTACCCTTTAATAGAACCCCATTAGTTTATTTATTCAATAGTCATTAGAATCCCATTTTATATAATTATCATACAATTAATTTCATTATTACTCAGGAAACTAGCATAACTAACCACCATCACAGTCCCACTGTACAACCGCACCACCACAACCATTACATCCCTATTACATAACACATCCATTTCCCCACACCCATCACAATAAATATACTCCCCATGAGCATAAAAAACTAGACAAAAACATACCACAATACATACCATAGCTTTTTCCATATTAGGAATAGGGGATTTCATTAAATTCCACATCATTAATTGAGGGAATAATGTTAAAAGCCATATGTTCCTAGAAAATCCATTTCATTAATAGAATATACATGACTAAGAATATATTTATGGTGGTATAATAAAAATTCACACAACATGGGAGATCACAACATATTAAAAAACCAAAAAAATGGAGATACCAAAACCCATTGAATTCAGTAATACAATAAACACAGATAAACTCAATATCATAATCTAAATATATATAATCTTGTGAATCATTTCGTTTTCCCTTTACATTTCATTTAAATTGAATATTTTTTTGTTTATATGGATGAATACCAAGAGATAATTAGAGAAACCATTTCCAATAACAATAACATTAGGAAATTAAAAAATATATTGTGATATTTTAAAAAATTAAATCGCAAGACGTAAATGCAGGGAATCCAAGAAAAATAATGATCAAAATCGAGGCATGTGAGGATTAATTGAGTGTTGTGAGTCGATCATATAGATGCAAAGATAAAAAAGATGATGAAAAATGCTAGAAAAACGAGGTTAGAGGCCACATGTTTGAAGAATCATTTCTAGGGTTTCCATGCAAGAGAGAAGAGTCACTGTCGCCCGATCAAAAAATACTACAATAACTCAATACGGAGCTTCATAAAATTTTTAAATGATTTATCACATCGGTTATTCAGTAACCAACATGATAAAGTGTTTTTATTACATTTATAACATCAATTATAAAATAACCAACATGATAAAGCGAGGTAGTTAATTTATCACGTAGGTTATTTTATAACCAATGTGATAAGCCAACATAATGCAGTTTTTACATCGGTTATAATATATACGACCTGATAAATCAATTTTACATCTTTGAACATTAGTTATTTATAATCGACCTAAAAAATTCCGACGTGGTGGATACTTTTTGTACTAGTGGAGAGAGATATGGTTTCCTTGTCACCGTGGATAGTGACTCCTTATTGTTGGACAATAATGAACCTCTCTCCTACAAGGAGGTAGTGGAGATCTTAGAAGATGAAAGATGGCTAGAAGATATGAATTATGAGATGGATTCTATGTATCAGAACCAATTCTGGGTTCTGGTCGATGCGCCAGTTGATGTAAAGATGGTTGTGTGTAAATGAGTATTCAAGAAGAAAATGGACATGGAAGGTCAAGTTAGTACCTATAAAGCTTGGCTAGTGGATAAAGATTTTAAACAACATCAAGGAATTAGTTATAATGAAACCTTTTTTCCGGTTTCCATGTTTTAATCTTTAAGAATCATACTTTCCATAGCAGCTTTCCATGACTATGAGATTTGTCAGATGGATGTCAAAACTACATTCCTTAATGAGAACCTTCAACAAGAAGTCTATACGACACAACCAGAAGGTTTTGTGACACCGATTAATGCTAAAAGGGTATGGAAGTTGAAGATATCCATTTATGGATTAGAAGAATCATCCCGGTCATGGAACAACAGATTCAATGGATCCATAAGAGAATTTGGTTTCATTAATAATGAATATGATCCATGTGTTTACAAATGATTTAATGGGAATGTGGTCTTTATCCTAGTAGTGTATGCTGATGACATATTGCTTATTGGAAATAACATACCAATCTTGCAGTCATTCAAGGATTGGTTGAACAAGTTCTTCTACATGAAGGACTTAGGTGAATCAACCTACATTCTAGGGATCAATATCATTCATGATAGATCTAAGAGGCTTCTTGGAATACATCAAAGTACATACATTGACTAGATACTAATGTGATTTAGTATGAAATAATCCAAGAGGGGATTGGTTCCAGTGTCACATGGTATACATATTTCCAAGAAAATGTGTCCCCAGACACAACATGAGAAAGATAGGATGATGCCATGTTATGTACTAGACTTGTTGTTTCCTATGCACTGAGCATGGTAGCCAAATATCAAGAAGATCCAGGAAAATAGTATTGGAATACTATCAATACTATCCTTAATTATCTAAGAATAACTAAGGATATGTTACTAGTGTATGGAGGAGATGTGGAGCTTATCATAGAAGGATATGTTGATTCTTATTTTCAGACAGATCAGAATTATCTAAAGTCATAATCAGGTTATGTTTTCTGTCTCAACAGAGGATTTGTGAGCTGAAAGAGTTCAAAGAAACCAGTTGTTGCTAATTCTATAATGGAGTCCAAATATATAGTGTCTTCTGATGTAGCCAAAGAAGCCGTCTGGATTCATAACTTTGTCCAGGATCTTGATGTGGTACCTAGAAGTAAGGATCCCATTTTATTATATTGTGATAATACTGAAAAGATGGATCTTGCAAAGGATCCAAGGTCACATCAATGGAAAAAAGAACATACTTTGAAAGTATCACCTCTTGAGGGATTTCTATAAAAGGGGTGAAGTTTTAGTGAGCATAGTGTCCATATAAGAGAACATAGAGGACCCCTTGACTAAAGATCTATCTTAGTAGAAGTATGAATATCATATGAGAGCTAGTGAACTGATGGTTGTTAGAAGTTGGCTCCAGTGCAAGTGAGAGTCTATTGTAGTTAGTGCCCTAGAAACAAACTTATTTTTACTTTATGATAAACCTATATTCATTAGATGAATATTAATAAACTTATTATCACATCATTATTTTTTTTATATGGGAAAAAGTATGTGATAATGTTCTAAGAATAGATATCGCACTAAAAGGTCATAGAGGATCCCTAACATGATGAGAACTCAGAAGTTCCATGACACTATTCTTGAACATATGTTCTATGGCTGGATGATATCATTTAAAGGTACACAAATGATATAGGCTATCTGGGTTGGGGACTCATGAAACTTTAAGGCACCTTCTTATGGCGTGTTCCATTAGTAATATCTAGGAGGATATTATGAGAACAAAGACCCGCCAGTAAAAAATACACATTCATAAGTGTATTTGGATGTTCCTATCTGCGAACGTGTGTATTGGTCCATAGACGTTAATATTATTATTAATGGGTATTATGACTCGTACACTTTGATGTATTGACAAAAACTATGATGAAAAATGTTCGCAGGAAGGTAGTATATGTTGGGTGCATCACAAGTAATACTACATTAATGAAAGTTAATATTAAATATTATTTGATTAAATAATATTTAAATATAACATGAAATTTAAGAACATGTCATGGAAATAATAGCATTGCTATTATTATTTGACATGAGTTTTCACATGGAATAATAAAATAAGTAACGACACTTGTGATAATTATTTATTATTACCTACTGAATTAAATTCACCATTATGTTATTATTCTATAATTATCCAAGGGTTCATTCCACTGTCTGACTAATGGTTGTGTGCACAACATCATTAAGAGGAAATATCTCGAGCCTAGAGAACTCTTCCCTCTCTAAGAATGATCTCAAGAATGGGAGAGATCCTCCTCCACCGGATCTAAAAGAATTCTCTGGAAGTGATTCTCAAGGTGATCAAAAGCAGCCATCACAAGTGCAAGGATATTTCATTCTAGCACCCGAAGACTCCTTCGGTGACGTCTAGAGATACACAGATCATATGTGGATCATCGCTAGAGGAATCATATCCTTGGATTCTACAACGCAACAAACCCGTACCTTAGACCCGTGGTCAAATGCATCAACGAAGAAATAATCACCTTGGAGGTAATTATTTAATTTAATTAAATTAATTATAAAAAAAATATGTCAATAATCTCTACTCGGTTCCGAGTTCTCTACTTTTTCTTTTATATTTGATTCAATTCCATGAATACTGACGTTTATCGTTGTATTGATCCCAGATTAATCATCGATCATGGAAATTTTCAAAGTTTGGTACATGACCATCCCATAATTCTACTACGATCAGAACATACACCTATCATATGTTGATCTATAATGGGTTGAAACCATAATAAACGATGTCCAAGGAACATATCATGAATACAACTCTTGATAAATCATTTAAACATAAGAGTAAAAACACTTTAAGATAACAAAATACCCTATTATTGTAAAAAATCACTTTTAAAATATAAAATATGTGCACATAATAATGAAATAATAATGTTAAAACATAACTTTTAAAAACATATAAATAAAAATTTTTAGTAATAAAGCTTCATGAAAGAGGGATAAACCAATCATGCTGTAGAAAAGAACAATCTTTTTGAATTTCGTAAAAGAGACATTTAAAAGGATTTTAAAAGGAAAGTACCTTACATAACACATGAAAAAGATCCATTTTCAAATCACATGAGATAAATTAAAAAATTAATAATGATATAAATACATTCATAAAAACCATTTTGAAAACATGGACATAAAATATAGAGATTTAGAAAAATAAATATTTAAAACATTTAAACTAGTGTTTTAGTTAAAGAGTACCTTATATGAGGTTTGAAATCCTTAAAAAGTGTTCAAGACTCCTATATAATGGTTTTAATAGTTTTTTTAATATATTAAAGAACCAAAATCATGTTTATAATTCCTTACATTATCTTCTTATAACATTTTCCACCCATTTATTAACAATATTTTTTTATTTTCATTATTTTGGGTGCGTTCTTTTCAAGGTTTCCAAGGTCAGTTTATTTATGGTATTCCTTATGTAAATGAAATAATAACCCCAAAGTGATAAAATTTATATATTTAGGTAATTTTAAATAATTATATTTGAATTTAAACTTGACATCATTTTTGTAAAAGGGAAAAAAAATCACCATCTAGGAAGGCGCTGAATTGACGCACCACGAACAACGATTTCGTTATTTAAGAATGGAAGGAAAAGATAAGAGATTTTATGATGAATATACCATATAAAAAACAAAATTACAGTATATATGTGATACTATAGTTGTCATGAAACATTGGATAAGAGGTGGGGATAGGGTATAAGTGAGAAATAAATTTAAAAGAGAAAAGGAATTTACCTCTTAAAATAATTCTCCTTGAGTACCTTCTTAAGGATCTTAAAAGTGGTATTTTTGTGAGACCCAAAGCACAAGAATGTGGTAAGGTATTAGGAGGAGGTAATTTTTTAGATTTTGGACGAACATGAAGGCTTAATGTTATGAAATTTTTTAAGTAATGTGCCCTTTTTTATAATTGTGATGAGGGGAAACTTAAGAATTACTCAAATTATTAAAATAATAATAAATCTATTATTGGGTTTAAGACTTCCAAAAAGCCTAAAAATCATATCATATCCCATTTTAGTAGAAATATTATCATTTTTAGCTTTTTTCATGGTTTTTTTATTTTTAAATAATTTAATAAAATATTTTATTCATGGAAAAATAATTTTGTTAAATTAAAAACTATTCACAATAATGACATTAAACACATAAAAAATAGTTTCCAATTCGAATTCAAATTTTTATTATATCTTATACAAATTATAATTACCTATATAAAAAATTAATTGACTTAAAAATATCAAATTATATTTATTTTACTATTTTTTAAAATCATTCATTTGATTTATTCATTAATTAAATATTTACTACATCATAATTGTTCAAGCGATTAAGGTAATTATTAATTAACTAAAAATTAAAAATAAAATCATATTAAGAATATAATTTTATTATATTTATAAAGACTATTATTTTTTTAAAAACACTTCTGTAAAACCTGATATTAAAATATTATACTTATTGAACATTATAGTGCGAACAAGTTGTCTTTCTTTTTAATAAAATAATATAAAGGGACTAATATAATCCATGTGGGTAAAAAATGTACCAAATTTGAATATAAAAATTATGTTGGTCTAAAATTTCTTATATAAAAAATTTTTAGCCACAATTTAGGTCATTTAATAATTCTTATAATTTTAATAATTATTTTATGCTTGTACAAACACTAAATTTACATTGTGATGGAATTAATGTTAATTATTTAAAAATAATTTACTATCATAAAAAAAATTAAATTAAATTAAAAATAAAATTATAGATTCATTCATTATTTATATTCATTCATATACATGTTAAGATAACATCTTAATTTTTTTTTTGTATTTTCTTGCCCTCGGTAAGCATCACACGTACATTTGGATAAGATTAATGTTATATAACTATAAAATTATAAATTAACATAAGAAAACTTCAATAATACATAATAATTAATAAATTAATCTTGAAAATAAATTTTAACACTCAATTATTATTTATAAATAACAAAATTTTATATTTCCAATGCTGCACAGTCACTGCATCAGTACTGACAATAATTTTTATACTTATCACGAATAGAATATAATTTTCACGTTCAAAGTTATTTATGAAAATTATTCCTATTATGATATCATTATTTAATTATTCAATAAATTTAATAAATTTTATATCATAATTATGTCTTCCTGACCTCACAAAAAAATACTGTATTTAAATAAACTATATTTTTTACGATTCATCAAAAATTAATTTTTTTAGAAAATTCTAAAAAATTCATACCAAGATAATTTCAACATTATGAATTCAAAAATAAAATTATTTTTTTCAAATAAAAATTCTATAATTGAAAAATTAATTCCTTAAAATAAATAACCATATAATAAATTTTTTATTTTAAGAATTACTATTTAAATTAAGAATAATAGTAAACAAATTATTCTATAAATACCTGGGTTGGTACATAGAATCACCCAAATTATTCCCTTATGGTTAGATCCATAGGTTCACTTAAACATGAAGGTTTTTTAATTTTATCTATTTATTTTATTAATTCTATTTTTTGATGTGATGATACATACTATGCCCATTTTTGATTATTAGTTACAAGATGATGACGCTCAAGATTATACCTTGTTGTGCATTGTTTGGGGTGGGTTGAGCATGTTTTTTCATATGGAATTATTTTTTCATTTGATCCATGTTAAAAGTTATTTTGTAAAGAATGTTTTGATTGAAATAGAAAACCAGAGGAATTTCAAAGGTTTATTTGAAAAATGTATGTTTTCAAAGTGGTTTAGTTTTGAAAAGTGTTTTCAAAATAGTTTACTATTTAATTTAATGATATTGGTGTGTCCATACCCTTTTTTGTTGGGTCATTCAGGTTTACCATTTGTGAAACCATTCCCAAGAGATTGTTGGTTATGTTCGGTGCTTATAATTAGCTTGTGGCGATCAGGAACACACTTTGGGTTGTGTGTCAGAACATCTCAGGTGACAAATTAGGTTGACATGGGTTGGTTTGTTACAATTCCATTTTAGTTTTCAATCACAATAAATTTCATAAATTACACCCTAAATTTCAGCCTTTATAGTAATATGAGAACCAAAGAAGAAAGAAAAATATTTGTTGATACATCCCATATTATTACTAAAAATACCTCCAAAACAAGACCAGAAGCTCCTATATCGGACCCATCCACATTAAATTTAATACATGGATAAATTAGATGAATCCATCAAACATTTTTATACAATAGTTATTTTTTTGGATTATAAGAAACACCGAGCATACGAGAGATGACCGGGTCATCCATATTATTGTTCATAATACCTATATTTATTATAAAGGTGATATGTATATCTTCATAATATAAGTTTAAATATCATGTATAGTTATAATCCTACCATAAAAATGAATATAATTTCTAGCTTTCAAAATATAGAAAATATTGGTATCCATGTATTCAAATAAAATGCTATACATGAAAAGGTTATTCATATATCTACTCAAGTTGAGATCCATGATAGCACTCATGAAAGCAGTAAAGTTGTTACCTAGCTACAAATTTCACAAAAATAGACCATATTTTGGAAAATTATATTGAAATAATAAGTGATAACAATAATTAGGTCCCCTCATACAAAGAAAACAAATATAAGGAATAGTAAAACTAGAAACAACAAGACTTTTATTAGTGGGTAGTCTATTGTACTAGACTTTCCAAATCTATATAAACCTAAAAGAATGAATGAAATTATTCTTGAAGGCCTTCAACTTTTTGGGAATCGGTTCTGGGGATCCATAAAGGAATGTATAATTTTTTTAATTGAGAAATCCTAGCCTAGTTAGTTTCCAAAAGCAAGAATATTTACCACTAAAGTAATAGATTTGGATTTGGTTGGAAAATTCACCTGATATGTGTGATTTAATAAGAAAAAGTTGGTTGATAGTAGTCCTGATTATGATATTATAAATGAAAACTATAATTCTATAAGAGTCCACAATGGGTTTAAAGATCCAATTTAAAGCTTATAGGGTACAATAAAAGTTTTCAAGCATGTTCCCAACAATGAAAATTCATCAGCTCTTTCAGATTTATCCTCAAAACTATAAAAATTTAAACCACTGAATCCATTAGATAGGATAATCACATATAATTTATAATTAATTTATTTAGATAAATAATTACTCTATGTTGAAATCATTTCTTCATTGATGAATTCTAAAATGCCTTCATGTTGTACTGTCATTGCATCAGAGGAATCAATGGTAGAATATCTTTAGTAATGACCCACACATTCACCACAAACCTTTTAATGTCGCCATAGAAATCTCTAGGTTCTAATGTGGAAGATCTTAATTCTTGTGGTATTCATCAATGACCATAACAATAATTGGTTCAAGATGGAATGAATCTTCTTATTCTCTCTAAACCTGAGAGAGTGTGGTGCAGGAAGATCACTCTCTATTATTTATAGTGTTCTAGGAGAAGATATATCTAGGGATTGAGAGGGTTTTATATAATTCATTGTTCACAATGATTATAATGGATAGGATAGGGTTAGAGAATGAAATAAATGAGTATTTATAGACCTAGAGTTAGAGAATAAGTAATTTCACATGATCCCTTATTATTCTCTTAACCCCTATCACATCCCATGTTTAAATAATAATAATAATAATATTTACTTGACATGTGATAAACTCACGGATAAATAAAAACTATTTACTTGAATAAATAAATTAATGTTTAATTAAATAATATTTAATACATCATTTCTCACTAGACCATTAAAATCAATCCATTAATCCACCGCAATATTTATCTAACCTTGTATACTAAATATTCATTTAAATAAATATATATCATTGCATTATTCACTGATAAATAAACAAATATTATATTCATCAAAATAGAAAATAAATATTTATTTAATATTCAACTCACATATATTATATTTAATAACTAGTAACTAAATATTCTAGATCAACTCAACATGAATAATTATTAAACCACACATGAGAATAATATTTATTCAACATGTTAAAATCTTATATAATTTTACTGAGGTTCTAAATACACTTAGTGTGTAACCCTGTAGACCCTTTTTGGAGTTGGTTCCCTAGAACCAACTACTTTTTTAATTTATATTTCCTATATATTAATGTATTTGAATAAATTCCTTATCACATTTTGATTTTTCTTCTGTACAACATTAATGCGATAAAGTTATAGAGTATTTATCACATTGAAGTGGTTATATATTGTTCCCCACTATAAAAAGATCCTTGATATACAATGAAAATATTCTTAAACTTAGTAATATAGTCAAGATCACATTCTATGAAGGGAAACATATTACACTAACTGTCAGGTGCTATATACTCATAATAGGACAAGACTTCATCTCATGAAGTTCATACTTGGTGATATCCAAGGTAGGAGATTATGAGGATAAACCCACTAGCATAAATTCCGCATGTTTATGTGTCATTGG
Organism: Viscum album; assembly: GCA_963277665.1. Taxonomy (NCBI): domain Eukaryota; kingdom Viridiplantae; phylum Streptophyta; class Magnoliopsida; order Santalales; family Viscaceae; genus Viscum; species Viscum album. The sequence goes on from OY728161.1 coordinate 106,023,215, forward strand.
AAATTCCTATCCATAGGCATGTGTAATTATCCTTAGACTTTAAGATTATAATTAATACATATCATGATTTGCGTACATTGATGTACTGGCCAAAATCATGATTCCATATGTTTGTAAGAAGTAGGGTACATTGGTTACGTCACAAATGATATGTTATTAATGAATAATTAGAGGAAGGATTTGTACCTTCCATATTTATGAAATATGGTATTTCAACCCTTTGATTGGAATAAAAATGTTAACTAAATTCCATGGACATGGTGTAATGACCATTTTTTTTTCAGATAGTCAAATAAAGATGTATCAATAATATAAGTTAATTACATGAGTGTGAAACATGCTTGATGAGATATTAGGAAAAAGGGATTATATTACACATTGATAATTCATATGTGGTTGTATTTTTTGTGACATATATTATTCCTTTGTGTATTCCTTGTCATGTTGATGGATAATAATTTTAGACTTTTGGTAATCCCACCTAATGCCACTGAGGAATAGGACTAGAGGGTCACTCACAAAGTGTTTCCATTGATATTAGTTAAATATAATTTATATTTAATAATTGGAATAAAAATTATTCTCTAGACCAAGAAGTAATATTTATTTTTGATTTATTGATAACAAATATTAAATAAATATTTATTTATAAGGTAATTATTTGATTATGTAAATTTACAATATTTATTTGTCTCTTGTTATTCATAAGGTAATGAATAATTATTCATTTATAAATAATTTGTTTAATTATATTAATATTGAAATAAAAATTTATTCATGAGACCATATATGTAATACAAATTTATTTATTGAATGGATAATATTTATTTAAATACTTATTTGATAATTAAATAAATATGGAGGAAGACAAGCAGTGTAGGTTTTATTTGGTTATAAATATTTATTTACAAGATTACAAAATAATATTTATCATTATGTGAGTTGGTACATACCATGAAATAAAATAATAATAATAATAATAATATTTTACAAGACATGGGGTATGATATGGGTTTATTATATTATTAAGGTCCTATGTGAAATTAATTAATATCAAACCATGTAATCTTCTCTATATATACCCAATTATGAGAATTGTGAGTGGTTGATTGGTGTTCACAACATTACCCTCCCTAGAGAATTCCCACTCAATGAAAAATGTTTGTAGGGGTTTATCTCAATCTTGATAGAATCTCCCCCCCTTATTAATTCTATAAAGTTTAAGAGATCAAGATAAAATCATTCTAAACTGAAGAGATCATGGTAGAAGTCAAGGAAGTAACACAATATGATTGATTCCACTATGCTAGCATCCAAAGTACCACCTATGACATTTTAAGATCAAAGGAGAATGTGTGGATCATTGATAAATGGGATCTAATTTGGGTACTTAACGATGCAAAAAAAGTACAACTGAACAATGTTTGGATGATCAAAACCTACATTGAAGAAATAACTCAAGATCGAGGTATTTATTCATTCTATTAAATTAATTATAAATTAATCTGAAAAAGATATTCACTTGGTTCTGACATTATTGTTCCACATTATTTAGAAAAATTTCATTAGTCATGACATTAACTATCATGTACATTGCATATTATACATTGAATCAGACAAAATATGAGTTTTCCATAAGCCCAATAGGCACTTCTGCTGCATCTAAAACCTTTAAGTTGTATTATAGTGGCCATGTTTAAATTTATAATTATTTATGGATTGTTTATTGTCTACATGTTTAAAAGTTATTTTTCATTTCAAGAAGTTTGTTATTATAACATTATTGTTGAGATCTCTTCTTCCCATCTTTGTTTCTCACTCATGTCACTGAGATCTGATTGATAAATTAATGAAGAATATTATAATAACCCATATGAAGGTGATGATGATTATGGAGAGATATTACAAGAGTAAACAATTTGTACCCCAATGGTACATACTATTATCCTAGTAAAATTCACTAGGATGAACCATAGATTCTAAGGGTTATCATGTAATAAATACACATGGATGTATTAAACACACTACATATGTTGACCAAAATAGGATGTCACATGAATTTTCATACTACACGCTATTTGATTGGGTTACATGATTTGTAGTCCACATGTTTTCATAGTGGAAAAAATATATCTAAATTCCCACCACGTATTAATTATATGACGTGTAAGGATTGAAAGTTATGTAAAAATTTGGTTACATGACATGAACTAGATGTAAATCCCATGTAACTTAGAAATGTACATAAAAAATACATGCTCACTCCCTAGGCACGTATCACATATATATGGTGAGTAAGATCCACATCATGTAGTTGGATGTACACATCATGTACCCATTCGATTTACATGGAAAATTAAAAATTAATTTGTTACCACATTAAACCTAATCATTATGTGTCTATGTGTAATTTATTTAAAATACATTCCATATAATAGGTTTTATTTTATATTAAATGCTTAACTTATTTCCACATAATATTCTGAACTATAAATTGTGTATGATTGTTATATAAAAAATATTCTACATAAATTAAATTGGTACACAAAAGATAATTTTCATGTGTCTCATGTGTCATTTATTTATAGTACACTCCAAGAAATTAAATCACATGTTGTGTACATGATGTTTCATGTGGGTGCATTGTATGAAAGAAAGACCATACCAAGTAGTTCAAACATATACTCATTGAGTTACTTCTGAGTATAAGCCATGTTTTTATTTTATTAAAGTTTAAATAAAATTAATTTATTTAAATTATTTCAAATCATAGAAGTTGGGTATCTTCAGGACAAATTGGATTGTGATTAAGATAAAATTAATTAATCAATTAATTAGATAATTAATCAGATTAATTAATGAATGTTTTGTATTAAAAAAAGAATAAATTGATATGAATTCCAGAAAATTATTTTAAATGTGTATTCATTGCATTGGTGGATGATCATGAGTTTAGACTAACCCGTGTGTGTGTTTTTTCTTTTAATTTATTTATTGCATGTGTTGTTGAAATTATTATTATTAAATTAAAATGATGGTCTATTATACATCACTCCCTCCCTATTATGTAAGAGCCTATATGTCCATAGTTTCTTTTATTTAAACCCCATTCTATCTCCCTTAACCTACATGTGAAGGAAATTAATTATAAGGATGGAGCTCCCATGTGCATGTAGTTGGTTCAAGATGAAGCTTAGGTAAAACCAAACCTTAGAGATACATAGAATATTGGTTGAATGCTGAAACTCGAACCCAAACTAACTCAAGTACTTTTTCACCATAGGGTCAATATTTTCTTATTTTCCATTCAATAAAAAATCTTCTAATTAAATATAATGATCATACAATGATTTATTTATTTTATTTAAATATGATTCATGATTTATTGTATGGATGAAAGACCAAAATCATATAAATAAATGGATTAATATGAAATGATGAAGTTAAAATAAAAGGATTATGTGTAAATATTTTATTAACACATGGTTAATCACTTAAGTAAAATCCACTCAATATTAAAAAGTAATGTAAATGGATAAAATAAGAAAGTATAAGAATAATAAACAAAATCTCTAAAGATGATTTTATGTCTATACGCCTTCCATTACTAGATTTAGAATAAAACTATAGAACTAAGTGTTTGACTGACCCTTATTAGAAAAATTACTTTTATCAAGGAGTTATAATGATGATTTTAGGCTGAATAATCCGAGTTAACATCATGAGGAGTAGCCCTTTCTATAATTGATGTATCTTAGATGAAATTATTGAGGAAATATGAGTTAGGATTTTAGGACTGGGGAGTCCACTCATTAGATTCAATCTTGTATTTGGAAAAATTTCCTAGAAAAATACCTTTGAGTAATTGACTATGACCTTTATTGGGTTATGATAAGGGAAATCTAAGTCTTATCCACTAGAATTTACATGTGATATGATATTATAATTTCAATGGTTAGGGTCATTGAGACTTAATAAAATAGTGAGAAAATTAATTATAATTAAATTATTTCACCTCATACATCTTGGAAATCAAGAAAATTACTAATATATCTATTTTATTTATTTTATAAAAATGGAAAGTGATGATATAGTGAAACAATATTTTCATTCATGGATATTACATCTTTTTATATGAATATTCATTACATTATAAAAACACATGCTCGAGGACTATAATATTTTAGTGTCTTTGAAGTCTAGGTACATAATGATATAATTTTGTGAAAGATCTTCCACATATCCCATAAATATCTTCCCCCTTAGAAATATTTACAAACATACCCTACTTAAAATCTTTATTTATAACATGGGAAAAGGAAACATAAGAAAGGGTGATCTAAGATGCTCAGTATGGGTAAACAAGGGTGATACATAAGAATAACATGAACCTAAGGGTATGAAAACATGATCATAACATATAAAAACCATACCATGCATATCAAAGATCAGAATCATGAGTCATAAATTAAATATTGGAAGTTTATAAGACATGAATCATAAGGAAATCATATAACATGATCCATGAGAGAATAAAAATTGTATAAAACATGGAGATGTATCATATACACAATCAAATAAAATCATTTCCATTATAGTTAAGGACCACATCCAAAGCCATCGCAGTGGAATGGGTTCACCCATAAACCATCATAGTAGTCAAGGTTTATTCCCATGATTGTCATAGTAGAAAAAGTCCCTTACTAAACTGGGTTCACTCCCCATTCCAGTCCTATCTATCTCATGATACATAAATATTTACCTAATTTATTAGAGGTAAATATAGGTCCCACCCATCACATAATGAAAATAATATATATGTGTGACACAATATCATAAAACTTAATCATATAATAACCCAAGAAATAAAATGGTATTTATAAAAATTTAATCATATCATAACCTATGGAAAAGAGATAGGTTTCATAATCATTTCATTATTTCATCATTTCATAACCCATGGAGAAATAAGTAGGTTTAATATGAATTTTATCATGGTATGACCTATGGGAGAGAAACAGGTTTCATAACCATATTGTCATAATAAACATAAATCATATAGATAATGAATAATAATGGTATCCATGGATCATATCCTCAATAAAGCATAATTAATATCAAAGGATGTTATATTAGATAGAGAATTATTTTGAGAGATGACTTAGAGAATTTTTTTAGGAAAATAAATTTTCTTTTAAAATATTTTTTTACCTAAAATTACATAAAACATTTTGTACATCCTTTTCTTTTAAATTAAAATTTAAAACTTATAAAGTAAGTTCTAAAAATCATTTAAAACATTTCTTAAGGAAAATATCCTTCCTGCTTTGAAAAACACTTTTTAAAACAAAAAACATTTTCAAAATCCTTTTCTTTGAAAATAAACTTGAAAAATTATAAAGTAATCTTCAAATAAAATAATTTTCATGATAATGGGAAATTATGTTCAGGTCATATATATTAAAACAAATATTCCTTTCCCATCATTGGTAAAATATAATCATACATTATTTGGAAAACGACATGAAGATTCCTTTAATTTTTCTTTGTAAAAAGTAAAAAATGAGTAAAAATGACTTTAATAAATCATTTTGATAATATTGAAAACAATTTTCAAAATATTCTTATAAAACCTGGTTTTGGATGAAAAATAGATTTTGAGCGAAGAGAGATATAAAGGCGATTTTTCTTAAAAACAACATTTTGAAATCTTGTATACATAAAGAGAGTGAAATGAAGGGAAAGCACTTATTCAATAGAAATAACTAGACTATAATAAAATTTATGATATTAATAAGATATATATCATCAAATTTCATAATTTGAAGCATAATCATAAACAATACTAATAAATGATGAGTTTGTAACATAAAACATTTACCACTTTGGTAACTTTGAAACATAAGATCCATGAAAGAATAATTTTTTTTAAAAATATCATGTGAAAAAAATAAATTCATTATATTACATGTCAATTGACCTGTATATACACATCATAAAATAATATAGGTTCATAACATAACATATGTCTCAAAGAATCAAACAGAGATAAAAACCTCTTACCATTTTGGTATCTTTTGAACCGTAAATCCCATGAAAGAGAGATCCTAAAGTTGATATGTAAATCACAATAAATTTTTATGTTAATCCTCATAAAATATATTCATGGGAATTATATACACCAAATAAATTAAATTGTTTGTGAATATTGTATGTGTCTCATAGAAGTAAAAACTGAGATGAAAATCCATTATCGCTTTAGTAATTTTTTTGAATCGTAGAACCCAATAAAGAATAAAATAAAATAAAACTTTGAATATAATTAAAATAAGGATATTAATGATATAATATGTCAAAGGGGTAGTATATATACCTTATTAAATAAACTAGTGGTGAATTTTCATAAGTCTCCCAGAAATAAAAGAGGGACTAGAAATCCCTTACCTTAACGCTCAACTTCATTTGTACACATTTGAAACTCATATATAATAAAAATAAGTATTTTATACATATATTAAAGAACTATAATTATATATATAATACAATATATTATTTAATTATTACCATTTATTACCTATTTATTAACAATTCCTTGTCAAAATCTAGTTTCGTGTAATAACTACTTTATTTTTCATATATGTTTTGGTTTATTATTTTAAGAACTATTACTTTGATCATGGTTAAATAATATTAAAATTAATAATAATGAAATTATTATCATATTTATACAAAAATTATACTTTTAATACCAATAATGAATGATGTTTTTGATAAATTAACTACATTACAATCACAGAGACAATTGGTTGTACAAACACATGTGCGTCGTTTCCATTTTTCAATGATCATTATGGAAATGTGTTAAGTAATATTTTATAATTAAAGAAGGATAAAATATTATATTATTTTATTAAATATACTTATACATATCATCCATGTGGTTTAGTGATGAAAATATTGAGTCACATCACTTTGTGAAGGTGGTAGTCTAGATGTACACGAACAACATTATCATCATCCAATGAGTGAAAAGGTAAGAAATAAAATAATATATATTATATTTTCAGAATGATAAATATGTCATTAATATAATAATTATGTAATTTATATCACATATATTCATTAAATTTATCCTTATTATCTTCCATGTAAAGAGTTAGTGAAAAATGAATCACATCACTTCATGAGGCGGTAGTCCGCCGTACACATGAGCGACATTATCATCTCCCCTAAGGAATGGAAATTAAAAAGTTATATATGATATAATGAATAAAAAGGTATAATAATTTTATAAATACCATATATATACTTAATATCCATCATAATATCCAATCATGAGAGGTGCTAATGGAAAAACGAATGACATCAGTTCCTGATATGGTTATCTTCCATACACACAAATGATGATTTCCTAACACTTTTATTAGAAGTAGGGATATTTATAGGTCATGAACTTAATATAAAAACATATCAGTATGTTTAATATAGTGAGGTTATTATATAATTATGGTTTCAAATGAATTAAAGGAGGTGGTTGAATAAATAATATAAAAAACCCCATTGAAGAATATTACCTCTTCTTTGGGCATCCTCCTTTGGTTTGTACCAAAATCCTTACTAGGTTAGATTTATAACCAAAATAAGGCCTATAGGATGATAGGAGGTAATTTGGGAAGTAATTTGGGTAGTTATTTTCTGAACAAAAAGGGTTTTAATATATGAAGAGGAGAAGATAAGGGGTGGCCTTTTACAAGTGAGGTGAGTGACACACTTTTAATTTTTTGAAAAGAAAATGGCGTACCCATGTTTTTAACATGAAAAAGGGTAAAAATAGATAATTATCAAGAATTATAAATTATAAGGTTGGAATATGACCATAAAATAGATTTTATACTAGTTTTTAGTTCATTTTAAACCTTATATGTTTAGTATAACCCTATATTAAACCTATTTTTACCTTAACCGTGGTAAATAATTTTAACTATTTTCGATATTAATTATGATAAAAAATTAATTTAAAATTATTATATAATATAAATTGTTATTATTAAAAATATGAAATCAATTTTTTCAAATTCAATTCATATAATTGGAAAATTTTAATTTAAAATTAATCTTATAGGCGCGATGAGAAAATGTGTTTTAAAAGAGAAAATGTTCAAAAGTTTGCAAAGATTTTATATCAAAATTCAATATAAAAATAATTACAATGAAATAAATTGTATTAATAGATATATAATAAAACAAATATTAATTTAAAACTAATTAAAAATTTAATTTAACTTTATAAACAATTTAAACAAAAAGACAGTTTTCACTTAAAATTCTTTATTTTTCACTATTCATCAAAAAAATAATATTTTCAAAAAATATAAAAAATTAAACCTAAGATAATTTTAATATGATGATTTGTAAAATTAAATTTATATTTAAAAATTTATTTTATAAAATTTTCAAAAATTAGTTTTAATGTAAGTGTACAAAAAGGTGATAAAACTATTTTTTTAGAAAATACATTTTTTAAGCGTAAAATTAGATTTATTCTTATATATTGTCTAGAAAACACATAATATGAATGTTAAAAATTAGGTTTAATATGTAATATATATAATTAATATAATTCACCAAAAGTTAATTTTTAATTTATTGATGCAAAACACACTTGTGCGTATAAAAATTGTTTTTCAGAAAAAGATTTGTTTTATTTTTAAAAAGTTTTTATCTTCCTTTATAATTAATTGGATACCAAATAATTTCTTTTTTATAAATATTTAGACCATATATTTTTATAATTAAGTTAATCCTATTCATACAGGCCATTCAAACAACTAGGTGATAACTATCATATTAAATAATAATATTTTAATAATATGTTTCATTTTGTTTAAACTCAGTGTAGTGTGTATCATATATTACACTCATTATTGTATGTAACCAAATATATAGTTGGTGTTTCATGTAACTAAAGCTAAACTCAATGTTTCATGTAACACAAATTATTGAAAAGATTAAATTTATTTGAAAAAAATATTTCACAAAATCTTAGGGTGTCATATTCTTCCTCCCTTAAAATAAAATTTTTCCATGAAAATTATCACAGAAATAAAAGGTTTAACATTTGAAAATTCCTTTATATAAAACCACATTATAAAAAGGGTTAAAAAATTCCATTTAAAAAGAGAGATGGATGTGAAAATGTTATCTAGAATAACACATACTGGGTTTCCAAATATGAGAATATAGGTGGGAAGTGAAGACATAGACATAGAAGAAAATCCTAAATAATTATAGAGAGTGATATAGATAATTGATCAAAATAAATTGGGTGATTAAGATAAGGTCAATGACCAAAAAACTATAAACCAAAGAGGCATAAAAATGATCATCGATATCATAAAAAATTATGACAACAATATTTTTTTTAATTCAAGATCCTTTTCCTAATGTTAGATAATTCCTTTTACATCTATATTGAGAATGTATAAAAGTGTACCTAGTTGATATATTTTTATTTCATAGGAAAAATTTCATCCTTTGTTTTTTCATTTATCAACTTCCACTTTATCTCTTACTCTAAGAGGTTATATTTTTTCATATCTGAATCACTACATAAAATCAATAAAAGAATGATAAGTCATTCATTATATCTCTATTTTAAAAATAGGTTAACATTAGTTATCCAATGTGGATAAATATTCACATGGTGAAGTAATATGTTAATTTATAAAACCTCATCCAATGTTCAACTTAAACCATTCTATAAATTGTTAACCTTATAACCCTTATAAAATTCAAAATTTACAAATAAGGTCACTAAATTTCTAAAAATAAACTTAATATTAATACCCCATATATCATAAAGTAGATATTGATTTTCATATAGAAAAAATGTGAATAAATTCATCATGTATTCTATTTAAGCATGTAAATTACCTGAATTACCATAAAAAATTATTTAAAACATACATGTTTCCTCATTCCATGCATAAAAAACAAATTATTGAATATAGTCCTTAAATAAAAAAATGTTGTAAACACCATTAATGATAACATAAACTACTTTTTCAATAAATAATTTATCATTTTGAGGCCATCAATACTATCCAATTTACTTTATCCATATCAATCATTTCTTTATCCATAATAAACACCATTTTTTCAACCATCAGGAACGTATTAAGGGTTATCTTATCTTAATCATGTGTTTTCTATAAAATATTACATTGCCATTAAATCAATTTTCTAGGTAATTAGTACTATTCAATATATTATTTCTAATACTTAATGAAAATATTATACTGAATAATCCTTATATATTTCATGATTCATATAACATAATTCTTGAATTCCGATACATAATCTCCTCAACCATCCCAATTATTTATCAAACCATTAACTAGGATTTTTCAACTTATTCCTTAACAATTCTTTATTTTTATATTTCATTTGTATTCTCTTAATCATCAATAATATAATAATTACTTATACTATAAGGCCCCAACCTTAAACATTACTTAATATTGAGTTATTTCAAGAATACACATTGAGGATCTTTTTAGGTTTAGAGTTTTAGAGAATTAAATCATAAATCATGCATTACATTCCATATTTAAATAAGGTGGTTACATCAAAGACAATATTAATTTTTTACACCAAAGTAAACATATTTAAAATAAAACATGGTTTCTTTATTGACACTTCCTCGACACTATCATCACATCATGTACTTTTCCCTTGACATGTGAAAAACATTTCAAAAACTTAGGATGAGCATAAAAATCTCAGTAAGGGATATAAAAATACGGAAAGAACATTAGTCCATGTATACATAAGAATAAATGAAATCTTAATTTACTCATAAAACATAAGCACTTTAACATACCTCATGAAATCATAAGATTTATGAATAAATCATATAAATCATAAGACATAAAGGTAACTTGATGCATTCATAACATTATTACATAGGGAGTAACCCTCATGGTTACGTTTGTAATACCCATCATAGTATATTCCATAAATCTCTTAGGAGAAACCTTAGATTTTAACTCCTTCACGTTACCTAATGCATTGGAGAGCTATCTCAGGTTCACTTGCCCTTAGTTTATCACGGAACCACCCATCTTCATAAACAATTCCCAAGAACCAAAACATAATCGTAGCACATAAAACATGCATAAAGGAAACATAACATTTCCACATTTCAATCACAAGATATCAATACAACACATTGATATAATCAAAAAATTATCAAAACCATTTTCAATACCAAAATAATGTAAAACATGGTATTTATTTTTCATTTAAAAAAAAGTTATGGCTTGTAGAGGAAGCCGAAACTCAAATAATGGTCACGACAGCGGAGAAGTCATTGTCGCCACATACGTAAGACAAAAATATTCTCTTTTGTCATTTAGTAAAACACTTCATGTAAAAATATTCCTTTTTAATGAAATTAAAAGTCAAAAGGGTTTATTATACAACTAATAAAAGAAGGTTGTATATAAATTGAAGTATGCCTCAACGAAAGGAGATTGAGACGAAGTCCCTTACCTCAAGTCTGACTTGTCTTGTTCGTTTCTTTATATTCCTGAATAATAAACTTTGGTCAATTTATAATTTCTTAAGTACATCCTTTAAAGTTTATTATTCAATTCATATCACATATTATCATGTTATAATAATTAGTTAATTATGTGAGTTCATATCATACGTTTTGTCGATGTTCAGTACATGAGTCAAAAATGAACATGTTTGAAAAGAATTGCCCATGTAGTTATAAGTACTTCATCTCCAAAATGGTATTAATTATTTAAATATCATATATATCCATTATATATTCATTTTATAACATTCCATAACATTTGGAGATAAAAAATGAAATGCACAGTTTTTGGAGACGGTAGGCCGTACGTACGCGTGAACGCTACTTTCATTTATTTGTCATATTAAAGGAATTAAAACTAAATGAGACATATATATATATATATATTATAATTACAGTATAATATATATTTTATATATGCAACATAAGTTCATTCATCACATTATTTATAAATTCCATGTTTGGCATGAAGGAGTCACATCACTTGAGGGGGCGGTAGTCCACACTTCCTTAGATGAAATTATCGCATTTGCACAACATGAAAAGAATAAAGGTATATTTTAAATATAAAATACAGAAGCATAGAGAGGAAATAAATATAATATATATCATATATAAATACAGATACATCATAATATCCACCATGAAAGGTGTTAAAAGAATATTGAACAATCATTGTTTCGTGAGACAACAATTCGCCACCCACAGAAACAGTATGTTCTTTAACCATTAGACAGAGGCGTGTGCAAGTTTAGCTCTAATAATTCTCATAAAACATCCTATTATATTTAAGATACTGGTTTTGTTACAAAATAAAGGAATAAAAAGAGTTTAAGGGGTTGGAGAAGCAAAATAAAACAAAAGAACATAAGAGAAGGCATTACCTCTAAATCGGGTAACTCTTTTTTGATTTGAGCCAAAGGATTCCTTCTAAAGACTTATTCCCAAAGTGAGGCTTCTAGGAGTAAGATAAGGATTTGGAGAGATACTATGAGAAGAGGTTGGATGAGCCAATGTCTTTAGAGGTGTGGGTAATGGGGTAGAGGTGGGGGCCTTTCATAAGAGGGAGGAGGGTCACTTTTGGAAAGTCTTGAAATGTTACTTTATTATAAAATGATTTTCGGATTTTAAAGGTCCCAAAATGATATATTTCTAGGATAATGTGATAAGGGTTCTTAATACACCCATCCAATAGGTTTTTGACAAGTGTAAGTCTTATATTTTACCTTATCTTTTTCATTTTATTTAAATCTCCCATTAATGAGGTAATCACTGCATCATCATGGTGTCATAAATAAATTTATTTATTTAATGTATAAAAATTATAAAAAAATACCATGATGTAGGAAATATTTTTATCTTTCCAATAAATATTTATAGTCTAAGATATAATTTATGTAAACAAAATTAAAATTGTTTTACTTAGGTGTTATATAGTTTGGTTATATTTTCCTTTCTTTAAAAATAATATGATAAAAGGTCACTATCACACAAAAGTGATTCCATGGGGTCCCTAAGTTGGCACAAGAAATCCCATGGTCGGCCATGAAACAACCAGGAGGATTTGGACACATGTTTGGGTCATTTTATATTATTATTATATTATTTTATTATCCTTAACTACCAGATTACTAATTAATCATGATAATTATAGATAATTGTCGTTACTATTCATAATGTCCAAAAACAAAAAGGTCTTAATTAAATAATTTGGATCTTGTGATTAAAAATATGGAATCCATTTTACCAAATTACAAACATAGAAATTGCAGTAATTAATTTAAAAATAATTCATGTTGTCAAAACAAATAACGTGTTTTTAAGAAACAATATCTATCAAAAGATTGACACTTGTTTATGTCCAATTTCAAAGTGAAATTAATTCCAATTACCAAAATTGAATTACATGGTAAAAATATATTATAATTAAACTTTAAAACCAATTAAAAAGATAATCTATCCATATAATTAAATTATATGAAAAAGCAGTTTTGAAGTAAAATGCAGTATTTTTCACTATTCATTAAAAAATGAACATTGTCCGAAAAATACCAAAAATTTATCCAAAGTAAATTTCAATGTCCCAATTCTAAAGAATAAGTTTATTTTGACATATAGAGCTTATGAAATTGTCAAAAGTTATATTTAAAAATGGTTTGACATCAAAAGGCAGTAAAACAATCTTTTAAAAATATTAGAGTATTCAATGCTTAAGACTGGATTTATTCTCATTTTAAGCCTCTAAAACACTATATATTTCATAAATAGAAATAGATATGAAAATATATTATTCTTTACTTACTTGGGATGTTACATCCTTCCCCCTTTAGAAAATTACGTCCTTGCAATTTATTTACTTATCGAATAAGTGGGGGTATTTATCCCTCATTGCATTTTCAGATTCCCATATTGCCTCTTCAACTATATGGTTTTTACATAGAACCTTTACTTTATGAATCACATTATTCCACTATACTATCTCCCTGTGGTCAATAATATGGACCGGTTGTTCCTCATAAGATAGATTTTCTTCCAGCTGAACTACCTCTGGACTCAAAACATGAGATGGATCTGGCATGTACTTCCTTAACATTGATACATGAAGAACATTATGTACCTGAGATAAACTCAGAGTTAAAGACACTCGATATGCAACTGATCCAATTCTCTCCAGAATTTAATATGGTCCAATGAACCTTGGACTCAGATTTCCTTTCTTACCAAATCACATCACACTTTTCCATGGTGAAACTTTGAGGAAGACATGATCAACTACCTCAATAGAGAGATCCTTCCTCCTATTGTCCGCATAACTTTTCTGCCTTCTCTGAGCTGTTCTCATGTGTTTCTGTATCAGATGAACTTTTTCTGCCATCTCTTCTATCAATTTTGGTCCCACCAACTTCCTTTCACCCACTTCATCCCAAAAAGTTGGAGTTTGACACTGCTTCCCATATAATGCCTCAAATGGTACCATCTGTATACTGGAATGAAAACTGTTAGTATAAGAAAACTCAACCAATGAAAGATGTTGGTCCCAACTTCCCTGATAATCCATCGAACAAGCACGTAGCATATCCTCCAAAGTCTGAATTGTTCATTCTAACTACCTATCTAATTGAGGATGAAAAGCTTTACTAAAATTTAATTTAGTACCCAACGACTTATGAATGCCTTTCCAAAAGATAGAAGTGAACTTGGGATCACGATCAGATACAATGGAGAGGGGAACTCTGTGTAACCTGACTATATTTTTAAGATAAAATTGAGAAAGTTGATCTAGGGAAAAAGTATCTCGTATAGAAAGTAAATGAGCAGATTTAGTCAAGCGATCAACAATAACCCAAATTGCATTATTACCTCGAAGTGTCTTCGGTAATCCGACAACGAAGTCCATGGATATATTCTCCAATTTCCACTCTGGCACTGGTAAAGGCTAAAGAATCCATTTCAGTAACTACTGCTCTGATTTAACCTGTTGACAAGTCAAACACTTCACAGTAAAATCAGTAATATCTCTTTTCATTCCATCCCACTAGTAATACTCCCGAAGATCTCTATACAACTTAGTACTGCCCAGATGAACTGAAAATGGAGAACTATGAGCTTCACATAACAACTCTCTCTTCAACTGTGAATCACAAGGCACGCACAATATCTTCCCAAATCTCAAAACACAATCATTATCAATGTTGAATTCAGGTAACATACCCTTCTGAACTAGCTCTACCTTTTTATGCAACTCACTTTCTTGATTCTGTGCTTTCTTAATTCTGTCTGATAGAGAATATTTCACTGATACCTAAAAAAACAGAATAATTTCCTACACCAACAACTTCCAAACAAAAATTCATCAAATCCTTAACCAAAGGATCACGTTCCAAACGTAACATGGTTAATGAAGCATTACTTTTTTGACTCAAAGCATCTGCCACTTTATTTTCTTTTACTGGGTGGTAGTGAATCGTGAAATCATAATCCTTGATTAATTCTATTCATCTCTTCTATCTCATGTTCAATTATTTCTGAGTGAATATATACTTTAAACTTTTGTGATCTGTATATATTTCACACTTTACACCATACAAATGGTGACTCCAAATTTTTAAAGCGAAAACAACAACAACTAATTCCAAATCATGTGTAGGGTAATTTATCTCATGAGTTTTCAACTGACGTGAAACATAAGAAATTACCTGATCATTCTACATTAGGATGAAACCAAGTCCTTTCAATGAAGCATCACTTTAGATAACAAACTCACCATTCCTGGAAGGTAGTTCCAATACTGGAGAATTCACCAATCTTCCTTTCAATTCCTGAAAACAATCATCACATTATTTTGTCTAGATAAACTTAACACCCTTCCAAGTTAGCTTAGTCAATGTGCTGGAAAACCGTGATTTTTTTAACAAACCTTCATTAATAGCCTACCAAACTAATAAAACTACGAATCTCGGTTACATTTGTGGGTATTGTCCATTCTTCAACAACCTTTGTTTTTTATGATGAATAGTTATTCCATCTTTAGAAACAATGTGACCAAGGAAAGAAATTTTTTGCAACCAAAACTCACACTTTCTGAATTTCCCATACAATTTATTTTCTTTTAAAGTTTGAAAAATATTCCTTAAATGACTTTCATGCTCCTATTTACTTTTAGAAAACACAAAAATATCATCAATGAAAACAACCAAAAACTTATCCAAGAACTCATGGAAAATTCTATTCATAAGGTCCATGAATACAGCAGGTGCATTGGTTAACCCAAAAGGCATAACTAAAAATTCATAATGGCCATATCTTTTATGAAACGCAGTCTTCAGAATATCTGCTTCCTTTACCTTCAACTACGGGTACCCCGATCTCAAGTCAATCTTTGAAAAATAATGAGCTCCCTGGAGCTGATCAAACAAATCATCGATATGAGGCCAAGGATATTTGTTCTTAACAATGATGTTATTCAATAATCTATAATCAATGAAAAGTCTCATTGAACCATATTTATTTTTAACAAATAAGACAGGATCACCCCATGGTGATGTGCTAGGTCAAATAAAACCTTTCTCTAATAAATCTTGAAATTGCTCCTTCAATTCTAAAAGTTCAATTTGAGCCATTCGATAAGGGGGTTTGTCAATGGTAAATTAAACATCCCAATATGGTATTATACTCAGAAACTCATCATAAAAAACATCAAGATACTCATTTACCACTGGCACATCATTAATCTGAACGGTTCCTTTGTTTTAAACAATATGTGTAAGGTAACATTCATTTCTATCTTTTACAAGATTATTATCCTCTTGATATGTTATTAACAGTAAGGGTTCATTATTGTACACAAACTGAAAGTCTTTCTTAAAAGAAACTTCTATAGCTCTACAGTCAATCTTAGCATGGTATACAGAGAGCCAATCCATACCCAGGATAACATCAAACTCTACTAGAGGTAAAGCAATGAGGTTTTCAAGTAGTTTCTTTCCACGAATAAGGATAAGAAGATTATTATAAATTATTTTTTCCTCAAAATTTACCCCAGGTGTTTTTAACCCAAGTTCAGGAGTCATTTTTTGAGATGGAATTCCCAATTTACTAGAAAATTTTTCAGAGATGAAACAATGTGTAGACCCGGAATCAAACAACACATTGGCATAATCTGAACAAACAAAAAAAGTACCTGATACCACTTCATTTGATGGCCCAACATCTGCTGAATTAGTTGAAAAGGATTTCACCACACCTTTCCTCTTGTAGTCTGACTTCTTTCCATCATTCGAGCTCTTTGTCGAACACTCGTTTTCATAATGACCCATCTCATTGCACTTGAAACATTTCACTAACTATAAATCAAATTTGGTCTTACCATTACCCTGATATTTTCCAGTGCAATCACGAGCCTTATGTCCCATCTTACCACATCAGAAGCACTTTTCTGAATTCAAAAGACATTCCACAGCATGCTTTTTACCCCATTTATCACAAACTACAAACTTAGTTTTCTTACCATCAAACCTTTTTGAAGGATTCTTCCCTTTCTCCTGCCACCTCGGTCTCTTCTTCTGTTGGTTTTCATAGAACACTTGATCATTGGAAAACTCCATTTCTACCTTCTCAGCACATAGAACAATATTTTCATAAATTTTGAACTCATGAAAATCTAATTCCCTTCTATATTTTGGATTTAATCCTGAGTAAAAACGATTGATTTTACTATCAAGGTCTCAGATAAAATTTGGAGCATACCTCACCAATCGAGTGAACTTTTCTTCATAAGAAGCCACTGAGTCATCCTCTTGCCTCAATTCCAAGAATTTTTTTCCATCCTAAGTCAAACAGCCTTAGGAAAATATTTCTCAAGAAATATACCTTTGAATTCATCCTAGTCAAGAGCATCAATATCATCAGAGTCCTTGATATTTTTAACCATTGAGCACCACTGATATGCTTCACCCTCTAAACGGTAAACAAAAAGACCAACCTTTTGCTTGTCTGAACACCCCATGAAATCGAAAATCTTCTCCAGTGCTTTAATCCACCCTTTAGCTAGCATAGGGTCAGATGATCCTCTGAATTATGGGGGATGTTGCCTCATGAAATGTTCCACCACTGACATGTACCTCTGCAGTTGATTTGGATGATCTCATGCATAGATACCACCACCATTTATTGCTTGAGTCAACTATGCCATTACTACAACAAACTGTTCAATTCCAATTCTGACCATCTCAGGATGCTGATTTGGAAGGTTATTTCCTTCTGTATGCCTTCCTAGCACTGCTTCCATATTTCCTCTATGGAAAACCATTCTGAACAAACATTTCTCAGATGAAGCAACATGGTAATCTTTAAATGCTATATCATTTCAATTTGACCATAATGTAAAAAAAATATTTTTGGATAATCATTTAATAGAATTATAACTCCTAAAGTTATCTAAACCAACCTTTGATACCAACTATAAGGCTTCAGCATTAAACATTACTTAATCTTGAGTTATTTCAAGAATACACATTGAGGATGTTTTCAGGTTTAGAGTTTTAGAGAATTATATCATAAATCATGCATTACATTCCATATTTAAACAAGGTGGTTACATCAAAGACAATATTCATTTTTTCCACCAAAGGAAACATATTTAAAATAAAACATGGTTTCTTTCTTGAAACTTCCTTGACACTATCATCACATCATGTGCTTTTCCCTTGAACTATGAAAAACATTTCAAAAACTTGGGATGAGCATAAAAACCTCAATAAGGGATATAAAAATATGGAAGGAACATTAGTCCATGTATACATAAGAATCAATGAAATATCACTTTACTCATAAAACATAAGAACTTTAACATACCTCATGAAATCATAAGATTTATAAATAACTCATAGAAATCATAAGACATAAAGGTAACTTGAGGAGTTCATAACATTCTTACGTAGGGAGTAAACCTCATGGTTACGTTTGGAATACCCATCACATTATATTCCCTAAATCTCTTCAGAGAAAGCTTAGAGTTTAACTCCTTTTCATTACCCAATGCATTGGAGAGCTATCTCGGGCTCACCCTCCCTTAGTTTATCACGAAACCACCCGTCTTCCTAAACAATTCCCAAGAACCATAACATAATCGTATCACATAAAAAATGCATAAAGGAAACATAACATTTCCACATTTCAATCACAAGATATCAATAAAACACATTGATATAATAAAAACATTATCAAAACCATTTTCAATACCAAAATAAAGTAAAACATGGTATTTTTTTTTCATTTAAAAAAAAGTTATGGCTTGTAGAGGAAGTCGAAACTCAAATAATGGTCACGGAGACAGAGAAGTCATTATCGCCACATACGTAAGACAAAAAAAATTCCCTTTTGTCATTTAGTAAAACGCTTAGTGTAAAAATATTAATTTTGAATGAAATTAAAAGTCAAAAGGGTTTATTATACAACTAATAAAAGAAGGTCGTGTATAAATTGAAGTATACCTCTACGAAAGGAGATTGAGAAGAAGTCCCTTACCTCAAGTCCAAATTATCTTTTTCATTTCTTTATATTCCTGAATAATAAAATTTGGTCAATTTATAATTTCTTAAGGACATCCTTTAAATTTTATTATTCAATTCATATCACATATTATCATGTTATAATAATTAGTTAATTATGTTAGTTCATATCATACGTTTTGTCGATGTTTGGTACATGAGTCAAAAATGAACTTGTTTGAAAAGAATTGCCCATGTAGTTATAATTACATCATCTCCAGAATGGTATTAAGGATTTAAATATCATATATATCTAGTATATATTAATTTTATACTATTATATAACATTTTGAGATAACAAATTAAATGCACCGTTCATGGAGACGGTAGGCCGTACGTACACATGAACGCTACTTTCATTTCTTTGTCATATTAAAGGAATTAAAACTAAATGATACATATATATATATATATTATAATTATAGTATAATATATATGTTATATAGGAAACATAATTTCATTAATCACATTCTTTATAAAATCCATGTTTGGCATGAACGAGTCACATCACTTGAGGGGGCGGTAGTCCACACTTCCTCTAATGAAATTATCGCATTTGCACAACATGAAAAGCATAAATGTATGTTTTAAATATAAAATACAGAAGCATATAGAGGAAATAAATATAATATATATCATATATAAATATAGTGACATCATAATGACCACCATTAAAGGTGTTAAAAGAAGATTGAACAATCATCGTTTCGTGAGGCAGTAATTTACCACCAACAGAAACAGTATGTTCTTTAACCATTATACGGAGGTGTGTGTAAGTGTAGATATAATACTTATCATAAAAACACCATAGTATATTGAAGATACTGGTGTTGTTACAAAATAAAGGAATAAAAAGAGTTTAAGGGGTTGGAGAAGCAAAATAAAACAAAATAACATAAGAGAAGACAATACCTTCAAATTGAGTAACTCTTTTTTGACTTGAGCCAAAGGCTTCCTTGGAAAGACTTATGACCAATGTGAGGATTATAGGAGTAAGATAGGGATGTGGAGAGATAATATGAGCAGAGGCTGGATGAGCCAAGGTCTTGAGAGGTGGGGGTAAGGGGGTAGAGGTGGGGTCCTTTTATAAGAGGGAGGAGGGTCACTTTTGGAAGGTCTTGAAATGTTACTTTATGATAAAATGATTTTCGGATTTTAAAGATCCCAAAATGATATGTTTAGAGGATAAGGTAATAAGGGTTCTAAATTCAGCCATACAATAGGTTTTTGACAAGTGTAAGTCTTATATTTAACCTTATCTTTTCATTTTATTTAAATCGCCCATTAATGAGGTAATCGCTGCATCATCATGGTGTCATAAATAAATTTATTTATTTAATGTATAAAAGTTATAAAAAAATACCATGATGTAGGAAAGATTTTTATCTTTCCAATTAATATATATAGTCTAAGAGATCATTTATGTAAACAAAATTAAAATTGTTTTACTTAGGTGTTACATAGTTTGGTTATATTTTCCTTTCTTTAAAAATAATATGATAAAAGGTCACTATCACACAAAAGTTATTCCATGGGGTCCCTAAGTTAGAAAAAGGCATCCCATGGTCGTCCATGACACAACCAAGAGGATTTGGACACATTTTGGGGTCATTTTATATTATTATGATATTATTTTATTACCCTTAACTACCTGATTACTAATTAATCATGATAATTAAAGATAATTGCCATCGTTACTAATAATAATGTCCAAAAAAAGGTCTTAATTACATAATTTGGACCTTATGATTCCAAATATGGAATCCATTTTACCTAATTCCAAACACAGAAATTGTAGTAATTAATTTAAAAATAATTCCCGTTGTCAAAACAAATAGCGTGTTTTTAAGAAACAATATTTATCAAAAGATTGACACTTGTTTATGTCCAATTTAAAAGTGAAATTAATTCCAATGACCACCATTAAATTAAATGGAAAAAATATATTCTAATAAAACTTCAAAACCAATTAAAAATATAATCTAACCATATAATTAAATTAGATGAAAAAGAAGTTTTGAAGTAAAATGTAGTATTTTTCACTATTCATTAAAAAATGAACTTTGTCATAAAAATACCAAAAATTTATCCAAAGTAAATTTCAATGTACCAATTATTAATAATAAGTTTATTTTGAAAAATAGAGCTTATAAAATTTTCAAAATGTATATTTAAAAATTGGTTTCCATCAAAAGGTGATAAAACAATATTTTAAAAATATTAGAGTATTCTATGCTTAATATTGGATTTATTCTCATTTTAAGCCTCTAAAAAACTATATAATTCATAAATAGATATATATATGAAAATATATTTTTATTTACTTACTTGGGATGTTACATATACAAACTTTCTAATTCCATTCTTAATCTTTTCCCTTAGGGAATTTATTTTTATAATGCTCATAGTTTCCACATTTAAAACATTAAACAATTGATGATACCTTTGGGATAAAATTATTCTCATCCATTGTGTTAAACAAACTTTTAATTTTTCCTTTATAGTTAAATTATTTGTGTCTGTAACGTCCTAAACCGGATCACCACTTAGACGGTGACCGTACCAGTGGGTCACATGACCTGGCACATCTCCCTGTATGCTAGAGGCTGCCGACTAGCAGAGAGGGTATCAAGAGGTGGTAGTGGGGATACTATACCACATTATTAGAGTTTCATAGTGGTATATCAAAAAATAAATATAAGTAAACAATTGAAGTAGTAAATAAATTAAAGACATCAACAAAAACATTAATAAATAATTGAAAAATCATTAGAAGACAATAATTAACAATTTAATAAAATTTGACAATTTTAGATTATACAATAGATGAATTAATGTCATGGTGATGAAACATAACTGAAAATAGTAAAAAATACAACATGATTGACAATACAATATTTTAATAAATAAATAATAGATAAGTCCCTCAGGTGATATCCATGAGCATCTCGAGCTCCAGCTCGGTCCTTTTCTCCTAACTCCCAGATACAAGAAATTTAGCAGTCAACATAGATCATAAAAATATATGGTCCAATTGAGTACTAAGGGTACCCACGGAGGGTGCGAGATATAAGTCTTAGTAGGCCAGAACCCACGATGTCTAGCCTAATACAGAACATGATATATAAATTAAGAAGTGTGACTTATAAAATAAATACAGAGTGATAACAAATTAATAATAAAAATTTTGTCCAGGTTCCTAAATGGACACCCTTACCATACCAACTACTTTGGACTAAGATAGAATTTAGAAAGAAGGTACCTGTTCAAGAATAATATGCGTACCAGTGCCAAAAGTAACAAGAAAACTCAAATAGGTGCACCCCCAATCTTCTGCTTAGGCTTGGGGTCTAATTCCCATGTCATTACATAAGTATGCTAATAAAGAAAGAGAGAAAGTCACAAGTACATGCTCTAAATATAAATAGAAGAGAAAAGAAGAGAACATGAAGTTAACCCAAGAAATTATTCAATGTAATTCAAAAAAATCTAGAGTTGGATTCTGAGCCCATCCCTTAGGTATCACTATGGTACATCCATTCAATTAAATCCAATTCCACTAACCCGTCCAAGGCGATCCTTTTGAAAGTCCAAGTATTTATCTTGGTATGGTAACTAAGAGTCCACCCCTGGTATCACATGTAAGTGACTGAGTATCTTTCTAAGGCTCATTGTAGCCATATTTCCAGTGGAACTATCCTCAGTTTCCCCCTAGGGAACTAGTATCACCCAATAGTATAATAAAAACCCTGGAGGAAGCCCTTTCCTAGAGATCCAAAAACATTTCTTCCCCAGTGTGTCATGGTATAACCACTCGAGCATAGGAGTCCATACACGAGTCCTTAATATGGAATCCATGTTCTCACCCGACCTGTATTAATTGAACCATAGTAGCAAGGAACATATCAATTCACATAAGTATTTTCAAAACATAAGAAAAAGGCATGGCCTTACTACCATTAAAAACCATTGTAAATGAGTCATTACATTTAATATATAATGCATGAGGCAATACCTCCTATGAAATTCAAAAGCCATGATAAATTTCATTTCAATCAAGCATTAAATTCATTTAAAGGAAAGAATATCATCATGACCATGCCATTCCATTTCTTACAAATTATCTTAACTATGACAACCCTGCTTTTATTACAAACTTAAACATGATTTATTATATAAACTATTCACTTGATAATACATGGAAGATCGAGAGGTCTAGTGTCTTTGGGGATTAGGATCATTACATAACAACTTAAAACATGAAATAAAACATCTTTATTGAAAACTTCCTTTACATGACCACTACATTCCCTCGTACTTAGCATTGCATGGGATAACCTGAGGACATGCATAAGAAAAGGGTGTGCTATAAAGCCCAATAAGGGAATAAAAATGGAATACATGAGGAGTAAAATAAATGTTATAAAATAGGAATATCAATATAGTACAAAAGAAACATGGACATAAAGGCATGATAAATCATGATAATCATAACATGGAAATGTGGAAACAACACTTAACATGGAATTAGCATGAGCCAAGGCCCATTGCACATGAAGCATGAGTAAATCATCATTGCACATGAAGCACAAGTAAACCCTAGTTGCACTTGAATTAGCATGAGTCAACACTAATTTCACATGACGTATCATGATACTATACTTTACCCAATGCATTGGAGAGCTATAAGGGCGCACCCTTCTTAAACATTTCATTTCATGCATAAGTGTGTCACATGAATCATAAAACATGGATTCATAAAACATAATCATTTATTCAACTACAAAGAAATGTGGAATGAAACTTTATAATCAATAAGTAAATTTGAATGAAGGTGAATACCCTTGATGGAGAAATGGGCATGGTATTCACTACACAATGGCATTGGCTTAGAAAATCGGTGTAATTTTGGCAGCGTAACGGCTTGATATAAGAATTCATAAAAAAATGGTTGATGAGAGAGAAAGGGGTGCCTAATCATATATACATGAGATGGAAATTAAGGGGGTCATATAGATACATGTACCAACAATTGTATTGGAATTTAGATTCATGATACAAAAGTATTGCTTTAATGTAAATGAGGAGAGAGAAGTTCCTTTCGGAATTTCGGCATAGTAACGGGTGTACATGGGAGGAATTTAATGAGAGAGAAATGGGTCTCCCATAATTAAAACAATAAAAGGAAAGTATGGGGGAGGTGTGAAACCATACCCCAACATTTATAATTTAAATTAAAAGGGAATAACAATATTAAGAAAATTGGACAGAAAAGTGAAAGGAAGAAAAACCCTTAGTTGGAAGTGTTCTTCCAAAGGCTTGAGAGAGGCTTTAGAGAGACTTCTTGGGATCTTGGGGAACCTTGGGAGGATTCTAGAGATAGTAGGGAAGAGTTTGGACGAACTCCAAAGGCTTTGAGTGAGGAGGAAGTGGGAGATTGGGTGGGTTTATATAGGAAATGTGAGTGAATTCTTTATTATTTAGATTTGGGACCCCTTACATTAAACTAATCCAAACCACAAATCAGATCATGGTTTTTGCCCATGGTTTTTGGAAAAGGGGAGAGGAAAACAATATTTTATAAGTCCAAAGTCCGAACTTCTTAAAATATTGGGGTTTCTTATGTGGAGGTGAGTCACACTCCCATGGAAAAATAATTTAAAAAGACAAGATGTTTAATAAGTCTTGAGGGGTCCATTAATGCTTTTTAAAATAAGTCAAACAAACCCAAAATCACATTATTTTAATGGTAAAACATATATTGGACGAACATAAATCTTATAGTATTTTATTACATCACTATTGGGTCATTATGATGTCATAAAACACATTATATATTTAAACGATATTTAATTTTTACCCAAAAATTTGACTGTCTCAAAAAATTATGAAAAATTCACCGTTGGATAATTTAGACGTCCTGGTTCCATAAATAACATTTATTTTATCTAAATAATTTTCTAAATATGTTAATTTTCACTTTTAAAATAAAAACCGATATTTATCGAAAATTCACGGGTTCTGACAAAAATGGATTTCAAACCTTAATAAAAATTACAATTGCATTCATAAAATTATAAGATCATTTATATTTAATAAAAATTAATTTAATAATAATAATAATATTTTATTAAAATATTATTTAATTCAAAAATCCCTTAATTTAATAAAATAGAATTCTTAATTAAATAATAACTAGAAACACTATTTGTACTTTAAGAAACTATTTACAATGTATCAATAATAACAAGAAAGTATATTCATTATTATATACAAAAATAATGTACATGAACATAGTACTAGAGATTTGTTACATAAACCCTTAAAACAACCACATAAGAACTAAGGGTAAGGTGTGCGATGGCGACAGACTCTTGGGGTGGCTCAGATAACATCGCTCGAGTGGTAATCTCTATCCACATCCACTTTTCCCGTAGACGGTCCCGTTCGAGCTTGACATGATGAAGCTCAGATTGGACTTGGTCAAGAGCGAAACCAAAGGACACCACCTCTTTTCTGAGCTCCGACAAATGGGCTTCATATGGAGCAATTCTACTGGATGAGGTCATCGCTTCTTTTGTATGAGTAAATTGTATTTGTTAAAGCCCTATATTTATACTAATCATGTGATCACTGTTCAACAGCTATATTAGAAACAGTCAAAATTATTAACATAAAACCAAAGAAGTTGACATTTTATATAAACATTTTACATAAAGATACATTTAATTAGATCAAGAGTGATTTCCATTAATGAAACTTTGGGTCGTTACAATATTTCCCCCTTAAGAAATTTTTCCCTCGAAAATTCCTTTTCCCATACTAGAACAGATGTGGGTAACTCAGCTTCATCATTTCTTCCGATTCCCAAGTCTCTTCTTCAAACTTGTGGTTTCTCCACAACACCTTGACGAGGGGCATTGTCTTATTTTGTAGAATTTTTTCTCTATGATCTAAGATCTTCACTGGTTGCTCCTCATAAGAAAGATTATCCTCCAACTGTACCACATCAGAAGAGAGTACATGTAAAGGGTCCGGTATGTAATTCCTTAAGAGGGATACATGAAAGACATCATGTACTTTGGCCATTGTAGGTGGAATTTTAAGTCAATAGGCCACAACCCTAACACGATCAAGAATCTTGAAGGGGCCGATGTACCTTGGACTTAACTTCCCTTTCTTTCCAAACCTCATGACCTTCTTCCATGGAGATATGCATAGAAAACCCATGTCTCCAAATTTAAACTCAAGGTCTCATTGATGGTTATATGCATTAATCTTCTGTTGACACTGGGATGCCTTGATATGTTGTTGAATGGTTTTCACCTTCTCCACCATTTCTGGTCCAACCAGCTTACGTTCACCGACCTCATCCCAACATGGTGGTGTTCTGCACCTTTTCCCATACAGGGCTTCATAAGGTGCCATTTGGATGCTAGAGTGGAAACTATTATTATAAGAGAACTCAACCAGAGGAAGATGTTGATCCCATCCTCCTTTAAAGTCCATTGAGCATGCTCTCAACATGTCCTCAAGTGTTTGGATAGTCTCCTCAGATTGGACATTAGTTTGAGGATGATAGGCCATACTAAAGTTCAGTTCAGTATCCAGAGCATTTTGAAGACTCTTAAAAAACTTAGAGGTGAATCTTGGATCTCGGTCAGACACAATAGATAGTGGTACACCATGCAGCCTTACCACTTCCCTAATATATATCCGTGCTAGTTGATCCAATGAGAAATCCTTCTGAATATAAATGAAGTGTGCAGTATTTGTAAGACGATCCACAACAACCCAGATTGCATTATTTCCTTTGGATGTCCTCGGAAGTCCGGTGACAAAGTCCATGGTGATGTTCTCCCATTTTCGTTCTGGTATGGGCAATGGTTGCATCATCCCCTTAGACTTCTGCCTCTATGCCTTCACTTGCTGGCACACCAGGCACTTTGATGTATATTCAGTGATCTCCTTCTTCATATTATCTCACCAAAAGTTTTTTCAGAGATCTCAATACATCTTTGTGTTCCCTAGGTGAATAGAGAAATTTGAACTATCTGCATCATCCAAAAGTTCCTTCTTCAGCTCAGGACATGATGTAACACATAGTCTTTTCCCAAATTGCACAATTCCTTCTTCATTAACATTAAACTCTGATGATTTCCCTTTTTTGATAGCTTCCACTTTTTCTTGAATTCCCACATCATCCTTTTGAGCATCCATTAACCTTTACAAAAGAGATAGTTTAGCAATCATTTGTGAAAGGATTGATTATGTTCCCTTATTTATGATTCCCATGTCCATCTTCATCAAGTCTAAGAAGATTGGATCCTTCTCAATTCTCATCATTGATAGAATCGCTGGGTCCTTTCTACTTAGGGCATCTTCCACCTTGTTCGCTTTCCCAGGGTGGTAATGTATTGAACAATCATAATCCTTGATGAGCTCTATCCATCTTCTCTGGCACATATTAAGCTCTTTTTTTGTGAATATATATTTAATACTCTTATGGTCAGTATATATCTCACATTTCTCCCCATAGAGATAATGCCGCCAGATTTTCAAGGCAAAGATCACCGCCGCCAACTCCAGATCATGCATTGGATAGTTTTGCTCATGGATTTTCAACTGCCTTGAGGCATATGATATCACTTTATCATTCTGCATCAGCACACAGCCTAATCCCTTCTTCGAAGCATCACTGAATACCACAAAAATTTCCCCACTTGTGGGTAAAGTGAGAACGGGCACAATGATAAGCCTCCTTTTCAACTCCTTGAAGCTTTCTTCACATTCATCACTCCAAGAAAACTTTACTCCCTTTCGATTTATCTTGGTAAGAGGGTTGGAAAATCGTGAGAATTTTCTCACAAATCATTGATAATATCCAGCTAACCCCAAGAAGCTACGGATATCCGTTACAGATGTTGGCCTCGACCATCCCTCAGTTGCATCTGTTTTAGAGAGATCCATAGATATCCCAGTGCTTGTGATGATATGGCCCAAGAATGAGACCTCCTTCAACCAGAACTCACACTTTCTGTACTTTTTATAGAGATTCTCCTTGCGCAAAGTCTCTGGTATAGTTCTTAAATTCTCCTCAGGATCCTCCTTGGTTTTTGAGTATATTAGAATATCATCTATAAAGACTACCAAAAATTTGTCGAGGTAATCTCTAAAGACTATATTAATCAAGTCCATGAAGATTGATGGAACATTAGTGAGTCCAAAAGGCATTACTATGAATTAATATTTCCCGTATCTTGTACTAAAAGTAGTATTAGGGATATCTTCCTTCTTTACCCTTACTTGATAATATCCCGACCTCAAATCGACCTTGGAGAAGTATTGTGATCCATGCAGCTGATCAAACAAGTCATCGATCCATGGTAGAAGATACTTGTTCTTTATCGTGATTTGTTTAAGTTAACGATAATCGATGCAAAGCCGCATTGACCCATATTTCTTCTTGACAAAGAGGACTGGTGCACCCCATGGTGAAGCACTTGGGCATATAAACCCTTTATCCAGATTCTCCTATAGTTGTTTCTTCAGCTCTTCAAGCTCTACAAAATCCATTCTATATGGAGTCTTGGATATTGGTAGTGCCCCTGGTATAAGTTCAATTGAGAATTAAACATCTATTTTAGGAGGAAGACCAGACAGTTCCTCAGGAAACACTTCAGCGAATTCCCTCACAATAGTAATTTCTTCAAGGATGCTTTCTTACTTGGACTCAATCATCCGAGCCAGATACACATGATCATAGGGCAGTAATATCCATTCTTGAGACGATGGAGCTAAAAGATATTCATCTTCCTCCTTACACATGTAAATAATCGGGGGTCGATTCTCCATATGGAGTGTGATTTCCCTCTCCCGAAAATTTATATTGGATCTATATAAGGAAAGACAATCCATGCCAAAATTGCATCAAATTCCACCAGAGAAAGTATGACAAGGTTATCTGGGAAATTCAATCCACAGATTATAATAGGGGGGGAATTATATTCATGGGATGCAATGATTTCCCCATTTATCGTACACACCGACATCTTCACTTCCATGATTTGTGGTGGTGCTGGGATTGTTCTACTAAACTTTCGAGATATAAAAGAATGCTTAGAACTTGAATCAAAAATTACATTTTCTATTCTTGAATGAATAACTAGCGTACCTATCACCACTTCATTGTCGGGGTTCACTTCAGCAGAAGTGATGGTAAAATCTCTTCTTTTCTGCCTTGGAGGTTATTGGTTGCCTCCGAAAACCCTTGGATTAAGGCATTGATTTGAAAAATTCCTCAGTTCTTTGTAGTTGTAGCAATGAACAACGCGTTGAGGTTCGAACGGAGCGTTCCTCTCCTCTGTCACAACCACTGGTCTTTCTTGCCGATAGTTAACAGATAGGTTCCCTTCTCTTCCACACCTAAAGCATTTCCTCATCCCCTTGAGGTAATTTCTAGGGTGCTTCTTTCCGCACTTTTGGAAAGTGGGGTGCCAGATCTTCTTAGCACCATTGGATTTATCCATTGGACCGCCAACATTGAAGTCCACCTAACGCTTCTTATCCCCATGATACCCCTATGATTCCCCGATCTCTATTTCCACCTTGAGGGCACATCGGAAAATTTCTTCATATCTGTCGAAGTCACGGATCACTAATTCTTTCCATAGGCTAGGCTTCTGCCCACCAAAGAAGCGGTCAACTTTGTATTTGGGGGTAATGACAAAGCGAGAAGCATATTGTGCAAGCCTTGTGAAGTTTTCCTCGTACGATCCAATATATTCTTCATCTTTTTTCTTGAGGGAAAGGAAGTCCCTTTACATCTTAAGCCGGAGGGTTCGTGGAAAATATTTATTGAAAAACATCTTCCAGAAATCCTTCCATTCCAACGCCTCGATCTCCTCCTCATGATTCGTATTTTTGATCAACGTCCACCATTGACCAGCTTCACCCTCCATACGATAGGCTGCTAGGAGAACTTTCTCTTATTCAGAACATTGAAGGATGGAGAAGATCTTTTCAATGGAGTTGATCCATTGTTCAGCGATCGTGGGCTCGGATGATCCACTAAAATTAGGAGGACTTTGTCTCATGAAGCTCTCGATAGCGAATTGTTCTTTCTTGGGGGGGGGGGGGGTTGAACGTTACTCTTGACCCGTGTTTCTATTAAAAGCTTGAGTTAGATGAGAGATAAGCGTGAAAAAGTTTGTGATTCTCGCTCCCATTGTATTGGGCATCTCATTAGTACAGTCATCACACTGATCTTCACATCGTTTGTTAGCCCGAGTCCTCCTATTACCAGCCATTAGCTAGAATAAAAGGAAAGTTAGGGGTAACACATAAAGGGTAATCTAAAGACAAAATTTGATGACTTATAAATTAAATTTTATTTCCTTAAATTATGTGTCTATAGTCTTAAATATAGGCTTTTTGTGATCTACTTTCTAACATATATTCTTAGGGGATTTTTTTACTCCCTCAATAAGGGTTCATACTAAGCTTGTGAATTTACCAAAGCATATCCCCCGGGAGTGTTGTAACCAAGAGTTCAGCAAGGCCCTTTGTCGTGCACCAGTTCTCGTTCGAGTCTATCTCAAAGCGGTGTTTTCGGGTTTAACCCCTAGGATACATCTGTTCCAGAGCTGCCTCTACCTGCTCGTATCCATACAGGGATGTATTTGCTTGATAATCCACTTACTAAATACTCAACAAAACTTATGGACGTTTTTATTGTACTTAGTCTTGTATCTAAGGCTTTACTAGGTTTTTCTAATCCTAATCCCAAAAATAACTAAACCTATTCTTTGATACCAACTATGACAAACCTGCTTTTATTACAAACTTAAACATGATTTATTACAAAAACTATTCACTTGATACTACATGGAAGATCGAGAGGTCTAGTGTCTTTGAGGCATCTTTGGAGATTGGGGAACCTTGGGAGGATTCTAGGGATAGTAGGGTAGAGGTTGGACGAAATCCAATGTATTTGAGTGAGGAGGAAGTGGGAGATTGGGTGGGTTTATATAAGAAAGGTGAGTGAATTCTTTATTATTTTGGTTTGTGACCCCTTACATTAAACTAATCCAAACCACAAATTAGATCATGGTTTTTCCCATGGTTTTTGGAAAAGGGGATAGAAAAAAAATATTTTTATAAGGCCAAAGTCCGAACTTCTTAAAATAATGGGGTTGCTTATGTGGAGGTGAGTCACACTCCCATGGAAAAATAATTTAAAAAGACAAGATGTTTAATAAGTCTTGAGGGGTCTATTAATGATTTGTAAAATAAGTCAAACAAACCTAAAATCACATTATTTTAATTTTAAAACATATATTGGATGAACATAAATCTTATAGTATTTTATTAAATCACTATTGGGTCATTATGATGTCATAAAACACATTATATATTTAAATGGTATTTAATTTTTACCCAAAAATTTGACTGTCTCAGAAAATTATGAAAAATTATCTGTTGGATAATTTCGACGTCCTGATTCCAGAAATAACATTTATTTTATTTAAATAATTTTCTAAATATGTTAATTTTCAATTTTAAAATAAAAACCGACATTTATCGAAAATTCACGGGTTTTGACAAAAAATGGATTTCAAACCTTAATAAAAATTACAATTTCATTCATAAAATTATAAGATCATTTATATTTAATAAAAATTAATTTAATAATAATAATAATATTTTATTAAAATACTATTTAATTCAAAAATCCCTTAATTTAATAAAATAGAATTCATAATTAAATAATAACTAAAAACACTATTTTTAATTTAAAAAACTATTTACAATGTATCAATAATGACAAGAAAGTATATTCATTATTATATAAAAAAATAATGTACATGAACATAGTACTAGAGATTTGTTTCATAAACCCTTAAAATAGCCGCATAAGACCTAAGGGTAAGGTGTACGATGGTGACAGACTCTTGGGGTGTCTCAGATAACATCGCTCGAGTGGTAATCTCTATCAATTTCCACTTTTCCCGTAGACGGTCCCATTTGAGCTTGACACAATGAAGCTCATCTTGGGCTTGGTCAAGAGAAAAACCAAAGGACACCACCTCTTTTCCTAGCTTTGACAAATGGGCTTCGTATGAAGCAATTCTACTGGATGAGGCCATCACTTCTTTTTTCTGAGTAAATTGGATTTGTTAAAGCCCTATATTTATACTAATCATGTGATCACTATTCAATGGCTATATTAGGAACGGTCAAAATTCTTAACATAAAACCAAATAATTTGACAATTTATATAAACATTTTACATAAAGAGACATTTAATTAGATCAAGAGGGATTTCCATTAATGAAACTTTGGGTCGTTACATTAACTATTATTATTCAATTATATTAAGAGGTGTGTTTGTTCCACCCTATTAAAATCATTTAATCAACTAGTTTAACAAGTCAAGGTTATCACCAAGAACCATTCTTAAACTTATCACCTCAAATGGAAACTCAATGCATTAAGAAAAAGGCCATTTAGGTTGGGAACACCACAAAGGGGTGGCCAAGTGGCAAGGCGAACACCCAGAACAGGTTTCACCATAAGCAAAGTCCACAACATGCATGATATAAAAAACCAAAAAATTTAATAGGAGACAATGTGGCATCACTGAAAGGTTGTGACAAGTATCACAAAGGCACGACATGACATAATAAATGAAGTAAGGGGAAGGGGGTACACGACCTATACTGAAAATTCTAATTAAATGTTGATCCACACACTTAGGAGGTGTCTTGGATCCTATATCATTTTTCAGGGAAGAAAAATAATTTATAAATAACCAAGAAGGGTCATGTACAAGCATTCCATTTAACAAGTTATAATATCAAGCATAAAGAGACACCAAGGCATTGAGTAAGTCAAGCATAAAAGTCTATCACTACATTTTTATCTTGAAGGAAGCACACCTCAATAGGGGGTTTTATTAGAAAACATGACATCATTTATCAACACTTCCTTTGTGAATATTTAAACATTGATTCTAAAATTATAATTTATATCAAGGAGGGTAAACACTAACCTTCCATGTGTAAATTAATGTAAGAGAAAAACCAATGCAATAAGCATAAAAAACATGATATAAATATATAATCTCTAATTTTTAGATTGAAGGCAGTTCGCCACAATAGAGAGGTTTTATTATAAAACCACACATTTTTTATCAAACGATTCCCTTTTCCTCTTTAAACATTTTATTCAAGAAATGAAATCCAATATAAACAAGAATAATTAAGAAGCATCTAACTAAAATTTAAATAATTATTTAATTAAAGAGGATAGAAGAGGGACCCTACCTCAGGGTGGAATTTATTTAATACCCATCACTTGACAGAATTGGCAGTGAACACTTGTAATTGGACCACAATAACACACACACACACATTTATACATATATACATACCTTAAGTATATGTGTGTGATCCCTCTATCATTGATCAAAACTCACTATAACAATAATAAGTACCCACAATTAATGTAGAAAGGACCAACACACCTCTAATTTAATACCAGGGACTCGTAAAAACTATAAGACCCTAAAATGGATGATTAAAAATCAATTAATTAGAATAAAAACTCACCTAGAATGGTGGAAGATACTTGAAACAACCCGAAACGCCTCTCCTTCAACATCAGTTGATGGAATTCACAAGAATAGGTCCCGAGGGACCATTCACAGAACCCTAAACCACAAGAAAACTGAAATCTGGTCAACCCCTCAAACCCTAGGTTCGACCATACTCTATAGGGCAATGGAGAGACCAAATCACAGCCAAAAATTGGAAGGAATAGGGATAGAGGACCATACCTTGATGGACCAATCAATAATGGAAGAGATTTGGATGAAACGATGATCGAAGGAGGTACCTGGGAGTGCATCGAACATTGAACACTGAGCAACTCTAGGGGTGTTTTGAGAAGGGAGGTAATGCTATAGGGGGGTTCACATGATGGGAGCTCGAGCGAGGAGGGAGGTCGCACTGCTGGTTTTGGCTAAGGGAAGATTGTGAAATAGGATTCACGCTCTACAGGAGGGATCCAAGGGGGGATTATGATGAAGGAGGAGGCCCTCTTGGGGTATAAAATAAAAATAAAAATAATATCTAACCCTAAAATGAAACTTATAATAATAATAATAATAATAAACAATAATAATAAACACAACCATTATAATGGAAAATATAATAATGATTAAATTATTATTATTATTAAACCCTTATTATTATTTTTCTCATTTAATTGAAATTTAATTTATTTTTCATGTTAACTTTAATTTAATTAATTTAATTAAATTTATTTAAAAGACACATCACAATGTCAAATCTTGGAAATAAAGAGTTCTGACGCTTGGTTTTAAAACCGGCCTGCCCAACTAATAGAAAAATTTAATTTCCTTTTCTTTTTCGTCTGTTTCAAAACATGGAATGTTACAGTGTCATTCTTGTACACACACAAAATATATTATCATAACTATGATATATTACCTTGAGTTATTCTTCCCACATTCTAAATATATAGAAAACTTAATCTTCTTTCCTCCATTGTCTCTACTACCCGAAATCTTAGCGAAATCTATCCTTTTCTTCTTTGGTGAGTTTAAGATTTGGTTAAGGTGCCCATTTTTAATCATTTTATATGTTAACAAATTAGAAATAATCACAATATCCTTCACTAAAGTCATCATACCATTTGTATTCTCATCAAAAAAATGTCCATCACATCAATGTTAACCCATTTCCTTCATTTTCCCACTATTGAAAAAAAACCAAAAAACATAATGCGAGCAACACTAATCATAATGGAAAACAAAATAATCATGAAAATCACTTATAAGATGTCTAAATCATGACAATTTATTTTTAATATTTTACAACTTAGTTTTATCCTTTTCCATTTAGAATCATCATCTATTTAAATACTTCATGATAGTTTATAAATAGTTTTTAATTTTCTAAAACATATCCACCAGGACATTCAAACTAGGTGTGATGCACCTCTTATTTTCATGCACCATATGATTATTGAGTCCTTATCAATGAGCCATTTTCAGAGTTATTACCCCTAAGAACATCTATATTAGAGACACATCTACTTGTATTATCCAGACAATAATGTAATTTCTTGGAAACCACTTGTTCTATCCTTTACCAAAGTTCTAGGACATTTTCTTATACTTTGAATCATCCTTATAATTATCCTTAGACATATCCCTATACATATCCTTATAAATATACCTAGTTATATCACTAATTTTTTCTCATCCTACCTTCCAAAGGTTAACTAAAACTTTCCTTTGATTCCAATTATAGATACCAAGGATTTTCATATATGGATATTATATCGTTTTAGATTAATATTAATGATATCACACAAACAAATTCTTAAGGACCATAATAGTTTATTGTCTCTAGTTACTATGTAAAAAATATTTTAATTTGTTGAAATATATTCCATATCTCCCATATATATCTTCCACTTTATTACTCTTCACAAACATACCCTTCTTAAAATCATTCTTAATAATCTGGGGAACATAAACATAATAAAGGGTGATCTAAGATGCTCAATAAGGGTAAATAAGGGAGATAAATAAGAATAACATGAAAATAAGGGTATGAGAACATATACTTAACATATAAAAACCATACCCCAAAAATCAAATATTAGAATACTAAGTCATGAATTAATGATTGTCTGTTTATAAGGCATGAATCATAAGCAAATCAAAGAACATCATCCATGAGAGCATAACATTGACATAAGATATTGAATTATGGAATACACATAAGCATAAAAAATAATTTCCATAGTATTCAAGTATAACTTTAAAGGCTATAATACTGGAATTGGTTCACTCCCCTAAACATCATAGTAGTCAAGGTTCAATCCCAAGAACACCATAGAGGACAAAGCTTCTTACCAAATTAGGTTCACTCCCATTCCAATCCTATCTCTCTTATGAGATATAAATATTTTCCTAATTCATCAGAGGGGGATATAGGTCCCTCCTATAAAATTATAAAGATAATACATATTTGTGTGATAAGATCATAAAACACTCATCATATCATAACCTATGAAATGAAATGGGATTCATAATTTTTTTTTCATATCAGAACCTTCAGAAAAGAGATAGGTTTCATAATCATTTCATCATTTCATCATTGCATAACTTGTTGAGAATAAAGCAGGTTTCAATATAATTTTATCATGGTATAACACATGGAATATAAATGAGTTTTATAAACATATTTTCATTATAAACATAAACCATATAGGGAAATAATAATAATGGTATCCTTGGATCATATCCTCATTAAAACATAAGTAACATAAAAGGATGTCATCTTACATGGAGAATAATTTTGAAAGATAACTTGGAGAATTTATTTAAAAAATTATATTTTATTTAAAAATCACTTTTTAAAACTAAAAATACATAAAAATTTTTGGATATTAATTTCCTTGAAAATAAAAATCTAAAATTATAAATTAATCTTTAAAAATCATTTAAAAAATTTCTTGAAGAAAATATCCTTTACAATTTAAAAAACACTTTTTAAAATATAAATATTTTTCAAAATATTTTTCTTTGAAGATAACCTTGAAAACTTATATAGAAATATTCAAATAAAATAATTTTCATGAGGATAGGAAATTTTATTCATGCTGTACATGTTCAAACAAATATTCCATTCACATTTTTTGGTAAAATCAAAACATGCATTATTTTGAAAATGACATGAAGATTCATTTAATTTTTTTATAAACAATAAAAAATGAACAAAAATGAATTTATTAAATCATTTGGATAATTTTAGAAACACTATTGAAAATATTTTTAGAAAATTTAGTTTTGGAAGAAAAAGGTTTTTTGACCGAAGAGAGAAATAAAGATGTTTTTTTCTTAAAAACATCATTTTGAAATATTGTGTACATAAAGAGAGGAAAATGAATGTAAAACATGTATTGTATATAAATAACCATAGGATAAGTAAAATTTTGAGTTTATTGAGAGATATATCAAGATATTTCATAATTGGAATCATAATTATAAATAATCCTAATAAATGATGAGATTTTAACATAAAAATATTACCACTTTAGTAACTTTGAATCATAAGAACCAAGAAAGAATAAAATTAAAATAAAATTAAAATATAATGAGTTAAAATAAATACCTGATATTAAATTTCAATTGGGATGTATATACACCTCATAAAAGAATATAGGTACATAACATAACATATGTCTCAAAGAAGGATAATTAAGACAAAAATACCTTATCGTTTTAATAACTTTTGAACTGTGAACCACATGAAATAGAGATCCTAAAATGGATATATAAATCCTAATATTTTTTAGGTATATCATCATAAAATTAAGTAATGGGAATTATATAAACCACATAAAGGAAATAGGTGGTGAAATTTCATAAGTCTCGCTGAAATAAAAGAGAGACTAGAAGTCCCTTACCTTAAGTATCGACTTCCTTTGTACACGTTTGAACCTCCTGTATAATATATATAATTTTATTATAAATATAATATATAAATATAATTATATATATCATACCATATATTATTTACTTATGACCATTTATTACCCCTTCATTAACAATTCCTTTTTAAAATCACGTTTCAGGTAATAACGGCTTTATTTTTCATATATGTTTTGATTTGTTATTTTCGGTTCTATTAATTTGATCATGGTTATATCTTATATAGAATACTAATAATTATATAATTATAATATTTATACATTAATTTTAATTTTAATATCAATCATGAATGACGGTTTTGAGAAATGAAGTACTTTATGATCATGGAGATGGTAGCCCGTACGTACGCAAGAGTAAAATTTATATTTTTCAATGATTATTATAGAAATGAAGTAAGGAATATTTTATATTTAATAAATTATAAAAAATATAATATTATTTATTTAAATATACTTATACATATTTTCCATGCTTTTTGGTGATGAAAAGATAGAGTCACATCGCTTTGTGAAGGCAATAGTCCACATGTACAAGAATGACATTATCATCTTTCAGTGAGTGAAAATGTAAGAAATAAAATGATATATTATATTTTAAGAATTAAAAATATGTAATTAATATAATAATTATGTTATATATAAAATATATATTCATTAAATTTATCCTTATTATGTTTTATACAAAGTGTTAGTGAAAACGAATCACATCGCTTTGTGAGGCGGTAGTCCGCCGTATACATGAGCGATGTTATCGTATCACCTAAGATGTGAAAATAAAAATGTATATATGATATAATTACTAGATAGGTATAATAATATTATAAAAATCATATATATACTTTATATCTATCATTATACCCAACTTTGAGAGGTGGTAATGAAAAAATGAATTACATCGGTTCGCGAGGTGGTAGTCCACCATACACACGAATGATGATTTTGTAACCCATTTTTTGGAAGTGGGGATGGTTGTAGGTCATTACCTTAACATAAAAAATATCAATATATTGAATATACTGAGTTTATTATATCATCTTAGTTTGATAATAATTTAAGGAGGTGGATGAATAAATAATATAAAAATGATCATTGAAGATTATTGCCTATTTTTTGGTTATCATCCCCAGATTTTCCCTATAATCCCTTTTAGGTTGGATTTGTACCCAAAATAAGGATTCTAGGATTATAGGATGGAATTTCATAAGTCATTTTGGTAGGTTTTTTTTGAAATAAAATGGTGTGAAGGTGTAAAGAGGAGAGGATATGGGGTGACCTTTTATAAGTGAGGTGAGTGACACACTTGTAATTTTTTGTAAAAAAAGGTGCACCCATGTTTATCACAAAACAAAGGGTCTAAAATGGATTATTATCAATAATTAGAAATTATAGGGTTGAAATATGTCTATAAAATATATTTTAGACAAGTTTTTTTTGTCAATTTATCCCTTATCTTTTAAATTTAACCCTCGGTAAACCCATTTTTACATCAACCGTGGTAAATAAATTTTATTGTTTTTACTATTAATTCTGATAAAAAATTAATTTAAAAATATTAGATAATATAAATTATTATGATTACAAATATGGAATCATTTTTTCCCAAATTAAATAAACATAAGTGAGAAATTTTAATTTAAAATTAATCCTATAGACGTGATGAGAATGCAAGTTTTCAAAGAGAAAATGTTTAAAGGTTTATAGAGTTTTTATATAAAATTTCAATATAAAAATAATTAAAATGAAATTAATTAGATTAATAGATATATAATTTAAATTAATTTAATTTTAAATCAATCTAAAATATAATTTATCTTTATAAATAATTTAAATTAATCGACTATTTTCAATTAAAATTCATTATTTTTCACTATTTATCAAAAAAGTAATCTCTTAAAAAAATTATGAAAAATTCACACCAATATAATTTTAAAATTTTGATTTTAAAAATTTAATTTATTTTATAAAATAAATTTTCTAAAATTTTCAAAATTTAGTTTTAAATTAAGTGCGCAAAAAGGTGGAAAACCCAATTTTTAGAAAAATATTATTTTTAAGCATAAGATTGGATTTATTATATCTATTTTCTATAAAATACATTTGATGAATGTTAAAAATTAGATTGAATATATAATATATAAATTTAATAAATATAATTCACCATTTTGTTTTAATTTATTGATGTATAACACACTTATGCGCATAAAAATAGTTTT
Organism: Viscum album; assembly: GCA_963277665.1. NCBI lineage: Eukaryota > Viridiplantae > Streptophyta > Magnoliopsida > Santalales > Viscaceae > Viscum > Viscum album. The sequence continues at coordinate 106,063,612 of OY728161.1, forward strand.
TCAGAAAAAGATTTCTTTTATTTTCATATAGTTTTTTTAAGAACCCCAGTTTTGAGCCTGTAAGACTTTGAAATTTTCTTGATGTTATTCCAGAGCAGGGCGTTCAGACGGCGTATGATTCCGAGCTCCAGTGTGACCGGAATTAAATTTTAAGTGTGTTCACACTAGATACACCAAATAAACCAAATAACTCCTAAAAGGTTGCTTGGATGGAAAAAACGAGGGCACTGTTGAGTCCGGAGTGTGCTGTTTACCCTAAGAGGGGTGTAACTTTCGCGGGCGTGACCCTTCTGTGGAAAATGCCACCAGGGGCGTTTTCATAATTTAGCGGCCCCGGACGTGAACTTTATAACTTCTGAAGGGAGGCTTGGATTAAAATTTCGAGACCACTGTTGCGCTCAGAACATGGTTTTTACCCTAGGGGCGGCTTAACCTTGACCCCGTCGAGAGTTCGGGTACGGGGCCTACTGGTGGGGGTTTAAGACTTAATTAATTTTAATTAAGTTCTTTTTTTTCTACTTAAATACTTATTCTCCTCCCCTCTATTTCAACCTTAGCACTCCCTGGAGAAACCTCTCTAAACTAAGGAGCAACCTCCCTTTAATCTCCTCTCCTCCACCTCTCCAAGGCGGCGCGGTGGTCCGGCGAATCGTCGGTGAAGTGACGGGCTACGCCCAACGAGGTAGGAGGTTATGTTTTTGTTTTTGATTTCTGCATCTTCATTGAATTAAATTCATTGCATAGAAATTCTTTCCAATAGTCGAGGGAAGACCATAGATGTGTAGGGCTCAATCCGAGCTTTTTGAAGCCCTTTTTGGATCAAATTTTTGAGTCCCGGGGTGTCTGGGGTGACCCCGGGAAATTTTCCGGCTGATTTCCCTATTTTTCCGGTGGTTCTAGGGGCTTCCGGCGACTCGGTGTGGATGTTCGGCGGCTCCAGGAGGCAGCGGTGTAGAGACCCTAATCTTGACGTACATGGACAATAAATTACTTTTGCGGAATACTTAATACATAACAAAAACAGACACACAAGGATCGTAATAGTTTAGTGTCTTTGAAAACTCAGAATAAAATCTTCTAATCATGGTGAAAGACCTTCAACATATCCCAATAAAGATCTTCACTTTTTTTTCTTACCTAAAACCTTTATTTATATCCTGGGGAAAAGAAAACATAAAAGGGGTGAGCTCAAATTCCCAGTAAGGTTAAACATAAAACAATCCATAAACATTTGAATGCAAAAACTTGAAACATGAAATCTAAACATCAAAATCTTGAGCAAAGACATGAATATTGGAAGTACGTAAGGCATATATCATAAGGGAACATCAATCATGATAAAATATCATGGGAATAAAACATGTAATTGTGTCAACTATTAAGCACATGATATGATTTCCATAGTAGCTAAGGTATTGCTGCCAAGACCATCTTAGTGGACAAAGTCCCTTTCTGAATCGAGTTCACTCCTCGTTCCAGTCCTGTATTACTGAACCGGTTTAACTTTCCATTCCAACCATGTCTATCTCATGAGATATAAATCTTTACCCAATGCATTAGAGGGAGATATAGGTCCCACCCATCTCATAATGAAATCATTCTTACTTGTGCCATAAAATAAACATACATCATTCATAATAACCCAATAAATAAAATGGGTTTCATAAACATCATCCCATCATCACATAATCCATATAAAATAAATGGATATCATTTCATAATAAGAACAGTTAAAACATGTAATTCATAGAGATATTATACTTGAAACATACTCATATGAAATAATGTCATCTTAGATGAAAAATGGTTTTGATAAAACACTTGAAATGAATTCTTGAGGAAAATATCCTTTCTTCTTCAAAATCAATTTCTTTTCACAGAACATCATGCAATTTTAAAAGAAAGATATTTTTTTGAAAATAGTCATGATATATTTTGGAGTAATCTTCATGAAAATAAGGCTTTATAAAACCGTAAAAATCCTTTCATGCCGTATAAGTTAAAAAAAACATTTTTCTCGTACTTTTGCCGGAAAAGTAAAAAAGTACCTCGTAAAAGAAAGATTCCATACATACCATGTAGTAAAAGTCAAAAATGGGTAAAAAGGACTTTAAACATACATGAAAACATTTTTATAAAACTCGGACATGGATGATAAATACAACCCCAGTAAATACTAACGTATAAGCAATCTTAGATAGAAAACAATTGAGATTGCAACATTATCCCTTACCTTAGGTCCGATATGCTTCGTACGCATCCTAAACTCCTATATAATGATTTAAATAATGTCATTGACTTATTACAGAATCATATTAATTGTTATGATATCATATATGTTTCACTTATGACTTTATAATACCCCTCTATTGTAAATTCCATGTTAAAGCAACATTTTGGGTAAAATCATTTTATCGTATGTGTTTCGAATTGTTATTCTTGATATTAATACTTATATCCTGATTTACATAATTACAGAATGTAAAACATGATTTATATATAATATATATTCATCATATACATATATATATTTTAGATCGATAAAAGGAATGAAATACACCGTTCATGGAGACGGTAGGCCGTACGTACGCAAGAACGCTGTTTTCGTTTCCTTATTGAATTGAATGGAAGTAAGTAGATGAAATATATATATATATATATATATATAAATCAAGTAGCTTAATTATGTCATATATTTCATTATTATTCATTATATATACTTTATAATCATTCTTGAATGGTTAATCATGGAAAATGAATCTCATCGCATTCGTGGAGACGGTATTCCGTACGTACGCACGAGCGATGATATCATTACCATGATCGTGGAATTTTATTTAAGTGTATGTATACTATTTCAGAATCAATAAGACTTTGCAATAATCACATATATATATTTATTTTCACCATTATACCCATCCAAGTAAGGTGGTGGTGGGAAAATAGATTACACCACAGCGTGGAGACGGTATTCCGTACGTACGCACGCGCAGTGATTTCGTTTTCCGTAGGACGGATAGATGGTTAAATAAGGTTGTTTCATACTTATAATAACATATCAGTATATTAGTTATACTGATGTTATTACTTCATAATTAAACAACTAAAGAAGAAGAAGTGGAAGAACAAATAAAGTTGAAAGAATCGGTAATGAACATTACCTCTTCTTTGAAGCGCCTTTTTGAGACCTCCTCTTAGGGCACTAAAATTGGTCTTTAAAGAAGACCAAAACCTCTAGGATGTTTCTATGGAAGTGGAAAAGAGAATTTGGCAGGGGTTGTTCGAGATTTAAGGCTCAAAGTGGTGTGAGGAAGAGAGGGAGGAGGAGCCCTTTTATAAGGGAGGAGAGGGGCACCTTTGGAAAAACTAAAAATATTATTTTATTATAAAGTCATATTCGGTTTTTAATAGCTCCAAATTGAGTTATTTCGAATATAAGGTGGGTATGGGTTGAAATAATCTCATCCAATATAATTTAGACATGTTTAGGTTTCTATTTTAACCTTATCATTTAGATTTAACCTTAAGTTAAATAAGTTTACTTTTACCGTGTCTTCTTGTTTTATTACACTATAAGGTTAATAATATTACTATAACAATCCAAACAAACCACAAGTTGTTTATTATTAATATATATAACCTTATCTAAGTCATTTGGCCGAACCTTAGATTTTTATGAATAAAATAACAATTAATAATATAATATTTGTTTTAAAAACTATTTTATGTCAATTTTGACACTATTTGGTAATTGATTTTTGTGAAAATCATAACAGAATTATTAGTTCAAAAAAAGATAATTAAATCAATACTAACATGTCATATTAACCTATAAAATTAGTGGAATTCATAAAATGTCTCAGATTACATTTATTTGGGATTTATGACATCAATTATGTCAATATTTCATTAATAAGATAATTACTGCATCATCTTTGTGTCATAAATAAATTAAATTATTTAATGTATAAAGATTTAAAATAAATTACCATTATGTAGGAAATATTTTTATCTTTATAATTAATATTTATATTCTAATTTATCTTATGTATGACCCTATATTAAAATTGATTTACTTATTAAACTTTGATTTTAACTATTTTAACCCTTCTTTAAATAAATTAATAATAAATGTCCTAATATAATCCATGTGGGCCTAAATGGTCATATTTTATTCCTAAGGTTGTTTTTGGTCAAATTACACATATCCAATAGAATTAGGACATGTGTTAGGGTAATAATAATATCATTTTTAACCTTAATTACCCTATTTACTTTTAACCGTGGTAAATAAAAGTAAAAAGTTACTATTCACCAAAAATTATTTTCATCTCATTGAACCACATTTTACTTACTAACATCAACCGTGTCTCTCGGATTTTCGAAATTCCACTCATAGAAGCGGTAAAATTAAGTTTTATGAAAAATTTAGTTTTTTAACTACCACTTAGTGGTTTCACTATTCATCAAAAAATGAAAGTTTCCAGAAAAATACCAAAAATTAGGCCTAAGCTATATTTGATATTATGAATTCAAAAATGATGTCTATTTTACCAAATTCAAAACATATCAGTTTCATTAATTAATTTAAAAATTAATTCCCGTCGTCAAAACAAATAGCGTGTTTTTAAGAGATAATAACTATCAAAAGATTGACACTTGTTTATGTCTGGTTTAAATGTGAAATTACATCCAATGACCAAAATTGTATTAAATGGTAAAAATATATTCTAAATATACTTTAAAACCACACAAATTAATAATTTATCACTATTAATTATTTTGATTAAAAAAGTTGTTTTTAATTAAAATTTAGTAATTTTCACTATTCATCAGAATATGAAAGTTATCCGAAAAGTACCAAAATTTCACCCTAATATAATTTCGATATTCCGAATCCAAAAATGAAATCTATTTTGAAAGATAAAATTTATAAAATTTCAAAAAGTGGGTATTACTATTCATAATGGCTAGTTCATAATAATTTTATAATAATATCTCGTTTAGTGAAACTCGGTATTGCGTACTACACACGCTATCGAGGAAGTTCTTTATTACGTGTAATACATTCCAGGTCAGGGATTCATGTTGTGCAAGCTCCTTTTGGTGTAGCGTACAACACAATACATTAATGAAATTAAAAATAATATTTTTCATAAAATCTCGGGGTGTTACATTCTACCCCCCTTAAAATGAATTTCGCCCTAGAAATTCGTCGGGGTTATAAATGGTTTACTACTCGAAATTTTCTTTAATAGAAACCCACATCGTAAAAAGGAATACCAAAACTTGGATTTAAAAACTAAAGTATGAAACGTAACGGTTACCCAAATTAACTCATCACTGGGTTTTCAAGTAGGAGAACATAGGTGAAAATATGGATATGGAAGAAAAATATTATCATCAAGTTCTGATGGAGAGTGGTAGAGAACATGGCTATGAAAAATCCAAAAATCACAAAGCCATAAATTTGTGATGATCTAGGGTACCATCTGATTCATCGGATATAAGGGCACTTGGACAACATTTTTGGTTTTCAAGATCATTTCCCTAAAGTTGAAGAATTTGAATTAGAATAAATACTTACTTTATTTTGTTACAATCTCACTGTTGTTCATGCCTTGAACAATTTCCACTTCATATCTTAAAGAAATGAAGTTGAATTTTTTATTCGTGAAGTGTTAGCAGATCATGTGATAGAATGACGGGTCATTCCATCTGTCTCAAACAAAAGGTTAGAAAAAGTTATTAAATATACATAAGTCGATCTATAGTGAGATTAATCATAAATGGTTCCTAAAATGGACTTATAATTCATATATAATACTGCTTAATATAATAAAACTAGTTTCTACTAAACAGGGACTTCCTGTAGGCCAGTGGTAGGCGATAAAGGCCATTCGCACTTCAGTTGTGGGTTCGATTCCCACAGCCTTGTCCGACGCGATGGGTTGTCGCCCGTCCTACAGGTTATCCTTTTTCTAAAACTACATTACTATAACATCCCATCAATAATATAGAAAAAAGTTCTATCCTTAAACAATACTAACTTATGTCCAACATAATCCATTCCAATATTTATCTAAAATATTTCGGTCCAAGCTCATAGTATAAAGAAAACGATTACTTGAAATTTCATCAACCAACCATCATTTATCTCCCATATATCTTGGTTGTCACATTCCAATCATGTATTCTCTTGAAAAATGAATACCCATTAAACCTTAGTGAAAACATGAATGCTGTCAAAAGTTAACTCTTTCCACATACCAAAATCCAAAAAATTATATATACTCAAACCATGATATAACCTTCTCCTTATATCATTCATGAGCTCATGAATACTATCAAACATTTAATTTTCTCCTTATCCCTTCATTATGCGCATATCATCTACTTTTCAAAAATATATGAATAACCTTTCATTGTCACTAGTACCATTCATCATATACTTTCAAAAGTTAAGGAAAGACAACAGTGTAACAATGCTTAGATGTCTCTTTATTCCATAGTACCATGAGATTAATTATACAACATTACACTTGATAAACATGTAATCATTCCACTACCTTATTAAACCATTGACCGAGGTTCAATAATTATTTCATCTCACATATCATTTGTAGTCTCTTCATCATCATCAACATAAATACTACCCATACGACCATACTGATTCTCTTCATGAGACTTTCCCTTAGGGCATTGGTTTGCATAATGCCCGTACATTCCACATTTAAAACATTTAACCATTGTTGATGTCATAGAAATACCATTATCCTCATCTATGGTGTTAACTGAACCTTTTCCTTTGCACTTACTGGCTTTATGTCCTTCTTTTCCACACCCAAAGCATCTTCCAGTTCCTTTGAAAAATTCTCCTTGATGACTCTTCCCAAATTATTTACATAGGGGAAATTGAACTTTCTTTCCTCTATGATCATCATGAAACTCCATCTTTCTCATATTAGCCGAGTCAGGAAACTTACCAAATTTGAGTTTATTGATCATATTATGAGATTGCTGATTCGGCATAATAATGATGTTTGGACTTCAAAATCCCATTTCAATTAGTTTCTCATGAAGAATATCATTCCATTGTCCATCATATCCTCCATTATCATGAATCATCTTGTTTCCAACCATTTTCTAAAACCCTAAAAGAATAGTGTGAGAGGAAAAAAATCATAATAAAGGGGGAGTAAATTCAATATATAACATCTTAGGTTTAATCTAATATCGTTACCATAATTCTAGGACTATAACCTTTACTTATACTTAACCTTAGGGACATCCCTAGACATACCTTAGAAATATCTCTAGGGATCTCAGTAAAGTTTTCGCATCCTAGTTTCCAAAGGTTGACTAAACCTTTCCTCTGATACCAATTGTAGAGACCCGAATCTTGACGTAAATGGACAATAAATTACTTTTGTGGAATACTTAATACATAACAAAAACAGACACACAAGGATCGTAATAGTTTAGTGTCTTTGGAAACTCGGAATAAAATCTTCTAATCATGGTGAAAGATCTTCAACATCTCCCAATAAAGATCTTCCCTTTTTTTTCTTACCTAAAACCTTTCTTTATATCCTGGGGAAAAGAAAACATAAAAGGGGTGAGATCAAATTCCCAGTAAGGGTAAACATAAAACAATCCATAAACATTTGAATGCAAAAACTTTAACATGAAATCTAAACATCAAAATCTTGAGCAAAGACATAAATCTTGGAAGTACGTAAGGAATATATCATAAGGGAACATCAATCATGATAAAATAGCATGGGAATAAAACATGTAATTGTGGAAACCATTAAGCACATGATATGATTTCCGTAGTAGCCAAGGCATTGCTGCCAAGACCATCTTAGTGGACAAAGTCCCTTTCTGAATCGAGTTCACTCCTCGTTCTAGTCCTGTATTACTGAACCGGTTTAACTTGCCATTCCTGCCATGTCTATCTCATGAGATATAAATCTTTAGCCAATGCATTGGAGGGAGATATAGGTCCCAACCATCTCATAATGAAATCATTCTTACTTGTGCCACAAAATAAACATACATCATTCATAATAACCCAATAAATAAAATGGGTTTCATAAACATCATCCCATCATCACATAATCCATATAAAATAAATGGATATCATTTCATAATAAGAAAAGTTAAACCATGTAATTCATAGAGACATTATACTTGAAACATACAAATATGAAATAATGTCATCTTAGATGAAAAATGGTTTTGATAAAACACTTGAAATGAATTCTTAAGGAAAATATCCTTTCTTCTTAAAAATCATTTTCTTTTCACAAAACATCATGAAATTTTAAAAGAAAGAGATTTTTTTGAAAATATTCATGAAATATTTTTGAGGAAGCTTCCTGAAAATAAGGCTTTATAAAACCGTAAAAATCATTTCATGCCGTATAAGTTAAAAAAACATTTTTCTCGTACTTTTGCCGGAAATGTCAAAAAGTACCTCGTAAAAGAAAGATTCCATACATACCTTGTAGTAAAAGTAAAAAATGGGTAAAAAGGACTTTAAACATACATGAAAACATTTCTATAAAACTTGTACATGGATGATAAATACAACCTGAGTAAATACTAACGTATAAGAAATCTCAGATAGAAAACAATTGAGATTGCAACATTATCCCTTACCTTAGGTCCGATATGCTTCATACGTATCCGAACCTCCTGTATAATGATTTAAATAATTTCATTGAATTATTACAGAATCATATTCATTGTTATGATATCATATATGTTTCACTTAGGACTTTATATTTCCCGTTCTTTTGTAAATTCAATGTTAAAGCAGTGTTTTGGGTAAAATCATTTTATCGTATGTGTTTCGACTTGTTATTCTTGATATTAATACTTATATATTGATTTAAATAATTCCAGAATGTAAAACATGATTTATATATAATATATATTCATCATATACATATATATATATTATAGATCGATAAAAGGAATGAAATACACCGTTCATGGAGACGGTAGGCCGTACATACGCATGAACGCTATTTTCGTTTCCTTATTGAATTGAATGGAAGTAAGTAGATGAAATATATATATATATATACATAAATCCAGTAGATTAATTATGTCATATATTTCATTATTATTAATTATATATACTTTATAATCATTCTTGAATGGTTAATCATGGAAAATGAATCTCATCGCATTCATGGAGACGGTATTCCGTACGTACGCACGAGCGATGATATCATTCCCATGATCGTGGAATTGTATTGGAGTGTATGTATACTATTTCAGAATCAATACCAATTTACAATAATCATATATAGTTATTTATTTTCACCATTAAACCCATCCAAGTAAGGTGGTGGTGGGAAAATAGATTACACCACGGCGTGGAGACGGTATTCCGTAAGTACGCACGTGCGGTGATTTCGTTTTCCGTAGGATGGATAGATGGTGAAATAGGGTTGTTTCATACTTATAATAACATATCAGTATATGATTTATACTGATGCTATTACTTCATAATGAAACAACTAAAGAATAAGAAATGGAAGAAGAAATAAAGTTGAAAGAATCGGTCACGAACATTACCTCTTCTTTGAAGCGCCTCTTTGAGACCTCCTCTTAGGGAACTAAAATTGGTCTTTGAATAAGACCAGAACCTCTAGGATATTTATATGGAAGTGGAGAAGAGAATTTGGTAGGGGTTGACCGATCTTGAAGGCTCAAAGTGGTGTGAGGAAGAGAGGGAGGAGGATCCCTTTTATAAGGGAGGAGAGGGGCACCTTTGGAAAAACTAAAAATATTATTTTATTATAAAGTCATATTCGGTTTTTAATAGCTCCAAATTGAGTTATTTTGAATCTAAGGTGGGTATGGGTAGAAATACTCTCATCCAATAGAATTTAGACAAGTTTAGGTTTCTATTTTAACCTTATCATTTAGATTTAACCTTAAGTTAAATAAGTTTACTTTTACCGTGTCTTCTTGTTTTCTTACACTATAAGATTAATAATATTACTATAACAAGACAAAAGAACCCCAAGTTGTTTATTATTAATATATATAACCTTATCTAAGTCATTTTTCCGAACCTTAGATTTTTAGGAATAAAATAACAATTAATAATATAATATTTGTTTTAAAAACTATTTTATGTCAATTTTGACACTATTTGGTAATTGATTTTTGTGAAAATCATAACAGAATGATTAGTTCAAAAAAATATAATTAAATAAATACTAACATGTCATATTAACCTATAAAATTAGTGTAATTCATAAAATGTCTGATATTACATTTATTTGGGTATTTATAACATCAATTATGTCAATATTTCATTAATAAGATAATTACTGCATCATCTTTGTGTAATAAATAAATTAAATTATTTAATGTCTAAAAAATATAAATAAATTAACATTATGTAGGAAATATTTTTACATTTATAATGAATATTTATAGTCTAATTTATCTTATGTATAATCCTATATTAAAAATCATTTACTTATTAAACTTTGATTTTAACTATTTTAACCCTTCTTTAAATAAATTAATAATAAATGTCCTAATCTAATCTATGTGGGTCTAAATGGTCATATTTTATTCCTAAGGTTGTTTTTGTTCGAATTACACTTATCCAATAAAATTAGGACATGTGTTAGGGTAATAATAATATCATTTTTACCCTTAATTACCCTATTTACTTTTAACGGTGGTAAATAAAAGTAAAAAGTTACTATTAAACAAAAGTTATTTTAATCTCATTGAACCAAATTTTACTTACTAACATCAACCGTGTCTTTCGGATTTTTGAAATTCCACTCATAGAAGCGGTAAAATTAAGTTTTATGAAAAATTTAGTTTTTTAACTACCACTTAGTGGTTTCACTATTCCTCAAAAAATGAAAGTTTCTAGAAAAATACCAAAAATTAGGCCTAAGATATATTTGATATTATTAATTAAAAAATGATGTCTATTTTACCAAATTCAAAACATATCAGTTTAATTAATTAATTTAAAAATTAATTCCCGTCGTCAAAACAAATAGCGTGTTTTTAAGAGATAATAACTATCAAAAGATTGACACTTGTTTATGTCTGGTTTAAATGGGAAATTACATCCAATGACCAAAATTGTATTAAATGGTAAAAATATATTCTAAATATACTTTAAAACCAATCAAATTAATAATTTATCACTATTAATTATTTCTATTAAAAAAGTTATTTTTAATTAAAATTTAGTAATTTTCACTATTCATCAGAATATGAAAGTTATCAGAAAAGTACCAAAATTTCATCCTAAGATAATTTCGATATTCCGAATCCAAAAATGAAGTCCATTTTGAAAGATAAAATTTATAAAATTTCAAAAAGTGGGTATTACTATTCATAACGGCTAGTTCATAATAATATTATAATAATATCTCGTTTAGTGAAACTCGGTATTGCGTACTACACACGCTATCGAGGAAGGTATTTATTGCGTGTAATGAAATCCAAGTCAGGGATGCATGTTGTGCAAGCTCGTTTTGGTGTAGCGTACAACACAAGACATTAATGAAATTAAAAAGAATATTTTTCATAAAATCTCGAGGTGTTACAGGTGGTCCCAGGGGGCGGCGGTCCCAGGAGGCGGCGGTCCCAGGCGGTGGCGGTCCCAGGCGGCGGCGGTGCTCCCAGGTCACCGGTGCGGGGCACGACAGGGGTCACAACGCGTGACCACATGCGGGAAACCTAGACCAGCCAAAGGCGGGTCTCCACACGGGCCAACGATCAGACACGAGGGCTGGTCAGAGGGTTGGACCACGGGTCAGCGGCCGGGCCGTGTGGAAGGGCCGCAGGCTGGGTGGACTGGCTGGACCGGGCCGGTCCGGCCCAAAGGGGTTCTCCCCCTTGTCTTTGGACACCCGTAACTCCCACTACGGGTGCCCGTTTTGCGTCCTATCTATGGAAGTGCAATCCTCGTCTCGAGAAAAAGATTTTGAGATGGTCTCAGGGATTTTAATTTCCCTAGATGGGGGTTCGGTGGCATGACACACTCGTTAACTACCCCGCTGGGATTCTTCCTTCGGATTGGGCGAACACATCCGAAGTCCTTTTAAGGTTCCATCAGCAGCATTGTGACCATGGAGTCGAGAAGAATTGTTCTAGGGTGGTTTCAGGCATTGAATCCAGAGTTGAGGTGTGGGCCCCATGGATCGTATTTTAATATGTGAGAAGCGTTTTGCTACTTTTTCATCATACATCTGTTCGGGGCGAATGAGTAATCGTTTTGGCATGTTTTTTTCAAGAGCATCATGATGGTGCAGTCCGACCGACCTCTTTCAGAACCGAGGTGTGGGCCCCACGAGACGCCGTATGGGCATAAAGCGGTGTGGAGTAACTTTTTCATCGGGAGTCCATTTCCAGCAATTAAGTAGTATATCTCGCATGTTTTCTCATGAGGATTGCAATAGTGTAATCCGTTTGGGCGTATAGATCCTCTTTAGAGATCTCATTAAATGTGGAAACATGAAAGGGCATTGGTTGGAGGTTCCTTTGATGCACTCCGACCCAACGCACAACCGCGATGTCAGCGACACCCATAGATGGTTCGGGCAGTGCAGAGTTATCAGACCAATTCAGGGTTTACCCTCCAGCGAGGCTGGGCAGTGGGTTACCCACCGACGTATTAGGGTTTAACCTCCAACGAGGCTGGGCAGTGGGTTACCCACTTCTGTATCAGGGTTTACCCTCCAACGAGTCTAGGAAGTGGGTTACCAGTTGACTTTAGGGTTTACCCTCCACCAGGCTGGGAAGTGGGTTACCCAACGACCTTTTGGGGTTTACCTTCTAGTAGGGATGGGAAGTGGGTTACTCGAAAACCTTTTCGGGTTTACCCTCCACCAGGGATGGGCAGTGGGTTACCTGACGACCTTTTGGGGTTTACCCTCCAGTTGGGCTGGGCAGTGGGTTACATGAGTTTTTCATTCAAACTCAGCCCTTTCTATGAGGCTAGTCAGTGACATTTCTCTATGGTTACTGGAGGGGGATCCTTGGTTACACGGTTCAGTGATGAGACAGCTTTGACGTGCGGGATGATTGGGCATCCGTGCTGGATATCCTTAGAACTGTTGGCAATTTTTCCTAGGTTGAGCTTAGATATGGAGATCCCCTTACACACTCATTCGGGTTTCTTGTTGAGTATATATATTTATATACACCCTACATTTATTACCACTCCTTGGGTTTGGTTACTCTCCTTCTAGGAAGAGCGAAGACACGCGGGGTATGGAACGTGCTTTCCGTGTCTAGCTCCTCTTGGTTGGACGGGTCTACTTCCTTTATTTTTTTGGGTTGAGCTACACTCTATTTACTGTACTCTTTCACGATCCCTTGTCCTGTCTACTGCTCATCATTTTGGTACATCCTTTGTTTCTCCCTCAAGATTTTGGGGCATCCTACTAAGTATCTTTATACTCATCCCTGCTTGGGCTTTTCCCATACTTGGTGTGACCTTATAGATGATGTATATGTTGATCAAGAATACGGAGGAGCGTAGAGGATATAGGAGCTTGGGCTGTGTTTAGTGGTCTTAGTAGGACTTTCAGGTGTGAGACTCACCAGCTGTTGTCTTTCATTTACCTGTTGCTGGGTTGTGGCACCTTTCGGGTTGGGCGCGTGTTTTTCCCTTTTTCTGTTTAGCATCTTGTTAGCACTTTTCATCACCTTATTTTTTTATTTATAGGTTGACGCATGACTGTGGTTGGGTTATAGTCGTTTTTCCTTTGGTTTTATTTTTACTCTGCACTTCTGCATTAAGTGGGATGTGTGTGTGTACAGGTACTTAGGCAAAGGCCTCCCTGAGATTGTTACACCTTCGATGCTTGTCGCCATCCCCTGGCCTTTGGAGGTGGTCTTGGGGTAGTTGCGGCTCGAGACTAGTAAGGTCAGGTCGTGACAAAGTGGTATCAGAGGCGGTTCATTCCTTGGGGCATTGTTTGGGCATCCCTAAAAAGGAATTGGTTGGGATTTAGGGTAATTGTGTCGATGTGTCTCAGGAGCGGCTCTCAGGCCAGGGAGTTCAGTGATGGTACGGGTGGATGACATATCCATTCACCAGGACCCTGATAACCTTCTTGTCGACTCAGCATGCTGAGACACTTGTTGCAGGGAACTTTGGAACATGCATCCAGTAGGATTGAGTATTTGAATATCATTTTTGAGCCATATACCCTTTATTATTACTGATATATATATATATATATATATATATATATATGTTCTCATCTGATCCTGGTAATCCTTGATAATTTTCAGGATTCCCCCTCGACAGCAGCCATCCAGGTTACCCTCTCCAGTTCGTGACGAGGACCTGACGAGCGACGATGCATCAGTTCAGGGACCCTCACGTGAACCCCTTCTGCCCAGTGCTTCAGTAGTGGCCCCTCCACCTGGAGAGTGGTAGTTAGTATCGACAGCACATGCCGAGGTTGAGCGCAGGCTGAGTGCGCTCTGAGAATTTCAGCGTCAACGACCACAGAAGTTCTGCAGAGACTCGGATCCCCAGGCAGCGGAAGACTGTCTAGCGTTCATGGACTGAATTTTCAGGCTAGTATGGACACCAGCGGACCATATGGTAGCTCTAGCGGCCAACCTTTTCCACGGGACAACCGGACGTTGGTGGGGGTTGGTTACGTAGACCCATGATGAGTCATCTCTCACGTGGGGTAGCTTCTAGCAGCTCTTCCGGGAGGATTACTCCCCCTCTATTTTACACTCCGTTCAGATTCAGGAGATTCTGGAGATGAAGCAGAGGGAATTACCATGGCGTAGTACTCTTCCCAGTTTACCGATCTCACATTCTACTTGCAGTGTATGGTCCACGATAGTTACTTCTAGGTGCGGAAGCTTGAGCATGGTCTTCGCAGGGAGATCTGTGCTAGTGTAGTACCCCTGTGCATCCCTACTTATGCTGGAGTGATAGAGTGGGTTCTCGTGATAGAGAGCTTCTTGGATGAGGGACTCTAGCTGATAGGGCCTAGCAATAGCCGCTTTGGAGGAGATTCTTCATTGACAGGCAGGCGGTAGAGAGCAGATCCTCGGTCGATGAGGCCCTTCCGTGAGAAGACATAGGGGAATGGTCGTACACCGCAGTGGCGCCGTGGAGAACCTAGGTAGGCAGGAGAGAGCCGGTGCTATTCCAGTGACGGACGGGTCCACCTAGCACGGGATTGCCCGACCAGGCGTACCGAGAAGCTGTGGCAGGCAGTGGGGGCATTGCAGCGGCAGAGGCAACACCATGACCAGGGATCCCCCAGGCGAGGATAGGGTGGTCCTCAGGGAGGCGGCACAGGTAGAGCAGCAGAACCTAGAGGTCAGGGATGGCGTTTTGAGGTCCTTCCACCGCCACCACTGGGCAGCCCACTCTAGGCTCAGGGAGCTAGTGGTAGGGTCCGTGGGAAGCTTCAGGCAATGGGAGTTCATGATCCCCCAGCACACGAGATGGTCTGAGGTACACTTTGTGTTTACTCTATGCTTGCTTTGGTACTAGTAGAAATAGGCTCCATCCACTCCTTTATATCTCTGATTTTGGTACGGGAGTTGTAGATTCCATTAGTGGCACTAACACCAGCACTTATCCTTGAGGTTTCTATGGGAAGTGCCTCATTGGTGACCTTTATCTGTAGACAATGTGAAATGTCGTTCGTAGGAGGGAGTTTTATGTGGGACCGACTATTCATCATGATGGAACCTTACAATGTGATCCTGGGCATGGATTGGCTTTCTATGGTCCATGCCCAGATCAACTGTCATCACAGATGAGTCATAGGCATGTTTTCTGATGGGATGAGGTTCACCATCCTTGTTGAATGAGACCTCATGGCAGAGCAGATGGGTACTCAGAGAAGGAGACCACGATCTTTTTCTCACCAGTTGGAGAGAATGGCTATCAGAGAAGCAGACACTACCGGCACCTGGATCCCTACTGTTGTAGAGGACTACATGGATGTCTTTCCTAAGGATGTCCCGAGATTACTTCCGAGGTGAGAGATGGAGTTCTACATTTACTTGCAGCCAGGGACTGCCCCAATATCATGTGTATCATATCGTATGGCACCCAAAAAGCTTCGGGAGCTACAAATTCAGCTGGACGACCTTTGTGAGAAGGGATTCATTAGGACCAGTGTGTCCCCCTGGGTAGCTCCAGTTTCATTTGGAAAAAAGGTAGATGGGAGTCTGCGGATTTGTGTGGATTATCGTCTCTTAAATCAGGCCACGATAAAGAAAAAACACCCTTTGCTGAGGATCGACGACCTCTTTGACAAGTTGATAGGTGCGAAGTGGTTCTCCAAGATTGATCTTCGATCCGGCTACCACCAGTTGTAGGTTCGTGAGGTTGATATCCCAAAGTTGTCTTTCGATTGTCGTTATGGGCATTACGAGTTTCTGGTGATGCCCTTTGGCATGAATAATGCCCCCACCATTTTCATGGCTTTGATGAACCATATCTTCCAACCGTACTTGGATCGGTTTGTGGTTGTCTTTATTGATGACATACTCATCTACTCTATGATGGAAGAGGAGCACGCATAGCATTTGAGGATGGTCCTAGACTTGCTCCGAGAGCACCAGTTGTATGGGAAGATCTCGAAGTGTTAGTTCTAGATTCATGAGGTTCACTTTTTGGGGCATGTCATTATAGAGCAGGGATTGGCCGTAGATACCGAAAATATAGAGGCAGTTCTTGCTTGGGAGCGACCCAAAAATGCGTCAGAGGTGCGGAGCTGCCTTGGCTTGGAAGGGTACTACATGAGGTTTGTGGAAGATTTCTCTAGGATTGCTGCCCCTTTGACCGCATTGACGCGGAAGGGATGACTATTCACCTGGACTGATTAGTGCCAGAATGGATTCGAGGATTTGAGACAGAGGCTGACTAGTGCTCCAGTGTTGAGGCTTCTATATGAGGGCATTGAGTTCGTGGTGTACTGCGACACTCCAGGAGCTGGGCTCGAGCGCGTTCTGATGCAGCAGTGGGCAGTGATTGCATATGGGTTGAGGCAGTTGAGGCCCCATGAACAGAATTATGTGACTCACTATTTGGAGCTGGCAGTAGTGGTGTTTTCCTTGAGGTTATGGAGACACTACCTTCTGGATGAGTGTTTTGTGGTCTACTCAGACCACCAGAGCCTCAAGTACATCTTCAATCAGAGGGATTTGAATCTGAGGTAGAGGCGCTGACTATAGTTTCTACAGGACTATGATTTTGAGATAGTCTACACTCTAGGTAAGGGAAACGTAGTAGAAGATGCCCTTAGAAGGAAGTCCCAGGCTCTTTTAGTGCGGGAAGCTTCAGAGCAGTTGGCTTCCCTACGGCTGACCTTGGTGGAGCAGGAGGGTACGAATTTTCTGCAGTTGATGGTGTTGAATCCTTCACTCCTTGAGTGTGTGAGAGAGTTGTAGCTGGGGGATGTCAATAGTGAGGTACTGCGTGATCAGATATCCACGGGTGACAAACCCAATGGGTATTCTAAAGGAGAGAATCATGAGATCCTGTTCCAGGGGTGAGATGTAGTACTAGTGGAGATGCGGGAGGCAGTGATGCAGGAGTTCCACACTTCTCCCTTGGCTGTACATCCTAGTGTGGGGAAAATGTAAAGAGACCTTCAGCGGTAGTTTTGGTGGTCTGGCATGAAGTGGAGCATAGCTGAGTTCATTTCTCGGTGTCTTAACTGTCTGCAGGTGAAGGCAGAGCATCAGGTTCCGGTAGGGTTGTTGCAGCCCCTTGATATCCCAGAGTGGAAGTGGGATGACATATCTATGGACTTAATTACAGGACTTTCGCACACAATGAAGGGCCATGATTCCATTTGGGTGATAGTGGACCAACTCACGAAGTCAGTGCACTTCCTTTCCATCAGGAAGCAGAGCTCGATGGAGATTCTAGGGCAGCTGTATATTTGGGAGATCGTCCGCCATCATGGAGTACCCTTGACGATCGTCTCTGACCGCGACACACAGTTTATGTCGTGTTTTTGGCGAGGCCTGTAGGAGGCATTTGGGGCTCGAATACATATGAGTACAATGTTTCACCCCCAGATAGACTGGAAGACCGAGCACACTATCCAGGTGTTGGAGGATATGCTCAGGGCGTGCATTTTAGACCTTGGCCTAATCTGGGAGGATCACCTACCCTTGGTGGAGTTCGCATACAACAATAGTTACCACTATACTATCAGTATGGAACCTTTTTAGGCCCTCTACAGGAGACCCTATAGGTCACCGTTGTGCTGGAAGAAGGTTGGGGAGACCTCCCTCATGGGCCCAGAGTTGGTGCAGGCGATGACAGAAAAGGTGAAGGTCATTAGTGAGTGGATGAGAATGGCTCAGAGCAGACAGAAGTCCTATACAGATTGTCGCCACAGGCCTTTAGAGTTCGATCAGGGGAACTATGTATTTCTAAGGGTCTCCCCGAGATATGGTACACGGAGGTTCGTCCAGGGTAGCAAGATATCCTCGAGGTTTATTGGGCCCGTTGAGATCGTGCATAGGGTCGGTGAGGTGGCCTACCATCTTGCTCTACCCCCAAAACTAGAGAGGGTGCATGACATCTTCCACGTGTCTCAGCTGAGGAAATACGTGCAAGAACCCACACACATTATCGACTAGGGAGAGATGGACATCGAGGATGAAGCCACCTTTTCGGAGCACCCGGTGGCGATTGAGGACCGGAAAGAGCAGACACCATGTGGATGGACCATTCCTTTGGTTCGTGTGCTGTGGCAGCACGAGAGGGTGCAGGAGAGCACCTGGGAACAAGAGAGCCATATGAGGGATTAGTATCTCGAGTTTTTTTTGTAGTTTTTTTGGGGATAAAAAACTTGAAGGATGTAATGATGTATGAACCCTAGTTTTGATCCTGTCAGACTTTGAGATTTTCTTGATGTTATTCCAGAGCAGGGCGTTCAGACGACGTGAGATTTCGATCCCCGGTGTGGCTGGAATTAAATTTTAAGTGAGTTCACACTAGACATGCCAAATAAACCAAATAAATCCTAAACGGTTGCTCAGATGGGAAAACCAAGGGCACTTTTGAGTTCGGAGCATTCCGTTTACACTAGGAGGGGTGTAACTTTCTCGGGCGTGACCCTTCTGTGGAAAACGCCACTAGGGTCATTTTCGCAATTTAGCTGCCCCGAGAGTGAACTTTATAACTTTTTAACGGAGGCTCAGATTAAAATTTAGAGACCACCATTATGCTTAGAACATGGTTTTTAACCTAGGGGCGTCTTAACCTCTACCCCGTTGAGAGTTCGGGAATGGGGCCTACTGGTGGGGGTTTAAGACTTAATTAATTTTAATTAAGTCCTTTTTTTTCAACTTAAACACTTCTTCTCCCACCCTATCTTTCTCCCTTAGAACTCTCTGGTTAAACCTCTATCAACTAAGGAGCAACCTTCCTTCAATCTCCTCTCCTCCACCTCTCCAAGGCGGCGCGGTGGTCCAACGAATCGTCGGCGAAGCGACGGGCTACGCCCAACGAGGTAGGAAGTTACATTTTTCTTTTTGATTTACAAATATTCCTTGAATTAAATTAATTTCATCAAAATTATTTCCAATCGTTGAGCAAAGACCATATATGTGTATGGCTCGATCTGAGCTTTCTGACTCTCTTTTCGGATCGAATTTTTGAGTCACGGGGTGTCCGGGGTGACCCCGGGAAATTTTTCGATGGTTCCAGGGGCTTCTGATGACTCGGCGCAACGGTACGACGGCTCCAGGTGGTGGAAGTACCATGCGGAAGAGGTCCCAAGTGGTGGTGGTCCCAGGCGGCGACACTCCTAGGTCACCGGTGCGGGGCACGACGGGGGTCGCGGAGCGCGACCCTGTGCGGGAAACCGAGACCCGCCAAAGGCGGGTCTCCGCGTGGACCAGCGATCGGCCACGAGGCCCGGTTGGAGGGGTGGACCGCGGGTCAGCGGATGGGCTGTGTGGAAGGGCTGTGGGCTGGCGCTGCGGGCTGGGCCGGCTGGCGCGGGCCGACCCAGGCCGGGTGGACCGGGCCGGTCCAGCCCAAAGGAGTTCGCCCCCTTGTCTTCGGACACCCGTAACTCCCACTACAGGTGTCCATTTTGCGTGCCGTCTATGACAATGCAATAATCAGCTCGAGACAAAGATTTTGATATTCTCTGGGATTTTCAATTCCCAGGACAGGGGTTCGGTGGCGCGACACACTTGTTAAGTATCCCACCGACATTCTTCCTTCGGATGGCGCGAACACATCCGGAGTCCGTTTAAGGCACCGTCAGCGGCGTTGTGACCCTGGCATCGAGATGAAGTGGTCTAAGGTGGTTTCTGGCATTGAAGCCGGAGTTGAGGCATGGGCCCCACATGACTTATTTTAAGTTGTGAGCAGGGTTTTGCAACTTTTTCATCAGACGTCCGTTCAGGTTGAATGAGTAGTCGTTTTGGTGTGTTTTTCTGAGAGCATCATGATGGCTTAGTCTGCCCGACCTCTTTTCGGATTGAGGTGTGGGCCTCATGAGACACCGTATGGGCATAAAGTGGTTTGGAATAAAATTTTCATCAGGAGTCCATTTCCAGTGAGTAAGTAGTCTATCTCGCGTGTTTTTCCACGAGGATTGCAACAGTGTAATCAGTTTGGGTGTGTAGATCCTATTTCGAGATATCATTAAATGTGGAAACATTAAAGGGAATTGGTTAGAGGTTCCTTTGATGCACTCCGACCCAAGGCACGACCGCTTTGTCAACGACTCCCAGAGATGGTTCGGGTAGTGTGGAGTTA
Organism: Viscum album; assembly: GCA_963277665.1. Taxonomy (NCBI): domain Eukaryota; kingdom Viridiplantae; phylum Streptophyta; class Magnoliopsida; order Santalales; family Viscaceae; genus Viscum; species Viscum album. The sequence goes on from OY728161.1 coordinate 106,084,406, forward strand.
TCAGATCAATTCAGGGTTTACCCTCCAGTGGGGCTGGCCAGTGGGTTACCCACCGATGTATCAAGGTTTACCCTCCAGTGAGGCTGGGAAGTGGGTTACCCATTGACTTTATGGTTTACCCTCCAGCAGGGCTGGGCAGTGGGTTACCCGAAGACCTTTTGGGTTTTACCCTCTAACAAGGCTGGGTTGTGGGTTACCCGAAGACCTTTTGGGGTTTACCCTCTAGCAGGGCTGGGCAGTGGGTTACCTGACGACCTTTTGGGGTTTACCCTCCAGTAGGGCTGGGCAGTGGTTTACATGAGGTTTTCTTTCAGACTCAGCCCATTCTATGAGGCTAGTCAGTGACATTTCTCCATGGTTACTGGAGCGGGATCCTTGGTTGCACGGTTCAGCGATGAGACAGTTTTGACGTGCGAGACGCTTGGGTATCAGTACTGGATATCCTTATAACTGTTGGCGACTTTTCCTAGGATGAACTTAGAGATGGATATCCCCTTACACACTCATTCGGGTTTCTCGTTGAGATTATATATTTATATACACCCTAATTTTATTCCCACTCCTTGGGTTCAGTTACTCTCCTTCTAGGAAGTGAGAAGACACGCGGGGTATGGAACATGATTTATGTGTCTATATCCTCTTGGTTGGACAGGTCTACTTCCTTTCTTTAGTTGGGTTTATCTGTACTCTATTTACTTTACTCTTTCACGGTCCCTTGTCCCGTCAACTGCTCACCATTTTGGTACCTCCTTTGTTGCTCCCTTGAGATTTCGGGGCATCTTACTGAGTATCTTTATACTCACCCCTGCTTGGGCTTTTCCTGAACTTGGTGTGCCCTTGCAGATGATGGACAGGTTGATCGAGACTACGGAGGATTGTAGAGGATACAAGAGCTTGGGCTGCGTTCAGTGGTTGTAGTAGGACTTTATGGTGTGAGACTCACCAGTTGTTTACTTTTATTTACCTGTTTCCGGGTTATGGCACCTTTCGAGTTGGGCGCGTGTTTTTCCCTTTTTCTGTTCAGCATCTTGTTAGAAATTTTCAGAACTTTAGTTTACTTTTTTTTATTTAGAGGTTGATGCATGACTGTGGTTGGGTTATAGTCATTTGTACTTTGGTTTTCTTTTTTACTCTGCACTTCTTCATTTAGTGGGCCGTGTGTGTGTGTATAGGTACTTAGGCAAAGGCCTCCCTGATATTGTTACGCCTTCGGCGCTTTTCGCCAGCCCCTGGACAATGGAGGCGGGTTTGGGGTAGTTGCGGCTTCAGACCAGTGACGTCAGGTTGTGATAGTTTTTATCTTCATTTCTATTTAATTGGCTATAAAATAATTCATTTTATATAAATGTGTAGACCAAATATTTTCATAATTAAGTTAATTATATTCATACATTCCATTCCAATAGCTAGGTTATAACTATCATATTAAATAATAATATTTTAATAATATGTTACATTTCATTTAAACTTGGTGTAGTGTGTATCACAAGTTACACTCAGTGTTGCATGTTACACAAGATAAACTCAGTGTTGCGTGTAACACAAAATGTTAAAAATATTAATTATTTTATAAAATATTTCATAAAATCTTGGGGTGTCATAAATTCCACAAAAACACTTTTATCATTCCTTAACTGAGAATATGTTCTCACATGAAAAAATTTCATAGAGTGGAATATATGTTTATACACTCATTTACTATTAGGAAACTTTTATTATGTGTTGGAATTCCCTATTTATAATTTGTTACCTTAGTGAGAATGTGACCATGAGAAGGATTTCAATGCGAGATTCTTGGGGGATAATTAACTTACCATCTATAATTTATGGAGAGTTGATAATGAAATAAAAAGGACATAGATAATTAAAACATGAATTATTGTTTCCTTGATTTGAAAAGATAAAAGGAGTGACTTTAGATAAATGATATTGTTACTACAATTCATCATTGTAAAATGGAATAAGGAAAACTAGATACTGACCATGTCTTCAAAATATTGGTGTATATTGATAAGTTAGCGAGTTTGGGATTCTATTTGGATAAGAAAGTATCCATTAATCTGACACTATCATCCTCACCTACAAGATTATCCTAATAATCTAATACATTATAAACAATATAGATAAATCACCCAAGAATCTTTTGGATCTACCTCTCGAGGTAGATATGGTTTTGATGAAACATGTTTCCACATCCCTTATTAATAAAGAAAAAGGATAAGGTTTGAAAATACAATGTCCATTTCAGAGTTAATGGTGTCTTTAGTAAGTTATTCAAAGAGACAAAACATTAAAATGGAAATCATTAAACATGAGGATATTTACTTCCCATGTGGAAAGAAATTTCCTTGGAATAATAATTGCGATGAATTGAAGAAGAATAAGAAATCATAAGATTATACTTCAAGTATATTCATACTTACATGTAATTTTTCTAATACACTTATTTGGTATATATTTTCACATATATATGTATTTAAAATAAAATAACAAAGTGAGTACATAAATATTACAATAATTAAGGTTCATTCTTCAAAGAACTGAATAAGGGTGATTCCTATATCAGTAATGAAAAGCACAAACCCTTTGGATTTACCGGTGGAATGATTCAAGCTGAACTATTGTTTTTATTTCATATTACCAAACATTTATCTCAGTGTATATCTTAGATATAATAAGACATTATTTAATATTTGAAATATATGTTATCATGGTATTTCATACTTAACTAACAGTTCAATAATTATCGAATCATAGAAATACCACCAATACTATTGATGAAAAAAATATAAGACTCAATTAGTTGATAGTGGATAGATAATTATTTGTTAATAAAAACGGATACTAGTTGACTTGTTTATATCCAAAAAGGTGTTTCAGTATCTATTGAACTAGGATACTGGGTATACTAACAAACTACTTATCATTTTTTAAATATAGAAACATTTAGATATAAAGGTATGATAAAAATATTTTAGAGTTACTTCAATAAGGATACACAAACTATTATAAATATAATGGTAAATTAATATACTTTATGAAATTCCTTTAATAAATTTTAATAATTATTAGTGAAGTAAATGAGTACACTTGGTAAAGATAAAGTACCCTATGATCTGGATTATCAAAGAACATCTTATCAAAGTAATCACCGATCATATACATACGGAGTTAAAGGGATTACCAAAATCAAATTTCATTATATACATCATAATAGTAATGGTAGTATAAGGATGATCAATGAAGAGTCTTATATGTATTTCAAATTTTCCATAACTTCTTCCAAGAAGTGTTTTACAAATAATAGTTCGATGACTAACCATATGCCAAATTTATTTACTAATGAATGTCATATAAATTGTTATATGATGAGAATCTATTAATTAAAAAACTCAATTTTATTTTGAAAATTATTTGTTAAAAGTTGGATTTATTCTCCAAAGGAGCATCAAAAACTTAGTACATCTTAGTTAATAATCATATAGACACTAAGGATATCAACATATAGTCAAGAAAAACTTTTTTTCTATAAGAGAATCCTATCTCTTTTAAGATAATGGGAGTAAACTTAACTTCTAAGGGTTAAGGATTTGGACTCACATGAGTTGAACTAAGAAAACTAGGCTCCACTAAGCTTAGTGGGAGGATTTATTCCAAATATTCATACTATGTAGGTATTCAAAACCAAATAGGTGGTTTATGTTCACCATAGTGGGAGAAACATATATCATTCTTTTAGAATAATGATTCCGACAACTAAGAATAAAATGGAAACATGATAATATTTAAAAGTATGCATGAATTAAGAAATTGATTCCAGGTACCAAAATTCAAGATTATGTATTTTGGATGTTTCTATGAATTATTATTACCAGAGTGTATTCATGATAAACTATACATGGATGGAAAAATCTGGCCCTAATAAATCGTGATTGATTATTGAATGGTTTAGTCTATGAAAAAACCTACACACCGATCATCATGGTAAAATAATTTTAAATTATACATGTCAAAGAACATTTCTATGATCATCATATTGGGATATTGATAGTCAATTCTACCCCCCTTAGAGGAAAATTTATGGAATATGTCTATATGATGCAACCAAAATGAAAACCTATGGAATTTGTCTATATAGAATAACTAGAAAGGGTTAGTGACATCAAAAAATGCCAATAAGATATAAAAATTACATAAATCTATTTATAGATAAATCATGCATAGTGATCATAAAATATTAATTTATAAATAAATTATTTCCATGTGTCTCTAATAGGTTTGTGGGATCATTATAGTTTTCCAAGATAGATGTGTTGATTATATATGTAAGACAAATGTTATGTCTCACCAGTTTTTTAAGATTAAGGAATAGATTTTTCATGAATGGATTAAAGTATAAACCAAGTTATATGAAACTAGATCTATAAAGTTAGATCCATTATTTTTATAAATCCATTCATAGTACATATATTGAAAATGTATTGAAAAATAAAATATTGAACAATTCAAGACCGAGTTATTGGTGGAATATAATCTTTCTAATAGAACACGAGTGGGTATATGGAGAGATTATTGAGATAAAAAATCTCACAAGATTAAGTGATATAAATTTATCTTATATTCCATGATATGTACTGAAATTTTATATTACTAATTTTTAATTCATTATAGGTTAATATTAATAAATCCATGATAACTACACCAACTTAGAGAGGGAACTATTTGAAATTCCTTGAAAGAGTGAAAATGGATGAGTTCCTCATGTTTAGAGAAGTGAGAATACAAGTTATAATGGGGATTTAATACCATTATTCATTTATATTAATTTAATCTAGTATCAAAATATGACTAAAGTAATATATAGGAAAAACTTATTACAACTAGTGATTTTCAGATCTACAATGCTTGAGTATGCTGTGGATTCTGTTGCAGCTTAAGAATCAGTTTAAAAATATCCTATTAAATTTTTTTCATTATACTAATATAAAAATTATTATAATCTTTTATTATGTAATTAGTTAATATATAATTTTTTTACCAGGAAACAAGAGGTGTTTACTTGGGGATATCACTACTTAAATGATTTTCTCAAGGATGCGAAGTCGCAGTAAAAAAGTTATCCCTAGAGGAATGTGGAAAACCAATAATAGACACATAATGATGTGGTAGGCCCCAAAACTATATCCATACTCAATAAAATCATGTATAACATGTGAGAAATAATAGACTAATTTTTTTTAGTGGTTGGATTTAGTGTAAGTGAGAGTATATTGGAGTTGGTTCCCTATAACCGATTAATTTATACTTTACATTGCCTATGTATGTATCTATTTTAACAAATAACTTATCAAAAATTTATTATTATTTTATGTAATGTTAATGTGATAATTTTATATATTATATGTCACATTAAAAGGGTTATATGTAGTTCCCTTTAATGAAGAGAACCATGATATGAAATGATAGTATTCTTAAACTTAGTCTTATGGTCATGTTATCATTCTATAAAGGGACACATAGTGTTCTGACTGTTAGGTGATGGATAATCATAAGAGGATGAGGATTTATCTCATAAATTCCACACTTGGTAATATCTAAGGTGGGATATTATGAGGAAAGACTAGCTAGTATGAATTACACAAGTTTTCACATCATTGGATATTCCTAAATATCACTAATCACATACATTGATGCACCAATCAAAACTATGATGCCATATGTTCGCATGATATAGGGTATGTTGGGTGAATCACATGTGATATGTTATTAATGAATAAGTTGAGGGTGGATTTTTCCCTTACATCTATATAGAAGATGACATTTCGAACCTTTGATTGGAATGAAACCATCAATCTAAATTTAATGGCTAGGGTGTGACAACTAATTTATTTTAAATAGTTAAAGAAATACATATCGATCATACAAGTTGATGACATAGGTGTGCAACCTTCTTGATGAGATTTGGTGATAAAGGGATTATATTACACAATGAATATTCATATGTGGTTCTCATCATTGCAAAATATATTATTCCTCTATGGGTGACTTGACTCGTTTTTAAATATTAATCTTGGAATTTAGGGAATCCAACCTAATTCCACTAAGGAAGAGACCTATAGGGTCATACACAAAGTGTTTCCAATGATCATAGTTAAATATTATTTATATTTAATAGTTGGAATAAATTTTATTCTCAAAATTGAGAAGCAATATTAATTCAGGATTTATTGATTGAAAATATTAAATAAATGTTTATTCATAAGGTAATTATTTTATTACATGAATTTATAATATTAATTTATCTCTTTTTATTCACAAGGTATTAAAAAATTATATATTTATAAATAATTATATATTTATAAATAATTTATGTAATTATGTGAATATTAAAACAAATATTTATTATCCAAACCAAGAATATAATATTTATTTATTTATTGAACAAATAATATTTATTTAAATATTTACTTGAGAAATTAAGAAATATTGAGGAGGATGAGAAAACCAGATTTTTTCCGATGATAAATATTTATATACTAGGCCATAAAATAATATATATCATTACATGAGTTATCACATGCCCTAAAATAAAACAATAAAAATAATATTTTACATGGAATGAGGTATGTTATGAGGTTAATATATTATTAAGGGCACATGGGTTATTAATTAATGTTAAACTATATCCTATTCTTTTTATATACCCAATTATGAGAATTGTGGGTGGTTGGTTGATGTGCACAACATTATCCTCCATAGAGAACTTTCTCTCAATTAAGAGATTCTCTTGGGTTTTCTCTCAAGCTCAAGATAATCTAATACTCACTCCTCTCAAGTTAGAGAGATCAAGAGACGATCCTTCTAGATCGAAGGAATCATGGAAGCGATCAAGAGAGGAACATAAGATGATCAGTACCTCTGTGCTAGCATCCAAAGTACCATCGATCACGTTCCAAGATCAAAGAATCATGTATAGATAACTGCTAGAGGTGGTCTAATTTGGGTACTCATTGACGTAATGAAAGTTAAACCAAATTATTTTCACACAATAAACATATGAATCAAAGAGAAAACTCAAGACAAATTTTTATTTTATTTTATTGAATTAATTATAAATTAACATGAATATGTCCCTCTATTAGTTACAAAATTATTTTTCAATATTATTCAGAAGTATTTTTCATGATTTTCTCTATAATGTATATTATGGATTATCTATTGAATCCAACAAAATACGAGTTGGCTATAAGCCCAATAAGCACTTCCACAACATCCAGAACCTTTACCCATTTCTCAGAGGCATTAAGTTATTACACCTAAAGTCCTATGTTAACATCTAGAAACACACCAAGGCACTCATAAAGAAAGAAGTTAAATTATGTAATAAGAATAAACACATAAAAACACTCACTATGTAATATAATATCTTTATCTTGATATATCTAATAAAACAGGTTGCATGATGGTGTCATCAACCTATGTGATCGACGTATCTTTCTTCAAATATAAAAAATGAACTTTTTGATAGAAAAATATGTTCATAGATATATTAATTAAGTTCCATTTCCATAAAATGTCCTAAGATATTAAATTTCATTAAATAATATATGGGAAAAATTCTTTCTCACATTATTCATTAATACATATAACCCATCACATGCCCAATGTACCCTACTTACTTTGAACATATGTCATCATGGTTTTGGTTAGTACATTAGTGTATACAACTCATAATATGCATTAATAATCTTAAAGTATAAAGACCATTACACACATTCAAACATAGGAACATTTAATAACACATATAAATGTGAATTTCTTAATAGTGGATAAAGTTCTCAAAAATTATTTTCTTGAGATTACAAAGGGAATACACCAAGATAAAATGTCTCAAAGTCCTATGAATCTCCACCACTGATAGAAAATATCATTTTTTCCTATCAAATTATTTAATTTGGATATATAAAATATTTTTAAGAGTACCTTCATAACACTTATTCAATTTCATCATAGTGAGGAACCACTATGACCTTTCAATGTGACAAATACCCTTATGAAATTATCACATATATTTAACTTAAAAGAAAAATCAATATATGATGATATATTAAATTAATATTCAAGATAATGAATATTATGTTAATATTATTTTCAAATTATTTGGTTCTAGGGAACCAAATCCAACATAACTCATGGACCAAAAATTTAGGTATGAATTTCATGAGGGGATCTATTTGATTTTCAGTTTAATAGTCTGAAATCAGTTCCTTAGTTCCATCCAGATAGATAGGTGTAAGAAATGGAAATTTTAATTTACAATCCTTGAAAAAAACCTATCCCATAGGAAAAAACATGAATATTATGAACTTTATAGAATCTTACATAAGAAACTAGAAATTATATAGTCATTAATGTAACCCATATATTAAATTCCCATACCTTTAAATCCAACTGGCTTGATATAATTTTTCTAAGACACTAAAAAAACCTTTTTTTTCATAATTACATCCATTATAGATAAATTTTCTCATTAAATTTTAAATCCTTTCATAAATATTCTTTATAAATTTTTTAATGTGAAAAGTGTAAACAAACATATATGGGATATTCAAGCACCCCAAAAAATCCTGACCGTCTTGAGATATATATTTACCCTTACCACTTGTTTGTTGGTCAATGGTTTTATATGAAATTCATTAAATATAATAAGTCTTAATTATCCTAAAAAATAGTAATACCCATATAATTAAAGGGGATATTCCCAAGTTTAACACCAAGTAACCTAGAATCACGGTTCCCTTTGGATATATACACGTTCTTTCCAAAAATAAGACTATATTTATGAAAATTGATAGTCTATCCTAAATCCATATCATAGTGTAGAAAAATATGGTTCAAGGAAGTAATATATATATATATATATTATTCACCTCATATAAAATGATGATATTATCAACATAAATAAGACACATAAGAGCTCTTAGGTTCCCAATAATCTTGATTGGGGATATAATTCCAGAGTGAAAAAATTTCAAAATTAACTTTCTAAAGTAGTCCTACACAATAAAAAAAAGTGCTGAGAGTGGGTATTCTTGTATGACACCTATAGTTCCACCAAAGTACCCCTTTAGGGCACCATTAATAATGTTATAAATAATTGAAATATTCAAAATAGAAATAATCAATTAAAATAATTTGGAGGAAAAACTATAGCTCTTAAGAACTTCAATAATGAAGTCCCAAGTAAGTATGTTAGGGGATTTGGAAATATAAAATTTAATAGTAATATTTAAATATTTATACTTATTCTAAATGATGTTTAAAATTTTATAAGTTGTATGTAGACATTATTATATCATATTTCATGGGATTAATCTTATTTGGTTTGGATAAAAAATAAGTATGGTGATGGCACCCATTCTAATAGAAATTATTTTTATAATAACATTTGGAAGAGTGTTACCAATAATAATGGGACTAAAATAAAATATGTCTAGAGAATTGTTAATATTTGGAATGAGGCTTATGAATTGAGAGTTAGTTATAAGAGTAATATATTCCATTATAAATAATTTATGAATTTACTGTAATAAATCAGATTGAACAAGGTACCAAAATGTCCTAAAAAACCTGTGGGTGAATCCATACATACTAGGAACACAATCCTTGTTAAGGTAGAACAAGGCCTACTTGAGTTCATACATGGAGGGAGTATCAGTTAGGAATACATTCATCATGTCAATGATAGAGTCAAGAATAACATCTACATGAGAAACCATATCCTAATTAGGACTATCCTGGTTGAATAGAGAATCAGAGTAACTAATAGTGGAATTGAAGATTCTTTAATCATCATATAACCTTCATAGTAATATAATAGGCATTTCTCTGAATCCCCCTTTACTTATTCATTATGTGAAAAAATATATAATTTTAGTCAACATCCATGATCCATATCAAGTGAAGCTTCTCCTTGAGAATATTTTATTTAGTTTTAATGAGACTCTCATGCTTGACCTATACCTAAATTTCATGAGCATAAGGGGTATCAATATGAATAGACCTAGCTTGATTATCCATTATATCTTCTCTATCCTTCTATATGTCTTCATCCAATATTAAAATTTTTGTTTTATTCCACCCTTGAAGAGAGGATTTTACAATATTAAACTTATCTCCGAATCTTTGAAATCCATTTCTATCAGTGTTTCTAGAACAATAATGCCTTTAAAAGTATTAAAAACCCTCAAAAAATAATCCTATAATTTCCAAAACACTTAATTTTTTTCTCAAAAATAGTTTATTTATATTCTTTATTAATAGGAACCCAAAAAATTGTCATCTTTTTCATTTTAAATACAATTTTCCATTGATTAACCAACAATTTAATAGTTAAACCAACTATTTAACACCCATTTTTATATGAAATTTTATAAAAAAATAAAAATATATGACTCATATAGACCCCTTATTGTTATTTAGAAGAGTAACAAAACTTATATATAACCACAGTATATACTATTACATGTGTTAGTAAATATTTAGTCATCAATTATCCATTTATACATATTATTTCACCAATGACAATATCTATTTTCATCAATACATTTTCAGACTAAAAATTAAGATGAAGTAAAGAAAATTTGATCCATATTGGGAATATTTTTTTCCTTTCTTAGTTATAGTCCATCCCAAGAAACCAAAAATTCATTAACAGTAAACTATTTAAAAATACAAGGCCTTGATTTTATGGTTTTGAGCATGGAATCAGTTTCATTATATATTAAACTAATATTACTATTTACTAGTTTCTATGACATGAAAAAAGCATCACCTCTCTAACCCACTTTTTAGAATATTTTTGTAATAATAAATTTTCCTTTAAATTAATAGAATAATATCACCATTATGTTATGAACATGTGATTCGAGTTCCTAACAATCACCCTTGTTAATTATATTCTACTTAATTTATTTTTTTTGAGGGATTAAAGTTAACTAAATAATTTAATGGCTTATTAGGTTAAAACCCACAACATCAACCCAAGACTTCTTATCTACTACAACCATTAGGGAACATAAGTATAAATGAGCTTTGGGATAAAACCTTATCAATGAATAAGAAAATTAATTGGGTGTTGAACATAGTTAAAGTACTTACATTAATACATAGTGCGTTGAAATTTTTTTTTATCAACCCTTGTAGTGAACCATTGATTCAATTTAGTTCTTAGTGGCATATTTTTTTATTTTACAACACTAATTTTAATCAATTTTTTTTATATTTTATGTTTTTTTGTATTTTTGATCAAATAAAAAAATTATGACCATCCAAATATGTGAAAATTTGTCCTTTATCACTAATAGGATAAGTCTTTATCTAGTATTTAGTCTTTTTATTGAGAATAAATTATGTTTGTAATGGTAGTACCTATTATAAAAATGAATTTTCAATATAATGGTTTTTGATCCTTTGAAAATCCATTTATTATGGAACTCACTGCTAAAATTTCTGAGAGTGATGACATTAATCATAGTATTACTAAAAATGAACTATGAAAAATGTACCAAATATTTTTTTATAGTATATTAAAATTTAAAAAAGATTAATTCACTACATATTGAGCTAAATAAAATTTCAAAAAACAATACTGAAGGGTTTTGGAGGATAATATTATGATTATGGTAGTGAAATAAACCTATTTAATGTTCATGATCTATCATCATGAATAAACATGTAATATAGAGAATATAAATACAAATAGGAATACCATTATTGAAGTGATATCCATCTCTATTGAACATGATAGAGTTAGATTAATGGAGATCACCAAGTGGAATCCTAAGAACTCTCACCTCCAAAAGTGGTATATATGATACTAGAATCCTCATACACTATGAGAGGACCCATGAACTCTAAAGGTGTTCTAGCACCTTCACCTAATTGATAAATAGAGAATTTGGCTGAAGAGAGATTTGACTATGGCTTATCAAAATCACTATTCCCCAATAGAAGGGTCAAACCCTTTAAACATGCTTTGTTTATTCAATGAAGTGAATCAAGTGTTGGCTACCATCACTTAGCATCCATCATGCATAACCCTTAATGAATTTACATTGATATCTCATAATAATTTTAATGTTTCAAATGATTATGGGTAGCCATAAATAAACCAACCCGTTGATTCATAACCATGTGGGAGACATGGTAGAATCCATGAACCCATATTGTAATCCAATTATATTATATAATAGAGGCCTATCATGCCTTATAAAATATCAGGATATCATAATATGTGATATGTGTCACATGTATATCACATTATACGACTCAGGGTATATCATACAATATGACATACCCATTTTAGTGAATTTCACACAATCTCTCAATTGTAATAAAATACCATAATGACTTTATGAAAAAATTTACAGCTCATTTTGAATCCATAAAAACTCTTTTGGATATATTTTTTCAATCTCTATTCATTTTGGAACAAATACTTTGTACAAAATTCAATCCTTATCCTAATAACTCACTACGTTACTATATGGGCCTTTGTAACATTCGAAAAAAATATTAAATCATGATTTCATAAATATAAGAAAAGTGTAACCTCAATAAAAACATCATCGTTACTCATTTCATGAACCAACCGGATTCATTACTCCATCAAATTCCTGAGATGACCCATGACACACCCAAGGCTCATTCTTGATCACCCCAAGCTAGAAACTAGTTCCAGGGCATCAAAGTAAATCAAGTGGGAAAAATTTGTTCCAAATAACCAAATCTGAAAAAATAGAAAAAATGGGAATAATCTGTCAATATGTTGGACATCCACACCAGAATCAAATAATCGATAAAAACATTTTTAAATAGTTAAGCAATATAAATAATTAAAAAAAAACAATTTTAAATAAATAAAATTTCTCATATCACCTTTCCTACAACCTCTCCTACAACTATATTCAATTCCCACTAGGACATCCATAGATATAATTTATCCAATAATTACCATAACTAGAATACATTTAATGCCTACTTGGCCGATGCAATAAAGGAATATAAATAGAATATAACAACTGACATACCTACATGTGAATTTAAAATCCCCCATACAATATTAAAACCTCAATGCTATGAGAGTGGTAATATACAATCTAAAACCAAAAACTTAAATGTGAGAGATTGGTTTGAGAAAAAAACTTAGTAGGCATTCCAAATAACCACTACCTAAGTATAATCTTTAAAAAAAGGATCCATTTAGTGATAGTTTGAAATGCATTATTAAAATTGGTTTTCTTTGCATAAACACATAAATCCAATCTCATTTTAAAAACATTTCTGTATCATTTTATTTAAATGAAAAAAATCACTTTTAAAACAAATTATAGGACCAAAGCACTTTTTTAATAAAACAACCATTTAAAAACTACCCTTTCTCACTTTTGAAATATTATTTTCATTACAATTTATAATACCATTTTACTAAATAGGAATAAATCTCAAGAAAGAAAAAAGGTTATAAGTCAAAGGCAATATAAAATAAGGTAAGAGAAATAGGAATTCACACACTCAATAATTTAAAACTACCATTATGGTAGAAACACCATAGGGTCACTAAGGCTATGGGGAACCGAGAACTAAAGCCACTAATTAGGGAGATCCTCAATTATTGAAAGAAAACTAGTAACACATATTTGGATAGTAAAAAATAACATACTTCACTATCATAAATAGTGGAAAGGGAATCCATCTTATTCTATGATCTCCTATTCAATATCCTAGGATTCCTATGAGGTTTGAATAAGATAACATCCATAGAAAAAATAATCCAAACACCACTAATCAATTCCAAAGATACCATATCTATATAAAATCAATAAATAACTAAGGTAAGATAAAAATGACACATAAAATACATTTAAAAAGTGATTTCTAAACAACATACAAGGACTTTACATTAAAAATCAATGAAATTATTAAACAATTATTTGAAAGGTTCCAACAAGTCTTTATAATGTATTTTAGGAATCACTTAAAACCCATTTTAAAATCAAACTTGAGTTTCACATTTAAATTCCCAATGTTCCCCTCTATTGCAATACCCATATACATTTATATACATATTTTCCTCTTATTGAATAAATTCACATATTCACATGTGAATTATTACCCACACACTAACACACACACACACACTCATGTATATGTGTATAATATAAAATTTCATTGCAAACCTCATAATTGTTTTTCAAAAAAGATTTTTGAAAACTTTATCATTACTTGAAATTTCAAGTATTAATTGAAATGCAAAGTAAATTTTGAGGACCAATTAAAAATTAACTTTGAAGACCCAAAATAATTTTAAAATACCAAAACACATGAATAAATTCCCTTCATGAAATTCATCAAACAATTAGTGTGGAAAGTAGTCTCCAAATAATTTTAAACATAGATTTTGAAAGGAAAAGTACTTTGAATTAAGTGGAAACCATGTGAAACTAGGTTTACCTTTCAAATAAATTCATATATAAAATTATTATTATCCATAACAATTTAAAACATATATTTAAATAACAAGAACTAATGGTTATAGAATATAAATGCCTAATATAAGGGGAATCCTTCCCTAAATCAACCAGAACTTTTTGCCTTTAATGAACATTAATTTAACGAGCCTAAATAAATCCTCAAAAAACCTAGGAACCAAAAATCAAAAAATTAAATCACCCTAAAATGGTTAGGGTTCAGAAAATAATGGATTATAGTGAAAAAGAGAATAAGATAAAATAAGAAGGATAAGGAATAAGGATGAGGCCTTACCTTGATAATTTGAATCGAAATCATGGCGAAACCCCTTAGAAACACGAAGAGAGAGAGGATCAAAGGGAAAATGTGACTAGGAATCTACCTTGAATAGTGTGCGATGGATATTGAAGAAGGGAGGGTATATGGGTCATGTTAGGGTAAACTAAGCGATAAGTTTAATTATAATTTCCACTTAATTAGTTTTTTGGGCACGATGCACAATTGTAGTGTGGTTTACCAAAGAGTGCATCAACCATGCACCATTAATTGGGAACACCTGATAATTCACATGGTTTTTATACATTGTTTTAAAAATAATTATCTAACTATGAAAAATAGGTCTATTAAATTTCAGATACATTAACATGGTTGCAGTATGATTTCTACTAACCGTGTGCGAACCGTGCACCTGTACTGAAATTCCAAAATTCTTAAATTTTTAAACTGGTTAAGTCCAAAATTTGAGAACAATATTATTAATAATTAATTAAATAAAATCATAAATAAAAATAGTGTTAGGGTGCGACAATACTCCCCCATTAATACTTTATTTCACCATAAATATTTAGTCAATTAAAATGGTTAAAATAAAGGACTTGATCAAAGCTCCTTAATCACAAATCAATTCTCTTAAAACCAAGGTACGCCATGAACTCATGGGACCAGACCAATGTCACTAAACAAAATGAATCACATTCACCTCCCAAACTCATTTCATCTCCAAAGGAACCACTAAACCCATGACCCACTATCAGACACTCTCTCACTAAAACTAACATTCATAAGGGACTCCCAACCGAATCACCAAAGGAATAAATTAAAAACTAAAATCAAGGTATCTAAAACATTTTATAATTCATATAAAAAAACTCATATTAAAATTTACTAAAGGTGTAATACCCAAAATTATTGAAACATATATCCAATCCCAAAATATCCATAAATCTAAAATCAATTCTTGAACTAGAACATGAATGTGAAAAACTATAGGAGATAATAAATAGAAGAGCTAAGACTAATACCCACTCTCACAACCATAATGAATCCACTAACATAAATGTTCAATGGAACTAGATAATACCCCAAGGAAAACACCATGAATAAAAAAGGATCCGAATCAAGGAAGATCAAACAAAATTCTCAATAATGGAAACATCCATGATTTACATAGAATCACTCATCTAGGAATCCAAAATGAGCAATAAATAGTATCCCATACTATAAGACTTAGACCAATAAAGGGGAATAGGAAGAGTAAGGGATAGAGAGAACTACCTTTAACAAGATCACTCAAACCATGATCTAATTAAAAATAAGATACTCCCAAGACATGAAGCTCAGAAAACAACTCAACAAATCTGACAATAGGTTTTCTAAACTCAGAAGAAGGGGACCCATACCCCTTTATCGCAATACACAAGAGAGTATATGAGAGATTTTCCTCTTATGATATAGGACCTCCACTAATACCAAAAATAATGGGGTTACCTATGGGTTGGCCCCTTGAAATTAGTCTCACTACCATGGCCCCACTGATAACATCCTCAAATAGATTCAGGACAAATGAGAACACCTTTTAACTAAGGTTCAGATGAATTCCTCTATCAAAAATTAAATATTTTATAAATATGTAACCATATATTCATGAAAAAAGAATCCAATAATAAAATAAAACCAATAAAAAATCACAAACTCTCAGGTAAAACCATCAACCAAAGGACCACACTCTCCAACTATAGTAGACTCAATTCAAAAATTCCCTAAAACATAAAATTCTCATAATCCACTAAAAAATTTCAAAGGGGAAATTCGATCGACATACAAACATGAAATTCAAATCAAGGTTCACTAGAATTTTACTCACCCAAAACCAAGTAAACCATGATCACAAAGGAAAAACCAAAGAGACTAATCACAAACACCACTTCCCCAAAAATAAAATAATAAAAAAAATCAATGCCCAACATTAAAAAACCACAATAAAATTTTAAAGGCCATTTTAAAAATACCTCTAAACCATAAAGTTTTTCACTTTAAATTATTAAAAAATTAAACACCCAAGTTTATATCATAAAAAGTATTTTCAAAAATACTTTTAAAATTATAAAGTTCATTATTAAAACACTTATGAATTTTAAAAAAAACATCACCCCTTAAAATTTTATATTAAATAATTATTTATTAACTCAAAAACACACTTCTAAAATCAATTTCATTCCAAGAATAAATTAATAAAATCATTACTGAAATTAAAAACATCACCCTCAAGCACATTTATAACCAATCACTTATAATTAAAACCATGTTTAAAATTTAAAAACACCAACCAAACTTGTCCTAATAAATATTTTAAAATCCTTTCATCGGTTTAAAATTTTTTTTTTACATTTTAAAATTTAGTTACCCATTAAAATTATAAAACCCCTAAAAATTTTCCTATTTAAAACCATTATTTACATTTTCAAATTCCAAATACACTTTACAGCATTAAAAATTTTCTTTATAAATTTTCAAAATCCACCATTGAAATTATTGATACCACAAAAAATAATTTTAGAAATCACTTTCCCATTAAAAACATTTCATTAAAAATCCAACCCATAGTTTTAAAAAGGTCACCAATAGTTGTGTACTGTCTGGTCATATGGCTTGGAAGACCATGTTCCAACCACACCACTACCATAGAGAGTAATTTGAAACCAGTTACTCCGGATCTTCATGGATTTATAGGCCCTCAGATCTCTCTGGGTATCACTATTACACTCCCATTACCATCCCAAAACAAAAATAATCAAACGACTCAATTATTCTTTACAAAAAAACAAAAAATTATTTACAAAAATCTAGATATATAAAAAATAAATGAAAAGGAAACTCAAAATTAAAGACTCAAAACTTGAAATCCCCTAGAAACTTGAGGCCCCAAATGAGAGAGAGCTCGCTAGGCTCTCCTCACACCCATTTGTTGAGTCTCAAAAACCCTAACTCCAGCTTAAAAGACACCCTAAATAAAGAAAACCTCCTATGATACCATTATTTCATGAAATAACCCAATCTCTCCCTCCATCAGATTCCCAAGCTGGCCTATAACATACCCAAGGTTCATTTTCAATATCCTTGGGCTAACAACTAGTGATAGGGTATCAAAGTAAATCCTATGGAAATGGTTTCTCCCAATAATCATAGTTAAATAAATAACATAAAAATAGACATGACCCATCCATTTATAGGAATTCCATGCTACAATAAAATAATTAATAAAAATATGTCTAAGTTGGTAAGAAATATAAATAATTTAAACAAAAAAAAAACAATTTTAAATAAATTTAATCCCTCTATCCACCCTCTATACAACCTCTCTTGAAACCAGCTCTGATCCCCACTACAACCTCAATATATATAATTTATCTACCAATAATAATAACCAAAATAAATAAAAATACTACTTAGAGAATGTGATAAAGAAAGATAACTAGAATATAATGACTGACATACCTCCATGTGACTTTACAAGTCACCATCCAATAATAAAACTTTAATTACATGAAATATATAATAGATAAACTGAAACCTAAATCTGAAATATAATAGATAGGCATGAGAAAAAATCTCAATAGGCATACAAAAACCACTCCCTATGTATAAAATTTAAATAAAGGATCCATTTAGTTCTAGTTTAAAAACATTAATTAAAAATAGATTTTCCTTGCATAAGAACATAAATCCAATATAATTTTTAAAAACATTCTTATTTATTTTATTTAAATTAAAACCATCACTTTGAAAACAAATTTTTGGGGAAAAACCATTTTTAATAAATTTCCATTTAAAAACTACCCTTTCAATAATTTTAAAATATTATTTCCTTTACAAATTATAATACCACTTTTCTAAAGTGGAATAAATATCTAGAAAGAAATAAAGGTTATATATAAGAGGTATCATAAAATAAGGAAATATCAAGAGGAAGTCATACAATCAATATTTAAAGTGATAATTATGGGGGAAACATCCTAGGACCACTAAGGATAGAGGAAACATATAAATAACATCAATAATTAGGGATACCATCAATTAGTGAAAGGAAAGCTAGTAAATCATATCTAGAAAGTGAAAAAAACACCCTTCACTAGAATATCTAGTGGAAAGGGAACCCGTCATGATATATGATCTCCTACCCAAGCACATGTGATTCCCATGAGGTTTTTATAATGATAAAAACCATAGAATAAATAATCACAACACCAATAATCAATTTCACAGATACCATAACCATATAAAATCAATAAAAAACCAAGGAAATATTCATATCACACATCAAATCCATTTAAAAAGTGACTTCAAAACAACACCCAATGATTTTCCATTAAAAATCAATGTAATTACTGAACACTTATTTGAAAGGTGAACTAGGCATTATAATTTATTTTATGAATCACTTAAAAACTATTTGAAAATTAAACTTGAGTATCACATTTAAATTCTCACGTTTTATCTCCATTGTTATTACACTATACATTTACAAACATATATATACCTCTTAATGTAAAAATTTACATATTCACATATGAATTTAAACACACACACACACATGTATAATCATGTATATGAGTATAATGTAAAAATGCATAGCAAAATTCACAGTTTTGTTCAAAAAAGATTTTGAAACACTTTATCATTATGTGGAATTTCAAGTATTAATTGAATTGTCAGGTAAAATTTAAGTCCTAATTAAAAATTTACTTTGGAGACTGATTTTTTTTATATACCAAAATAATTGTGCAATATACAATCAAGAAATTAATCAAAAACTTAGCCTGAAAAAAAAATTCAAATAATTTTAATACACATTTTGAAATAAAAATTATAGTGTATTTAATAGAATCTAAGTAAAATTGGTTTAAATTTAAAATAAATCAATATATACATTTATTATTATCCATAAAAATATAAAACATAGATTTAAATAACCGAAAGTGAGGTTTCTAGAATATAATGTCTAGATTCAAGGGGAAACCTAAGTTAAATCAAGAAGAACTTGTTGCCTTTGACGAACATCATTAGAAAAAGCCTCAAATAGAACCTAAAAGACCTTAAGGACAAAAAATAAACAAATTAAAAACACTATAAACCAGTTATTGTTTGTATAAGGATAGTGTGTAGTGTGATAGATAATAAGAAACAAGAATAATAAGTAGTAAGTAGGCGGAGGCTTTACCTCGATAATCCGAACCATAATTGTGGAAAAACCCCTTGGAATTGCAATGCGAGAGAGGAAATTTGAGGGAACACACAGCCGTGGATATACCTAATTTGTTACATTAATATCATAGGATAATGTATGGGGAGGGGTTTTGTGATGGTAAAATAAGGTAGGGGTTTAATGGTAATTTACAGTCTTTTTTTCAATTATCTAGGAAATGTGCATGATTTTTGTAAAATTTACCAAAATATTAACTAAACATGATCCCTTTAGGGGAACACTTAGGAACCCACATAGTTTGGATGCATGGTTTTGGAAACTATGTTACAACCATGAAAAATGAGAATTTTAAATTATAGATGCATTCACATGGTTGCAGCATGTTTTCTACTAATAATGCACCAACCGTGAACCTATGTTGAAATTCTAGATTTCCAAAAAAATTAAACCCGTTTAGTCTAGAATTTGAGAACAAGATTAATAATTAATAATTATATTAATAAATAAAGATAGATTTGTGGTGTAAAAATTCAAGATACCAAGGATTCTGGTGTGATCTCAATAAAACATACTCATATCTCTATATGTGTCTTTCAACCACAAGATATATCATATACATAATATGTATACCTATATAATACATTTTCTAGGACATTGAGTGACCATTAGAAATGGAAAATTTCAATCTTGTATAATTCATCTCATACATTTATTGTTTTAGAAATAGGCTGACTTGTTTGAATGAATACATCACATGCCATTCATTTAAGTAGATAAGCACAACACATGTCACTCAACTAAGCATGATGATGAATTTCCTCATACTCATTCAATTGAGGGACCATATTTCTTCACTCATTTTATAACTAGAAAAATCCCTTCTTAGTTGATCTTCAACTGACAACTTGATTAACAATATACCCAACCACACCCGGATTAGCTAAGCTTAAAGTATTAAATAAGAAAGGTATAAAAGCATGGAGGTTTTTATGTTAGGTATCTCACAAACCTTAGGTAATGGTGATTCATAATAAGTATAAATTTCTATGTATATCAATTATTATATTAAATTCCATGTGATATAATTTGGTGGTCCAGTCTAGATACTAATTATTTACTTATTATCTCATGATTTTATTCTTTTTATCTCATATATAACTCTTCATAACATGTAACTAACCAACCTGGATGAACACAGAATGGGGAATCTAAGCTAGCTCGTGGAAAGTCCTGAAGGGAATTACCAATCTGTACATGCTAGAAACTAGTGTCAGGCATCATTATATATGAAATATAGAATTATTTTTTACTAGTAAATATAATTAATCACACTATATAATTCTACCAAAACTCCAACATGGTGTTTCTATACATTGGAAATCTATGAAAATTAATAAATAGTTTTAAAATTTAAAACAAACCAAATATGTAATAACACAAAAAAATCATTCAAACCACCTTAAATCTAATAAAACTAAAGAAATATCCTTCATATAAAAAAATGAAAATATAGATGATACACATGCATTTAAAAATAAATAAAAGAACCCAGAATAGAAAAATATAATATAATTATGACCCAAGGTCACCATAAAATATCCTCAACAAGATCCACTCCCATTATAACCATGAAAGACAATTTCTCAAACCCAAAACTTCCCAATAACCCTGAACCTGTAAGAAGCCACTCTATCTTCAAACACTGAGTTGTGAAAGTAGGGTTTGAGAAAAAAACCAATAGGATTTTTCCAAAGAGTTAATAAATTTTCCTTTTTATAAAATATTCTTTTAATTATAATTTGAAAATATACTATATATGTAACGTCCCGGTTCCGGAAGCCACCCAGAGGCACCCCGTACCTGGTTGGTCACATGACCTCAAACACATTTCCCCTAACGCCAGAGGCTTCCAACTAGAAGCGAGGGACTTGGATGTGATAGTGGGAAAACTATGACCTCATTGCCAGAGTAACATAGTGGAAGAGAAAAAAATAACAATAGCAGAAGTAGTAATAATATTAAATAATAAGAACAGTGAAAGTATGATGAAATAAACAGCTGGAGAATGTATATAAAAATGATGCATGGTAAATATGTCTAGGAAAGAATCCAAACACATCACAATGCTGGAATACAGTACTAAACCAAATTATAAAATAAAACAAGTAAACTCCTCAACATCGTAAGCCTCAGCTTGGTCACATGCTCTCCATCTCCTCAACAATCAAGTGTCTAAAGTAGAAGGGCACTTGCCCTTATCTATACCTGTAGCAATATAATCTGTTTGGGCCCAAAATCATGCCCCAAATAGGGTGTGAGACTAAATACCAGTAGGAAACCTCCATAAGATATGTGCCTAACAGTCAGTGAATATATGGTAGGTAATAAATAACAGGAAGCAGTAACAAAGAAGTACTCAGCAGTAACCAATCCACAGTTTCCAAGCATTCAGTTTCATAAATCAAGAAAAAGCTAACCAAAGTAGGTAAAAACCAAAGGTAACCCTCTGGGAAGTACTCACAACCTATCCCATATAGTCCTACCTAGAAACACAAGCAAGCAGACAAAACAACAGGTAACCATATGGAAAGTACTCAGAGCCTATCCCCTCTGGTCCTACCTAGCAACACAAGCAAGAAGATAAACACAAAAGGTAACCCTCTAGGAATTACTCACAACCTATCCCCTCTGGTCCCACCTAGCAACACAAGCAACCCTCTGGGAAGTACACTTAGTCTAACCCCTCCAGTTCATCTTTAAAATAGACTCTCTGAGGAATAACTCGCCGTAAATTCCTCCTATAGTCTCATATCGGTAACTAAAGTAGATCTGGGGAAGAACTTACATCACATTCCCCCTATGGCCCTTGCCGAGGAACTACAGACACTCTGAGGAATCACTTATGTCAATTCCCCCTATGGTCTCGCATCGTAAGCCAAAACAGACACTCTGGAGAAGCCTTTCTGTCCATTCTACCTATGGTCTACCACACCAGGTTCTCACGACCCTATGTAAGTCAAGCAAGAATAACAGCATGTATTGACCAAAGTAAACCTCAAGAACTACTTGTCTAAAAATCTAAAACATAATATCACGGCAGATAAACATCACTCCATCATACAAATACTAGGCATGGGAAAATAAACAATATCCTAACAGGAAAACTAGACCAAACAATCAAAACAAGCAACATGCATGGAAAAAACTTCCAAATCATAGCAATTAACCCTATTCACATTCAATTATCCTCTATTAAATCATACAAGAATAGAAAGAAATTATCAAGGATAAAACGGTAAACATGAAATACCCCATTCAAGGGTATTAGACAAATTTGCTCATATAACTCAAATAATTTCAACAGAAAGGCACAAACCACTTACATCGGTGTTGGGAGATCGCTATAAGTGAACCTCAAGCCTTTAATCGCCCAAGAACATCGTAGATCTACAAAAATGTCTAAAACATTCAACTGAGGATAACTTTAGAAAGAGGAGGAATCCTGAAACAAAGCTCTAGAAAAAGGAATATCTTACCAAGGCGATTCCAAAAAAATCAACGGCGGTCTAATTAGAGTTTAGATGCTTAGTCGGGGGTTTGGAGGTAGATTGGCGCCGTGCTCATGCTCTCGGACGAACCAAACTTAGAAGAAGGAGGTCATGTCCGTCAGACACGACCCCGATGCATTTAATGAAAAAAATAAAGTACACAGTGTGTACTTTATAAGTACATGGTGTGTACTTGCCTTCATCGGCCGCCACATTAAGCGATCTCCTGGTCACCAC
Organism: Viscum album; assembly: GCA_963277665.1. Classification (NCBI taxonomy): domain Eukaryota; kingdom Viridiplantae; phylum Streptophyta; class Magnoliopsida; order Santalales; family Viscaceae; genus Viscum; species Viscum album. The sequence goes on from OY728161.1 coordinate 106,108,205, forward strand.
ACACGGCTGTGTGCATGCACGTTACACGGCCATCACCTGGCTACCCGCGGTAACCGAGTACACATCATGTACTCATAAAGAACATGAAGTGTACTTAAAAAATTTCCAGAAATTCCTATTTTTCTCAAAAAAGACCAGAAAAGGAAAACATACCTAAGAAGAAGATCTGGGTTCTTATAATATAAAAGTAAAAATTTTCACATTTTAAGGAAAAGACTCATAACCATTTCTTAAACTTCTTTTTAAAACCATAGATGATATTTTGAACAAAAGATTTAACTTTTAAATAGAAATTACATTTTAACAACATAATTCCTAAAACACATTTTATTTTTTTTGGAAAAACCATCACAATTAGTTTAATGGTAAAAAATGGGTAAAGAAACAAAGGTAAAAAAATAAGGTAAAAAGGGCATTCATGTAAAACAAATGACAAAGATAACTATAAAATTTAGAACACATAAGAACAACCAAAAGGGAGGGATAAGGTAAAAAATATAGAACAAAATAATGTAGTAAAGAAATATAAAGCATCACCATAAATGAGATAATATAAATAATAATAACTTTGAGAAGTATCACAAATTCATGGTAAATTCCTAAGGACTCTATAATCAAGGTACTCTATGATTCTCGTACTTTATTGTGGAAAACTAATTCTATATAACCACTTGAAGTATGTTAGGGAAATCCTCATTATCCATAGAAATACATTTATATCCACCCAATGAAAACTATAAGAATACCACATACTTAGAAATACATTATAATTCGTATCATAGAAGTATAAGTAGTGTTTACTTAGTGTGGTGTAATCCAATTCTAGGTGGTAATATCTGAATGACTAGCTGTACCTGTCCTTTAAAAAACATAAAATAATGGTAATCATCCAAGTTTGTGGATTATAACATTTTAAAATCCACTTTTATTTTAAATTTCCAACTAGGCCTCTGATTTCACATACATAGCTAAAAAAATTTAAAACATATATTGAAAACCATTTTGGAAAAAATATACTTTGTAAAAAATACTTGAAAAAAATATAAACCCAAAATATAAACCAATACATTCCACATAATGTATATCAAATTTTAAAACATCATTATATGACACGGGGAGTGCTATAAACACAAAACACATACAAGTTATATAAGAACACACTAAATAAAATTCACTAAAACCCTCCATAATATTGAAATTATAACCCATTACTCCATTAAAACCCAAGAAAATATCTCAAGAAAAATAAAAAAGAATTAAAACATTATTTTAAGTTTTAAATATTAATGAAAGATCCTTTTAGGAATTTTAGAAAACACAAATAATGCATAATTTATAGTTTCAAAAGCATATGAACTAAAACTCTTAAAAACCCATTTTTGATCTTTTATCTACAAAATCATGATAATTTAATTACCATTTCATACAATCACTAAGTTTTATAAAAAATAGTTATTTTCATGAAATATTATTTAGAATACCCAAGAATTCCATGGTATATTTTGAAAAGGAAATCACATGGAAACACCTACCTAGAAGAAATATTCTCACCCTCAACATAAAAAAATCACGATACTTAAGTCTAAACCTAACCCTTGGGTTATACCAACATGGCCCAAAGTGAGATATAGAATAAATAATGTTAAAATATTATTAAATTGAGATAAATATTGAGAAAATATGATCTAATATTTAAAGAAATTACTTATAATCTAAAGGGAAATCAATGATTTTAATTAGAGGAGAGAGAATATTCTTGGAGATCCCCTTGCATCTGCCTTATGTGAAAGTGGAACAGAACCCAAAGGGTGGTAAATTTTATTGGGTTAAAATATATAAAATCACTTTTATAAATACTTGGTAGTGAAATACCATGGTTTGGCCCCATACAAAATGGTGTGTCACACCTCCAAGAATCCCTATGAACTGCACATGCCTGACCACCATGACATGGTCCTATCCCCATTTTCCATTTTGGATAGGTAGTTCAACCACCCGACATGACTAACAACATAGAATGGTAATACCTATGGAATTCACACAAAAAACACTAAAAATGAATATAACATTACATACACTATTTTGATCTCAAGGCACCCCAACATTCAACATCGCCACTACGGTGCCTAACCAAGGAATTCTATCCTTTCTCATTTCCTAGAGGGAAACCTCAAAATAGAAATTCCCTCTAAAAATACCATTTCAAAGGTGCTCTCCCCCTACTTGGTAACCCAAACCAATACCACAACCATGTTTCTCCTAGTAAATGATTTTGTGAGGTCATTCATGCCTCAAAAACTGCCAAAAATTATAAAATATCCAAAAATCATTTAATATATGAAACCATAATGACATGGGGGTGTTACATATAAAGTAAAAAAATCTACTCACTTTAATCTTAATACATCATCACATCCCACAATATTCTATGATGATCATCGATTGGTGAAAACTCAAAGTCATACTTTGAGGAGATAATTATCATTTCACTTTATAAAAAATATACAACCAACATGAAGGAATGTTAAAGTAGATATTTCATTTTATACAACATGATTTAGTTTATATTCTTAAACTTGTTTAAGAATACTTAACAAATCCATACATAAGTGCATGCCTAACATATTATATATGATAAATCACTGAGTCATTTTTATGTTTGCAGTACTTTAAGGGATTTTTTCAAAATCAATAAATCTATATGTAATTCATTCCACATATTAATTTGACCACCTAATAAAAAATTCCCATTAAAACCTATAGAGAGTAATACATATAAAGTAATCTAGTTTTAATATTAGTGATATATAGGACTCATATTCTGAATATTAAACTCCTTGAACATATTTAAACTCCTTAACTCCAAAGCATCAAATTTTATGATATTAATATCTTATTTTCTAAACTTATAACTCTTTATAAGTTCATAATCATCATTCTTAGAAACCTTTCCATCAAATTTTTTCTTTGAAATCCTTTTATAAATAATGTAACTATTTACACTAATATTGTACAATCATACCCTAACATTTTAATATATAAAGTGAAATTAAATATATATTATGGCTGGTATAACAATTTATTTGTTATATTTTAACTCCTCTTAGTATAAACACACTCCCACTATCGTCTTAGAAATTATATTCTTTTCAAAATATCATGATAACATACACACACTCCATTGTGTTTAAGTAATAATTATGATTTCATTTTAGTAGGAATATTTAAGAAATAAAACTTCGTTTCTATATAAAGTATTTTATTATATATGTTTGAAGTATTTTATTCTGAAAAGAAGATTTTATTATTTAAAATATTCCCTTAATGTATGGATATAACACATTCCCTCATATTTTAACAATTATTTGGATAAATAATTTTATCTTGGATAAAAAATTATTATCCTTGTCTCCCTTTTAAACTTGTTGTAGAATCCAATGAATCATAAACCATGTGTACCATCTCATATTAATCAGGAAAATACTTTATTAGTAAAAAAATTATCTTATCACATAAGAGGAATTATATAACTATACACATAATTTAGGAAAAATATATCTGATCTTGATATTTTATGTTACAATGAAATATTTAATTTAGAAATTCTTTACTTCATCAATTAAATAAAAAATATAAGATTTATAGATTCTTCCCTTGATTTTGAACTCATGTATACTCACAAAATTTATAAAGTATAAATTCAGTATCACATATCCTTTTAAACTTAAGAATTTTTTTTCCATAAAACTGATACATAACATGGAAGTTTCATGGAGTCATTCAATAACCTTCATGTATTCTAGAAAATTCCATCCTATGAAATCATTAATCATTATTCTTGATAACACCTTTAGGTTTTACAAGCTACTAGAAGAAACTTTATAGGACTTTATAACTAAATATTCTTTATGTGATTTGAAATTTTACTCACATATACTACCAATAAAACATTATAACCTAGATTTCCCATTCCTAGTTCATCCATTCTCAACACTTTGATAATATCAAGTAAAATTTTCTGGAAATCATTCACGTTTTCATAATATTTCTATATAAGGAAAAAAATTAATTCCATAATAAGATCTATCATTAATAAAATCTCTACCATGAGGAATTAATTAGGTTACTCAATCATATTTATTATATGAACAAATAATAAAGTCCCTTAGGAAATTTTACACCTAATACATTTGAAACTTCAAGTGAACCATTCTATCCTCCTCATAAGCATATGAATTCATGTATCAAATAACTTCAGTAGTTGGTTACTTATGAAGGGGTTACTCTAACACATGTGATTTCTATTTCATAAGAAAATTTATTATGTTACCTATCTTAGGAGTTTCTTACATTTATATTATCCTTTTCAAGGGTTAATCTAAAATTTAATTTTGTTGATGATAATTCTATTTATCTACAAAAAAATCATTTTTAGATAAATATCATTTTTATATCTTTTAATCAAGTAATTTTAATGAAAGTACTCTCACTAAAATGATAACCCCATACATCATTATCTTTAGTGAGACAAGATCCATATTTCACTAGTACTTGAGTCAAAATTATTTTTCATCTCAACACATATCTTTTTAGGTTGGATATCATGCGAGTCCCATTAGATATGATTCTTGGATAGTTGAGTGGAATATTTTTTCCCCGAATCCATAATATGGATATAAAATCAACTATATTCATATGATATCCTATATCATAGGGTTTTCCAGCCAAGTTTCACCCAATTATTACAACAAGATTTGGTTACCTAACTCTTAGGGTTACCAATTTTCACTATTCCCTAAAAATGACAATCCATGGGAACCGAGATTTATCATGAAAATACATAGTTGGATGATCAAGTTCATGACATGTGCTTTCTTTGAAAGGAATATTAGACTTTATATTTTAAGTTAATTTCTTTTAAAATCCTCATTATCTTATTTCAAGTTATTACCTTACATGTATTCATTCTTCTAGTGATTTGGTTTTGAATCCTATTATTTTCACCAAGCCAATTTTTTTAAACCATATTGATATGTGACTATTCAAAGAACTCATATATTATGTTGATAATCCAAATTAAAATCCAATTATATCATACATATGAAAATTAATTACATGAACAAGTTACATGAAACGTTTTTCATGTAAATGCTTAGAATTATGTGAAATTAATAATCTCTGCATGAGTAGGCTATAGCCAAAGACAATCAACCTCTACCATTCTAGAACAATACATAAGCCTCTATTCCAGTGGGAAGTATGACACAAATTCCCTCTACCCAGGGATACTTCACCCAAGATATATCTCAATTCCATCATATTTCTAACATCTAATATGTATAAATCATAATTAACTTCTTAATTAAATCTCATAACTCAATATTAAATAAAGTGAAGATAAAAGAAAACTAAATCCATTATCACACCTAGAATGTAACTCCTCAGATGAATGCATGATAATTTATAGAAGTAGTTTAATAAATTTAAACTAAATCATACATAAAAATTAATAATATAACAATTATATATTTGAACAAAGTAGGGAATCACATTTAAATAAATAAAATATTCACATATTTAAAAATGATATAAATATTTATGAAAAAATTAAAAATTAAGAAAAAATAAAAAATATATAATTTATCTAACCTTGTGGAGATTCTATAATTTTAAATATTGACACTTTATATCCATTTCTTAGTATGAAGACTTTCATATTATTCATTGTATGAAATTTACATTAAATATATGATATTTTATAAAATTTAAACATTTTATATTTCACTTTCTATTATGTAAACTATTTATATAATCCAAATGTCACATATTAATTATTGCACAAACCATCATCAAATAAATCATAAAAACTCATTTTTACATGGTTTAAATAATTCCCTAAAATAAGGCCTTTAATTTTAACAATTTAAAATTAATAATTATGAATAATTCATAATTTTAAAAATAAACTATTTTTATATTTGACCTTATTTTTTAATTTATAAACACACTATAAATCACACTTATAGTTTCAATTTAAACAATTTATATCTAAACTATAAGTTATTCTATATAACTTCCACCAATTTAATATACATTATATGCATATTAAATCCATAACTATTACATACCATGTAATATTTATTGTCTCATGTTTCAATCCTCTATTCATGATTAACAATCTATAAGTATTATCTTATCTATTAAATTAATCCATACATAATATTCAAATTATATAAACAATATACATATATATATGAATATTAAATAGGAATAAAAAATAAATAATTTTTTTATTTATTTTCCAAATATGAAATCAGAATACTAACATTTTATATTTAATTTATGGATAATAATAATAATATTATTATTATTATCACTTATCATTTTTAAACAATATATAAACCATAAGCATATTTTGCCAAAATATCACATTTCTTCATTTTTAGATTAATTCATATTTTATGATTTCTAGGGAATTATCAATCATAAGACTTTATTGGAATTAAAACTTATAATAAGCACCACAGTAAGAAGGTAATAACCCTTACATATAGAGTATTCCATACATAATATATTCTGTTGTGAAAAGGTAATAACCCTTACATATTGAGTAACTAATATGTATGAAAGGCTACTACATAAAGGTAGTAACCCTTACATATCAAGTAATAAACCTTATGTATTATGTTTTTTATTTCTGTATAAAAAGAAATACTCTTACATATGGGGCTCATAGTCTCTTATGTATATGAAATATGAATCTTACGTATCATTGGGATCCAATAGTGTAACCCTTACACATCTAGTCATATTTAATTATATACGCTATATTTTCATTACAACACGATGATCTATTTTTATGTAACTTAAATTTCTATCATAGAATAAAATATTACCTATATAATAGCTTATTATATAGATCAAAACCATGGGTTTTCAATAAATATCACCTTAAAATAGAAATAAATCATAACCTATGACTTAGAAAAATAAAACCACACATTATGATATCCTATATCATAAAGAGAGGTAGAGAAATACGGCTGCTGACATTCAGCTATGACATATCATAAACTATGATATGAACTTAAGTAGATTATAATACATATGTTATTCCTAAAAAATAAAATAAAATAACTTATTTATTCATTGATGAATGTAGATCTGATACCACTGATGGGGTTTGGAGGATCATCTTATGATAATGGAAGTGTAAGAAACCCATTTAAAGTGACCAATATATCATCACAAATCAACATGAAGTATAAAGAATCTAAATATAAACAAAAATACATTTATCACAAAAATATTCATCTCTATCGAACATGATTGAGTTTTATTGATGTAGATCACTATACAATAGCCTAAGGACCCTCACCTATAAAGGTATTACACCATCCACTAGAATCCTCATATGTTCTGAAAGGACTCCCAAACTCTAAATCTATGCTAGCACCTTCATCTCTATGATAAATAGATAATTGGCATGAAAAGATATTTGAATATGGATTTTCAGAATCACACTTAATCAACAAGAGGGTCTCCACCATTTATATATTCTCCCTTCATTTAATAAAGGGACTTGAGTATTAGATGCCATCACATGGAACCCATAACAAGATACACATAATGAATTCCCATTAGGATCTCATAACTATTTTAAAATTTCCAATGATTATATGTATCCATAAATGAATCAAACCATTAATTAATAACTGAAGGTAAACTATGTGGGAGATATGGTATAAACCATTCACCCATATCATAATCCCATCACATTCTATGATAGATCCATATTGTGACTTATATGATTTCAAAATATCATAGTATATGATATGAATCACATGTATATCATAGGAAATGACTCAGGGTATACCATACAATATTCTATACCCATTTTAGTTCATTTTGAACAAGTACTACCCCTGATCTTAAACACATGGTAAAAATTAAGGATTTATATTTATGAGAGGATTTAATGTAATTTCATAGGTTCCTACACATTTCCTATATAGAGGAGGAGGACCCAACCTGTGGTATTATTTTTGTGTCCATGATATTATAAGGATAAGATGACATTAGATTCTTGGAGTAAGATAATGAAATGTTTTCCAAAATTCATTAGTTTATGATAGTTATTTGTTATCTACCTATATAATTCACCTTATTTTATTTCAGATTTATAATTTTGAGTTCATAAATCATTTCTCATGGTGGTAGAGATGTAAATTACCATCTTTTACTACTCCATAATGTGACTTTAGGGAATCTGGTTGATTTTAAGAGTCTCATAGTGGTTGAGGTTAATATAAGAATATTTTGGTTCTATAGTGTTTGGATCAACTATGGGGAACTTTTTTTAGATAATTTTTTATACCTTTAAAAAGGAGTGAACTCATAATTTTCTATAATAATTCTAGATAGAGGTAGATTGAAATGGAACTTGGGTTTCTAGAACCAAGAGACATATTGGAAACAATTTTCCATAAGTACAGAATAAGTGATTTCTGAGGTGTTCATTCTTCATTGGAATCTACAAGTTGAGGTAGTGAAATAATTTGAATGATGGTATTTTCCTTTATTGAGTGGTGATTATCCACAAAGATAGGTTGGCAGGGGAACCACTTAGACTAATATATAAAAGGGTGAGTGGGATCACTTTTTCAATGCTAGCACAGTTTTGTTATCAAATTTTGAGAAGATTTTTGGTATTTAAGGCACTTTTAACTCAATGGTTTTCTCTATTAATCAATGGTGAATTGAAAAAACCCGTATTGTTACGGGTTATTAATTTTAATGATTTTTTTTGATCTTGGAGTATGATATGTTTTGAGAACCAAGATTTAGATTACAATTAATATAGTTAGAAAACATTGAAAAGATATTTATCGATGTTTTTTTAGTCCCAAGAGATGTTTTAGGTACTTTAGTAGACTTAGAGAAGGTTTGGGGTTACCACTTTACTAATTTTATTTTTATATGGAGCACCACGTTGTGATATATGAGGGTTGTGCCGCGATAAGTACTGCATGGGAGACAGTCATGCCATATTTATAGGAATCATGGAATGAAAATATTTTATATAGTTTTTTGTTGATGAAAAATATCTTATGTATGGGTTTCACACCCTGGTGGTGTTTTTTTATGTATTTTCATTTTTTTTATGGAAAAATCCATTTAGGCTGTGACCTTTCAATTACACCATGATGGCCTTATGTGATGGATTTGTCACAATATGGATCATAAGGCACCACATTGTGAGATAAGAGGAAATAACTTATAATCCTAGGCCTTTCTTTTGTAAGATGCACCATTCCAAGACCCATAGGGGTTATAACACAAGTTGGTCAAGGGATAACCCTCAGGCCTAGGGTGGTTGCATCATGAACCAAAGGGGATGGTCTATGACCTGTATCAGTGAGAGGGTGGCATGGAATGACCCACATGGTCATTCTATGAAAAATCTATAATAATGATTTTTTTAACAGGGGAAACTGATAATTTATAGGTTCCCCAGGGTTTTGGTTGAACAACCATACATAGGATGTCCATTCAGCCATCTCCTATCCCTCCCTCTCATCTCTTCGATCCCTCATGGAAAGGTTTGTTTTTAGAGGTTATTTCATGATGATTCAAGGTATGATATTACCCCTCCTTAATTAAATTTTCTTCCTCTTCATCATAAAATATACTCGGTGGGATTTTACCAGGGTTTTAGATGTCTATTCCACTAGATCATGGTAAAATTAGACTGAGATCTTGGGGATTTTTCTCAACATAGCTAGAGGATACCCCATGACATTTAATATATAAAATTTCACAACATTTTAGTTGATTAATTTCAATATAATTATTTATTTATGTGTTTAAGTGAAATTATATTTAATTTTCTATTAAACTAGGTGAGTAAATTTGGGATTTTGTGTGGCTTAAATCTAGGCGCATATCCGGAGAGAACTACACCCCACTTCTAAAGGTTTTGTAAAGATTTCATAGTGAATTTTTAGGAAATTATTATAATTTGAATTAAATTAAAAAATTAATTTTAGTTATATATAATTAATTATTTTGGACACCATTAATTGAGATATTAACTCGGTGATGATACAAGTAAGGATGAGACTTGGATGATCTAAGGTGACGGTGGTCAAGATTTCTTAAAGGGAATAAATTTAAATGATATTCGTGGTCCATAAATATTCCATAAAAGTATATTACTTGTGCGGTATATCATGTGATATATGGTCTATCACATTTGGTGAGATCTACCTAAAATGTAGAATTATTTTTCCCTTAAAATGGCTATTGGTAGAATTAAAGTGTAAAAGTCCACAATAGACCCTTGAACACTAGTTGATGCCTCAGTCTTCGATGGATGAGAAATTAATCATAAATGAGAGCCTTAAAATACATATACCCTAGAGTGGTATAAATTAAATGAAATGAATGAAATATAATAGACCTTGGGATAGATTCCCTTAGTCATCTCTGTGTGTGGGAGAGTGATATATTGGAATAAATGACATAGATACATGCCATATAAGAAAATTGAGAAACTATACAACCTTTAGTATAATTGACTATGATTGGGGTTAGTGTTCCTCCACCATTATTATGTGAGTACCCATGGGAAGTTATAACATGAGGTAATACAATGGTAAGCTTAGAAGCATGAGAGCTAACCTAGTTGACTTGTAAGAGAGAGATGATTCATGCCATCTATCAAGTGGGTGGCCAGTGTGGTATCACTAGTATGGATGATTACTCCATGATGTGATCATAATGATTATTAGGGACACTATTCTTTCTAGGTGATAGTCTTGGGCCTTGATGTTGGGAAATATAGATAGAGGAAACCATGTACGGTGTATGGATCATGGTGTGACCCAGGTGACATTGGTGGGTTCCCCAAGTCTATGTTGACTCTAGAGAGGGTTCATACATGGAGGCTAGAATGGTGATATCAAATTATACAAGCGATGTTGAATATAAGTTGAGTTAATAAAGATCCAACATAATATTTGTGTGATAGGTTTAAGAAAGTGGCCAACCCTTATGAGGTCGATGATATAAGATATGCAATTCCATCACGGAGTGTTAATTACTTGAAAAATAATATATAATTCCATGCAGGTATTAGGTATGTACCTTTAGTTTCTTGATGATATGATATATTATTATAGGTGGGGAGCGAGTATGTCCCCTATTTTCTTGATGAAATGATATATGAATATAGGTAGGAATTGGGTACACATTCAAGTTTCTTGTTGATATGATATATGATTCTAGGAAATAAATTAGTAATACCTTGAGTTTCCATATGATATTATCTAAGATTAAATGTTGGGATAAAGTATGGCCTATAGTTTCATTATGATATGATATATGTTTCCAAGTGGGGAGTGGGTATACCCCTGAGTTTCCTGATGATATGATATATGTTTCCGGGTAGAGGGAGAGTACACACCCAATTTTCTTAATGATATGATATACGATTCCTGGTGAGTAGGGAGTATGATCCTTAGTTTCCTAATGATATGATATTTGATTCTAGGATAGTAATGGGTATTACCCTAAGTTTCCTGATGATATGATATATGACTCTAGGTTAGGAGTGAGTACTCCACTAAGTTTTCTAATGATATGATAAATGATTCTAGGTGAAGAGAGAGCATTCCACCAATTTAATAAATAATATTATATATGATTCCAGGTGGGGAGCATTAATTACCTCAAGTTTTTTGTTGATATGATATATGATTTTAGGAGGGGTGTGTGTACACCCCCTAGTTTCCTGATGATATAATATGTGATTCGAGGTGAGAAGCGAGCCCACCCATGATTTTACTTATGATATGATATATTATTTTTGACGGGGTTATGGTAGGACCCCATGTTTCTTGATGATATGATATATGATTTCAAGTGGGGAGTGAGTACACCCCATAGTATCATAATGATATGATATATGTTTTCAGGTGGGGAGAGAGTATTCCCTTGTGTTTCTTGATGATATAATATATGATTCTAGTTGGAGAGATAGTGTACCATTGAGTTTCTTGATGATATAATATATTATTCTTAGTGGGGATTAAGTATTCCCTCATGTTTCCTGATGATATGATATATGATTCTAGGCTGGGAGTAGATATACCCCTGAGTACTTGATGATGTCATAGGTGGTTCTAGGGAATATAGCATGTATACCCCAAGGTGATTGTTTATACCAAATAATGATTCCTAGATAGAAAACCATTACTCCTATATGATAATGATACACTAGATTTTGGGGTAGGAAATGGTTTTACCCCCAATGGATGTGTGACTCTCTAAGGTACATTTGGTACTAGCTGAAGAAAGCATAGTTGACCTTGGGCGTAACCTTAGAACTTAAGAGGTAACAATGTTTTTTTATTATTATGTACTACATTCCTTATTATGATCATATCACATCATGCATGAACTTCTTTAATAGTTATATTAGGGACACTATTGGTAGTGACCAATTGATTTTTAATTACACCCTGCATGGGTAACCCTGTAAATTTAGTACCCAAGAAAACCTCATTGGTCACAGGTTCAGTTAGAGAAGAGGCCTAGTGTTTCATGGTCAAGCTAGATATCTTATATGGATTTTAGATATTAGGATTTGGGATGTTAGTAAACCCCCTTTTATTTTATTATATTATTTATTTTGTATATGTGATCAATCTAGTGGGTGATCCATGGTATGTGTACTTGTATGACAGAATTTCATTTGATAAAAAATGTATATGTTTTATTGATTTTTTATAATCTAATTTATTGTTGTGGAAGATTTTTAATAATTTTATATTATTTTTTACTCTGATATGAGGGTATAGTCTCCCCATGGTCACACCTTAGATCCTCATTACTAGTTATCATCTTTTGACACATGTGGATGCGTGCCTTAGGTCATGTAACTCTCTAGACAGTACATTGGTGAGTGTTATCAAGAAATGGAATTAAAAAGTGGTATCATAATGTATTTTATTTATCTTAATGTTTGGGTTATTTTATACTTGGAATAGGGATGTGTTAGAGATTATGATGGGCCTTATACTGGTGCATCATAGAGACCTTTTTTTGGTGGGAAGTCTAGGTTACTAGGTATATGGGATTACTATTCTTGGTTTTTTATGTTACAATTGAGATATTTATTTAAGTATGATGTGTGCGTTAAGATTGATATTTATGGTTTTTGGATCTTGGATCATGGTGGAAATAGTCATGTATACATTCATTATATTTGTTATATAGGATTCACATGATATACATATTCTTATTTACGATTGATTTCACTGATGATAGAGGGTCCATGTATTTAAAATTTTAACAATAACTTATAAAATGTTTTATTATATAAATTTTATGTGGAATTCTACTAATATATAAAAAATTAATTTAATTATAGGTCATGTGGATCCCATATGGGATGTTCGTTGATGATGACTATACATTCCCTCTGTGCACGAGATTTATAGAGACCCTTAGTGGGTTGGGATTGGAATTGGATGACTTAGTGATATACCCCTTATTAGTGATGGTTATGCATGTTTGATTACTTAAAGTTTCAAAAACAATCTTTATGGGTTTTTACTATATATCTTCTAGGTGAAATTCTACATTACCGAACCATATGACTATTGTTTTACTCGATATGAGTCATCATAGGAATATATTTTTATATGTACATGTATGAGGCTTAGTCCTTGAGGGGGTAGTCTACTATATGGATTTCCAATGAGTATGGGTTCCCAATAATGGGGGGTTGACTTGGAATGTAATGCTTTTTATATATATGTGGGAACCTTAGAATGGGTTTGTCAGTATGTATGTTTCCTTATGATATTGAGACAAGAGAATAGGTATTTACCTATAATCTATGAACTATGTGAAACGTTATTTATAGGATAAGTGGGAGAGATTAATGAATTTGAGATGCATACAAGGATATTGGTGAGCGAAGTGTTTTGACTGATTTGTAGGATATTTTCCTACTATTTTTGAGATAAGTTGTGATATACAAAAGTAATGTGATGGAGTGTTTAGATAAGACTTATGAGTTCCATTATATATGGGAATTATGGGTAGATAAATTTTGGTTGAGATTGATGTAAGGAAGTTCTATTAGGTATGTGGCATATAATTGTGAGATGTCTTGGGATCTCATGATGTGAATCACTTGGATTGATTTTTCTATCAAGGTTAGTTTTGAGGGAAAGATATATTGGATTCCTAAACATATTGATTTTAGGTGTGGATCATAATGAGATAGTGTATTATGATCATAAATGGGGTATTTAGGAAGGATAAAGCATGGGCAAATGAATCTAGTTTTGGAATTATGTATAGATGATGGGTGATTATGCTGTTAGCCTTTACATGAGTGATATTCCTCTAGTATATTTGAAATAAAGAAAAAAGTTTCTTTTAACTAGATGAGATTGAAATATACTGGGGAAAGATTAGTTGGTTAGGCATTTAAGCCCATGCATGATGATGTGCGACTCACTGCATCATGAGATGGGTTATGTGACTTGGTGGTACAAGAGAATACACCCATTGGGTTTAGATAAGAATGATATATATGGTGAATATGAACCTATGAGAGGGTTTTCAGTAGATTTCTATACCTTGAAATATGATAGTGAGTTTTGGTATGGATTTTCTAAAAAATTCTTTATATATGATAAAATGTGCACACAAGGTCATATGTGGAACCCGTTGATTCATGGGTCGGTGAGAAACAATGTTTGACCTGAGGATTTATGGATTAAATCAGACATTCATGGGAATGGAAACCTAGTATTTTAATGATATTGGTAGTTGATTCATTTTCAATGGATGGTGATATCGTGGAAGGATTTTAGTACCATTGTATGGTTGATCCAAATTGATCCTTAATATCACTATTAGGGGTTATTAGGATGGTATGAGTGTGGTTCAAGAGGATAATGACATGTGTGATATTAGAATATATTGGGTATTCCATATGAAGAGTAGTATAAGGGAAGCTATATGTTGGGGAGTGCACCACTAGATATTAGAGGGTTTGATCCTCATTCTAGATGGAAATTTCAGTGGATTCTGAGGACAACATTTATGGTGAGCCAAGAATGGGTAGTGATCAATTTTTCAAATTGGTTCTCAAGTATGATAAGGGTGTTCACATCAAGTTATTACATATAGAAATGGATGGAGCTTGGTCCATGGAAAATGGGTTTTGGTTTAGTAGAGTAATGATAAGGATACTCTTATGGCGGGGATCATCCTATAAATCATGGATGTATGGAATTTGTGTTGGTCATGTTGTGGATGTAGTGATATTAGTCAGTGGATGGATGAGATGGAATTGGGATTCTAGTGAAAAGATACATATGATTTGATCAAGTTCCTTAGAGAAAACTAGATTTGAAATTTAGATGCAGTATGTGATGGGATTAGGGTTGGGATGGACTTGACGTGATCTAAGGGTGAGTTGTATCAGAGATACATTGGTGCTTGTGGGTGGAGTACACAAATGGATTTAGATTTATGATGATTCAACCTTGTAATTAAATTGAGTGTCATGTATGTAATTTAGTGTTGTCTTTATGAGATCTTGTGATGCCTTTGAGAATTAAGGCATCATTATCAGGTGGTGAGATAACATTTCAATGGATTAGAATGATTATTTTTTGGAGAAGTATTATAGATGAGGAATAACTATAATTTTTCATGAAATTAGATATAGTGAGGTGGAAAATGAATCAAACATGTTGATGGACCGTTGAAAGTTTTTTTTTCAGTAGGTGATTCCTATGGTAGGGAGCACCATGGTTTGCGATCAGTTTTTTTGAGAAGAGACTTATGGTGGGGAGAATTGTATGTTTCTGAATGAATCAGTTGATTTTTATTTAGTGTTTTAAGATAGAAAGATTATTTTTAGAACCATATTAGTTTTGTTTATAGTGATGAGTAAGTAGCTCAACTGTTGTTGAATTAGACAACTCAGTATTTGGAGTTTCACTATGGAAGATCCTTTTAAATTTTGGGGTAGAACATGATGGATTAGTGGTGGATTAATAATAAAGGAGGTTCATGAATTTATGGATGAAAGACTATAGAGACTTATTAGATATGAGATGTTATGTAGTGGGGAGTATGTAACAACCCACATTGTTATTAGATATGAATTTCAAAGGAAATTTTATTTTTGATAATGGAGTAGGGAATGTTTTGAGAATAAATATTCAAATAATAATTCTGAGAGTTAAAGAATATTGATTAGATGTTTCTCGAAATAGTTTGAGTCTTGAGAGGCATTTTTGGTGCTTTTGTTGGCGTTGAGTGGGGTTGGGGTGACCCCTTGATAATTTTAGTTACAGATGGACCTTCATGTTATAAAATGTAAGGGTCACACCCTGAGGAGTGTTTTATGGTAGAAGACTATAATTCACTGACCCATATCACTATGCCTAAGATGGATATTCAAAAAAACTCATGCATTACTTACCATACACAAGAGGCCACTGAATATTATTGGGGGTCTAAATTTCTTCAGTGGGGAGACCATACCCTCAGTATCATGTCAACTCCCCACACAATAAATGTAAATAATAACAATATTAATAAATAATCATAGTAAAATGAATAATTATAAATATAGAACACAATAATATTAAATTAAATAGGGATCCTAATGTAGAAAACAAAACCAAAGTGTAAAAGAAAGTTGATAAATGAATAAAACTAATAAATCATCCTCTATACATCCCAATATTGCTCCCCAATCCATGCTCCCAAATTTAACCATCTCCAATAGGCCACTTTCCATTTCCTGGATCCTGATAAATGAATTCTACATGTGAATTGAGATATCCATTCATGGTGTGAGTAATAAAACCCCACACCAATAAATCCTTAACATGAGTGTGCATGCATAATTTTAGGTTGGTTTGATTACGAAGAATACAAAAGAGGGGGGGGGGGGGTGAATTGTGATTCTTTAAAACCTTCAAATGTTTCAAAGTAATCCTATTGATATCCAGTATGTCATATTTAGGTAAGTTAAGTAGCAGATAAATAAAAGAGAAGGAAACATAAATTTTTAAAATGGTTTGGGGCACAAAGATCCTCTATCCCACTCCACCAATTCTCTCTCATAGATTTTGAGGATTTTCACTAGTAATTCCTTTTATTGGGGACTTCCACAACTAAGTAAATTCAATTGATATCTTTAAAATAAGGATTTTAAAAGTAATTATAGTTATTTTATAGTAGAAAATAGATTCTTTGAAAGATATTATTGACCTTTCTGGTCTGGAAGACCAATATATGTTATAAGATCGAAGATAACTTGAATTGGAATAAAGATCAATACATAAAAAACCAAAGGACCCTCTATATTTGAGGCCAGTCTATCCCCTCAACTTCATACCTTGTGTAAAGACCTGGAAATTTCAAGGGAAATTTTTTCCTAAATTTTCTTTGGAATTTTTCAAGAACGTAGTTTCTGACGGCACCAGACTCCGAGGCCCGGTGTGCCCGAAATCAATTTCCGAAGTTTGGCTCGGGTACGTTCAGTGAACGAACGAGCGAGTTTTTCTAAATTTTGAACCGGTGCTTGGAATCAAATTCTGAGGGCACCGATGAACTCGCAATGCCGGTATTTTCTTAAAGAGACTTTTTCCGCATTTGCGTTTAATCGAGAGCGGAAGTTAGTTTTTGGGTTTTCTTTAAATAAGAGTAATAATAAAATAACGTGTCATGCACTTTATTTTATTTCAGCCGCCATTGGGAGTGTGGTGGTTGAAACCTCCTCATGGAGGTTGGAGGTGGGGCCACCACACCTTAACCTCCCTTGAGAGGTTATAGTGGTGGGGCCCACCCGAACTAAACCTCCCGTGGGAGGTTTATTATGGTAGGGACCACACGGGGCTTAACCCCCTATTAATGGGAGGAGAGGAAACCTCTCAACTCTCCCTCATTAATGAGGGAGAGTCTCTTAATTCCTCAACTCCCCATTAAATGGGGAGAAACTCCTTGGCACCCTCCTCTCTTAAGTGGTGCCAACATACCTCATAAATTACGTCAAAGCAATTTATTTCACCCGACCCCCTTTTTTTAAAAAAAAGTTATGTAACCACAATGGTTACATACCTCTCCCCCTCTCCTATATATAGGGATCTTGGGAGAGGGTTTGGGGAAGGCTTCACCAAGCGACAGAGCGCTGGTAAAATACCGCGACACCCAACACTTGGGAAGAAGCTTATCTTCGCGAACGAAGAACGCGCCACCTCTGAAGAAGAACACTCGTTTTCCTTCCACAGAATTTCTCCCCTTCCGCGGCGAGACTCTTCAACGGATCTTCTTCTTCCCCTTCATCATCAACGGATCGAAGAACAAGCTCGGAAGCGGAATTGGGTAGCAAGCGACGACGGCTTCGCCTTCCCTCGAGTCGGACGAACGCCGACGTCCCCCTTCGACGTCGTCATCCTCGCGACGCCATACCGCGACGAACCTCGAACGACGACGCCTCCTTCCGATCAGCTTATACCCAAGGTAGGGGTTTGTATTCAATTATTTATATTTGTTCGAGATTTCCGACTTGATGATCTACGTGGTTAAAAACCATTTGTTATCGAATTTGAACTTTGTGGTTTGAAACCAAATGATAACGAATAACGTGAGGGGGGCCGGACCGCTTGAACACGGCCGACCCTCCTCCTTTTTTCTTTGTGGTTGGTATGAGGAAGCGTGGTGCCGTCGCACCACGCGGTTTCATGCGGTAGATATGCGCGGCGCCGTGGAAAAGAATTCAAGGACGCGACGCCGTCACGCCAAGTCGAAGAAAACCGAAGACATCCGCGGATGGAGTCGGGTCGCGGCGAAGGGGCGCGACGCCAACGCTCCGCGCCGGAGAACCACGAAGACGGCGCGTTTCGTTTTTGACGTGCGGATTGACGGGCGACGACAAACGAGGCCTCAAGGTAATTTTGAGGCCTCAGCAGTGAAGGTCGGGTCCCGGGAGGACCATAGACGAAGACGGTAGGAGAAACGGACCACCAGAACGCGTCCGGTGGTCCAGAAGGCGGCGGCGGCGCGCCGCCGGAATGGAGGCGGCCGGCGGTTCGCCGCCGGCCTCAATTAGCGGCGGGCGGGGGACACACCGCTCCGCGTTTCGGCTCGGCCGACCCAGGGGGGGTCGGGCCGGGTCGGTCCGGGCACAGACCCCCGTTTTCGGACCACTTTAGGTCAAAAGCCCGTAACTTGAGCTACGGGCCTCCAAACAACTCTCCTTCAGTGGAAACGCGATCCTTGGATCGAGACGGTCGTTTTGATATATCGCACTCAAGGTTTAGGATTACTTTGGGTTCAGCCGGGTT
The DNA here is from genome assembly GCA_963277665.1 of Viscum album. Lineage (NCBI taxonomy): Eukaryota > Viridiplantae > Streptophyta > Magnoliopsida > Santalales > Viscaceae > Viscum > Viscum album. Next base: position 106,127,596 of record OY728161.1, read on the forward strand.
GGTTCGGATACGAAACCAACCGGGCCCTCGGAGCGGAAACGCTCGTAACTTGAGTTCCGGACGTCCGATTCACGTGCCGTCGATTTTGATGGATTCCTCTAAGTGAGACGGATCTTTTGGCTTACTCCGATCATGGTTTGGATGCCGTCGGAGTGCGGTCGGGTTGGTTCGCTCACGAAACCAACCAGACCCCTGGAATGAAAAAGCCAATAACTCACAGACCGGGCGTCCGATAGTCGTGCCGTATGTTTTGTTGAATTCCTCTTGATGAGAAGGAACTTTTGGAATACTTCTCCCGAGTTTTGGATACAGTTGGATAGTGGCCGGGTTGGATCGCACCCGAAATCCAACAGAGACCTTTTAACGGAAAAGCTGATATCTTTCAGATTGGACGTCCGTTTGACGAACCGTCAGCGGCGTTGGTGATCACGTTGAAAAAAAGTCCCTATGAGTATAACCTATGAGATTTCGGGGTACATTTGAGATACATCCGAGATTGGTTCGCTCACGAAACCAACCGGGCCCCAGGGATGAAATGGCTAGAAGCTCACAGACCGGACGTCCGATTGACGCGCCGTCAGTTGCGTTGAGACCCCTATGATGAGGCAGTCCTTTGAGATACTTATTAGTGGGTCTTTGAGATACTTGTAGTATCGAATTGTAGCTCATGGAGCGGACCCTCCCAGAGATGAGCATGCGGAGTACGGAGACTGTGTAGCCGACTGAGACCTGACGACTGCTTGACTGACTCGACTTGGAGTGAGTCGACTAGCCCAGTGGACGGAGCACTACTTTGTGAGGTGCAGACCCATGGAGGACGGAGCACTACCTGTGTGACAGTTCAGACCCGCGGTACTCGTCCGGAGAGTACCTCAGTAGGCTACTTGGGGGTGTGCACTACTGTGTTTGGGTGACATACCCCGACGGGAAGCACTACTGTGTTTGGGTGGCTGACCCGCGGTACTCGACAGGAGGAGTACCTCAGCAGTCTTAGGTTAGTGAGCAGTACCTCAGAGTCGTGACAGGACCACTGTACACTCCATAGACGGAGCTCTTCAGTAGTTACGGCTTCGATAATGAAAATCCTAGTTTGAGCTAAGACTTTTGACCTTTGTGTTTACCTCATGATTGAGATGGGTCACTTGTTAACTTAGCTATATGTATGGGAATATACCTAGTTAGTGGTTATCCGTTGATTTCATGATCCTTGTGTTTCCTCATGTTTGAGATGGGTTACTTGTTAACTTAGGCATATGTATGGGCATATACCTAAGTAGAGGTTATCTGTTGAGATCTTATTTGTGGTTATCCTTGTTGGTTTAGTGAGACCTTGAGGGTCTCGGGGTCCCTACTGAGTATCGTTATACTCACCCCTTCACTGGTTATGCCCGCACCTCGTTGTGTTGGTTGCAGACGACAGGCAGTGCTGACAGAGGCTGACTGTTCGAGGACTAGACGGTACCCGGAGGTGGACTACACGACGAGTCAGTACCCGGAGGTGGACTACACGACGAGTTAGTACCCGGAGGTGGACTACACGACGAGATGACACACGGAGGAGGTTGAAGGATGAGAGCGTGGAGGAGGCTATCTGTACCTACCCTTCAGGTAGGATCCGTGGTGGACGACCAGGAGCTATGCCATCTTTACCTACCCTTCAGGTAGGATCCGAGGAGGACAACCCAGGAGACGCTTCCATCCTTCCAGCTGTTATCTTTTCTGTTGTACTTGTTCAGTTGTAGTTGTACTTCCTTTTAGGTTTGTATTCTGGCCCATTTGCTTTTCAGCACTTCTCTTGTACTTAGTGTTTACTTTTTCCGCTTGCTTACTCTGTGGTGCTTGTTTTCTTTTATAAAGGTAATGAATTCCCAGTTATCGGGATTTACGCCTTTGGTACTAGTCGCCAGCCCCTGGCCTACGGAAGGCGGGCTTGGGTCAGTCACGACACGGGCCCTGAGAACGGGTCGTGAAAAATTGATATCAGAGGAGTCGGTTCTACCGCATAACTTATAACTCTGATATTTTCTTTCTGTGAAGCAATAGTGTTAAGGGTACCGAGTGTGGTTTTCAGTTCAGGGAGTCCAGTGTTGGTGCGGGCGGCCGATGTATCCATACACCAGGACCCTGACAACTGATTTCCGACTTTGTGCACAAAAACACTGATTGCGTGTGTGTTTTCAAAGTTTTTTCCCTTAAAACAGCTCGAACCAGGTCAGCTCACCAGGTATAATCGTTTGACCGTGTCATGTTGTTTATTTCAGGATGCCTTTTCTCGGACGACCAGCTAGAGCCCAGAGGGACGTGCGTACTGACAGCTTGCCGAGCGACGAGGCTTCGGTACAAGGCCCTCTTGCAGTTGAGGCACCAGCGGAGGCACCAGTGGTACTACCATACGTTGGGCCACCGATGCCACTAGTCCCAGTAGTAGGCGATGCACGCCACTTGAGTGCGCTGCACGAGTTCTAGTGCCAGAGGCCACCCAGGTTCCGGGGAGAGACGGATCCGCTGGCGGCTGAGGATTGGCTGGAGGCTGTGGTGAGAGTCTTCAGGCTAGTGGGGACGCCGACAGACCTCATGGTGATCTTTACTGCCATCCTTCTTCAGGTAGTAGTAGGCAGGTGGTGGAGCAACTTGTTCCAGTTTTACTACGGGATGGCCTTCACATGGGAAGACTTCGAGACCTTCTTCAGGGTGGAGTTTGTGCCAGTAGCTCTACACCCCGAGCGTGTACAGGAACTTCTACCTTTGCCGCGGGATTTTCGATCAGTAGCCGAGTCATCTGTGGGCAGTAGACAGATGATGCAGAGGTCCAGGAGGACCAGACCAGTAGTTGGCTAATCTCAGGTTTTAGGACCGGTGGTGCGGGGCACCCGGGGTGGGGTCAGAGCCAGGCATGCCAGAAACAGGCTGTGTTACTCCTACGACGGAAAGGGTCACCTGGCACGTGACTATCCGACTCCTCGTACAGTTGATCCACAGGCATTGGAGGAGCCACCGAGGCAGAAACAGTGAAGAGTGCTTGAGCAACAGCCGAGCAGTGGACAAGGCAGTAGAGCTCCGGGAGCATTTGGACAGGAGAGGAACTATTAGATACGTCATTTGTACTTCTAGTTCCATGTTGCTATTGTATTTGTGTCTTTGTATTATGAGCTGCAATAATAAAAAGACACTTATCTTTTTTTGCTTTCCTGTCCTTTTGTTTGGTTGATACTGAGTGGTCCCGGTTAAAACTGTTGACTTGACCCTCACTTTTGATATTTCTACTATAGGAGACCCCGTGACCTCACACTGATGCCGACAGTGTGACTCGACCCTTCGAGGAGAGAGTGACAGTTGGATCTCTTGGTAGTTACATCGAGGCCTTAAGACGTCATCCATGGGATTGACTGTATTAGGCAACGAATGTGGTTCATCCAGGGGATGAGACCAGATTTCTCTTATCGGCAAAGAAGAAATAATAGCAGCTCTTGTGAGACTAAAGAAGGTCCAGGTCATCCAAGAGTGGATGAAGACTGCACAGTGCAGTAAGAAAAAGGAAACTGGTTCCAGTCTTAGAGACTCGGGCATGTTAAATGTTTCAAGAAGTGGAAGCTTTAAGGATAGATGAGTCTGTGAAGCAGCAGACGTGGATGCAGAGCTAGGAGAGTAGTATGAGGTGGTGTACATCTTAACATGCTACAACCACCCGCCTTAGTTATCCCTGCCAGGCTCAGGGAGCTGGAGGTCGGAGGAAGAGTGCGACTGCATGCGGTCAAGGAGTGTGACCCAATGGCTCTAAAAATGATTCAAGGGAAAGTCTATGTCCACTACTAGATTCTGTAGTAACAGACGACGATATGAATCATTCATCGCTTTCACAAATCTTGTCCCAGACCTAGAGTTTCCGGTAATCTGTGGACTTTACCCTCACGTCTGGAGATACCTTGGGAGGAGACTAGATAATCACACTTACGTCGACGGTGTGGTCAGACCCTCGAGGCGAGAGTTATGGTTGGAATCTCTTGGTGGCAGCGTCGAGGCCTTATGACGTTAGTTTGAGTATAGAATGGGCAATAACTGTTCACACTAAAACTGACGGTTTTAGGCAAACGTCGGGATGGGTTTTCCTTGGTCGGCGAAAAGGAAACCCCAGGTAGCACGGGATAAACTCTTTCACAGGAGGGTGCGACCGATCACTCTTGAGTCAGTCAACCATACCCTCATGGCAGCAGTCTTTTGAGTTTCAGTTCTAACAAAAAATGGAGACCTCTGGAGTTCGAGGATGACGATCACGTCCTTATACGGGTCTCACCTCAACGAGGTTTACGGAGATGTGGCCAAGGCGGCAAGTTATCTCTGAGGTTCAACAGATCTTTCTAGGTCCTCAGCTGGGTAGGCGGGGTGGTTTACCACTTGAACCATCCACCTCAGTTGCACCAGGTGCATGACGACTTCCATGTATCTCTACTGAGGAGATACGTGATCGACCCTTCGCATATCATCGACCATGAGGAGCTGGACGATGGTGATGGAGTGTCTTTCACAGAGGTTCCAGTGGGGATCGAGGATCGACAGGAGCAGATCCTTCGAGGACGGCCTATTCCTCGGGTACGCTTTCACAGGCAGTACAGGAACCTCCGGGTGAGCACACGGGAGCGGAAGGCTCAGATGCGTGCTCAGTACCGTTTTTGTATCCCTAGTTTATGTTAAAGATTTACGAAGACGTAAAGCCCTGAGGTGGGAGTAATGTAAAGACCCGTAAATTTCAAGGGAAATTTTTTCCTAAATTTTCTTTGTAATTTTTCAAGAACGCAGTTTCTGACGGCGCCTGATTCTGAGGCCCGGTGTGCCCGGAATCAATTTCCGAAGTTTGGCTCGGGTACGTTCAGTGAACGAACGAGCGGGTTTTTCTAACTTTTGAACCGGTGCTCAGAATCGAATTCCGAGGGCACTGATAAACTCGCAACACCGGTATTTGCTTAAATAGACTGTTGCCGCAGTTGCGTTTAATCTAGAGTGGAAGTTAGTTTTTGGGTTTTCTTTAAATAAGAGTAATAATAAAATAACGTGTCATGCACTTTATTTTATTTCAGCCGCCATTGGGAGTGTGGTGGTTGAAACCTCCTCATGGAGGTTGGAGGTGGGGCCACCACACCTTAACCTCCCTTGAGAGGTTATGGTGGTGGGGCCCACCCGAACTAAACCTCATGTGGGAGGTTTATTACGGTAGGGACCACACGGGGCTTAACCCCCCTATTAATGGGAGGAGAGGAAACCTCTCAACTCTCCTTCATTAATGAGAGAGAGCCTCTTAATTCCTCAACTCCCCATTAAATGGGGAGAAACTCCTTGGAACCCTCCTCTCTTAAGTGGTGCCAACGGACCTCATAAATTGCGTCAAAGCAATTTATTTCACCCGACCCTTTTTTTTAAAAAAAAGTTATGTAACCACAATGGTTACATACCTCTCCCCCTCTCCTATATATAGGGATCTTGGGAGAGGGTTTGGGGACGGCTTCACCAAGCGACGGAGCGCTGGTAAAATACCACGACGCCCAACACTTGGGAAGAAGCTTATCTTCGCGAATGAAGAACGCGCCACCTCTGACGAAGAACGCTCATTTTCCTTCCACGGAATTTATCCCCTTCCGCGGCAAGACTCTTCAACGGATCTTCTTATTCCCCTTCATCGTCAACAGATCGACGAACAAGCTCGGAAGCAGAATCAGGTAGCAAGCGACGACGGCTTCGCCTTCCCTCGAGTCGGACGAATGCCGACGTCCCCCTTCGACGTCGTCATCCTCGCGATGCCATACCGCGACGAACCTCGAACGACGACGCCTCCTTCCGATCGGCTTATACCCAAGGTAGGGGTTTGTATTCAATTATTTATATTTGTTCGAGATTTCCGACTTGATGATCTACGTGGTTAAAAACCATTTGTTATCGAATTTGAAATTTGTGGTTTGAAACCAAATGATAACGAATAACGTGAGGGGGGCCGGACTGCACGAACACGGCCGACCCTCCTCCTTTTTTCTTTGTGGTTGGTATGAGGAAGCGTGGTGCCGTCGCACCACGCGGTTTCATGCTGTATATATGCGCAGCGCCGTCGTGCCGCGCCGTGGAAAGGAATTCAAGGATGCGATGCCGTCACGCCACGTCGAAGAAAACCGAAGACATCCGCGGACGGAGTCGGGCCGCGACGAAGGGGCGCGGCGCCAACGCGCCGTGCCGGAGAACCCCAAAGACAACGCGTTTCATTTTTGACGTGCAGATTGATGGGTGACAACAAACGAGGCCGCAAGGTAATTTTAAGGCCTGCACAGTGAAGGTCGGGTCCTGGGAGGACCATAGGCGAAGACGGCAGGAGAAACGGACCACTGGAGCGCGTCCGGTGGTCCGCGGAAGGCGGCGGTGGCGCGCCGTCGGAAGGGAGGCGGCCGGCGGTTCGCCGCCGGCCTCAATTAGCGGCGGGCGGGGGACACCCCGCTTCGTGTTTCGGCTCGGCCATGCTGGCCGAGCCGGGCTCAGCCGGGTCGGACCTGGGTCGGGTCGACCCGGTTCGGCCGACCCAGGGGGGTCGGGCCGGGTCGGCCCAGGCCCAGACCCCCGTTTTCGGACCACTTTCGGTCAAAAGCCCTTAACTTGAGCTACGTGCCTCCAAATGACTCGCCGTCAGTGGCAATACGATCCTTGGATCGAGACGGTCGTTTCGGTATATCGAACTCAATGTTTCGGATTACTTTGGGTTCGGCCGGGTTGGTTCGGATACGAAACCAACCGGGCCCTCAGAGCGGAAACGCTCGTAACTTGAGTTCCGGACGTCCGATTGACGTGACGTCAATTTTGATGGATTCCTCTAAGTGATACGGATCTTTTGTCTTACTCCACTCGAGGTTTGGATGCTGTCGGAGTGCGGTCGGGTTGGTTCGCTCACGAAACCAACCGGGCCCCTGGAACGAAAAAGCCAATAACTCACAGACCGGGCGTCCGATAGTCATGCCATCTGTTTCGTTGAATTCCTCTTGATGAGATGGAACTTTTGGCATTCTTCACCCGAGTTTTGGATACAGTTGGATAGTGGCCGGGTTGGATCGCACCCGAAATCCAACCGGGACCTTGGAACGGAAAAGCTGATATCTTTCAGACTGGACGTCCATTTGACGAACCGTCAGCGGCATTGGTGATCACGTTGAGAAACAGTCCCTATGAGTATACCCTATGAGAGTTCGGGGTACAATTGAGATACGGCCGGGATTGGTTTGCTCACGAAACCAACCGGGCCCCAGGGATGAAAAGGCTAGAATCTCACAGACCAGGCGTCCGATTGACGCACCGTCTGTTGCATTGAGACCCCTATGACGAGGCAGTCCTTTGAGATACTTATTCATGAGTCTTTGAGATACTTGGAGTATCAACTTGTAGCTCATGGAGCGGACCCTCCCAGAGACGAGCGTGCGGAGTACGGAGACCGTGTAGCCGACTGAGACCTGACGACTGCTTGACCGACTCGACTTGGAGTGAGTTGACTAGCCCAGTGGACGGAGCACTACTTTGTGAGGTGAAAACCCATGGAGGACGGAGCACTACCTGTGTGACAGTGCAGACCCGCAGTACTCGTCTGGAGAGTACCTCAGCAGGCTACTTGGGGGTGTGCACTACTGTGTTTGGGTGACATACCCCGGCGGGAAGCACTACTGTGTTTGGGTGGCTGACCCACGGTACTCGACAGGAGGAGTAACTCAGGAGTCTTAGGTTAGTGAGCAGTACCTCAGAGTCATGACAGGACCACTGTACACTCCAGAGACGGAGCTCTTCAGCAGTTACGGTTTCGATAATGAAAATCCTGGTTTGAGCTGAGACTTTTGACCTTTGTGTTTACCTTATGATTGAGATGGGTCACTTGTTAACTTAGGTATATGTATGGGCATATACCTAGGTAGTGGTTATCCGTTGATTTCATGATCCTTGTGTTTCCTCATGTTTGAGATGGGTTACTTGATAACTTAGGCATATGTATGGGCATATACCTAAGTAGAGGTTATCTGTTGAGATCTTCTTTGTGGTTATCCTTATTGGTTTAGTGAGACCTGGAGGGTCTCGGGGTCCTTACTGAGTATCGTTATACTCACCCCTGCACGGGCTATGCCCGCACCTCGTTGTGTTGGTTGCAGATGACAAGCAGTGCTGACGGAGGCTGAGTGTTCGAGGACTAGACGGTACCCGGAGGTGGACTACACGAAGAGTCAGTACCCAGAGGTGGACTACACGACGAGTCAGTACCCGGAGGTGGACTACACGACGAGACGACACACGGAGGAGGTTGACGGATGAGAGCGTGGAGGAGGATATCTGTACCTACCCTTCAGGTAGGATCCGTGGTGGACGACCAGGAGCTACGCCATCTGTACCTACCCTTCACGTAGGATCCAAGGAGGAAGACCCAAGAGCCGCTTCCGTCCTTCCAGCTGTTATCTTTTCTGTTGTACTTGTTCAGTTGTAGTTGTACTTCCTTTTTTGTTTGTATTCTGGCCCATTTGCTTTTCAGCACTTCTCTTGTACTTAGTGTTTACTTTTTCCGCTTGCTTACTCTGTGGTGCTTGTTTTCTTTTATAAAGTCAATGCCTTCCTAGTTATTGGGATTTACGCCTTTGGTGCTAGTCACCAGCCCCTGGCCTATGGAAGGCAAACTTGGGGTAGTCACGACAAGGGCCCCGAGGACGGGTCGTGACACCTTTCCTGAGTTAATCAATTTTTTCATTACTATTTCTCCTAAATGTGAATCAAACAAATTCTGATAACTTTATATTACTAAAATTATATAGGGTAAAGTTGTATGTGATTTCTATCTATCAACATCTATACACCAACTTGTTGTGAGGGGTACAATGTATAATATCTTGGGAGATATGCTACATAAAAAAGAAATCCCAAAAGATCCCATGAGTGTAGTGATTGAAGTAGATCAATATACGAGCACTGATTTTCTGGTTCAACTAGATTATCAAGATATTACAAGATTCAATGATGCTATTGTAACATTCATAGCATGGTCGTATAATCTTATAAAGACACATGAGGTATGTTCTTAAAAAAATTTATCAAATGAAAAACTTGTAATAGTGATGAAAAATGGGCTGAAGTGAGGTATGGTATTATAAATGAATAAATTATGGGGAAATAGAAGGTTAGATCAAGACAATCTAGTGAATCATCCAAGAAAATAAAAATATTTTTCAGGAGTACCTTCTCTCTGCCAGTTTCACTACAACATATATTATCATTAAAACTTCATATAGACATCACATTCAAAGATAGATATGTGTCCTAAATTCCATATTAAGAATAAATATTTTTAACTTTCATTATAGACACAGTTGGTCTCGAGATTATAAATGAGATTCTCAAGTTTTAATAACTAGGAGTGTCTGTTGTGAATACATACATAAGTAAAATTTTCATAATACGACTATCTAGAAAATGATATAATATGGTTATTAAATATAATAACTATTCATATTTTATAGAGGTGTTAATTTTATTACTATATAATGATAAAACCTTTCATAACACAATTTGTATTCATTAATCACTATATCATTTCGATAGATGAAATTTATTTGGAGTTGAAAGAAATTTATAAGAGAAGATATGAGTTGAACCAATAATTTGAGAATAAAATAATATAATCCAGATATTTTTTGATTCTTACAATGCAGGGGTAAAACTCTAAAATATAATATATAAAATATTATTTTAAACACTTATTTGTTTTTGTTTTTTATGAATCACTGTATACTGATCACAATCAATATAAATACCCCAAATATTTATTTTTTGGATCAAATTCATGTATTTATCTCAAAAAACACACACATGATGTGTATTTTTAATTGGTAATGCACTTCAATAAAAAATTTATAGATGAACATAGAATTATATGTTTTAGTTTGTGTTATAACAAGAATTTTGTTATGATAGGGAAATATATAAATATATGCTAAATCATGGTATGAGGTTGGTGGAAGAAAATAAGAAGCCTATATATTGATTAAAATGGAAACATATTAAGGTATGTTTAGAAATATTTAACAATAAAAAATACTTCAAAACAATTTACTTATTTTGGTCAATGTTTTTGGAGTGTTCGAAGCAAGATAACTACAATCGTGGATGTTATGTTTTCAAATTTATGAAGGATATCATATTCCATAAAAATAATAGTATCCCTGAATAGGTAATCCTTGAAGTTAATTAAAATTTCATTGAATATATATATATATATATATAGTTTTTTTTAATTTTCTTATTACTATCAAGATTTAAAACAATCTACATACTCAAAAGAGGAAGTAATGTTTTTTAGAGATGAGTGGGTAGCGTACAAGGTGTCAGAATGTATCAGAACATCAAATTTAGGTGATCAATAACTATATGAGCTATGAACTTAGAAATATATTTTGGGTGTAAAGAATTAGTATCATAATGATTATATATTATTTTCTATCTATTTATCATGGAGAAGTATAATGGAGGAAATAAATTTGTTTGGAAATAAATGGTTAGATTACATGGTTTCAGAATGTATACAAAAATCATGAAGAGGTGAACTCCTATGACTTATTTAGTTAATTTTATCATAATTTTATCTACCTTTTTTAGTTAATTTTTTTTTATCATTTTTATCTAATAAATATTTTTTTTCAAATTTACACATTAGTGCAAAACACACTTCACGTGCTCAAAACGAAGGAAAAAATTGATATTTTCATGATACATTAGGAAAGAGATCCATAATTAATTTTTGATGTGTAGGAATTGACCAAACATAAATACTATACATGATGTGGTTAGTATGAATCGAAATTCATGTTTTCAATAAAAAAGTTTCATTTTAGTTTGAAACATGTTTCACATAGCCAATACTGATAAAATAATCTTAGATTGATTTCAAATTTTAGTAAAATAATCCATAATTAATTTTTCACATATAAAAATTGAATTTAAACAAATTAGATACACTTTGTGGTTAGTATGACCCAATGTACTTGTTTTCAATATAAAAGTGTCATTTTAATTTAAAATGCATGTCCCATTGAAAAAACCAAGAAAATTATCTCTGATTGTTTTCAAACTTTAGGAAAATAATCCATAATTCATTTTTCACATGTAGGGATCAACCAACTATTAATATGAAACCTAATGTGTTGGTATGAGTTGAAAAATGTGTTTTAAATATGAAAATTTTATTTTAGTTTTAAAGACACATAAAATATCCAAAACTATGAAAATGAGCTCAGAATATTATCAAAATTTAACAAAATAGTCCACAATTCATTTATGACATGTACAAATCAGATGAACATTAATACAAGATACGATGTGATTAATATAACTCAAATTGAGTGTTTTAAATAGAAATATGTCAATTTAGTTTAAAAATCATGTCACATCTCCAAAATGATAAAACAATATCATATTATTTTTAAAATTTAAGAAAAAGACACATAATTTATTTTTCACATGTAGGAATTGACGACATTCTAATCTGACATATTATGTGGTCGATATGACTCAAAATATGTGTTTTCAATATAACAGTTTTATTTTAGTTTAAAACACATCACACTGCCCAATATGAGAACACGATCTTGGATTTTTTTAAACATTAGGAAAATGGTTCATAATTCATTTTTTGACCTTTAAGAATTGACCACACATAAATCCAACACTTGATGTGGTTGGTATGACTTGAAGTGAATTTTTTCAATATAAAAGTTCCATTTTATTTTAAAATATGCATTAAATAGCCAAGACTAAGAAAACAAGTTTGGATTATTTTAAAATTTTATGAAAATGGTCCATAATTCATTTGTGACTTGTAATAATCAACCACACATAAATTCAAGACACGAAGTGATCGATATGACTCAAAGTGCATGTTTTCAATATAAATTTACCATTTTATTTTAAAACATGTGTTATATAAACGAATATAAGAAAACAATCTTTTATTATTTTCAAATTCAATGAAAATTATCCATAATTATTTTTTCAAATTTAGGAATTGGCCACACACCAATCTTACACACGATGTGGTCGATATGATCAAAGTATGTGTTTTCAATAAAAATGTGTCATTATAGTTTAAAAAACATCACATAGCCAAAATCAACCAAAAAATCTCGGATTGTTTTCAAAATTTAGGAAAATAGATCATAATTCATTTGTGATCCATAGGAATCGACTACAGATCAATCTGAAACCCAACGTATTTGGCATGACTCAAAGAGCATGTTTTTAATAAAAAAGTATCATTTTAGTTTAAAACACACATCAAATATCCAAAACTAAGAAAAAGAGATTGGATTGTTTCAAAACATTAGAAAAAAGTCCATAATTCATTTGTGACATATGAAAATTTACCACACATCAATTAGAGACAATATGTGATAGATATAACTCAAAGTGCATGTTTTCAATAGAAAGGTTCTATTTTAGTTTAAAACACATGTCACATCACAAAAATTAATAAAAATAGATTTTATTATTTTAAAACTTTAGGAAAAATATCTATAATTCATTTGTTACTTTTAGTTTTTTACCAAATTCCAATCCAACATACAATGTGGTCAATATGACTCGAATTGTGTGTTTTTAATATACATCTGTCATTTGAGTTTAAAATGTATCACATAGAAAAAACTAATAAAATGGAATAAAATTATTTTCATACTTTAGTAAAATTGTCCATAATTCATTTTATACCTATATTAATTGACCACATGTCAATCTAATACCTGAAGTGGTCGGTATGACTCGAAGTGCATGTTTCAATACAAAAGTTTCATTTTAGTTTAAAAGATTCATCAAATATAAAAAAACCAATAAAACATGTCTAAATTGTTTTCAAACTCTATAAAATGGTCAATAATTCATTTGTGATGTGTATAAATCATCCAAATATCAATCTAAAACATGATGTCACCGATATGAATCAAAGGGGATGTTTTCAATAAAAAGGTTCCATTTTTATTTAAAATGTGTTTCACATCACCAAGAATGAGAAAATGAGCTTAGATTAATTTAAAAATTTAGGAAATTGACCCATAATTCATTTTTCTTGTGTATTAATTGACCTCACATTAATCCAAAAAATTATGCAATAAATATAACTCTAAGTGCATGTTTTCAATACAAAAGTTCAATTTTAGATTAAAACACTCATTAAATATCCAAAACCAATAAAATGATCTATAATTGTTTTCAAACATTATAGTAAAGATACATAATTCATTTTTCACATGTAGGATTTAATTTCACATCAATCTGACACATGATGTGTTCTATATGACTTGAAGTGCATGTTTTGAATATAAAAGTGCCATTTTAGTTTAAAAAACACATCAAATAGAAAAAATAAAGAAAAATAGCTTGTATTGTTTCCAGAATTTAGAAAAATGATCCATAATTCATTTTTCATGTGTAGGAATTGACTACAGATTAATCCAACATGCGATGTGGTTAATATGGATCAATGTGTATTTTTTCAATAAAAAATTTCCATTTTATTTTAAAACACACATTAAATAGCCAAAAACAAGAAAACAAGATTCAATTATTTTCAAAATTTAGGAAAACAATCCACAATTCATTTTCCAAATTTTGGAATTAAAATATTATCAATCTAACACATGATGTGATAGATATGACTCTAAGTGTGTTTTTTCTATACAAAAGTGTCATCTTAGTTTAAAACACACACTAAACAACAAAAATGGGGAAAATGAGCTCATATTTTTGTTCAAAATGTTGGAAAACAATCCATAATTCATTTTTCATTTGTATTAATTTATCTCACATCAATCTCACACAAAATGTGGTTGATATGACTCAAAGTGTGTGTTTTCAATACAAAAGAATCATTTTAGTTTAAAACACACATCAAATAGCCAAAACTGAAGAAACAAGATCATATTATTTTAAACCTTTAGGACAATTATCTATAATTCATCTTATCATATATGAATTTACACCTCATTAACCCAACACTCGTTGTGGTTGATATGACTCAAAGTGCATATTTTTAATACAAAAGTGCTGTTTCAGTTTAAAACACACATTAAATAGAAAATACATCGAAAAAAACTTGAATGGTTTTAAAACATTATTAAAGTTATCATTAATTCATTATTAATGTGTAATAATTGACCTCACATCAATCTGACACATGATGTGGTTCATATTACTTGAAGTGTGTGTGTTTCAAAACAAAAGTGCCATTTTAGTTTAAAACACACATCAAATAGCCAAACCTGAGAAAACATGATCATAATTTTTTTTTCAAACTATAGTAAAAAAATCAAAAATTAATTTCTCACATGTAAAAATTGACCTCATATCAATCCGACACACTATGTGGTCGATATGACTCGAAGTGTGTGATACAATTCAATAGTGACATTTTTGTTCAAAACACACATCAAATAACTAGAACCGATCATCAATCTGAAACATAATATGGTTGATATGACTCAAAGTGCATATTTTCAATTATAAATTTCCATTTTAGTTTAAAACACACATTAAATATGTAACACCTTGAGATTTTTTGAATTATTAATTTTGAATTAACTTAATCTATTTGATATTTTTCATTTCACGTAACTCTGAAAATAGTTTATTTTATATTAAAGTACTATGTTTGGATTACGTGCACTACAAAAAACATAAATTTTACCTTTATCTATTTGGAACATCGAGTTTAGATTGTGTTACATGCAATAATGACTTTCCTTGATGGAACGAACAATAATATATTATTAAAATATTATTATTTAATATAATAAGATGTAACCAAGCTGTTAAATCATATTTCATGAATATTATTAATTTAATTATTTAAATATATGCTTTAAAAAAATATAAAATGAATTAATTAGTTTCAAATTATTTATAAATAAATAAAAGATCCAAATTGCATATAAAGGGAGAATTTTTATAGAAAACTATTATTACGTTCTCAAAGTTATTTTAATAATAATAAATTAAATTAATTATTATGTAATTTTAATATATATATATATATATATTAAGTATCCAATTATATATTTTTTATATTCATCCATTAGATATTATAATCATAAGATAAGAATAAAACCAATTTAACGCATAAAACCCAATATTTTTCTTAAGGTAGTTTTACCACCTTTTAATAGAGAACCCATTTTAAATCCAATTTTTGGAAATTTTATAGATTTAATATTTCAAATAAACTTAATATTTTAAAACTAAACATAAAAAATAGGTTTGGATAAATTTTTGGTATTTTTCTATAAGGTTTCATTTTTAATGAATTGTCAAAAATACTAGATTTTAAATCAAAACTAATTTTTCATATAATTTATTTATAAGGTTAAATTATATATTAAATTGTTTTAAAATATTAACTAGATAATAAATTTATATATAAATTCAATTGAGGTAATTTTAATCAATTTTGTTATAAAATTGACTATAAAAACATAGCAAACTTTTGAATGCTTTTACATTAAAAACCCACATTATTGACCCGATTGCAGGATTATATTTAAATTAATTTCTTCCAATTATATAACTGGAATTAGTAAAAATGGATTATATATTTGAAATAAGAATAATTTATAATATTTAATAATTTCAAATTATTTTTTTCCAAAAATATTAGTGAAGTAATTAAAATTTATTTCAACGATTAAGGTTAAATTAAGCTTAACTAAGGACTAAACCTTAAATTTAAGACCCAAAACGACCTATACACTTGTCATAAATATATTTTATTTCCATATTTATACCCTATACTCCCTTTTATCTACTTTGGAATATTATTCAACCACTTTTAATAAAACAATGTGGGTAGGGTTCCTTTCTTTTAAAATATTACTAGAGTGCCACCCCTCCACCATTATAAAAGAAATCCTCTCCTCCCACTTCTTTTCAACTATCAAGAAACTTATGTTTAGAAAAAATATTTCCAAATTTCTCCCCAAATTCCCTTAATTCTAACTTTAAGTCTCCACTTGGGAAGAAAGCAATCCAAGGAATCCCTTTGGCACAAACCAAAAGGAGGTACCCAATTAAGAGGTAACACACTCCACCAAACTCCTTCATTTTATGTTCTTTATCCACTGCCTAAAATATTATTATTCCATAATTGTATAACAACACCAGTATCATAAATATAATATGATGTTTTTATTCTAATTATTTTACCTAAATATACACACACTTCCATCTAATTGGTAACACACATACTGTTTATTTATATGGAAGACTACCACCTCACTAAACAATGATTGTTTAATTTTATTTTACCACCTCTCATGGTGGACATTATGATGGAAAATATATTTATATAGGTTATATATTATATTTATTATGCACTTAATATTATTTAAATCTTTTACAAACCATATATGTATACTTTTCATTTGGTTTTAATACGACAATTTCGTTTGGGGAAGTGTGGACTACCTCCCCCTCAAAGCGACGTGATTCATTCATACAGTACATGGAATATTTTAAGGATGGGTTTAGTGAATTTATATGATATATATGATATAATAATTCTATTATAAAAATTATATATTTACAAACACACACATACACACATATATATGTCCTTTACTTTATTTCTTTTAATATGACAATTAAACAGAAATAACATTTATGCGTACGCATGACTTAGTATCTCCATGAATGATGTATTTATTTTAATAATTCTATATTCTATGGGGTATTATAATACACATATAATTAATATAAATTATATCTAAATAATTGTTTAAATTATGTAAATCATGATATAAATATAAGGACCAAAGATATAACAAATTAAGATACATGCGAAAAACAAAGCGGATATTACCTGAAGTGAAACCTTAACATAGAATTGTTAAAAATTGGTTAATATAAAGACATAATGAAACCATATATTATATTATAATTAATAATATGGTTATTTTATATATTTATAATAAATTTATATTTCTTATATAGGAGGTTTTAATGAGTACTACGAAAGTCAAGACACAATGTAAGGGGATTTAATATCACTTTTTATTTCCATGAGATACATGTTATGTTCACCACTCTTTCCTTTTTGTGGTGTATTTAATTAACATGATTATATTATATGTATCTTATAATTAAATTTATGGTCATTCACATGTCCATTTTATGATCCTTTAATGGGTATTATGTTTCAAAAGTTACCAAATCGGTAAAATAATTTTGTCTCAATTTACCTTCTTTGAGACTCATGTTTTATTATGCACCTAAATTATTTTAGAGGTGTATATACTCTCATTTTACATGTTATATCATGAAAATAATTATTTTCATGATATTTTATTCTTAGTTTTATTTTATTTTCTTACATGGATAGTATGATACCAAGTAATGAAGTGGTGATATTTTATTGAAACAATCTCATTGTTTTTTTACAAATGTTTATGATTATGCTTCAATTAATGAAATATAATGATACATCTCTCAAGAACACTCATGAAATTTATTATCTTCAGGATATTAAAGATATACTCATGTATTATTACCTTTTTTCCACTCATTGTTACTTAATATAATTTTTTAAGTAAAATCTAACCATCTTTTTCTTTGATTGGAAATCTATTGTATTCAAAGTTTTAAATTTTTTTTTCAAATGATATTTGAAGATAATTTTCATGTAAAAAGGATTTTAAATTTGTTTTATGGTTTTAAAATCTTTCATTATAGGTTTTAAAATTTATTTTAAATGAAATGGTTTTCAAAACATTTTTAATATTTCACTATATGTTTTCAAAGTGTTTTAAAAGAAAATGGGTTTTAAAATGTTTTGAAGATTATTTTAAAAGTTTTCAAGGAAAAAGGTTTTAATAATTATTTAAAGTATGCTTTATAATTTTTTAAGGTATTTTATAAGAAAATGATTTTTAAATGGTTTTATGTATCAAAAATAATTTTTTCAAATAAGATGGTAATTTTCCTCAAGAAATGTTTTTGAAAGATATTTCAAAATTATTTTCCATGTAAGATGACATCTATTGATGTTACTCATGAATATCTAGGAAATGATCCCAATGTTCCATTCATATTATTTTTTTTGAATTGTTTATGCTTTGATGGAATAATTATTATGACACATGTTTTACTTCCCTGTGTTACATTCTTTTGAAGCCCGCTTATCTACACAGGTTATGATTTTATGAAATGATTATGAAACTTTTCTCTTTTACATAGGTTATGATGTGATTAAATGTTGATGATACCCATTTCATTTCAGGGTTTACGATTTGATCTTTTTTATGGGTCATGATTTTTTTAAGTTTTATGATCTTGTGGCACATGTATGAATGATTTTATTATGAGATGGATGGGACCTATAACTCCCTCCGATGCATTGTGTAATGATAAATGTTTTATAAGTTCAAAGGGTACACAAGAGGACATGTGAATCTCGAAACAAGAGGGTAAATGGGAGGAAATACCATGATTGAAACAAGGGGGTAAATAGAAGGACATCCCAAGCCCAAAAAAGAGGGTAAATGAGAGGACATCCCAAACCCAAAACAAGAGGGTAAATAGGAGGACATCCCAAACCCAAAACAAGAGGGTATATGAGAGGATATACCAATCCCAAAATGAGAGGGTACATGATAGGATATAGCAATCCCAAAAACAAAAGGGTACTGATAGGGATTCCCAACACTGAAGTAGGTACATATGTGATCAATCCAAGCCTAAAATGTCATAAAGGCCTTGGTAGGACACCTTGACCTGGGGGTTTTAAATGTGTTTTCCAAAATTCCATGTTTTATTCTTATGTTTTTCTCTCATTGATTATGTTTTTTATTTCATTATGATTCATGTGTAATAAAATTACAATATTTATTATTATCTCTAATATGAATGGTATTACCTTAAAATGTTATGATCAAGTTCTATAACCTTTTGTTCATGTTATGTCTATGCATTTATTTTATTTTCCCTTATAAATCATTTGATCTCAACCATTTCTTATGTTTACTTTCCCCCAGGTTTTTGAAGAATGGTTTTAGGTAGAAGTAATACAGGTGGAGATATTTATGGAAGATATTGAAGATAATTCACCAAGATAAAAGATTTTGTCCCCATGTTTCCAAATACACTAGACTATTTAGTCCTCGAGAATGTATTTTTGTAATTTACTGAATATTAATCTAAAATAATGTAATATCCATATATATTAATCCTAGTTTACTATAGTTGGTATTAGAGGAAAGGTTTAGTCAAACTTTGGAAAATGGGATGATAAAACTTTAGTGATATACCTAGGAATATTTCTATGGATATGTTTAGGGATGTCTCAAAGGATAAATATAAAGATGAGTTAACATTTAGGAAAATGTCCTATAATTTTTTAAAGGATAGAGTAAGTGGTTTACTAGAAATACATCCCTTTATGGATACTACAAGTGTACGTGTCTCTGAAAAAAATATAATTAGGAGTAACAACTCCAACAATATGTTTTGGGCCTAACTCGGGGTACTATGGTACACAACAACGTGCCTTGCTGCACACCTAGTTTGACACTCCTGGGGGACATGCCTAGGAAATTCACAAACTCTTCACGAACCATCATGAAGGATTTAAATATAAGTTGGATATGAATAACCTTGGATGAACTTAGGGTGTCATAGTTTAATAAATGTGTCATAATTTAGAAATCATATAAGTGGTTTTCATAATTATGTGGTTCCTCACTCTAATAATTATTTTTTTACTCTATGATTTTGGTTTTAGTCAATGGATAGAACCTAAAGGAACCATGTTAATAGTGATTGAAATAGAAAATGAAGTGATTATCCTCATAAGAGACCAAATTATATAGGATCAAGAATGAAAATTCTCATTTCTATACTCACCAAAATTTCTCAAGATATTAACCATGCCAGATTCCCAAATGAGAAAAGGAGGGAATAACATTCTATCGAGTCCTTTATAAGGCAACGTCCACCTTCTTTCAGCGGGTCTTCTGATCAACTTATTATGTAACAATGGATTAATACCACTAAAAATATATTTTCTATTCTCTAATGTTCAGAACATGAGAAAGTAATTCTGGTTTTTTATTGGTTAAAAGGGATGTCATATTAGTGGTGGACTCTAATTAAGAATATAAGGCAGCAAGAAGAAATTGAATCAATGGTTTTGGACGAGTTAAAAAACTTATTTTTTAAATAAGTAATTAAATTTTATTCTTCATATGAATATGGAAAAGGAATTAATAGAGCTTAATCATAATGATGATGATTCTGTTAGTTCTTATGAAGAAAATTTTACAAGGATTGCGAGGTACTATTCAGGTATTATCATTCAACCCGAAAGAAAAATTGATCAATTCTTTGGAGGTCTAAAACCTAGTCTTCTAAGGGCCTTGTCTATAAGAGAATTTAAAAACTATGAAAAAGTGGTTATATGTGATATAACGGTCGAAATTGAGGTTTTAGTTATTTATCAATCTCATTATTTTGATAAGAGAAAGAAGTTAGAGTTCAAATGAAAATCTAACAACCATGTAGAAAAGAAAATGATCCTTCTATTATGAACATATTATTGGATGAAACATGGAGGAAATTGTCTTAATGGGACTAGTAAATGTTTTAAGTGTGTAAGGGAAGTTCATAGAGCATATAAATGTTGAACTAATGGTAGGATATTAGATAATTATGCAAATAATGAGAAACCCTCATAGAATGTACCTCCCACACTTTAGTGTTTTAATTGCATGGAGTTTGGCCTTTATGATAACAAGTGCCCCAATAAAAGGACTAATGTGAATGATAATCCATAAAAACATCTGAATAAAAAGGAAAAAGGGAAATATTATGTGATCATAATGTATTAAGTGAACCAAGATAATTAAGAATTACTTATCCATACCTCCTTAGTTGGGACTTTAATGTTTTATTTTTTATGAATAATCACTATAAAAGTATTATTTTTCATCCTTTAGTGAGATTTAATGTGATTGACTTCCCTAAAAGGATTATGGAATAATAAAATAACATTTGATATTATATCATTACAAGTATGGACCCATGTTTCTAATAAAAATGATTTTGGTTTAAGATAAGAGCTTATTTAAGGAAAAAAGGGTGAATTATATTTTGGAAGGGTTATAAGGTTAGCCATTTATGTAATGTTTAAGTTAAATTTTGAATAGATTTTGTGAGATTAAAGCATTATATCACCACACGAGGATTTATATATATTGGAAAACCTGTTCTAACCACTTAGAGTTGATGGTAACTGAATATAAATGGGATGACTTATCATGGATCTCTTGATCAGTTAGTAATTCAGGAATGAAAAATTCTCCTTTATTTTTTAGGGTAAGATATGAAGTGGAAATATATCAAGGCATAACCAAAGGGTGGGATTTTACATAATAAAAGGAATTACATAAAGTAAGTATATTTCCATATATTATTAGTTAATAAAAATAATACTCAATGATATGGTAATGATAAATTTTTTTTGTCCTAATACCTTAATTTTTATTGAGTTGAGGCCAAAAACTTTTCATTGATCATTCACTTGTTTGAGATCGATGACCTTAATCACTCTCTATAGATATTTACACTTTTCCTTCATGTCCATTCTTCACTACCAACCTATGTTCTCCTATGAGGAAACCTTTATATATATTACTTTGGGTATCTGTTAGGGTTCTAACTTTCCCTTTTTAAGGGAAGTTTTAGTATAAATTTTTATGATGTGGGTTTTTATAAATGATACTTTAAAGTATTAAACCTTTGATAACCCAGAATTTTTTTTGGGAGAAATTCATTTTAAGGGGATAAAATGTAACACCCTGAGATTTTGTGATTTTTTTTTCAAATTAATTTAATATTTTTGATATTTTTCATTTCCTGCTACACTGAAAATAGTTTATTTTAAATTAAAGAACTATTTTTGGATTACATGCATTACACACAACATAAATTTTAGCTTTATCTACATGGAAAATTGAGGTTAGATTGAGTTATACAAAACAACGATTTTCCTTGATGGTTTTCATAACACACTTGAACAAGGTTTAGTGAACAATAATATATTATTAAAATATGATTATTTAATATAATAAGATGTAACATAGCTATTAAATTATATTTTATAAATATTATTAACCTACTAATGTAAATATATGGTTTTAAAAAAATAAAAAATTAATTAATTAATTACAAATTATTTATAAATAAATATAAGAACCAAATTGAAGATAAATGGTGTATTTTTATAGAAAACTATTATTATGTTCACAAAGTTATTTTAATCCTAATAAATTAAATTAATTAGTATGTAATTTTAATAATGTATATATATATATATATTATATCCAATTAAATATATTTTATATTTATCTAATAGATCTTATAATCATAAGATAAGGATAAAAGCAATTTAACACATAAAACAAAATATTCTTATTAAGGTAGTTTTACCGCCTTTTAATGGTGAACTCATTTTAAAATAAATTTTTGGATCTTTTATATATTTAATATGTCAAAATAAACTTTATATTTTAAATATAAACATAAAAATTAGGTTAGGATAATTTTTTGGTATTTTTAGGTAAGGTTTTATTTTTTAATGAATTATCAAAAATATTGGATTTTAACTCGAAACTATTTTTCATCTAATTTATTAATAAGGTTTAATTATATTTTAAATTGGTTTAAAAGTTTAATTAGATAATATATTTATCAATAAATCCAATTTAGGTCATTAGAATCAATTTCATTTTAAAATTTACTATAAAAACATAGCAAACTTTTGAACATTTTTACTTTAAAAATCTGCAATGTCGACCCGACTGTGATATTATATTTAAATTAATTTATGAAAATTATATGACTATAATTTTATAAAATGGATTAAATATTTTAAATAATAGTAATTTATAATATATAATAATTTCAACTTGGTTTTTTACCAAAAAAATTAGTGAAGTAATTAAAGTTAATAACAATGATTAAGGTTAAATTAAGATTAACTAAGGACTAAACCTTTAATTTAAGACCCAAAAAGACCTATAAACTTGTCCTAAAGGATTTTTATGGAAATAGTTAGACCCTATAATCCCTTTTATCAATATATTTACTATTATTTAACAAATTTCTATATATAATGTGGTTATGTTTCCTTTATTTTAAAATATTACTAGAGTGCCACCCCTCCTCCATTATAAAAGGCCTCCTCTACTAACACTTATTTACACCTATAAAGCCACTTAATATAAACCAAAATCATCCCAAATATCTCCCAAAATTTCCTCCCCTGTACCCTGAATCATCCCCTTGTGCAAAAATCAATCCATGTAATCCTTTTGACACTAACCAAAAGGAGTCACCCAATTAAGAGGTAACACTCTCCCTCAAACTCCTTCATTTTATTTTCATTCTCCACTCCCTTAAATATTATTATTACATTCTTTTATAAAAAAATAGTTTCCTAAATATAATAGGATTTTTTATTATAAGTATTATACCTACACTTACACACACTTACATCTAATGGGTAATGAACACACTGTTTATGTGTTTTATGGACTACCGCCTCACTAAATGACGATTGTTCAATTTTCATTTATTGCCTATCATGGTGGAAAGTGTGATGGAAAATATGTTTATATATGTTATATATTATATTTATTATGTCTTTAACCTTATTTAATTCTTTTACAACACATATCTTTATACTTTTCATTAGGTTTTAATATGATAATTTCATTTGAGGAATTGTGGTCTACCGCCCCCTCAAAGTGATATGATTTGTTCATAAACTACATGGAATGTTTTAAGGATGGATTTAGTGAATATATATGATATATATGATATAATAAATATAATTTAATAATAATTATATATATATATATATGTATTTTACTTTATTTATTTCAACATGACAATTAAACGGAAATAAAATTCATGCATACGTACGACTTACCGTCTCAATGAATGGTGTATTCTGTTTCAAAATTATATATTATATGGGGTGTTATAATAAAAATATAAAAATATGAATTATATTTAAATAATTTTTATATTATGTAAATTATGATATAAATATAATTATGAAAGATATAAAAAATTAAGACACATGCAAAAAACAAAGCGGATATTACCCGAAGTGAAACTGTAACAGAGAATTATTAACAAACAGGTAATATAAATCCATAATAGAAACATATATGGTATTAGATGTAAGAATATTTTTTGTTAATATATTTATAATAAATTTATATTTATTATATAGGATTTTTGAATGAGTGTGGAGAAATTTAATACACAAGGTAATTGGGTTTCATCCCACTTTTTATTTCCTTGAGATACATTCTATGTTCACCACTCTTTCCTTTTATGTGGTGTATGTACTAATAATGATTATATTATATGTATATTATACATAAATTTATGGGTATTCACATGCCCATTTTATTATTATTATTTCATGGTTTTTAGGTTTCAAATGTAACCATATCGGTAAAATAGTTTTGTCACAATTTGCCTTCTTTGAGACTCATGTTTTGTTACGCACCTAAATATAATTAAAATAATTAGATTCATGTCATAACATGTAAAATTATTTTTTAGGTGTATATGATTAAATTTTAAATGTTATATCATGAATCTACTTATTTTAATTATATTTTATTCTCCATTTAATTTTATTTTCTACATGTATGGTATGATCCCAAGTAACCAAGTGGTGAGAGTTTATTAAAACAATCTCATCGTTTTTCAAGAATGTTTATGATTATGCTTCAATTAATGAAATATCATGATCCATATATGAATAGAAATCATGAAATTTATTCTCCTCTTATTATTCAAGATATCCTCATGTGTTAGTACCATTTTCTCACACTTTGTTACTTAATATAATGTTTTAAGAAAAATATGACCATCTCTCTCTTCGGTCATAAATCTGTTGTATTCAAAAACCATGTTTTAAAAAATATTTTCAATTTTTTTTTCAAATGATCATTGAAGATCATATTCAATGAAAAAGGATTTTAATTTTTTTTTATGTTTTTAAAAGACTTAATTATATGCTTTCAAAGTTATTTTCAAGGAAATGGGTTTCAAAACGTTTTTAATTTTTCTTTCTAATTTTTAAATGTGATTTCATAAAAAAGGTTTTAAAATGTTTTTAAGCTTATTTGAAAATATTTCAACGAAAAGGGTTTTAAAAATAATTTCAATTCTTATTTATAAGTTTTTAAGGTATTTTATAATAAAAGTATTTTCCAATGGTTTTATGTATAAAAAAATTCTTATTCAAAGAAGAAAGTATATTTTTCTCAAGAAATATTTTTGAAAGATATTTCAAAATTATTTTCTATCTAAGATGAAATCCATTGATGTTACTCATGGATTTATAGGAAATTTTCCAAAGGTTACATTAATTTTATTTCATGAATTGTTTATGGTTTGATATAATAATTTTTACGACACCCATTTCACTTCCATGGGTTACATTATTTTGAAACCCACTTCTCTACATGGGTTATTCTTTGTTGAAATGATTATGAAACCTATCTATTTTCCTTAGGTTACAATGAGATTAAATGTTGATGATACCCATTTCATTTCGTGGGTTATGATTTGATATCTTTTTATAGGTCATGATATGATGAAGTTTTATTATCTTGTGTAACATGTATGAATGATATTTTTCTGATATGGGTGGGATTTATATCTCCCTCCAATGAATTGGGTAATGATAAATTTTTTATGAGCTCAAAGGTTACAAGAGAGGACATACCAAGCCCTGAACAAGAGGGTAAACAAGAGGACATCCCAAGCCCGAAATAAGAGGGTAAATGAGAGGAAATCACAAGAACAAAACAAGAGGGTAAACATGAGGAACCCCAAGCCCAAAACAAGAGTGTAAACAAGAGGACATCCCAAGACAAAAAAATAGGGTACATAGGAGGATATTGCAAGACTTACACAGGAGGATATCACGAGACTTACACGAAAGGATATCCCAAGCCTAAAAAAAGGGTACATGGTAGGGAATCCCATTCCCTAAAAAGGTACACAGTTGATTAACCTAATCCTAACATGTTACAAAGGCCTTGGTAGGCCACCGTTAAGTATGATTTTTATATGTGTTTGAAACAATTCCATGTTTTATTCCTATGTTATGATTTCATGGATTTATTTATTTATATCCTTATAATTCATATCTTATGAACTACCAATATTTATCATGATCTCTAATATGCAGGGTATGATCTTTCAATGATATGATCAAGTTCCATACCCTTTTGTTCAAGTTATGCATATGCATTTCCTTTATTTACACTTACTGAGAATCTAAGATCACTATTTTTTTATGTTTTCTTTCACCATGTTAAGAAGAGTTGTTTTAGGTAGAATTACTAAAGTTGGAGATATTTATGGGTGATATTAATGATCTTTCACAAGGATATAAGATTTTGTTCCCAAGTTTCCAAATACACTGAACTATTACAATCATTGGGCATGTATTTGTGTAATGTACTGAAGATTCATCTAAAATGATCTAATATCCATGTATGCTATGCCCGAGTCCCTATAAAAAATTTATAACTAATAAAACAAGATCAAATTGGTTTCAAACTTTGGGACATCAATCCATACTTCATTTTCATGTGTAGGAATTGACTACACATTAATCTGACACATGATGTGGTTGATATGACTCTATGCGTGTCTTTTCAATACAGAAGTCCAATTTATTTTAAAACACTCACAAAATATACAAAAATAAGAAAAATATATTATATTGTTTTCAAACTTTAATAAAATGATCCATAATCCATATTTCACATGTAGTAATTTCCATCACATAAATAAAACATATGATGTGGTCGATATGACTCAAAGTGCATGTTTTCAATACAAAAGATCTATTTTAGTATAAAACACACATCAAATAGAAAAAATCAAGAAAACAAGATTATATTGATTTCAAAATTTAGTACAACAATACATAATTCATTTTTCAAATGTAGGAATTAACAACATATAAATCCCACACACGATGTGTTCAATATGACTCAAAGTGAGTGTTTTCATTACAAAAGTTCCATTTTAGTTTAAAAAACTCATAAAATATCCAAAACCAATTAAATAAGCTCCAATTGTTTTCAAAATTTAAGAAAATATTCTAAAATTAATTTTTCTTGTTATAAAAAAGAAATTCCTCTTGACTGGCTCCCATCTGTAGTGGGTTCTTTATCACCAAAAATGAGATACCATTCAATATTACCTACTTTTGAGAACAAAAAAATTATGTTATGTGTAAAAATCAACCACAACTCAATATGACACACAATATTCCTAGTATGAATCAAATTATATGTTTCTAGTGTAAAATTGACACTTTGTGTTTAATTTATTTATTTATATTATTACTGACATAAGAATGTTTTCCCTATTCATGTGAATTCTTTTGCTCGATCTAGGGTGGTTTGTTCGACAACTAATAGCATAACTAGGGTATGGGGGCCAAATACAAAATAACATTGATGTTTTTGAATGTGTGTGATGTTTTTTACTTACTCATGTAATTGTAAAAATCAATGTTTAAAATGTATATAATATAGTGTTTTTTATGTATTTATATTGTAAATTATATTTCAATTAAATTATATATTAAATACTATATTTTATAAATTTTTATACTATAATTTGTTGTAATTTTAACAGAACACTACAATTGTATACCCCTTTATCAGTTATAGAAAAATCGATGATAAATTTTCCTTTTATTAGTATTTTTCTAGATCTGATAAAAGCCTAGGGATTTTAATTGTGCTATAGTTTTAAAAGTTCTTTTTGCACTGAAAAGGAATATTTTAGCACTATTAAAGGGATTATTTGTAGTAGGGAACCCGAGTATCACCCAACAAATGATAAAATGAAATTTACCAATAATACCTTCCGTGGAATTCCATGTAGAGAGCCCATGTGTCACTCTTGGAATAATATAATGTGATTAACTTTGAGTCTATCCTTATAATTCCATATAGGGAATATATATACAATTAATGGTGTAATATAATTCCATTTATAATTCATTTTAGTTCAATAATCCCGATGAGATTATCGAAGGAATTTTGAGTTGGAAATATTTTATTACCTTACAAATAACATCTACAATGGTCATGGATTATCAGTCAACCCAAACCATTTAACAATTTACTTATTTCAATTTATCCATTTAATTTATAAGGGACTACTCAAGGATAAGGAAAAAATAACAAAGTCCAAGGACCAAGGGATATGTACTCTCCATTCCCTCTTTATTTTAATTCAAATTATATTTCATTCTATTAATTATAACATTCGCAAATACAAAGGGAAAGGAACACATCTCAAGAGGTTATTAGATTTCATAATAAGCATTTGATTATTTACCCAATTTAACACACACCCAAGGGGTGGTTCTAATCGAGTCTATCAACCTATAATGGTGTTAAATTTAATCATGGTTTATGTAGGTTAATACCTATACAATTAATATTGAAAAAACTCATTTTAATAAGCAACACATGTATATCCAGGCATGTAACATAACTGAAAAATACATAAAAAACTATAATTTTAGGGAAAAACATTAAACCACCTACCATAGATGGGTAATAGACTGCTCCTCCATTATTGGAATCAAATCCATGCTAGGATAGGAGAAATCATAGAAATTAGTGAATACCTTGAAATTAGGACATATTAACTTGCATGGATTTATCATTCCATATGGTTAAAGAATATAATAAGGTAAAAAGGGGATTGAATAGATTATCGAGATAGATCCAACATGAAGAATAGTGAGAGAAACAAACATTAAATGGAGGACAAGGCTCAATATAACATCCATGAACCCAAACTCCTAGATACAGTATTGAAATTATAAACTTTACATTTATGGTTTTGATACTAAATATGTTGACCCATTGTTTTACTTAAAAAATTACAATATCAAAAGGAATCATTGGGTCACATACATACCCAAGAAACTTTTAGGTTTAGATTTTTAGAGAATTTGTAAAATCTCTTACATAAATAATACCCATGTATTTAAATTATAATTTCTCCCACTTAACCCATATTTTATTATTTCACATATATTCATCATCATAATTATCTATATAAAACCATTATAGCCATAAATTATTCAACACCATTCTTGATAACTTGGGGATAATGATACATAAAAAGGGTGAGCACAAATGGAAAGTAAGGGTAAACATAAGTATTAACAATTGAATGTCATTAGTGAGAATAAGATGAGAATAAGGGTATGATGACATAATCAAAGTTCATGAGAATAAAAAAAGAGAACTCATACTGATCAATACCTAGATCATCAAACATGAAGACATAGAATAAGCCTTTGACAACAGAAAAATTCACTAAAATCAATAATCATGATACATGTGATTTCAAACTTGATCCAAAGAAATATTTATAATCCATAGAAATAATAAAAAAACATGTTGTTATATTAGGAACATTATCTTCATAACCCATTTTAAACCCATGTAAAAGATAAATAGAGCCAAATTAAATCCACAATAGAGACCTATCGACAAATCAAATTTTCATATCTATTAAGATAAGAATAATTACCTAATGCATTGGAGCCCTATCTTAGAACACCCATCATATAATCTATATCAGGATCACTTGGCGCCATCTTGGTGTACCCATGATAATTAATAATTTATACGTACCATTCATGAATAAAACATTGATAATATTTCACTTTTGTATATAACAATAATTATTGTTCTTTTATTTCTTGATTCACCAATAGAAAAGAAACAGGTTCCATAAAAATATATTTGAAAGATAATTAACCCATTAAAAATAAATTATTTCCTTGAAAATATATTTGAATCATGATTATCCCAGGTAGAAGAAATGGGTTCCATAACAACTCTTTGAAACATGATTAACCTATGGGAAAGAAAGAGTCTCCATAACAATCTCTTTGAAACATGATTAATCCAAAGAAAAGAAATGAGATCTATTCCAATATCTTTGAAATAATCTTAATACATACATAAAAATAATGAGGATGGTATCATAAAAAATATTCCCATTAGATCATAAGTAACAATAAGTTTTTTTGACATTGATGAATAGAAATACCATTAAAAGATCATTAAAAACATTTTTTTGGGGAAAATAAACTTTTTATTTTGAAAATCACTTTTAAAAACAAAAATTCACAAAAATATTGTGAGAATAATTTTTTAAAACAACCTTGAAAACATATATAGAAAAATTCAAGGAAAATAATGGATATGATGTTGGAAAAATCAGATCATGTCATAAATGTTAAAAATAAACATTCTTTTCAATTTTTTTTGATAAAGGCAGTAAAAAAGTAACCCATTTGGAAAAAATTAATAATTTTAATTTTAAATAATTTTAAAAGAAGGTAAATGATCATGTGAAATGGATTTAGGAAAAAATTTCATTATATAAAAGAACATTTTTAAAAATGTTTTATAAAAATTGGATATGTAAGATAAATATATCCGATCTAAAATAAAATACAATATGGATATCACTTATAAACATATTTCTTGATGTTTATTTAATAAATAAGGAAGAAAATAAAAATTAAACATGTGAAACACATTCATAACCAGAGGAGAATAGAATATAAGTGGTTAATGAAAATAATATCACATTATTTCCTCTAAAATAACCTTAAATATAAATAATATTGAAATAAAGAAGATTGTGACATGAAGCCTTTTCCACTTTGGTAACTTTTCAATCGTAAGACCCATGAAAGAATAAAATCAAATGAAACATTAAATATTAGGAAAATAATGAGATTCACGATATAATATTTCAAAGGGTTAGTAGATAGACCTCCTAAAATAATATAGGTGTTTAATATAACATATTTACTAAAAAAGACAATTTGAGATGAATAACCCTTAAAAGATCATACCGTTGAATTTGTGAATAAAGAAATGAATCGATTATGTGTATAAAATTTAAAACCACAAAAAATAAGTTAAAATTAAACATAATATAATAAAATTAATTATAAACATATTCATGACATATTAATATCAATGAATAAGTAATATAACCCATTGGAAATAAATTTAGTTAAGAAATTATTTACCACTTAGTAAATTTAACTTGAATTCACCTTGAATGAAATAATTAATATAGAAATATAAAATAACATTATGTATTAATGATTCATGTTATTACATGTAAAGGGAAATTATATAAACCATATAATAAAAATAATTGGTGAATAAGAAATATGTCTCATATAAATAAAAAGTGAGACAAGAAACACTTACAAAAATCATACCATTGAATTTGAGAATTAATAAATGAATAAATTATGTGTATCAAATGTAAATAAACATAAAACAAATAAAAATACAGATTAATATAATAAAAATTCATTACACAAATAATAATATAATATCAAATATAATGATGCATTCATATATCCCAAAGAAATAAAATTGAGTTATAAAAATATTTTCCACTTTGTAACATTCAAGTCAAATGATCTTGGATGAAATAATAAAAATTTAAATTTAACAATAAAATTATTTAGGATTTAGTAATGTAATTACATGTAAAATGGTAATTATAAACACCATATAAAAGAAATTAGGTTCATAAAAATACAATATACCTCAATGAAAGTAAATTGTGATGAAATCCCTTATGAATTTGGTAATCTGTGGATCAAAACCCTATGAAAGAGAGAACCTAATATGGATTTGTAAATCCAAATAATTTTTATAAAAATAATTATAAAATACATTGATGGGAATTATATACACAACATAACAAAAATATGTGGTGAATATGGCATATGACTCACAAAAATAAAAGTGAGACGAGAAACCCTTACCTCGAGTTCGACTTGTCATTTGTGTATTTATATTCATGAATAATAGATTTCTTAATTATTTAATTTATTTATAAATTTTTTCATGGTTAATATTACTTTTATTTCACTTATTAACATTTCATAAAAAATTACTTATTTAATTAATTTTATATCAGGTTTGTTTCAATGATATTTCACTTATATGTTGAGAATTACTTTGGTAGGTTGACTATTGGTCAAATAGGTCATTATTAAACATATAAATAATAATATTCATGACATAATTATAAAATTTATAAAAAAAATTTACGTAAAAAACCAATAATTAATTATGTTTATAAAAAATGAATTAACATTATGATCATGGAGATGACAAGTGGTACATACATATGAGTAATGTTTATATTTTTCAATGATCATTATAGAAATAAGGTCTGTATAATTTTATCATTAAATAATTTTAATAATATCATAAGTACATTATTATTTCTTTAAATATACTTATATTTATAATTTAGGTGTTTTGGTGATGAAAAAATAATAACATTACTTCATAAAGGCGGTAGTACGCATGTACGCATGAACGATATTATCATTTTTCAGTGTTTAAAAAAAATGATATATTATTTTTATGAATTATAAAAATTTAATTAATATAATAATAGTTTCATTTATATCACATATATTCATTAAATTTGTCCATATTACCTTTCATATAAAGCATTAGTGAAAAACGATTCACATCGCTTTGCAAGGCGGTAGTCCGCTGTACACACAAGTGACATTATCATATCCCCTGCAAAATGAAAATTAAGAAGGTATATGCGATATAATAACTCTATAAGTATAAATATGTTACAAATATCATATATAAAATTTAAATATAACATTATATCAAGCCTTGAGAGGAGATTATGAGAAATAATGACATCGGTTTGCGAGACGGTAGTCTGTCGTACACACGAATGATGATTTTGTATCCAATTTAATGGAAGAGGATATGGATTTAGGTTATTACATTAAAAAAATAAAATATTAGAATATTTTTTATATATTATTTATTATATGTGAATAATTTAATAAAATTTTAAGAAGGTTTAATAAGAAATAAAATAAAAATGCTCGGCTATGCATAATACCTCTTCTTCAGACAACCTCCTTAGGTAAGCACCAATAGCCTTCTTAGGGTGACTTTATAATAAAAATAAGGTCTCTAGGATAAGGGTATGTAATTAATAAATAAATTTTGGTAGATATTTCTTGATAAAAATTTATTTTATTATGTTAATAATAGAAGAGAGTGGGTGACCTTTTATAAGTAAGGTGAGTGAACCACTTGTAATTTTCTCAAATAAAAAGTTTTACCCACATTTTTATCATGATAAAATTATAAAAATTTACCAATATATATCATTAGACATTATAATGTCTAAATATGTCCATAAAATAAATTTTATACAAGTGTTTAGGTCATTTTAATCCTTATCTTTTTAGTTTAACCCCCGGTAAAACAGTTTTCACCTTAACTGCAGTAATTATTTTTTACTATTTTCACTATTCATTATGGTAAAAACTTATGTTGAAATTATTAGATAATATAAATTATTTTGGTCCCAAATATTTAATACATTTTACCAAATTAAATAAACTTATTTTTAAAATTTAATTTAAAATTTAACCCATAAATATGATGAAAAGTGATTTTTCAGGAAGTGTATTTTTAAAGAAAATGATAATTTTATATCAACTATATGATTAATAATAATAATTTTATAAATATAAATTAATATTTATTTTTATAAAATATTTAAATTTTATTTAAAAACTTCCTCATTAGGTATTATTTTAATTAATTAAAATGGATAAACATTATGCACTTTAAAAAATTTGTAGAAAAATCGAATTTTTAAACCAAAAAAAAACTTATACTAAAATAAAAAATAAAGTTTATTAAAAATTAATTAAATTAATTAAATATAACTGAATAATACCTATGTTAATTTAAATAATACTAAAAAAATAATGATACTTTTAAATTACTTGATTAATTGAAGATAAATGATGTTTTTACAAAAATCAGCATTTTCACTATTCACTAAAAAATAAATAATTTATTAAAAATACAAAAATTTCACCCTAGTAAAATTATGGTATTATTAGTTCAAAAATTAATTCAATTTTTTAAAATAAATTTTGTAAAACAATTAAAATTTAATTTTAATGTATGTTTGAAAAGCGTGGCAAAACCACCTTTTAGAAAAATACAATGCTTGTCTGAGAACATTTAATTTTCTTTCAAATGATCCTTCTTATATATTATAATAAATATATAACCATTGAATTTATTTTATACTCATAAAAACCATATAATTTTTATAATTTATTTATTCCTATTCATACCCTCCTATTTAATGGCTATGTTATAACGATTATATATTTCAAGGGTCCTTTACGCTCGGTGTTTCATGCTGAATATGATATAGAACATTGTTTTATATTATAAAATATCAGGGTTTCATGAAACATATTCTATATAAGTTATTAAATTTTTTAAAAATAAATATATCTTAATATATCAGGGTGTTACATTCTCGTCTTAACTCGGTGTTGCATGTCGTATAGGCTATCAAACATAATTTTCTTCTTTTAAAATCAAAGGGTGTTACATCCTCCCACATCCAATAAATTGAATCCATGAAATTTTCACTTTATCTCTGTAATAAAAGGATATATATTTTAAAATAACGTTTTTGTAAACCCATATCGTAGAAAGAGTTAATAGAACTTTCTCTTAAAAAGTGGGAAAGAGAAATATAAAGGTCATCACATAACTAGGATTCCATATAGGAGAACATTGATGGTAGGTGAAGATATGTACATAGAAGAAAAGAATAAATAATTATGTAGAGTTATAGAGATCATTGATCATATGAATGTAAATTATCAATATAAATTTAATAACCACAAAACCATAAACCAAATATGTGGGAAAAAGGTCAATGATATCATCAGAAATGATGGTAATTGGACAAAAGTTTGTTTTAATATCCTTTTCCTTGGGTTGAGTAATTCATTAATATATAGACTAAGAGAACAATGAAATATACTTAGTTGAGGAGTAAAATACGATCATTCTAATAATTTCCACCACAATATCATATATTTCTCTGAACGCTAAGTATTCATGATTTTTTTTTCATATCTGAAGTAATAAAATCAAACTTTAAAGAACCACATAACTATAAAAGGGATAATCAATTTATTACACCTATATTTATACATTAAACAAAAAATAGGTTATCACATGGTAAGATAAATCCCCCAAAAAATAAACCTTCATATGATGAAATAATACATTAATCTCAAAAATTAAGTATTAATACACAATGTTTAAACTAAATCATTCCATAAATAAATAAAAATATTTCCAAAATAACCTCAAAAATTAATTTTTTTAACCTAAAATGTTATCTCATACCTTTTATCTTATATTACTAAAAATATATTGACCATCTTATGCAATAACATCAATCACTAAATAAC
Source organism: Viscum album (assembly GCA_963277665.1). Lineage (NCBI taxonomy): Eukaryota > Viridiplantae > Streptophyta > Magnoliopsida > Santalales > Viscaceae > Viscum > Viscum album. Next base: position 106,163,087 of record OY728161.1, read on the forward strand.
TAAATCATTTTTCAATCCTGTGATTATATATATGATAAAACATATGTTCCCATAATTACCTCAAATATCCAAAATTTATAAACCCTAAAGGTAATTAATAAATTAAAATGTATTTCTACAAAATTTAAATGAACAATTCACGTAAAACCAAATATTTACATATACTTCAACCTAATAAAATTTCTTAAAAAATTTCATTAATCACTTTAATATCTAATCACTTAAAACATAAAAAGGGGTGTTTAAGACTTTGAACTTATGATAAAACTTAATTATATAGACCAATGATGATATCTATAACCTTTAATAAAACATATCATGGAAAAATCCTAATCTCCAAAGTTATATAAACCATCCTTTGAAACTAAATATAATAGTTTAAACTTATATCCAGTGGGCTATAATTGATACCTATTAGGGAACTCAATGAATATGTACACCTCCGGGGTAGGACACACCACCATCCCCCATGGTATCCCTATCCTCATGAATCCTTTACGAATAGATTCATGATTTACACAATATTCATGTAAAGACCCACAAATTTCAAGGAAATTTTTTTCTTAATTTTATTTGGAATTTTACAAGAGCGCAGCTTCAGACGGCACCTGATTCCGAGGCCCGGTGTGCCCGGAATCAATTTCCGAAGTTTGGCTCAGGTACGTTCAGTGAACGGACGAGCGGGTTTTTCTATCTTTTGAACCGGTGACCGGAATCGAATTCTGAGGGCACCGATGAAATCGCAGCGCCGGTATTTGCTTAGAATCGCCTCTTCCGGAGTTGCGTTTGCTCAACCGTGGTTTTTAAAATTTTGGGCTTTAAGTCGGAAATAAAATAAAGGTTGTGCGACAACTTTATTTTATTTCACTTAAGCCGCTTGGAAGTCACTTGGAAGCCACTTGAACTGAGTTAAAGCGGATAGGGTGCTATCCGGAAATACCCTACCCCTTGGTAGGATATTTGTGAGGTGGGGCCCGCACGAGCCCCGCCGTTTCTTCCGCTAAGTAACGCACCCGCGAAAACCCGTCAAAGTAACTGAAAAGTCAACCGACGCGTTTTCTTAAATTCTTAACAGACCATTTAATTGGGCGGTTTATTTCGTGAATTAAATGGGCTGTTTCATTCGTTGAATAAATTCAACGAATTTAATGGGTCGTTACTTACGCGTTTGCGTTCGTTGGCAAATTAATAAAATAGACAAACTTGTCTATTTTGGAGGATTGCTATCGTTGTGCGAATTCTCTGAGCCTCCACTCTCCACGCGAAGAACGCGAAGAACGCGAAGAACGCCGACGACCGGAATTCGACGACGCACACCGTGATCTGCGACGTCGACGAGCTCTACCCGCGACGTTCTTCGGCGACGTTCTTCGGCGACGCCTCTTCTTCCGCGGCCGATCCTCGTTCGGCAACTAAGGTGAGAAACGGATCGTTTAATTATCCCTTTTTAATTTCAATGACAACGGATTTAATTAATTAAATCCGTTTGTTCTAGATCCGGAGATCGTCGGCGCGACGTTTTTCCCGCGTTGCGACGAACATCTCTTCCGCGACGACGCGACGATCCCCTCCTTCCGCGACGAGCGATTCCGCGACGACCTCACGTCCGACGACGACATCGAGGTAGGGATTTTATTTTTCTTGGAGATTCGTTCCCGTGATCTAATTCTTTTTAATTAAAGAACCAAACTTGAACAATTTTATTTTTGGATAAAATTGTGGCTGCCTTAATCCCTCCCGATGATTTTTTATGACTAACGCGGAGGGTGCGGATCTAACGAACAGGACCCGGCAACCCTCCGCCGATCTTTTTTTTGTGCGGATTTGGCGGACGACGACGAACCGTGCGGCAGGGGCGATCCGTTGATCCCGCAGTGAAGATCGGCCCCCGGGAGGAGCTATGGCGCAGACGGGAGGCAAAACGGGCCACCGGAGCAACTCCGGCGGCCCGCGGAAGGCGGCGGCGGTGCCCGGCGCGCCGCCGGAGGATCCGCCGCGGCTCGGCCGTGGCGGCGGTGAACCACCGGACCGCGTCCGCGGTCCGGCCACCCAGCACGCGGCCCGCGCGGGCCGCGTTCCTCCAAGACGCGGGTCAAACCCGCGGCGGTTTTCTTCGGCCGCTCGGCCGAAGCCGAGCCGGCCGGTCCGGTCGGCCGGGCCGCGCCCAGGCCTGACCGGACCCGGCCTAGCCGGGTCGGGTCGACCCGGTTCGGCCGACCCAGGGGTGGTTCGGGCCGGGTCGCCCCGGGCCCAGAACCCCCGTTTTCGGGCCCTCTTCGGTCTTTTGCCCGTATCTTGGGCCTGGGACCTCCGATTGACGAACCGTCAGCGGCTACACGATCCTTGGATCGATACGGTCGTTTCGGTATATTACACTCAAGGTTTCGGAAGACTTTGGGTTCGGCCGGGTTGGTTCGTACACGAAACCAACCGGGCCCTCGGAGCGGAAACGCTCATAACTTGAGCTACGGACGTCCGATCGACGTACCGTCAGCTGTGGTAGTTTCCTCTAAGTGAGACAGAACTTTTGGCATACTCCGCCCGAGGATCGGACATAGGCGGAGTACGGTCGGGTTGGTTTTGCCCTAAAAACCAACCGGGCCCCTGGGACGAAAATGCCAATAACTCTCAGACCGGGCGTCCGATTGACGCACCGTCTGTTGCGTTGAGATCCTGTTGTCGTTACGGAACTTTTGGATACATCAACTTCGGACTACGTGTCAGTTGATGTATCAGCCTCTCGGCTCGTGGAGCGGACCCTCCTAAACAAGCTCGCTGTGTGCGGGAACCCTAGTGCTGGCTATGACTTCGACGACAGAGCAGAGATCCTCCGTGGACTGCGACGACGACAGAGCAGAGATCCTCCGTGGGCTGCGACGACAGAGAAGAGATCCTTCGTGGACTGCGGCGACGACTGTGCAGAGATCCTCAGTGGACTGCGTCGACTACTGCACTCAACGATCCTACGTGGATCAGTGCTACAGGTCCTGTGTGGGCCCGATCCTGTGTGGGTCCTTACTACCGGTTCTGTGTGAGCCACTGCCTACAGGTTCTGTGTGAGCCCGATCCTGTGTGGGTCTTTTGCGGGGGTTAGTACCTATCGATCCTTCGTGGGTCCGACGACTTAGATGGATCAGTGATCATCTTTGACGTCATCTGAAAAAGTATACCTGGTTGAGCTGAATCTTATGTTACTCTCCTTTGTGGATTGTGTTGAACTGTCCTATGTGGATTTACTATTTACTATTTACTCTCCCTGGTGGATTTGAGTCTTGCTTTCCTGTGTGGATTGAGTTGTTCTTGAGCTCGTGAGCAGAGTTAGAAGTGGGGACTTAGGTATATGTATGGGCATATACCTAAGTCGAGTCAGATGTTACTTCGTGATTGCCCCTTCCTTTTGTGCTATATCCTTTGTGGATTTCGGGAGACCTTCGGGGGTCTCGGGGTCCTTACTGAGTAGCTTATACTCACCCCTGCACGGGCTATGCCCGCACCTTGTTGTGTTGGATGCAGACGACGGACAGCACTGATCTCGGTTGGGGCGTGGAGCAGGACGGTACCTGGAGGCGGACCACTGGGCGGGACGTGCTCGGAGCGGACGTGGGACCCGAGGAGCCTGGAGGCTATCTGTACCCACCCTTCAGGTGGGATTGCCAGTGGACGACACGAGGCCGCCGTCTTTTCTTCAGTTGCTGTTCTTTTCCTTTTCAGTTGTACTTTCAGTTGGGCTTGTATTCCGGACCCCTTTACTTTTCTGCACTTTGTAGTTACTTTCCGCTTGCTGACTCTGTGGTGGTTGTTACTTATAAAGGCAATGCCTTCCCTGTTTATCGGGATTTTACGCCTTGGTGCTAGTCGCCAGCCCCTGGCCTATGGAAGGCGGGCTTGGGGTAGTCACGACACGGGCCCCGAGGTCGGGTCGTGACAAATTGGTATCAGAGGCGGTCGGTTCTACCGCAGACTCTGATCGTCTTTTCTTCCTATATGAAGCAATAGTGTTTAGTGTATTGAGTGTGGTTATCAGTTCAGGGAGCCCAGTGTTGGTGCGGCGGCCGACGTATCCGTACACCAGGACCCTGACTCCTGATTTCCGACTTAATGCATGAAAACATTGATTGCGTGTGTGTTTCAAGTTTTCTTTGTGATTACTTGTGTCAGATCACCGGGTATACTGATCTGCTTCATGAAAGTCTCAAGTTTTCCTTGTGATTACTTGTGCCAGCTCACCAGGTATACTGTTCTGACTGTGGTGCTCTTGTTCTCCTTTTCAGGATGGCCCCGTGACGACAGCCAGCTAGGGTTCCGAGTGTAGGGCGCGACGGCAGCCCACCGAGCGACGAGGCCTCGGTGCAGGGCCCTTTGCCAGCAGTGGCACCGGCGGTAGCTTTACCCGCCGAGCCACCGATGCTACCAGTACCAGACGCTGACGATGCACGTCGCCTCAGGGCACTGCATGAGTTTCAGAGCCAGCGACCGCCCAGGTTTCGCGGTGAGGCGGACCCCCAGGCCGCCGAGGACTGGCTAGAGGCGGTGGTACGGATCTTTAGGCTAGTGAGGACACCAGCGGATCTCATGGTGATTCTCGCGGCGAGCCTCCTGCAGGAGGCGGCAGGACGATGGTGGAGCTTGATGCTCCAGGTTCACGATGAGGCATCCTTGCTCTGGACGGACTTCGAGAGCCTCTTCCGCTCTGAGTTCGTCCCGGCCACCCTCCGAGCGGTGCGCATCCAGGAGCTTCTCCAGCTGCGCCAGGGCAGCATGACGGTCGCTCAGTACGCGGCGAGGTTCACTGACCTATCTCGCTACTCGACCGACATGGTACGGGACCCCTTCTTCCGGGCCCGGACCTTCGAGCAGGGCTTGCGGCAGGAGATTCGGTCATCGCTGATCTCCCTCAGCATTCCGACCCAGGCGGGAGTGCTGGAGCGAGCCCTCTTGATCGAGAGCTTCCTGGCAGAGCCTTCTTCAGCGGCGAGACCTAGCGCAGGGCGGCAGGTAGCTGAGTCTTCGGCAGCAGGTAGCCGACGGATGACTCTCGAGTCCAGGCAGACCAGACCCCCACGCAGATGGCCTCAGGACACCGGATCAGCAGTGCGGGGCACACAGCGGAGTGCCAGCCTTCCGAGAGGCAGGCTGTGCTACTCCTGCGGCGGGCAGGGTCACATGGCTCGTGACTGCCCGACTCGCCGATCAGAGGAGCAGCAGACAGTGGAGGGGCCACCCAGGCAGAGGCAGAGGGTCGACCGTGGCGGTCCGCAGGGAGGAGGCGGATGAGGCAGAGGAGCTGGCCGAGCAGCGGGTGGTGGGCGACGCTTCCAGGCTCTACCCCCACCACCACCAGGAGAGCCACCTCGACCACAGGGAGCTGGTGGGCAGGGACAGGCCCAGCTCCAGGCAGTGGAGGCCTACGACCCCGACATGCCAGAGATGATTCGAGGTACGATCTGTGTCTATTCCACCCTTGCTGCAGTACTTATATACACAGGAGCGAGTCACTCTTTCATAGCCTCTGCCCTTGTTCGGAGCTCGGAGATTCCGACTGAGCCGTTGGCTCGATCCTTACGGCTAGAGACTCCTACGGGAGCAGACTCGATGATTACGCACTGGTGCCGGCAGTGTGAGCTTACTCTAGGAGGCGAGAGCTTCGGCTGGGATCTCCTTGTAGCGGCGTCGAGGCCTTACGACGTCATCTTGGGCATGGATTGGCTATCCACGGTTCATGCCCAGATCGACTGTTTTAGGCGCAAGGTGCGATGTGTTCGCACCGACGGGAGCAGGTTTACCTTCACCGGCGAGAAGGGAACCTTTGCAGCACAGGATGGACTTTCGCGGAGGAGAGTGCAGCCCATCTCTCATCAGTTGGCTAGCCTCATCCTAGGAGCAGTGGACGTGAGGAGTCCAGTTTTTCCTGCAGTGGTGGACCAGTACGTGGACGTGTTTCCCGACGACGTTCCAGGGCTACCTCCTCGTAGAGAGGTAGACTTTTACATCAACTTGTACCCCGGGACAGCCCCGATATCTACTCCAGCATATCGGATGGCCCCCGCCGAGCTTCGAGAGCTGCGGGTACAGTTGGAGGACTTGCAGAGCAAGGGGTTTATCCGACCCAGTGTTTCACCCTGGGCTTCCCCGATATTGTTCGCCAAGAAGGCGGACGGGAGCTTGCGACTGTGTGTCGACTATCGTCGCCTGAACCAGGTGACAGTAAGGAACAAGTATCCGCTGCCATGGATTGATGACCTCTTCGATCAGCTCAAGGGAGCGCGGTGGTTCTCGAAGATAGACCTCCGGTCAGGCTATCATCAGCTCAGAGTTCGAGATGAGGACGTGCAGAAGACGACCTTCAGATGTAGGTATTGCCATTATGAGTTCTTGGTTATGCCGTTCGGCGTAACCAATGCTCCAACAGTGTTCATGAGCCTCATGAACAGGATCTTCCAGCCATACCTCGACCGATTTGTCGTGGTCTTCATTGACGACATTTTGGTATACTCGACGACTGATGAGGAGCATGCCTACCACCTGCGAGTTGTGCTAGACACACTCCGAGAGCACCAGCTTTATGGAAAGCTCTCAAAGTGCCAGTTCTGGTTACGTGAGGTCCATTTCTTGGGGCACGTCATCTCTGAGGCAGGAGTTGCAGTGGATCCCGCGAAGATCGAGGCAGTGCTAGCTTGGGAGCCACCCAGGAGCGTGACGGAGGTGCGGAGATTCTTGGGCCTAGCCAGATACTATCGGAGATTTGTGCCAGACTTCTCCAGAGTTGCGGCACCACTCTCAGCCTTGACAAAGAAGGGGAAACCCTTTGTGTGGTAAGACAGATGTCAGCAGAGCTTCTAGGAGCTGAGACAGAGATTGACCAGCGCACCTATCTTGAGGTTGCCTGAGGAGGGAGTTGGATACGTAGTTTACTGCGACGCATCAGGGAATGGACTCGGGTGCGTCCTGATGCAGGAGCGGGCCGTGATCGCCTACGGATCACGTCAGTTGAGGCCGCATGAGCAGAACTACGCCACTCATGACCTGGAGTTAGCAGCAATGGTCTTCCCTCTGAAGACTTGGCGGCACTATCTGATGGGCGAGCGCTTCACAGTCTTTTCTGACCACCAGAGTCTCAGGTATATCTTCTCTCAGAAGGACCTGAACCTGAGACAGTGGAGATGGCTTGAATTCCTCCAGGACTATGACTTTGAGATAGTCTATACTCCTGGGAAGGGGAACGTGGTAGCCGATGCCCTCAGCAGGAGGACGGGCATTCAGATACTTGAGGAGGCGACAGAGCAGCTAGCCTCCTTACAGATATCCTTCGTGGATAGTGACGGAGCAGCCTTTCTTCAGTCTCTCACAGTCTCTCCTCCACTTCTACAGCGGGTCAGAGAGGCTCAGCTTGGGGACGCTGACTGTGAGACCCGGCGTGCACTGATATCCTCAGGTCAGGCGCCTGATGGCTTCTCCCTTGGAGCAGAGCACGACATCCTTTTCAGAGGACGTACCTTCGTACCAGTCGCTTTACGAGGGGAGGTGCTGAGAGAGTTTCAAACTTCTCCCTTGGCGGTGCATCCCGGAGTGGCGAAGATGTACCAGGATCTCAGACGACAGCACTGGTGGCCGGGCATGAAGAAAGCTGTGGCAGAGTTCATTTCACGATGCCTCACCTGCCAGCAGGTGAAGGCAGAGCATCAGGTACCAGCAGGATTGGTACAGCCCTTGGAGGTCCCAGAGTGGAAGTGGGACGGCATATCTATGGACTTCGTGACTGGACTTCCACGCACTTCCAGAGGTCACGACTCTATTTGGGTGATTGTCGACCGAATCACCAAGTCGGCACACTTCTTACCCATCAGAGAGCAGGGCTCAGTGGAGAGCTTGGGACGTCTTTACGTCCAGGAGATCGTACGGCTTCACGGTGTTCCATCGTCTATCGTCTCCGATCGAGATGCTCGTTTCACTTCCCGGCTTTGGAAGGGGTTGCAGGAGGCGTTCGGGACGCGGCTCCATCTGAGCACAGCCTTCCACCCTCAGACGGATGGTCAGACTGAGAGGACCATACAGACACTCGAGGACATGCTCCGTGCATGTGTTCTCGACTTTGGTCGCAGCTGGGAGGACCACCTACCCTTGGTGGAGTTCACGTACAACAACAGCTACCACTCCACCATCGGGATGGCACCATACGAGGCGTTGTACGGCAGACCCTGGGGAGTCAGCACTCGTGGGACCAGAGATGGTCCGAGCCACGACAGAGAAGGTCCAGATCATCCAAGAGAGGATGAGGACAGCTCAGAGCCGGCAGAAGTCATATGCTGACAGGAGGCGGAGGCCACTAGAGTTCGAGGATGGCGACCACGTCTTTTTGCGTGTCTCACCTTGACGTGGTTTATGGAGATTTGGCCGAGGTGGCAAGTTGTCTCCACGCTTCATCGGGCCTTTCCAGGTCCTCAGCAGGATAGGAGAGGTGGCTTATCGCCTGGATCTACCACCTCAGTTGCACCGGGTGCACGGAGTCTTCCACGTTTCTCAGCTGTGGAGATACGTGCACGACCCGACACACATCATCGACTTTGGGGAGCTGGACGTGGACGATGGGGCGACTTTTGCAGAGGTCCCAGTGGAGATCGAGGATCGACAGGAGCGGGTCCTACGTGGGCGGTCGATTCCTCTTGTGCGCATCAGATGGCAGCACGGGAACCTCCCGGAGAGCACTTGGGAGCGGGAGGCTCAGATGCGTGTTCAGTACCCCCATTTGTTCCCCTAGTTTTTGATGTATCTTTACGGGGACGTAAAGCCCTGAGGTGGGAGTAATGTAAAGACCCGCAAATTTCAAGGAATTTTTTTTCTTAATTTTCTTTGGAATTTTACAAGAGCGCAGCTTCAGACGGCACCTGATTCCGAGGCCCGGTGTGCCCGGAATCAATTTCTGAAGTTTGGCTCGGGTACGTTCAGTGAACGGACGAGCGGGTTTTTCTATCTTTTGAACCGGTGCCCGGAATCGAATTCTGAGGGCACCGATGAAATCGCAGCGCCGGTATTTGCTTAGAAACTCCTCTTCCGGAGTTGCGTTTTCTCAACCGTGGTTTTTAAAATTTTGGGCTTTAAGTCGGAAATAAAATAAAGGTTGTGCGACAACTTTATTTTATTTCACTTAAGCCGCTTGGAAGTCACTTGGAAGCCACTTGAACTGAGTTAAAGCGGATAGGGTGCTATCCGGAAATACCCTACCCCTTGGTAGGATATTTGTGAGGTGGGGCCCGCACGAGCCCCGCCGTTTCTTCCGCTAAGTAACGCACTCGCGAAAACCCGTCAAAGTAACTGAAAAGTCAACCGACGCGTTTTCTTAAATTTTTAACAGACCATTTAATTGGGCGGTTTATTTCGTGAATTAAATGGGCTGTTTCATTTGTTGAATAAATTCAACGAATTTAATGGGTCGTTACTTACGCGTTTGCGTTCGTTGGAAAATTAATAAAATAGACAAACTTGTCTATTTTGGAGGATTGCTATCGTTGTGCGAATTCTCTGAGCCTCCACTCTCCACGTGAAGAACGCGAAGAACGCCGGCGACCGGAATTCGACGACGCACACCGTGATCTGCGACGTCGACGAGCTCTACCCGCGACGTTCTTCGGCGACGCCTCTTCTTCCGCGGCCGATCCTCGTTCGACAACTAAGGTGAGAAACGGATCGTTTAATTCTCCCTTTTTAATTTCAATGAAAACAGATTTAATTAATTAAATCCGTTTATTCTAGATCCGGAGATCGTCGGCGCGGCGTTTTTCCCGCGGTGCGGCGAACGTCTCTTCCGCGACGACGCGACGATCCCCTCCTTCCGCGACGAGCGATTCCGCGACGACCTCACGTCCGACGGCGACATCGAGGTAGGGATTTTATTTTTCTTGGCGATTCGTTCCTGTGATCTAATTCTTTTTAATTAAAGAACCAAACTTGAACAATTTTATTTTTGGATAAAATTGTGGCTGCCTTAATCCCTCCCGATGATTTTTTATGACTAACGCGGAGGGTGCAGATCTAACAAACAAGACCCGGAAACCCTCCGCCGATCTTTTTGTTGTGCGGATTTGGCGGACGACGACGAACCGTGCGGCAGGGGCGATCCGTTGATCCCGCAGTGAAGATCGGCCCCCGGGAGGAGCTATGGCGCAGACGGGAGGCAAAACGGGCCACCAGAGCAACTCCGGCGGCCCGCGGAAGGCGTCGGCGGCGCGGGTCGCCGGCGCCCGGCGCGCCGCCGGAGGATCCGCCGCGGCGGCGGCGAACCGCCGGACCGCGTCCGCGGTCCGGCCACCCAGCACGTGGCCCGCGCGGGCCGCGTTCCTCCAAGCCACGAGTCAAACCCGTGGCGGTTTTCTTCGGCCGTGCGGCCGAAGCCGAGCCGGCCGGTCCGGTCGGCCGGGCCGCGCCCAGGCCGGACCGGACCCGGCCCAGCCGGGTCGGGCCGGGTCGCCCCGGGCCCAGAACCCCCGTTTTCGGGCCCTCTTCGGTCTTTTGCCCGTATCTTGGGCCTGGGACCTCCGATTGATGAACCGTCAGCGGATACGCGATCCTTGGATCGATACGGTCGTTTCGGTATATTACAATCAAGGTTTCAAAAGACTTTGGGTTCGGCCGGGTTGGTTCGTACACGAAACCAACCGGGCCCTCGGAGCGGAAACGCTCATAACTTGAGCTACGGACGTCCGATCGACGTACTGTCAGCTGTGGTAGTTTCCTCTAAGTGAGATGGAACTTTTGACATACTCCTCCCGAGGATCGGACACAGGCGGAGTACGGTCGGGTTGGTTTTTCCCTAAAAACCAACCGGGCCCCTGGGACGAAAATGCCAATAACTCTCAGACCGGGCGTCCGATTGACGCGCCGTCTGTTGCGTTGAGATCCTGTTGTCGTTACGGAACTTTTGGATACATCAACTTCGGACTACGTGTCAGTTGATGTATCAGCCTCTCGGCTCGTGGAGCGGACCCTCCTAAACGAGCTTGCTGTGTGCGGGAACCCTAGTGCTGGCTGTGACTTCGACGACAGAGCAGAGATCCTCCGTGGACTGCGACGACGACAGAGCAGAGATCCTCCGTGGGCTGCGACGACAGAGCAGAGATCCTTCGTGGACTGCGGCGACGACTGTGCAGAGATCCTCAGTGGACTGCGTCGACTACTGCACTCAGCGATCCTACGTGGATCAGTGCTACAGGTCCTGTGTGGGCCCGATCCTGTGTGGGTCCTTACTACCGGTTCTGTGTGAGCCACTGCCTACAGGTTCTGTGTGAGCCCGATCCTGTGTGGGTCTTTTGCGGGGGTTAGTACCTATCGATCCTTCGTGGGTCCGACGACTTAGATGGATCAGTGATCATCTTTGACGTCATCTGAAAAAGTATACCTGGTTGAGCAGAATCTTATGTTACTCTCCTTTGTGGATTGTGTTGAACTGTCCTATGTGGATTTACTATTTACTATTTACTCTCCCTGGTGGATTTGAGTCTTTCTTTCCTGTGTGGATTGAGTTGTTCTTGAGCTCGTGAGCAGAGCTAGAAGTGGGGACTTAGGTATATGTATGGGCATATACCTAAGTCGAGTCAGATGTTACTTCGTGATTGCACCTTCCTTTTGTGCTATATCCTTTGTGGATTTCGGGAGACCTTCGGGGGTCTCGGGGTCCTTACTGAGTAGCTTATACTCACCCCTGCACGGGCTATGCCCGCACCTTGTTGTGTTGGATGCAGACGACGGACAGCGCTGATCTCGGTTGGGGCGTGGAGCAGGACGATACCTGGAGGCGGACCACTGGGCGGGACGTGCTCGGAGCGGACGTGGGACCCGAGGAGCCTGGAGGCTATCTGTACCCACCCTTCAGGTGGGATTGCCAGTGGACGACACGAGGCCGCCGTCTTTTCTTCAGTTGCTGTTCTTTTCCTTTTCAGTTGTACTTTCAGTTGGGCTTGTATTCCGGCCCCCTTTACTTTTCTGCACTTTGTAGTTACTTTCCGCTTGCTGACTCTGTGGTGGTTGTTACTTATAAAGGCAATGCCTTCACTGTTTACCGGGATTTTACGCCTTGGTGCTAGTCGCCAGCCCCTGGCCTATGGAAGGCGGGCTTGGGGTAGTCACGGCACGGGCCCCGAGGTCGGGTCGTGACAATTCACACGTGATATTTTTGAAGGATCAAATCACTTCCTATGTCTCTGATACCAACTATAACAACCTGGAACTCAAACTCCTAAATGCAGTTCTGAAATCAGAAACTTTACATTTCTAGATTTGTTACTGAAAAGGTGACCCATTTTTCACCATAAAAAAATTACAATATCAAATAAAATATTTTAACACTTATATACCCAAGGACCTTTAAGTTTATAATTTTAGATAATTCGGGAAAAATCTTACATAAACAATACCCATATCCTTAAATGATCATTTCTATAAATTAACCCATATTTTCTTATTTCACATTAATTCATAATCATCATAAATATGAAACCCTTCTAGAAATAATACATTTAACATAATTATTCATAACATTGGGAAAATAAAATATAATAAATATGATCTCAAATTCTCAGTAATGATCAATATAATTATTAAAAATCTAACTTCATTAGTGAGAATAATTTGTAAATAAGAGCATAATGACATAATCAAAGTGAATGAGAATAAAATAAGAGAAATCATACCCCTAAATACTTATATCATTAAACATGAAAATATTTTATAAGGATTTAACAAAGGAAAGAGTCATTAAAATCAATTATCATGATCCATGTGATTTGAAACTTGATCAAATGAAACTTTTATAACCCATAACAAGCATAAATAAAATGTGTTGGTATCTTGGGAACATTATATTCATAACCCATTTTATACCCATGTTAGAGATAACTAGATCCCTGTTAAATATATAAGGTAAACCCATTAGTTACTACCTTCTTTTATACTAAGAAAAGAAACATTACCCAATGAATTGGAGCATTATCTAGGTACACCCATCATATAAGCTATACTTAGCTCACCCGATGCTATCTGGGTGAAACCATAATATAAGATATACCAAGCTCACCAAACACTATCTGGATTCACCCATGATCATCAATAATTTCCAATTACTATCATTAATGAAACATTTAGAATCCTTCACTTTTTGACATAACAATAATCATTGTTCTTTAATTGGTTGATACACCCATGGAAAAGAAATAGGTTCCGTAAGAATCTCTTTAAAACATGATTAAACCATGAAAATAAAAACAGGTTCCTTGAAATTATATTTGAAACATGATTAACCTAAGGAAAATAAATGGGTTCCCTAAAAATACCTTTGAAACATGATTAACCCAAAGAAAGGAAACATGTTCCATAAAAATATATTTGAAACATGACTAACCCATTGAAAATAAACAAGGTATATGAAAAATATTTTTGAAACAATTTTAATCCGTCTAGAGAAATAATAATTATGGTATCATTAAAAAATATATCTATTGAATCATAATTAATAACAAGTGTTTTTGATATTTATGAATGTAAATACCATTAAAATATAACTAAAAACATTTTTTAGGAAATTAAACTTTTCATTTGGAAAATCAATTTTAAAAACTAAAAATTAATAAAATACTGTAAAAATAATTTTATTTAGAAATAGACTTGGAAAAATATATATACACATTCAAGGAAAATAATAGATATGATGGATATTTTATTTATTTCTTAAATGTTAAAAATAAACATTATTTCAAAAAAATTTGAAAAGGGAGTCAAAAGTGACCTATTTAGAAAATATTAATAAATTTACTTTTAAATAATTTTAAAAGAAGGTACAAGATCATTTAAAATGGATTTAGTAAATAATTTATTTTTAGAAAATAATTTTTTTGATAATATTTTAGAAAACATGGATATGGAAGAGAAAATACCAGACCTAAAAAAAATACAAGATCGTTATCACTTACAAACACATTTCTTGACGTTTCTTCAGTAAATAAGAGAGGAAATAGTAATAAAACATGTGATAACAATTTATAACCAACTAATAATAAAATATATTTGGTTCAACAAAATAATATCGCATTAATTTCTCTAAAATAACCTTGAACATAAACAATCCCAAAAGAAAGGAGATTGTAATATAAAGCCTTTGCCACTTTGGTAACTTTTAAATCTTAAGACAAATGAAAGAATAAAATCAAATGAAACTTGAAATAACATGAACATAATAAGATTCATGATATAACATATAAAAGGGGTAGTATATACACCCCATAAAAGAATATCTGTGTTTAACATAACATATTTCCCAAAGAAGAAAATTTTTAGATGAATAAACATTACAAAAATCATACCATCAAATTTGAGAATTAATAAATTAATAAATTATGTGTATCAAATTTAAAACCAAATAAACAAAGTGGAAATGAAATTTAAGATAATAAAAATTCATTAGGTACATAGTCATGACATAATAATTTCAATAAGGAAGTAATATAACTCAATGAAAAGAAATTGAGTTAAGAAATTATTTACCACTTGGTAAATTTAAAGTCAATTCCCCTTGAGTGAACTAATTAAAAATAAAAACTCAAAATTCAATAATTTATGAAGATTCATGTTATTACATTTAAATGGATTGTATATACACCACATAATAAAAACAAGTGGTGAATATGGAATATTCCACATAGGAATAAAAAGTGAGATGAGAAACACTTACAAAAATTGCACAATTGAATTTGATAATTAATAAATGAATATATTATGCATATCAAATGAAAATACACATAAAAAAGTTTAAATATAACATAATATAATCAAAATTCATTATACATATAATCTTATAATATCAAACACAATGATAAATTAGTATAACTTAATGAAATGAAATTGAGTTATGAAATTATTTACCACTTGGTATCATTCAATTAAATTTTTTTGGGATGAAATAATTCAAATTTAAATTAAAAATGAAATTATTTATGAATTATTCATGATATTACATGTAAAATGTTTAGTATACAAATCATTTAAAATAAATTATATTCATAATAAATAATATGAGTCAATGAAAGTAAATTGAGATGAAATTCTTTACGAATTTGGTAATATTTGGATCAAAATC
The DNA here is from genome assembly GCA_963277665.1 of Viscum album. NCBI lineage: Eukaryota > Viridiplantae > Streptophyta > Magnoliopsida > Santalales > Viscaceae > Viscum > Viscum album. Next base: position 106,178,205 of record OY728161.1, read on the forward strand.
CCATGAAAGAGATACTATCATATGAATTTTTAAATCTAAATAATATTCATGAAAATAATTATAAAATATATTACTGGGTATTAATTACTCTACAAAAAAGTGGTAAATATGCCATATGTCTCATAGAAATAAAAGTGATACGAGAAATACTTACCTTGAGCCCGACTTGTCACATGTGTGTTTAACTTTCGGAATAATAAACTTATTATAATTATTTACTCATTTTAAAACATTTTTAAATTTTAATATTCCTTTTATTTATCTTATTACCATTTCATACACAATCATTTAATTAATTGAGTTTATATTGGGTGTTTTGAAGATATTTAACATATGTGTTAAAAATGACTTTTTAGGTTTACTATTAGTCAAAGAGGTCATTATTCAAAATATATAGAATAATAATCATGAAATAATTATCATATTTACACATAAATTATTCTTTAATAAAATCAATCATGAATAATTATTATGAAAAATGAACAATGTTACGATCATGAAGACGGTAGGCCACACACACACATGAGTAACATTTCTATTTTTCAATGATCATTATGGAAAGAAGTTATGTATCATTTTATCTTTAAATAATGATAATAGTATATTAAATAATATATTATGTATTTAAATTTAATTATATATTTCATTCATGTGTTATGGTGAAGAAAAAATAATCACATCACTCCATGGAGGCAGTAGTCCACACGTACGCATGGATAACGTTATCATTTTTCAATGTAAGAAAGAAAATTATATACTATATTTTCATAATGATAAATATGATTTGAATACCATAATTGTTTCATTTATATAAAAAATATTAATTAAATGTATCCTTATTACTTTCCATGTAAAGCATTAGTGAAAAACGAATCACATCACTTCGTGAGGCGGTAGTCCTCTGTACACACAAGCGATGTTATCATATCCCCCATGAAATGTAAAGTATGAAAGTATATGTGATATAATAACGAAAAAATTATAATTTTTTTTAAAATATAATATATATATATATATGTTAAATATATCATTATATAAATCCATGAGAGGCGATGATAAAAAACAAATGACATTTTTGCGAGGTGGTAGTCCGCTGTAAACATGAATGATGATTTCGTATCCCATTTGATGGAATGGGAGATGGATTTAGCTTAATAAATTAAAATAATAATATCTTATTATATTTAAGATACTGGTGTTATTATATAATAATAATTGAATAATATTTGAAGGAGGTGGAAGAAGAAATAAAATAAAAACACTCAGTTAAGGATGATACCTCTTTTTCAGACAACCTCCTTAGGTTAGTACCAAAAGACTTCATAGGATGGATTAATGATAAAACTAAGGGATATATGATGTGTATAAGGATGTAAGGAATATAATTGGGATGTAATTTTATGATAAAATTTTATTTGAAGGTGTGAATAAGAGAGGATAGGGGGTGGCCTGTTATAAGTTAGGTGAGGGGAATACTTACAATTTTTTCAAATAAAAAAGTTATAACAATGTTTTTATCACACCAAAGGAATAAAAATATAATATTACAGATAATTAGACACTATAAGGTCTACATATGTTCATTAAATAGTTTTTAGACAATTTTTAGGTTATTTTAATGCTTATCTTTTTAGTTTAACCCCCGGTAAAATCATTTTCACATTAACCACAATAATTAATTTTTACTGTTTTCACTATTCATTAAAGTAAAAAACTATGTTGAACATATTATAAATATAAATTATGATTATTTAAAATATATAATTATTTTTAACAAATTAAAATAATATAATTGGAAATTTTTTATTTAAAATAAAACCTGCATATACGACGAAAAAGATGTTTTTCAAGAAGTGTATTTTTCAAGAAAAAGATGATTGTATATTAACTCTATGATTAATAATTATAATGGATTAAATATAACTAATGAATACTTATTGTAATTTAAATTATATTAAAAAATTAATGGTATTTTTCAATTACTTTATTTATTGAAATAAAATGAATTTTTTTTATAAAAATCAGTATTGTTCACTATTCATAAAAAATCAGTATTTTCTGAAAAATTCCAAAATTTCAGCCTAATATAATTTTTTTATTATTAATTCAAAAATTAATTCAAATTTTTTTAAAATAAATTTTCTGAAATTTGTAAAACATAATTTTAATTCATGTGCGAAAAATGCGATGTAAGAGCCTTTTAAAAAAATATAGTTTTTTTTCAGAAAAAATTATATTTTCTTTCAAATGATCTTTATTTTATTTACTAAAAAATAGATAAGCATTGAATTTATTTTATAATTGTTTAAAACATATAATTTTCATAATTTAGTTAGTCTTATTCATACCCACCAATTTAATGTTTTGGTTATAAAAGTTATATATTTTGCGGGTCGTTTAGGTTTGATGTTGAATATCGAATATAACATCAGATATAGTTTTCTTTTCTAAAATCTCAGGGTTATTTGTACATAAAGCTATCAAAGAGATTAAATTTATTTATAAATTAATATATCTTAATGTATTGGGCTGTTAATTTCTTTTCTAAGCTCAGTGTTGCACATCATATACCCTATCAAACATAATTTTCTTCTTTTAAAATCTCAGGGTATTACACTTAAAGCCTAGGTTGATGAATATTGGGAGCTATCTACGTAAGGAAGGAGGTGATATCTGAATGGGTGATGCAAAAGGATGGAGTTAAGTTAAATAATAGTGGAAATGTGATATTCAACCCTTTTTAAATGGTACACAGTTTGGCCTTTTGGTTGGCTAAATAGTGCACCAACACTATTTGGGGTATCACCCCTTGCATGGTTTGTGAAAAATTAGAAAAATCATGTGTACACCATGAATATCACCTCTATAACTAGAAAAAACCAAAATACATGGTTGTGTATCCTCCTTTACATGGTTAAACTAACCATGAAACTCCTCTTACTAGTATTCATGGTTACATCGCACGGTTACTACTAACCATTCACCAACCATACACCTCATGCTATTTCTCAAAAAACTAGATCTCTAGGATTCAAACAAGTCTCAGATGATCCCAAAACATTATTTATAACTTTGTGAATTTTTATTATACTAAAATAATAGGTTTAAATAGTAATTTATTTAATCCTTATCTTAGGAGAAAAAAATGGGATCTTACAACCTCCCATCATTAAAAAAACTCACCCCTGAGTTTCCCTTCTAAGGGTGGTAAAGCATCCCCTGAGAATAGTTATGGCCACTGAGCACGTATGTTTGCCTCATGCTCCCAAGTTTTATACTATACATGAAAATTATTCCATAACACTCATTTTTGAGGAATTTACTTACCTTATAAATCATTCATTCCCCGACCAATAATACGAATAGAGTGATCCTCAAAAGAGTCATAAACATACAAATCAACCTCATCAGGATGAAGGAAATGAGATAGGTATGAATAATAGTGATGTAATTGAGAATAATTAAAGACATCATGCATACCCCTATATCTATAAGGGAGTGGTAATTGATTAGCTATAAGTCTGACCCTCTCTAATACCACAAAGTTATGATGAATCTAGGCACTAGCTTACCCTGCCACATAATCTGTTGATGACCTAATCTAGGAGAGACACATAAGAAAACTTGATCTCCAACCTCAAAATATAGAGGTCAGTGGTGATGATAAACATAATACTTGTATCTAGACTGAGCTGTATCCATATGATTTCAAATAACCTGCACCTGCTCTGAAGTCTATTAAATGATATAAGGTCCCAATAACACTTCCTCTCCTACCTATAAATTGCATAGGGGTGAATGACATAGACTACCTTATAGGGAATCATAATGAGACATCTATATACTCACATAAAATATGTTATTATAAACACATTTAGTGAGTCATAGGTTTTTAGTCTAAGAACCTTGAAAATCTAGGTTGTATTCTCTAAGAATGTCCTCTAATACCCGATTATATGCTCAGACTGATCGTCAGTCAGAGGGTTATAGGATGTACTTAGACATACCTATGAACCTAGAGACTTCTAAAACCCCTTACCAAATGGTGACATGAATCAATAATCCCTATTTGATATGATAGTATGTGGAAATCTATGAAGGTGTACAATCTCCCTAACATTTATCCTTCCAAAATAATCCACTTAAAAGGTCTCTATAATAGGTGAGAAGTGATAGAACTTTGTATACCTATCTATAATCACCAATATAGTGTCACAACCTCAAGGTGACATAGGTAAACCCATAATGAAATACATGGTGACGTCATTCCATTTTCACTTCGGAATGAGAAACAACTACAAAATCCCTATTGGTAACTGGTATTCCCCCCTCACTTGCTGACATATGGAACACTAAGTAGTGAAACTAGTGATCTCCCTTTTCATCCCTGACCACTAATAATGGTAGTGTAATTCATGGTACATCTTGGTAAGACCATGATTCATTAACCAATAGTAGGAATGACATTACAACATCAAGTGATATCACATGTCTATAGGAACCCATAAGTTCCCATTAATGTGAAAGATATTATCCATATCAACGACCCAACCTGGTAGGGGATCCCCACCTGAAATTCTCTCCCATAGGGCCTAGACCCCAGGACCAGTAACATGTATCATCTTTACCCTATCTATAAGTGAATAAATCACTAATAAAAATGTTAGTTAAATATGAACATAATAGTCCTACACCTATAAGTTCATCTATGAAAACAAGGATATCAACTGCCAATCGCTACTGGCCTCCCAAAAAACTTGTTTTTGAGTCTTCCAACTTAGAGCATTAGCCACAACATTTCTTTTCCCCAGACGTATAGGAAATATAAAAATCAAATGAATATAGGTATTCAACCCATATTTACTATCTAAGGATCAAGTCACACTGGGTAAATATATACATGAGGATCCTAGGGTCAATGTAAACCACAAAGTGCTCTCCTCTGTATTTAGTGTCTCTAAAAGCACAAGGCATGAACCATAACTTCTCTCTTGAGGTCTTGCATTAGGTAAATCCACTCATGAGGTCTCAAATAGAGAGACCCCTTTGCTATGACCTAATTTACCTACATATGAACTACTCTGAGCTTGATGTATGATGTATCAAAATAAACCGTATAGACTCTTCCAATATTAGGTAAAATCATGATTCAGGATGAAGTAATCTTTTCTCTTTAACTTCTAAAATGCTCTCTTTCATGCTTTAAATCATGTTAACTTTACAACTCTACTGGTAAAGCCCATGATTGGTGATATAAGTCATGAGAAATCCTATATAATTTGACTGTAATATCTATCCACCCCCAAGAAACTCTGTATGTAAAAGAGATTCTTGGGATGCTCTAAGGAAAAATTGATTCTCAGTGACTTTGGTTCCATGAACACTCTTAATTATGATATGATGTGATCTAGGAAGTGAAATTTATCGATCCAAAAGTGGTATTTTGTGAGATTATCATACAAAAAGTTCTCTTTTAGTGTACTTAAAATAATATTAATATATTTTAAATATTTGTTTTGATTATGTGAGTACACCAAGGTTTCATACATTAAGACTACCAAAATGGAATCCATATACAGGTGGAATATCTGATTTATCAGAACCATTTAATTTTTTAGCGTGTTCCTAAGACTGAATGACATGACTGAATACTCATACAATTCATATCTACTACAGAATGTAGTATGTGGTATATATGATGGTTTAACACACACCTAATGATATCCTAACATCAAATCAGTTTTGGAGGGGACATTGAGTCCTTAGATATGGTCAAATAATTTTTTTATTAAAGGTAAAGGATACTGGTTATTCATGGTAATCTGATTTAATTTCAAGTAAAAAACATAAAACCTAAGGTTTATATCACCCTTCTTGGTGAAAATTATTGTCAAACCCCAAGGTGAAGTACCAGGTAATAGAAAACCCTTAAATTCCAAGTCCTCTAGCTGTCTCTTTAGCTTCTGAAACTCAGTAGTAACCATCATATAATGATGAATGGATATTAGTGATGCTCCTAGAACTATCTTAATAGTAAAATAAACCTCTCTCTCAGGAGGTATCCTAACAAAAATCATCAGGGAAGATTCCAATAAAATGATCCACTATATGAGGGAAATATGTATTCACATAGCCTGATCATCCAAAAAAGGATAGAAATTTTGGATTTCACTCTTCATAGCCCATGATTATTAGGTCAAGATCAACTTGACTAAGAATCCCATTCATCATTGTGAATATATTTACCAACCATGGGGTATGTGAAAGACACCCTACGATGATAGAAATAAACATATTCATTGTAAGGAAGTAACTACTCCCTCCCGATAATGATAACAAAACCAGTCATCTTGAGGGTAAATATGCCCCATACAAAATGATATCCACCTACCTTAAGGGGGAAATCATTTCACTATAACAAAAATTCTAATCAAATCTATAATGAAGTTTCAAGTGTCATTACCCCACAAGAATACTGAATATTGAAACCAAATATTTCTATAATTTCCATAGATATAATGGAGTGGGAATAAATTGTGTCAAATAAAGTAGGCCCTAAAGTAGAGGATACCAAAATTATACCTCAAATTTTATAAGTAAAAGAAATATACTCATCGATTATCGACTATAATACATAAATCTGGCTCTAACCAAGGCCCTAAGATACCACCTGACCACCTTGAGTAGGACCACTCCACTTGTGTGGTGTGTTTGGGGTCTGGTTACCTCAGCCAAAACCATCTCCTTGGATTTAATGGTTGACATTACTCCAAATCCCTAACAGACATGAAGGTATTGATGATTCTCTTAAATGTTGATTTAGTTTAGATCCTTTATCACTAGAAACTAGAGTAAAATTTCAACAAAAGCACTGGATATGTCATATCTTTCCACAATCCCTAAACTCAAATGGATCCTTGTTATACTTGGGATTCGTGTGTCCTGGCCTACCAAACTAATGGAATACCACAAGGATACTTAGGTACACACTCTAGATACTACTTACCTTATGAAAAAGCTTAAATAAATGCTTTTTACCACTAGTTGAAGTACTTCTAGGTCTAGGTGTTGAACCACCTAATCCCATAACATCAACCTCTATTATATTACACTTAGTAACAATCACCTGATTCACTATTCAAGATATGGTATTCTAACATAAAAAATTAACCTATTATCATATTTCATACCTGAGACCATCTTCAAAACACCTAGCTCAAGAAATTATGTCACCTAGAAGAATCAGTGTGAAGCATTGAAGCTCTGTAAAATGATCGGAGTAGTCCATAAAAAATAAATCACCCTAATCCAAGTGTATAAAATCTCAGGATCTTTAATCTCTCAACATTTTGTGATATAAATAATTGTAGAATGCAGTTTGGAAGTCCCTCCAGACCATATTCTAAGGGTGATCTTCCTAGGTAACAACATCCCACCATTGCTTGGTAGAATCATGAAGAATATATATAGTGAACTTTACAATCCTCTCAGGAGGAGTCTACAAATGATAAAATATTGATAAAATAGACTCCATACATGAATCAATAGCCTATGGACCAACCTACCCCAAAACTGTTAGAGGATGCTGCTACCGAAACTCCATAGTCAACTCTTCTATATAGGGTAAAGGTCATAAAGTCCCCTACATAGATTGCACCAGTCATAATAAACACTCTCAAAATTGAGTATCGATGTCCAAATCAAGAATAATTGGAGGTATAATAGGTGTAAATATAGGAGGTAATTATATTTATTAGGGGACACCAAATTTAGAGCATGGTCATTTCCACTCTCCGGACGCATGACCTAAGGCTGCATGGTGGAATATTCCTACAATTACAAACATGCACCTCAATAAAAAATTTGATAATAGAAAGGATCATCGATAAAATAATGGGATAGGTATAAATCCTTGCAATATAAGAGTCACACCCCACAACCTACTCCTAAATCCAGATTTAGGGGATATATAAGATCATAAAGGACCAGAAGAGACACTCCCAACTTCCCACTACTATGTTTATATCAAATGAAAGTTCTCTATTTCACATCATAAGTTCTAGTATATGGAGTATCAATTGAAATTTATAGAAGAATACACCCTTTATGTTGCAATTTCATTCCCCATTTAATGGTAAACATTTCATTTAATTTCCACAGTTCAAATGTTATATATATATATATCATGGTTTAGTTATATGATTTACCATTACCATGTTATCAAGTCATAACTTTATAATTTACAATTGGAACATCATATAACTACAACTAGACCTATTACATCTAGCATCAAGATATAAAAAGTCATATAAGATGATTTGATTAGATAATTCACCATTATCAGTTTATATAAGTACATTATTTATAAATTACAAGTGTAATTCATGTAATCAAAATCAACTAATGTTTTAGAATGTGTAACCATAGTTATATAGATCAATCATGTGATAATTGGATAATTAAGGTTCCTACCTCAATCTATGTGGGAAAAAACATTTAGGTTTAGGTAGACACTTTAACAACAAATTATTTATCCAATTCCTATAAGAAACATTAGTCTAACCACAATATAAAATTAAGAAACAACAATATAGTATAGGTAATGCATGAAATAAAATAAATATTTCATGTAATATTCATGACATGTGAATAATCAAGTGTCTATAATGATTCACAATATGTTACCTCCTTGCCATATCAGCCTAGGTGTAAAGAAAACTGAAAATGGTAATTAGCATCACAACTTGTGTGTGTCACCCAATAGTTAAATAAATATAACTATAATTGGAACAATGTAGAACAACAAGTACCATCCTAGGTAATTTGGTTTTTATTATACATGAATTAGCTACACCCAAACATCGTCTCATTACCAAATTCTAACACATTTATAGTCTCTTGTCAGCCAACCCCAAAATAGTAATAAAAAAAGGAAAATGCACCCGTTGATAAAACATTTTAGTGTCTTGGTTCTAATTTATTGATAAGTGATTGGTTTAGTTGGTAACATGGCCTCACGTGTGCCTCCCTGTATTCTAGAGGCTGTCGATTAGTATAAAGGGTCCATGGTGATATGGTGGGTAGACTATACCCCTTTTTACCAGAGTCGCACAATAGTAAATAATAATGAAATAAGTAGCTGAAATATATAATCACATAGTGGTGGAAAAAATAAACATATAGGTAAATAAATAGTTAGAAGAAACCATAACCAATAATTAGTATCATATAAAAAATATGAATGTCATGATACTATACAAAATGGAGGATACATGGGAAAACAGAGTGGCATGTATATACAACATGCTATAAAAATTGAAAAATGCCAAAATCTCTCTCCAATAGAATCATGATCATAATACCAGTACTCTTCTCTTTTACTCTATCCTCATACAAAAAATCAAGCATCCATAGTAGGATGCTTCCCTTTGTCCCTACCTGCATCCATAAAGATTGTTCGGGGTACCAAACAACAGACTAAACAAGGTTTGAAAAAAACTCACGTGGTGACCACCAATGATGTAAAATTCTATCTAGTTCATGAGTATACAATAAAGAAGTTTGTAGGTATAATAATAAAATCATTAAATAAAGTGCATAATACCCATTCTAGTACGATCCTGTCATGGGTCACCCGTCCAATGCTACCTACTTGGACCTAAGCTGGTATGCCTGTAAATTCTTATGATTTATGATTTATTTTGTATAATAGGATCATGACCAAAGTATCATATCCAAGGAATACCCTATCAATTATATTCATATAAGGGATAAATAAGTCCCATGAAATTTAATATTAAATAAGGAATTAAAACAAGTTAGTCTTGTATGTAAAGTGTTGATCGAATTCTGTATGTTCTTTAACTTAAAACATGCATCATTTAAATAATTCATTGATATCCAGATCCCATCCAAGGAATTCCACCATGGAAACCCATGTATCTCTATAGGTGTACTGTGAACCCATTTCACTATGAGGATATCCATGTAACTCCTCATGGGAACCTAGACATCACCCACGAAAACTTCCCTCTGAGCATATCCTTGGAATTCCATGTAGGTAACCCAAGTGTCACCTGTGGCATAATATAATTCACTTCTCTCTAAGTTTCACCCATGGTGTAATATAATTTTATTAACAATTAATTTTAATTTAATAATCCCGATGAGCCTATCCAAGGTGTTCCAACTCATAATCCTTGTATCACCCTCAACATAACAACTAGAATGGTCATGGATTAGTAGTCAACCCATACCATTTAACAATTTACTTATTTAAATTTATCCATTTAATTTATAAGGGACAAGTAAATGATAAGGAAAAATGTACAAAGACCAAGGACCAAGGGACTTGGACTCTCCATTCCCTCTTTCGTTCCATTAAAATTACATTTCATTATATTAATTATAATATTCCAAAATATAAAGGGAAATTAACGCACCTTAGAAGGTGATTAAATTTCATAAGAAGTCTTTGATCATTTACCAAATTTAACACACACCCAAGGGGTGGTTCTAATTGAGTTCCTCAAATTATAATGGTGTTAATAGGAATAATGAGTCATGCAGGTCAAGGCCTATACATTTAATATTGGAAAAATCTCATTTTTAGAACTGAAACATAGAGATTTTAGTGCATAGAAAAACTACACAATATATAAACAACTTTACTTTTAGGATAAATCATTAGACCACCAACCCTATCTGGTTACTAGGCTCCTCATATGTTATTGGCCTTTAATCTGAGCTAGAATTAGAGAAATTCAAGAAATAGGTGAATACCCTAAAAATATAGAATATTAGCTCACATGGATTTAGTGTTCCATATGGTGAAATAAAATTATAAGGTAAGGAAGAGGATTGAAGGTCTTACCAAGTTGGATCTAACATGACAAAGGACGAGAGAAATAGATTCCATATGAAGGAGGAGTCTCAAAGCCTCGATTGATAGAGATTTGAAGCTCTCAATGTGAGGGAGAAGGTGTTGTGTGAACTGGGTAGAAAAAAGAGGTAGGTCAGTTAAATTTAAGGAGTGAAAAAATGTGAAATTTTCCCCATTTTAAAGAGAACGTGGTTTGGCCTCACGGTTGGACAAACTGTTCAACAGCCGCGTACCAATATTGTTTGGGGGTGTCACCCCCTTTCATGATTTATGCGTGATTAGAAAAACCATGCACATGTTGTGTGGATCACCTCTGCAACTAGCTTAAATTCATGCATGTTTAGCTTCCCTTGAAAGGTTAAACCAACCATGAACTTCTTCTTACTATGTCGTGTAGCTGAGCCACACAGTTACTACTAACCATGTCCTAATCATGCACATCATGTTGTTTCTCCAAAAACTAAAGCTCGCGGATCTGGATAATACCTAGATTCTGCTAAACCATTCTTTAAACCTTTAGGATTTTTTATTAGACTAATATTAGAGGTTTAAATAGTAATTTAATGGATCTATACCTCATGAGAAAAATCGGGATCTTACAACACGTACTCATACTACACTATCCCCTATTCTGCATTCTCCTAAATAAAATGATACTTTATCTTAATGTGATTTGTTCTTGAATGATGAATGAGATTTTATCTAATATTAATAACATTTTAGTTATCATTCATGATTTTAATTGGATTTTTTTCATTACCTAACCCACTGAGGACCACATGGTTGGTTGTGAGACTTGTGTGAATCCCTAATCCCACCACCAATAGGCTAGGGGATGGGGACTAGTATCGAGCATGAAAATCACATACATGAGATTCGTTAGCCTAACATAACTATATATATAAAAATATATAAATACTCATATAATGTTGAAGGCAAGGCACAACTGATAACATAATGAATGAATAACATCTATCCCACATCAAAGTATGATAAAAGTATTGGGAAGAAATAAAAATTCCAAATACAAGCCCAATGAAACTGATAAAATATTCCAACATACTTTGTAGGATGGGACTACTGTGAAATGTGATGCTTAGTCCAACCTTGACTAGTCTATCTCAAAATATTCTTCACCAGACCTTGGTCTTCAAAATACTTTATTAAAAGTTTTTTTGAATGCATAATACATGACATGTGTGGGTAGATCCCATGAAGGGGTGAGTATAACAATACCTAGTAGGAAACCCTGAAATTACCAAGCATAAGCATCAAGAGAGTAGTTAGTTCATCACAAGGTATGTCAACATGATATGAGACACATTATGAAAAACGATAATAAAGACAATATATAATCATAATAAACTCTAATATTCATGGGCTCTCAACCGTACAACTCACCATAAGATTCCGCTAAAGGCTTTAAGGTAATGATCATTTGGGAGAACTCTCTCCACAAGATATTATATCATTGATGATGACCAAATATGAGGACATGCTTATCAGTCCTCACTGAATAAGTACTCATTATATCTCCAAGACCAAGATGAACATATAAGGTATCACACCCACTACTTATGGGGGACACCATAAACCCTAACTAGAATAACCTGCTAATCAATTCAAGGAGATTGATACACAGATAAGGGATCATAACTAGGGATCATGGGGGACACCCAAAATCCAATCTGGAATAACCCACTATGTAAGGGATCATAGGACCACATGTGTTGGTCATAAAGATTATACAAACCCCACCTAGGAAGAGACATAAAATAGGGTTTCCCACTTCACCTCTGAAGGGATTCATAAAAAAACTATCCTAGAGTAAACCCAGAGATAGGATCAGAATCCAATGTTGGGGATGCAATTCCATACTATACCCTCATAGGTATGGACCAAGTGAACACAATCAAACAATACTAGTTTATACTGAAAATGTCCAAGGAACAAAAACCCAATCTCATACCAGAGTTGAATAGAGAAGAATGAGGGATCCAACCTACCCTTTTAGAAGTACACAATGTGTCCCATAAAAGTATACAATACATCACACTAAGAATAGAATTTTCCAAGTCTCACGCTCATCCAACATGAATTTAACCAAAATGAACAGTGTGTATATTCCTATCTGACACTCATCATTCTACTTACCCAAGTATGTGTACTATAAACCATTCCCCCAAAGTACATAGCTTGTTACCTAGGTTAAATAATGTGTATGGGATAGTTCGGAACTCGACATGCTCCACCTGAACATTCCCATGAACCTTCTAAAGTACATGTTGTGTAACTAAACATACAAGACATGTGGGGACATATGATTCCCTAGGTGTGTACTACCTATATATGATGTGCTATATTCCAAGGGTTAGATGTCATGTGACATGGAACACATGACATGTAGCACCACATGGAACACACAACATGTAGTATCACATTACTTACTAGGTGTTTACTCCTTGTACACAACAAGATGGCTAGGTAGGGGTCACATGTAGTGTGGTCCACCCCACATATGTGATATTTATCTACTATGTGGAAACCCTAGATTACACATTGAGGAGACTACATGACATGTTCTCTTGATCTGCATACTGTATAGTCAGGATTTCTCTAGAAATATAGAACCTTCATGCATATTACACTTGTGTCATCGCTTCCATCAAATATACTATGAGACTTTCCTTAATGCATGGATTTGGGTTTAATGAGGCTTAAAGTTCATAGGTGATCATATTCTAACCGCCTAACTACTCAAAAATTGACCCTGGTGCACCACACTATTTCCACAATTTCAAACCACAACCAGAATCCCCTAAATCTAAAAATGATCCACATATGATCATTTTCCATTTTCATCACAACTATATCAATTTTTATATTATTAAACCAAACCCATAGTATTTAACTATTGCACTGAAGAATGGTTGCTCAATGATAAAATATTGTGTCTTTGTCGAACTACTAGAAAAAGGGTTTCCAACAATGAATGTGTAAAGAAATAGGGAAGAAATGAGAAAAATCATGAAATGTGAATGAACCAAGTATGTTTGTTTAGGCTGGACTTAATTCATTTCCATTATAATGACGAATAAAGAACCAACCAATAAAAAACTAAAAAAATTCCTAAACCGCAGGGAGATTAACGCATGTATGAAAAACATGATTGACCCACAAATCAAATTGTTTGAAGAATTGAATCATTCTCATTATAAGACAAATAAATGGGGATATATTCACATAAAATACATATTACCTAAAGTTATATCAATATGTGATGAATAATTAATCCATTTTATCATCATTGGCTAGATTGAAAAGATATAATTGGCACACCAACTTCCAGTCCTCGATCCACTATTGTTCGCTCAATAATCCTCCAAGAATGCTCCTTCAACTACTCCTATGAATCTTTAGGGTTATGTAGCTAAACCTATAGTCTATCCACAATAGGTTTTTATAGTGATATGGCTAGTTAACTATATTATAATAGTAAATAAACAAATAAATAAATTCATTTTATTATTTTCACGTGTGACTATACTTTAACGAAACACCCGATGAAGACAAATGTTATATCATGACTAGGGTAAAACCCGCATTCTAGATTCAATATAAGTATCATATTTCTAATATGATAATCCATTTAAGAGTTATTACATTATTTTATAAAATTTATATGTGTGATATAATATATATAATATTTTATTATATCAAAATCCTACCTCTTCAGGATTTAGTATCTCGTGCCATCTCATCACCTGGATCCTAAAATATTTCTTAAATTATTAAAAAGTATTTCATGTAAATTCTACCAAAATTTAAGGATTCTCACCCCAAAAAGTGAAAACCTACTCACATGTGAGGACACTGAGCTCTCGACCAGGCTTCCCACTCCCAAGAGTTCTTCTAAAGGTTTCCATTCTATCAATAAACATGAACCCAATGAAAACACTTACCCATAAAGGGTCTTCACTAGATGGTACTAAAACACTACCATGATCCTCAAACTCCTCAAAGAGGAAACCCCACCCTCAACGACTAGCTCATCCTGATCAACATCATGCAATGAATCATGAACATTTATACTCAACTATGACACATGGAAAACACCAAACAACCAATCTAACTATGTCCATAGGGTCTAGTGTTACTCAACATGACTAACCCAATATAATAACTTAAAAAAGGACCTATAAACCCTAGAGATAGCCTATCATCCTATAAAATCCCCCAAAATTCTTTTTAGGGGAGATCTATCATAAAAAATGATATCCTCATCAAATGTAAAGGACATTTTCGTCAATCCACAATGATATCCTAACAAAAATGGGTTTTCCTCATATGCCTATAGATGAACTTCACCCTTTATAACCATCACCAACACCAAATCTATGCCCACAAGTATTGTCTCCACTAGCTCTGACCAGTATATTAGAGACCTATAAGGTCTCCTGTATATATACTCAAATGGTTTTACACTAATTATTTAGTGGTGGATAATATGATACATAAATACCATTGATGGTAGATGATCCTCCCAGCTATGGTCCAAAAATAAGACACAATCCTGGAGTATGTTCTATTAGACCTTAACAATTCACTTTACCTGTCCAAATACCTAGGGTAGAAACATGGTGATCATCTAGCACTAAGTACCAAAGGCCTCATGTTTCCTCTCTATAATCATGATGTTATGTGATAAACTCTATATGAAATGATCATTTAGGGAATTCCACTAAGATGGACTACCTGCTTCATTCACATGAATGCCAAACTCTCCACTAAGATCTTCTCTCGGGTGGATAGGAAGTGAGCCAACCTAGTGAGTCTGTCGATGATTACTTAGATGGAGTCGTGAACTCTTTCTAATCATGGAATCTATAATATGAAAAATCCAATGATAACATTATATTTCCACTTCCATTTAGGAACCTTGGCCTCCCCCTACTGATAGGTGATACATTAAGAGTTAAACTCAACAATAAGCTACAACACCCTTGACCACAAAACCTGATGAAAAAGGATATTGATACATCATCATCTCTCATGAGTATTTTGATAAGGGAAAATAACCTCCTCAGTACCTCCTATCATAGAGTAAAAAGTTTCATCGTCTTTCCTCAAAAGGATGAAATTCTCCCCACCATTAGAAAATATATCAAGAAAATGTATATTTTATATATGTCCATGAAAAAACTCACAAATGATATCCATAAATTGTACCTATATGAATATATAAAGAAGATAAGGGTTAATAACCATCAACTAAAGATATTATACACCAAACACATCCTCAAGGGACAACTTCTCCATCAACTCGCTCATTTACAGTGGACAAAAAACCTCACCGTGAGAATTTTCTTCTATGTATGCACCCCTGGGTGGTACTCAAGATTGTATTGCCTTAACTTTTACTGGGTACAATATCACTCTAATGTCCAATAAGAAATATACCAAGAAGTGGACCTCCTGAATCTAGAACCAATACATCAAGAGCTTCCCATAAAGATATAACTTTTAGAGCATATCTAGAACCATCCTCAATTGTCTTTTGTGGTCTACCACTGACACTAAGTACACATGTATATCCATAGAGAATACTACCATGAACTAATCAAAAAAGTGTTTGAAGGACCTAGTTTTTAAGTCTCACAATACATAAGGATATTTACCACTCAAAAGGTATAACCATGAACTGAAAGCAAACCTAGTGACATTATAAATACACCTTTAGTACATTCTACTCTCGAACCCAGTGTTGTTCATAACCAAACCTAAGGTCAGACTCTGAGAACCACTTTTCCTTGAACAACTGGATGAAGAAGGCATTGAATCTATGGGGTGGATAATCTTTTTAAAAGATCACCTAGTTTAGGTGATGTCAATACACACCTAACCTCAAGATCTCATTCACCTCCTATGTGAACAACATAGAGATTCCCTAGTGAACACACATTGTTTAAAAAACCACAAACTCTGAAATTTTCTCCAACCTCACCTTTAGCTCTAAAAGTTGCTCAGGGTTATTTGATATACTAGTGCAGATATTGGTCCATACCTGAGTGCATGTCCATATATAAAAAATACCTCTGATTTAGATTTAATACTATCACATCCACAAGGAATATTTTATCACACAACTTCAACATCATAGGAACTGAAAGCTCATAGAATCAACTACTCCAAGGATCATACCAACCAACTAATAAGAAGATGATTGTATCCTCCTACACATGAGCTTATCCTACAATGTATGGGATTAATCCTTTCCAAAATTAAAAAAATACATCCCACAACTTGGATTCATATCAACCCTCACTCGTAATATTCAATTGATTATGGATGGAAAAAACTAATCCATATTGAAAAAACATAATTGGGTCCCAGTGTCACTAAAGAAAAGTTACACTTGTGGCTATCGCAAATCCAGAGTCATGTCACACCACCGATAGAAGTTTATATTCACCAATACTCCCCGCTGAAGATTTAGACACAATGGTCCAGCCAAGGGCTCGACTGAAATCTCTATGTCTCAAACTAGAGATATAACAAGAAATGAGTGAATCGTTTCTATATCTATCAAAACCGTAGATAAAGTAGAAAAGACAAAAATCATATATTTAATCACTCCTAGAGCCTCTAGGTATTAATTCTCTTGCACATGAAACTTCCCATGTCCTAGACCACCATATTTTTGATCCTATCATGGATCTCTCATGGGTGGTGGTTGTGGAAATAGATCAAAGCACAAACTACCTCCTACTACTCTCCAAGATCCTCTGCCACACCCGCTACACTTTATACCTCCATATTCTAACCACCACCTATTAATAGATGGTATATCAATCAAATATATATATATATATATATCTTTATTATGATGTATAGGATAATCTCACATGAGATGTCCATATCCATCACAAGAATAACTATAACACCCTGAGATTTTATGAATTTATTTTTTCAATTAAATTTAATATTTTTGATATTTTTAATTACAAGAAACACCGATTTTATCTTGTGTTACATTCTTAGTTCAGATTTCATTACATGAAACACCATTTTAGGCTTACGTTACATGTAACACTATATTAGCTTGTGTTACACACGACACTGAGTTTTAACAAAACCAATATATATTATTAATATTATTCATATATGACTGTTATAACCTAGACAGTAAACATTGAGATATGAATAGTAATAGATAAATTTTAAATTTTAATTATAATGTTTTTATATAGAGAAAATATATTGATAAAAAATTACTTAATTTTCTGGTAAAGTATTTATATGTATCAAAAATACTATTTTCTAAGAAACAGTTTTTTATGAATAATAATAAAATTAATTTTTGAAACTTTTATAAAATGAATTGTTTAAAATAAAATTTATTTTTTAAATAATCTTGTTAATATTATTTTAGGGTAAATTTATGATCATTTTTTTAAATATTAATTTAATGATGAATAGTTAAAAATACAGAATTTTAATTGAAAATTGCCTTTTCGTTTAAATTATTTACAATGTAAAATTAAATTTTAAATTTATTTTAAAGTAAAATTAGTATTATATTATATATATTAATAATATTTAGTCCATTATAATCATTTACATAATTAAATTGGAAATAAAAACTTTTTAAACTTTTGAACATTTTCTCTTTAAAACCCACTTTCTCATCGCTTCAACATGAATAATTTTAAATTAAAATTTTACACTTATGTGAATTGATTTTGGAAAAATGGATTTTATATTTGTAATAAAAATAATCTATATTATATAGTATTTTAAACTTAGTTTTTGATCAAAATTAATAGTGAAAATAGTAAAAATTAATTACTTCCTTTAAGGTAAAAATTAGTTTATCGGGGGTTAAACTAAATCGATAAGGGTTAAAATGACCTAGAAACAAATATAGTGTCTATTATATGGAAATATTACAATAATAAAATGTATGAGTCTTTATAATAATATATTTTTACCCTTTTTTAATGTGAAAAATGTGGGTATGTCTTTTTCTTTTCAAAATTTACAACTATTCCATGCACCACACTTATAAAAGGTCACCCATATCCTCCCTTAATCACACATTAAAATCCTTTTTTAAGAAAATATCTACCAGAATAACTTCTCAAATTCCATCCTATAATCATATAATCCTTATTTTTTGAATAAATAAAACATAGGAAGGATTTTTTTGTGCAAACCTAAGGAGGTTACCCAAATATAAGGTATAGTTCTTCAACAAGAATTTTTATTCTATTTCTTCCTCCACATACTCTAATTGTTATTAAAAAATGATGATATAATAACCTCAATAAATTAAATATATTTCTATTTTTTTAATTTAATGACCTAGAACCATATCTACTTTAATAAAATAGTTTACAAAATCATTATTTGTGTTTATGGTGGACTAATGTCTCGTGAACAGATGCCATTTGTTTTTCCATTACCACATATAATGGTTGGGTATGAGGATGGATATAAAGTATATATATGATATTTATAACATAATTATACTTATATATTAATTATATAATATATAACTTTTTTAATTTCTATTTTATAGGGGATACGATAATGTCACATGTGTGTATGATGGACTACCGCCTCGTGAAGTGATGTGATTCGTTTTCACTAACGCGTTACATAAAAGATAATAAGGATAGACTTAATTAATATATGTGATATAAAAAAACATTTATGATATTAATGACATATTTTTAATTCTAAAAATATAATATATCATTTTTTTTCTTAACTATTTTGTCACTGAAAGATGATAACGCCGTTCATGTACATGTGGACTACCGCCTCCACGAAGCGATGCACTTATATTTTCTTCACCAAACCACATGGATTATATGTATAAGTATATTTAAATAAATAATATTGTATTTATGATATTATAATAATTATGTAATTATAATATAACACTTAATTCTATTCCATAATGATCGTTGAAAAATAGAAAAGTTACTCATGCATATGTATGACTTACCATATCCATGATCGTAACATACTTCATTTATCAAAAACATATTTCATGATTGGTATTAAAAATATAATATATGCATAAATATGATAATTATTTAATTATTATTATTATATATATATATTATGGAACCATGATAAATGTAAGAGGATTGAAAATAAACAATCAAAACATATACGAAATACAAAGATGTTTTTACACAAATCATGACTTTAAAATGGAATTGTTAATAAAAGGGTAATAAAAGGACATAATTAAATAATATATAGTATGATATATGTATTGGGTTTTTCTAAAATAGATTTATAATAAAATTATATTATTATTTAAGAGTTTTGAATGAGTACGAAGGAAGTTGAGTCTTATGGTAAGAGATTTATGTCTCACTTTTTAGTTCTGTTAGACACATGACATATTAACCATATATATATTTTATATAGTATATATAATAACCATGAATGTATTTTATAATAATTATCCAGAAAATTATTTTTATTTAAATATCCATTTTTGGTACTCTTTTTCTGGGGTTTTCTGTTTAAAAGTTACCAAAGCAGTAATGGATTTTTATCTCAATTTGTTTTCTTTGACACATATGTTATGTTATGCACCAATATTCATTTATGATGTGTATATACATTACCTTTGACATGAAATATCTTTAATTTAATTATTATCATGATATTTTAAGTCTCATTTAATGTTATTCCTTCATGGGGTTTACGATTCAATATTACCAAAGTGGTAATGGTGTTATGATACAATCTCATCATTTTTTAGGATTGTTTATGTTTATGATTTAGATAATGAAATATTATAATACATATCTCAAGAAACTCATGAATTTTATTTTCCTATAGTTATTTCATGATAATAGAGGGTTTACCATCATTTTACTCTATTTACTCAGTAGTTCAAAAGAATATTTTTAATAAAAATTGTATTTATCTATCAATTATATTGAAAATCCCATTTATTCCAAAACTATGTTTTCTGAATATATTTTAAAACATGTTTTTTTTATTTTTTTAAATAATTTATTAAAAAAAATTACCCATTTTTTAATTTTTAATTTTTTTAAAAGATTATTCATGTATTTTATTAAACAATGCTTGTTTGGATTTTACTAAAAATATGAAAGGAATCTTTGTGTAAAGAATGAATGGAATTTTATACCATAATGAATATTTTATTTGAATATTCCTTAATAAATTATCAAGGGTATTTTCAAAGTAAAGTATTTTCAAAATGTTTTATGTTTTAAAAATAATTTTCAAAGTAGAAATGACATTTTCTCAAGAATTGTTGTAAATGATATTCAAAGATTAATACATATTTTTTCAAGTTTATTTTCAAATAAAATTATCTCCAAAATATTTTATGTTTTAAAAAGTGATTTTCAAATAAAATTTATCTTCCTCAAAAAATGTTCCAAGTGATTTATCTTTAAAAATTATTTTCCATCTAAAATGAAATCATTTTATATAACTTATTCTTTTCCAGGGATATGAACCAAAGATAACATTCTTATTCTTCCTCATAATGGTTTATGATGAGAGGATGTTTGTGAACCCTGTTTCTCTTCCATGGGTTATACCTTGAAAAAATGATTATGAAACCAATTTATTTTTTCCATGGGTTATGATTTGATGAGATGATGAAATTATTATGAAACATATTTCTTTTATACAGGTTATGTTATGATGAAATGTTTTTAAAACCATTTTATTTACATGGGTTATGATATGATGAATGTTTTATGATCTTTTGGAACACATATGTATAATTTTCCTTATGTGATAAGTGGGACCTATATCTACATCCAATGAATTTGGTAATTATTGACATTATATGAGATAAAATGGTATATGGGAGGTTACCCCAAACCCCAAACATGAGGGTACATGAGAGGATATCAGAAGACCAAAATAAGAGGGTACATGAGAGGTTATCCCAAGATTGAAACAAGAGGGTACACATGAGTTTTTACCAAGCCTAAAAGAAGAGGTTACATGGGAGGTTCTCCCAATAATGAAACAATATGGTACATTAGAGGTTATCACAATCTTGAAGTAGGTACATAGGTGATTATACTAAGTCTAACATGTTATGAATGTCTTGGTAGATTAAATTGAAATAATATTTTATACAATTATGTGTATGCCACAATTATTTATATTATTCCAATATTATTTATTCATGGATCATGATCTTTGATTTATTTAGGATTTATGTCTTATGAACTAAGAATATTCATTCCATGACTCAAGATTATGATATTTTATTTATAGGGTATGTTTTTCAAATATTATACTCATGTTATCATACACTTATGCATAGTATTCTTACGTATATCCCTTGTTTACCATTACCGAGCATCTAATATCACCATTTACTTTGTTTCCTTTCCATATGATATGATGAAAGTTTTTAAGTAGGATTACTAAAGGGTAAGATCCTTATGGGATAAATTTAATACATTTCATGAATTAAGAAGATTGTGTTCTGAGCTTCCAAATACACTAAACTATTATGATCCTTATTTTTGTGTTTCTATAATGTAATGAATATTTATATAAAAAGTTATAATATACATGTATTTGAATCCTAAGTTGGTATAATAAAAATTCCTCTGCCTCGATGGACTGCGTTGTCCCCAAGGTCCTCTTGAATGACACAACCACCTATGATGTGACCTGTGTCGCACACATGCTTTCAATAGATCATTACCACAAAGGACACCAAGTGATCATTTAAATGGAACCTCATGATATGAATTTAATACCTACATGTCCTTATCCAACACCATCAAATCCAGAAATGACTAAATATGACATGATGCATCCACCTGGACCAATAAAGGTGGGTCTACATAATGATTAATGGGTAGAAGTACTACCAACTGTCCACTCAAAAAGAAAACCACCTCATTACCAAGTCTCTATATAGAGGCCCCATCACCCATAGGGTCATACTCTCGACCCTACTTTAGAAACCTCACTGGATGTCATCGTGGAAACATCCTGAAATAAGACAAGATGTACCATGATCAATGAGTATATAAGGGGAAATGAATCAAGAAGGTAATGGAAACTAAAAACCATTCCTATATGATGTATCTTCTAATATTTTACCTATAATAAGTTTATACATTTTATAAGTTGACATGTAGGCTATGAAAGTCCTATTGAATGGATACGTTGGTCACCACACCAAAACTATATTTATGGTTTGAAAGTAGAACTCAAAACACTTTAACTATGTTGCTGTAAATCCTAAAAAAAACCTCACAACTAGACAATATCCAAAATCTAGTAATAGGATGAAACATATTTGATAACACTATGTCACAACATGACCCACCAGTCCCCACCTGGACAATGATGATCCAAGTGTAACACCCCAAGACCACCTCAAATAGGTTAGGGGATGGTGACTAGTTCTAAGTAGGCATATCACACACATTGTAGATATTATCCTAATATACTTGTACACACACACACACACACCTCTAATTACCCATAAAATGATGAAGTAAAAGCACAACTAACCCCACAATTCATTAAAGACATTTATCCAATATAAGAGTATGAAAAAATTACAAGAAAACGATATAAGGTCCCAATAAAATCCCACAAAAACTAATAAAAGTGCCCAACTTTCTATGTAGGATGGGAATGATACCAAAAGTGACACCTGGTCCAACCATGGTAAGTCTAGATAAAACTATTTTCCACATGATTATTTTCATCCAAGGAATTCCTAAAATGGTTTTCCATCTATATAATACATGACATGTGTGGGAAGAGCCCATACATGGGTGAGCATATCAATACCAAGTATAAAACCCCAAATTAAGAAAACATAAGAATATGGAGAGTAGTCATATCATCAGAAGGTATGTCAATAGGATATGATACATAACAATAAAAACTATAAGAATCCCCAGATATACTCATAATAGAATCTAATTATCAAGAGGACTCAACCATACATCCAACCACAAGATTCTTATTGAGGTTTTAAGGTAATGATCATATGGGAGAACTCTCTCCACAAACTATACAATCAATAATGACGCTGATCCAAGAGGTCATGCATGTCCTAACTCAATGAAGATGTACTCACTAGATCTATAATATCTCGATGTAGAGAAAAGTGATTACACCCAGTGCTCATGGGGGAAACTCTAAACCCAAACAAGAATATCCCACTAAGAATTCCATGGAAACTGATACATAGATAGGGGATCACACCCAACGATCATTAGTGATATAAAAAACCTAATCTAGAATAAACTGCTAAGTGTTGGACCATACACCCATGTAATTCAGTCATGATGATTCCACAAACCCCACATAGGGAAAGGAATACAATAGATTATGCCACACCAGGCACTCCTAGAGGGATTCATAAAAACCTCATCTGAGAATAAACCCATAGATACAATCATTATCCTATGCTAAGAATGTAATTCCATAATATAACCTCATTGTTATGGACTAAGGGAACACACTCACTTGATATTGGTTTATACTAAAATATTATGATGGTGAAAAACCCAAGCTCATACCATAGCTAAAATGAGAAGAATAAGGGATCCAACCTACCATTTTAAGAGAACACAAAATGTACCACAAGGGTACATGGCATGTCTCACTAAGCCTAAAACTACCAGTGTCTCATGCTCACATGACATGCATTTATCCAAAATACATGGAATGTCCCATAAGGGTATATGTTGTGTATATGTCCATATGGAACTCAATGTGCTACCTACCCAAGTCCATGTACTATAACTCATACCCTCAAAGTACATAGTGTAATCCCTGGGATACATGGCATGTAGGGGATGTGACTCTCGGTATGTACTCCATGTACTCACTAAGCCATCTGCCAAGGGTTATATAGAGTGTAACATGGAACACATGGAGTGTAACACCACATGGATTTATCAGTGTATACTCATTATACACACTAATCTTGATAGATAAGGGTCACTTGGAATGTGTCCCCCAAAAAAAGTGTACCATTTATCTCTTACATGGAAAACCTGGCCGCCATAACAGTGAGGGAACTACACGGCGTGTTCTCCTAAACTACACGTCATGTAGTTTTGATTTATCTAGAAATACCAAACCTTCAATCATATTAAACCTATGTTTTCACTGCAAAATATTACATGATAATCACTACAAAAACTGTATCTATGTTTACTGAGCCTTTAAGGTCACTGACTACTAGATTCCGGCCACCCAATTGCTCTGAAATCATCCTCAATGCACCACACTATTTCCAAATAAAAAAACTACAATTGGAATCCAAAAATACAAACCTAATGAATTTATGATCATCCATAATTTTCATCAAAACTTTTTCTATATGTAAATAACAAACCCAAACCCATGGTATCAGTCCGTTTCTTTGAAGAATGCTCACAAAATGATCAAATATCAAGTTTTTTTCAAATTTCTAGCTAAAAGGATTGCTAGTGATGAACATGTGAAGGAATAGGGAAGAAATTCACAAATCACAAAAGGGAAATGGACCCCAACCATTTTTATCAGGTTTTCATTGATTAATTTCTATTATAACAATAAAAAATAATCAACCAATAAAAAAACAATTCATAAATCATAGAAAGATAAAATAATATCTATATAACATGATCGAGCTATGAATCGAAATTTTAGAATAATTAATTCACATTCTTTGTGGGATAAAAATGTGGAAAATATAAAAAAAACTTAATACCTAAAATTGGATCAATTTTTGATGAATAATGAATCATCATTTTCATCGTTGGTGAGATCTAAAAGCTCTGATTGGAACACCAATTTCCAATCCTTGATCTGCTGTTTTTTCCTCGAGAATCGTATGATAATTCTCCTCCAACGTTTCCTATGAATTACTAGGGTTAAATGGGTAAAGCTAGGGGATATACATAACAAGTGTTTTATAGTGATAGGGTTAGGTCACTGTGGTATAATAATAGATAAATAAATAAATATATTTATTTTATTATTTATGATCGTAACTACACTTTAAAAAAATTACCGATGCTGACAAAGGTTATGTCACACCTAGGGTAAAAACCATATTATAGATTTAATGAAATCATAACATTTCCAATATGATACTCTATTCAAGATATATTTCTTTATTACATAAAAACCTTACATTTTATATAAAATATTTAATGTTTTTGTTTTATCAAAATCATGATTTTTCGGGCATTGGAATGTAACATTGTCTCAACTCATGGATCTTAAAAAATTCCTTAAAATATTAAAAAATAATACAAGGTGTAATTAGGGATGTTTCATTTTTCACATCAACTCCAATATCTTCAATATGTTACTTCACCCATGGAAACTGATTACACTCTAGATTGGTCATAATATATTCAACTTCTATAGTGTTACAGGAAATGTAATTTTTATTCTTACATAGAAAATAAATGGAATAACCTCCAATATAAAATGAATCACCCAATGTTTACTTGATACCATCCCCTAAAACTTCCCAAAATGTATTAATGTATCCAAAAAACTACTAATATGTTGTTATATGATAAAATAGTCCAAAATACACTATGTTATTGATATAACAAAGAATTATTTTCATTTCTATAATATGGATTTCCTTAGGATAGATTTGATACCAAGAAACTTGAAATATGTATAACACAATGGATATTGTATTTTTTTAAGTATAATAGACTCCAAATAAACTACCTATACTCCATGATATTATCCATGTTTTCACTAACATCTCTAGAACATTTCATCTAGGATTTCTCAAAAATTGACCAATCCTAGAATACTAAGATCTTGGTGCTTACTTTAGACCATACAAACCCTTTTTCAATTGGAAAACTTTTCTCACATATTTATATATAAGAAATACAACTGGTTTCCCTATGTAAACTTATTTTTAAAGTAATCCCTTAATAAATACTGATTTTACACCCATTTTGTGGAACTAGAATCCTTTTTTCATTGAAATTTCTATGAAAATTTTAATTGTTTCCAAATGAGATATATAAGAAAAATTCTCATTAACATGAATCAATTTGATTTATGAATACAACTTTCACACTAATTATAAATTTTTTAATGTTACCATGTTGACTTCATTTATTTTATTCTAGAACACCCACTTGGTTCTAATGAAATCCATATCCTTTAAACTTGAAATAACTTCCAAAGTTTGATTATTTTCGATTTTTTGAAGCTTTTCATGCATCTCTTTGATCCAAATTTCATCTTTAGAAACCTTTTAAAAATATTTAGGATTCACTTGAGATAAGGAGAAGTTTATTATAAATCCTTCATCTTCTGTGTTTGTATAAGACCTATCCAATCACAAATAGTATTTCAATAAATTATTTCAATGACTATTATTATCCCCTTTTAGATAAGGAATCTATTGTATTTACCATATGATCAGTGTATTCTATAGCCCCCATGATATTAACCTCAACTACTCACTTTGTTATTGATGTTTATGAAACTTATTCATTATTTCATTATGAAATCGACTCATTAGGTAGTAAAATATGTTCATTTTCCACAACGGCTGCATATCAACTTTCAAAAAAATTCCAATTAATTTTTTATAGCATGGAACAACCCAGAATCCAAAAACTCAAAGACGATGATTACTTTATTACATTGTTAAAAGATAAAAGAGATTATATCCCCTAGTATCGATCAGTTTAGCAGTGTTAGAAACTAAATATATACATTATTACCAAATAACATTAAAAATAGAAAACATTGCATAATAAACATCATTGTATCCTTCAAATCATTTAAAGAACCCTTTTCATATACTGGTGAAAGGGGAAAAAATAAAGGGTGAGATCAAATGCTCAATAAATGATATGTACAATAGAAGGTATCATGAGTAAATAAATCTTAATCAATACAGTAGAGTGGATAATCAAAATAAATTCCATTCAATCAATAAATTGAGATCAAAGTACATCCATGGATAATAAATTATCAATAAAAGAAATAAATAAATCTATAAATTCATGATCTTACCATTACAGTCTCAACCATGATATCACGAATCTTACCCTCAAGGCCTTGTCCAAGAAATTCTCAAAAATGGGTATGTGATGTGGATTTATTTTTACATAGTTTTGCCACATATTTTTATTTAATTTTTAATTATTTAATTAATTATTTAATCGTTTTTACTTAATAATTGTAATTTTGTATTTTTATAGTTAACTTTTATTAATTAATCAATTTTTATAATTAATTATGTATTTTTAGTCATAAAAATAATAATTTTAATCTTACTAAACTAATCTACTTTAATTATCTCTTATTTAGTCTGGTTAATTTAAATCTGCTTGATTTTTTAATAAGTTATATCTATTTTAAACAATTATTGAATCAACATAATTCTAATTAATTAAGTTACTCTTTATTTTAATATTTTATCTTTTAATTTAGTTACATTAGAATAGTTTAACATGTTGATTGATGTGTTTATTTATCCTGCTAATCATTTTAGTAAATAATTTGTGTTTTAAATCCAAGATAATGGTTCGCTCTTTAATTTTATGTGATCAAATAGTTGTTTTATTAATTAATTAAGAGTTTTAAAACATTAATTATATAATTTTATATATTCAGATTAATTATTAAGTCACTAAATAATGATTTTAGTCTACCGGTGAGGTGGAAAAGAACTAGTGGTGACCTATTGGATCACTGATGCTCTTCATTTCTATTTTCTTCTTCTATGTAATTAACTTTTATAGTTATTTTAATTTAAGTCTTTTATAATCTTAGTTTATTAATCATCTAGTTCTTAACTTAAGTGTTGTCTAATAAATAATATTAGTTCATAATTTTAACTATTTAAAGGTTAATAAAATATTTGTCTTAATTAATGGTGTTTAGCATTATTTTAATCAATTATTTTATGTCTTTTTAATTAGTTTACTTAAGTTTTAATTTTATGTTTAATTTTTGTGTTTATTTTAAAGGTCACCGTTAGTTTTATATCGGTGACCATCTTACCTTTTGCAACTTACTGGTAGCTCTCATTTAATTATATCGGTAAATTAATTTTTATATTGGTACCGATAACTTATTCTTTTAATTTTAACGGTGAACTGCATATTTATTTTGTATCAGTGACCCCTATTTGTGTGCATAATAGTGAGATTTTATTTTTAATTTTACTTTTTATCGGTGACTCCATGCCAGTTCTCCCCTTTATTTTATTTTCTACAGGTGACCCCCACACCTCACTGTTGATATCGTATATCGGTGGCCTTTTGTTTTAAGCTATCGATAGACTTTCCTCTTGTAACGGTGACCATTGCGTCATTTTTTCTACCTCACCATTACTCATCTCTACCTCACTAATATCTCTACCTCACTGTTGCACTCCTATTTTTCTCACTGATAGCCCCTTTTTCCCTTTCTCCCAACCCATGCTGATCCGTGTTCTTTCTAGAGTGTTGTCGATATGTCGTTTGAGCAAATACTGAAGCCAAAGGAGGCCAGCTGGGTTACGGAGTTTGTCAGTGCTACAAGTTGCTTCGACATTTTTCTGACACAGCCTGCTCGAAGGATCATTGTAGCTGATTTTGGAGGGTTGGAGCATGCTCGCGTGTGCGTCACTGGTCCAAACTGAGAGGCTGGACTATGGTTTCGGGTTCCGTTGGATTCACGTTCACTTCTCCGATATTGAGGCTCGATTGAGATATCAAGCTGAAGTGGGGATATGTCTGCTACCATAGGAGTCCAATATTGGTGGCTTGGGTATTTTTTTGCCACATTGATTTTTTTTTGGTTTGTGTTGCTGGTTTGAATGAAGCTAATGTCCGAGCCGAGGCAGAGGGAAAGCCGAGAGCTGAGGAGTATGCTGCGCCGCCGAAGAGGTCTGCCGCTATGGAAGACCTGCGCAGTGCCTGGCCTGGAGGAAGAGAAACCCTAATCAGTCGCACTGCTGTTGGAGCCGCGGGATGCTGTAGCTGGGTGCCACCACACCGTAGTGGAGCCAAGAAGGGAGAAGTGCAGGCCTGCCGTACTGCACTAGACCGGAGGAGACCGCTGCTGTGGAGTTGCACTGAAGAAGACTTTCCCCCTACCCTTGTGCCCCAATAATTGGGGGAGGGGGAAGGGAGAAGATAACAAAAAAATTAAATAATAAAAATAACAATAAAAGTAAAGTAAAACAAAAAGAAGAAAAAAAAGTAATGTTAAAGTAAAAGTTAACTTTAATAAGTCTAATTAATTTAATATATTTTCAAAAGTTATAAATTTAAACAATTATAATATTAATAAATAGATAAATTATAAATTAAAATACAAAACTAAATTAATAATAAATTTTAATAATAAATTAATATACTATTAATAGTATAATTGTATAATTAATAATAATTCTAAATAAACTATAAAATATACTTATTAATTTCATAATATTTAAACAAAAGTATTAATTATAATTACTAAATTAAAATTAACTAATTAATAAATTAATCAAACAATTTAATTTATTTAAAACTAATAAAAATAATGATAATAATATTATTAATTAATACTATCTAAATTGTTTTTTAATTACTTATTTTCTTATGATGTTAAAATTTAATAACTTAGTTAAAAAAGATAATTTTATAACTTAGTAACTATAAATATTATTTAATTTAATTAATAACTTATCGATAAATTTATGTATTACTATAGTACTGTTAATTGAATAATTTTTATAAAAATAGAAAAGTAAATAATAATTATCAACTAAGATTTTTATTAATTAACTTTAGTTAACTTTTTAATTATTTTCTTTGAGTTTTAACTACTTTATTTTGTTTATAACATGTAAAGGTTCATACAAAAGTCAAAAACATGTCTAGGTACATTCAAATAACTCAGTTGGAGTTAGTTATGTGAGTAAAACTAATGCGACATGCTAGTCGTGAAAAAAAAATTCACATGTGTGGTGTGCATTAAAGAAACAGATTATGTCGGTGGAAGACATGCGGTGACAAGCAACAAGTGACAGATGATATTTAAAAAAAACTAGCAGCTGAATTTGAGGGAGGACTCTCATTATGATTCTACACTATATTTTTCGAGAGCAGAGACTCCCGGGAGATGATAGAGAAGACATGGGGGCTAAGGAGCCCGAAGACAGAGCATTGCAAGGGGAGTTTACCTTCCCTCTGTCCATAATCTTTGAACTCTGTTTCCAGTTGTTTTTCACTGCATTAATCAAGATGATCAAAGGATGAATTGTCTAGCTCGAGAATTCAATTATATTAGTTAATCTTTTAGTCTTCTTCATTCACTCTAAATTTTTCATAATTGTAATGAATCGGCGAGATTGAATAATGGTTCTCTGTTTAGTTGTTTCACACTTTAAATGTTTTAAAAATTCATAAATTAAATATCTACTGGTGAGGTAGTTCTTGAATACTTTTTCGAAGCATTAACGTCTTTACATCTGGAAATTTACAGCTAATTTATTTCTGAATGTTATCATTTTATAACTGTTAAGCAGTTTGATTGACTTTGGAGTGGCGAACTCCTAAAGTCAGTTTTCTGTGTGTTGAGTTTCCTGGCAAGGGAGACTTTTCATCTCTTTCTTGAGGTATGACTTAATAAAGTTTAGTGGAGAATATATTGATTAAACTAGTAGATTGGGATTCTCAATTATTACTTTTGATCTGCTCCTTTGACCCTGCTGCTTTATTTTAGTATTCTTTTCTCTTATGTTAGTTTTACTGTAGTTCTTAGTTCCTTAGTAAACTAGTAAATGTTTTAGTCTCTTTTTAAACATTGTTTAATTTAGTGATTGATTTAAACTAAATATAAAAAAAATTTAAAAGTAATAATACAATCAATGTTCACTATCTCCACTACTGACAACAGTGGAGTTACATTTGAATAAAACCTAGAATTCTCATCTTCCTTCTCTATGGATCGACCCTGCACTGCTATACTAATATAGGAGTAATAAATGTTATTTTGAGGGCCGTGACAACCTCCAGACTCCTCAAAAATATGGAACCGTTTCTGGGGAAGGCACACACTGAGAGTCTAGGGTTTGAAAAATAATATAAACAATAAAAAAACATTTCAAAAACATTTAAAAAATCTGATTAAAAAAACTACTTTGAACTGTATTTTCTGATTTTGTTGTTTTGAAAAAAAATATACTCAACTGTGCAACCTTGTGTGTTTAAAATCATTTGTTTTATTTTAAAGGAAATGGCACAACATCAGAACTGGAATCAACCGGGACCTTACTGTGTTTGTTGTAGAGATTATGGACATACTTCCTAGCAATGTGTCTATAACCAGCCACAACAGACTTTTTCTTTGAAGAGGATGAATATCCTGAGCCCAGTCCTAACACCCTATATGAAATTGATATAATTGAATCTAAACTGGATGCTATAGTGTAAAAAATTAACAATTGGTTTAATAAAACCCATGAAATTCAACTTAGAGATTCTCAAGATCAAGATCAAAGAATGAAAAGAATAGACAACATGATTTTTGAATTACAACAAAGGGTTAAAGAACAAGAAGAATTTGAAGAAAATTAAAAAGATAATGTTTATAAAAGATTTGAAAATCAATTAGAAGAAGAGAGTGGCTGTGAAACTAGACAAGAAAACATTTTATTTGAAAAATATGACTCTGTTGAACTAAATATGGAAACAACCAACCCTATGAGTCAAGAACACAACATTGAAAATCCAATAATGAAATTTAATGCTGTTGAGTTGGAAAATTTTAAAGATGAATTGAAATAGATTGAAAAAAATTACCCAGTTCTATTCATAATTCCTACATTGGAGAAAAATCACTGTTTTAGAAGTTTTGAGAATGAAGTCACTCAGGTTGAAGCAAAACTTGAAACTGAAAACATAAATGTTAAAAACTCTTCACCCAACTTTACTGAATTTGTGAATAATGATTCTGGACAAAATATTGGGAACACATTGGAAGAGAACCTTAAACTGGATAATATAGAATCTCAAAACTCTGAACTTAAACTGAAAACTACTCTTCCATGCTTTGAAACTCCAAACCCAACTATTTCTGAAATGATGTTGGATGATTTAGAGGATGAGAGAATGATGTTTGAAGAAAGATTAAATGATGATATTTCATCTTCCTTTTCTCAAATTGATTGTTTGATAAAAAATAAGTGTTCTGAAATTGAAAATAATGATGTTATACGTGGGGGTAAATGTTTAAATTTGAACAATCTGGAAATTTAATTTATTGAAGCTGAATTAAACATTACATCCCCTGATTTGAATTTTTTGGAAGACACTACATACCTTGGTTTTGGAATTGAGTCTTTTGAATTTGAACATGAAAAAGAGGTTGGTAGCACACTTGAATTAGGTAGAGTTGATTTGTTAGAAGTAGTAGATGTTCAATGTGAGTTAACAGATGAATATATTTTGGAATAGATTTATAACATTGTTAGACTTGAATCTATTGGTGATAAAATAAATTCTCTTCCCTGCCTATCAATTCCATCCTCACCTGTGAAGGGTTCTGAGCCTTCTCTTGATACTGATTTTAGTCTAGAGGGAGAATTATAATCGAGTTCCATTGTACATGATTCTGTTCAGCACTCTATTGAATCTCTTCTTAAACCTACTATTCAGTATTCACCAATTTCACCATTTAATTTGAACATATTAGTGTTGAGGTTAAGAGATATATATCTGAGGTCAATGATACACCCTTTGAAGCACCTAGATCTATGTTGTCCCTTCATGAGTATTCAAATATTGAAATGTCTGAACTTATTCTGGAAGTGGACAACACTATACCCACTACTATTAAAGGGTGCTACATAGGGGTTATTTCAGGTTATGAGAGTTTGGTTTTAGTCTAATTTAGTCTTTTTTCCCAAAAATATCATCTTTCTGTTGAAAATAATTGGTCCAAACACATGTGGTGGTTCCTATTAAAGAAACCACATCCACCTAGTGACTACGGTTAGTTGCTAGGTGAGTCTGGCTAGAGACTTTAAACCTAGAGATACATGGGAGGAAACCCATGGTTTTTATTTTGTTTTCAATAAAAATTTGTCATTAAATAAAGTATAACTAAAGTCTTTAAATTCAGTGCTTCATGGGAGTCAACCCATGTTCTTCTTTTGTGTTTACTTTTATTTCTGTTCTTGTTTTACTTTGAATAAAGTCATGTTGTGCTGCTTTCTATATGTACTGTGTATGCTGGTTATTTGTCTCTGGTTTTCATGTTCTGTGTTTTTTAGGATGTTGTTGTTGTGTCAATAAATGAGTGGAATTCCCATTATCATTTTCGAATAAGAACTTAGTTAGGGAACTATTTCAGCTTTCTGCATTTTTTCTGCTCCTGTTTTGGTTAATAAAATTCTGCTTACTAAAAATTATTATTGTCAATGAAATTATGCATGACTATTGAAAATTATTCTTCATATTTGTTGAAAATCCACTGCATATTTTTCATATTAGAAAAAAAACTTCTGTTGTATGTCACTGTGTTAATTAAAAATCTACATGTACTGCACTGCTAGAAACTGAATTTCATTGTTA
Source organism: Viscum album (assembly GCA_963277665.1). Classification (NCBI taxonomy): domain Eukaryota; kingdom Viridiplantae; phylum Streptophyta; class Magnoliopsida; order Santalales; family Viscaceae; genus Viscum; species Viscum album. The sequence goes on from OY728161.1 coordinate 106,212,684, forward strand.
TTAAAATCTTTTCACTGCTTAAAATTAAGTGTGGGGGGTACATTATTGTTGGTTAGTGTGATTTTCATTTAAATGGTTTTGTTAAGGGGTGTTAGAATGCATTTTTATTTTATATTGAACATCTTTTGAACAAAAAATTTCATATTGCTACACCCTATTCACTCTGCACCCATAAGTTACGAGCCTTGTTTGAACTTTAATGGAAAATATTTGTCATTGGACATAAATTTTAATGCATATACTTGGATATGAACATGATGATTATTTATTTATTATGGAAAACTAAATTTTTGAACTTCATTGAGACCCTTTATACATGTTATAAATCTACTTCATTGTAAATCTATTTTGAACCATAATTGTCAAATTGTTCTTGTCCATATTTAGAAGTCAACTTTGGGGACAAAGTTGGGTTTTAAGTGTGGGGGAGTGGGTCAATTCTTAACTGTGATAAACTGTGCTTAATTGAAAGCCCATCAATTCCCACTGTAAATTCAAACTTTTTGTCAAAAATTGGATAAATTGTTTCCAAATTCTTGCATAATTTTAGGCTTTACACTGTACTCAATTGGTTCTTACCTTAGGAAAAGTTCCTTACTGGTAGTTAAGAACTGCTTAAAGACTAAAATTGTTTATAATAGATTATTTCTAAGTGATCTTACTTAGTGATTTGATGGAAATTTGGTATAGGACTTATTTCTGAAAGTGATTTGGGTAACCTTTTTTTTGAGCAATGATCCTAACCCTTGGAACTGGAAGTTTGATTCTGAATCTAGGGGCCTCATTCATATTTTAGTTATTAAAATTAATTTCTTTAATGAGCCAATGTAAATGATTTTTGATATAAATCTTTTGAAACTAGAGAAATTTGGGCATTTGGGATCCCATGGTGAGTCTCTGAGACCCTATATGCTGGGTGCGTTTCTGTTAACTTTAAGCCCTCTGTTCACTTTGAATAAGTGCATTGCACAATACTTAGCACAATGATACATGGCTTGGGAAAAATAAAATAAAGTGTCTAGGGTCAAAAATGAGCTCATTAAGGTGAGGGGAATAATGAACGCCAAATGAAGAAGGGATCAATTTGTTTATATGGGAATCATTTAGGTTGTATAATTGAGGTGATTTAAAAAATATATTTATTTCAGGGCCTTAAGATTGAGTCAAAGTACATGGTTCCTTGGTTAAGATCTTAATTCCATTGATATTTTATCTCATGTCACTCTTGAAATTAGAACCTGAGCCTGGATTGAAGTGAGTCATTAATTTGTATCACATATGAGGCATGACATCTTCTTTGATGGATGGTCTTTGTATTCTTAATTACCCTTGAGTATTTGTTTTAGGAAAGATTCATATGATTAATTCATTTTCTTAATGCCTGCTGTTATGTTTTGTCCTCTGTTTTGAGTGCTGGACATGTTACATTTTGATCTTAATCATAAATACACTTCACTGTTTTTCAAAGATAATAAAACATGAGATTGTTTGAGGACAAAAAATGATTAAATGTGGGGGAATTTGATGTGGATTTATTTTTACATAGTTTTGCCACATATTTTTATTTAATTTTTAATGATTAAATTAATTATTTAATAGATTTTTACTAAATAATTGTACTTTTGTATTTTTATAGTTAACTTTGTTAATTAATAAATTTTTATAATTAATTATGTATTTTTAGTCATCAAAATAATAATTTTAATCTTACTAAAATAATCTACTTTAATTATCTCTTATTTAGTTTGGTTAAGTTAAATCTGATTAACTTTTGAATAAGTTAATATCTGTTTTAAACAATTATTGAATCAATGTAATTCTAATTAATTATGTTATTCTTTATTTTAATATTTTATATTTTAATTTAGTTACATTAGAATAGGTTAACATGTTGATTAATGTGTTTAGTCATCCTGATAATCATTTAAGTAAATAATTTGTGTTTTAAGTAAAAAAATTTTGACTTCCCACCTATACTGTGTAAACCCTTGGGCCTGAAAACCCAGTGTACTTTTATCCCCCAGGGTGAAGCTCAGTTGGTAGCTGCTTCTGTGGGTCTTAGCAAGGTCCCGAGTATGAGTCTCGCCGAGTTCATCCATGTACTGCTTGTTGCATGATTTTCTTTTTTACTTTAGCCCCTTCCCCAAATTAACTGAGGCTTTAGCCTCAACTTTTAAAAGTTTTTAAACATTAATTATATAATTTTATATATTCATATTAATTATTAAGTCACTAAATAATGATTTTAGTCTACCAGTGAGGTAGACAAGAACTAGCGGTGACCTATTAGATCACCGATGCTCTTCATTTATATTTGCTGCTTCTATGTAATTAACTTTTATAGTTATTTTAACTTAAGTCTTTTATAATCTTAATTTAATAATCATTCAGTTCTTAACTTAAGTGTTGTCTAATAAATAATCTCAGTTTATAATTTTAACATTTTAAAGGTTAATAAAAATTCTGTCTTAATTAATGGTGTTTAGCATTATTTTAATTAATTATTTTAAGTATTTTTATTTAGTTTACTTAAGTTTAAATTTTATGTTTAATTTTTTGTGTTTATTTTAAAAGTCACTATTAGTTTTCTATCGGTGACCATTTTACCTTTTGCAGCTTACTGGTAGCTCTCATTTAATTATTTCGGTAACTTTATTTTTATATTGGTATCGGTAACTGATTCTTTTAATTGTAACAGTGACCTGGATTTTTATTTTGTATCAGTGACCCTTGTTTTTGTGCGTAATGGTGAGCTTTTATTTTTAATTTTATTTTTTATCGGTGACTCTGCGCAGTTTCTCCCCTTTATTTTATTTTCTACCGGTAACCCCCACACATCACTGTTAATATCGTATATCAGTGACCTTTTGTTTTAAGTTATCGATAGACTTTCCTCTTATAACGGTGAAGAATAAAAAGGTATTTTTTATATATTTTTCAAGATAAGTGGCTCAAATTTGTGAATAATAGTGGATATGAGGTTTCATTTTATAAGTGATGTGGGTAGAAAAATTGCAAATACTTGAAATATTAATATATAATATGTTTCAAAATCATATGTAATGGATAAAAACTATATTAAATTATTATATAAGGATTATGAGGTATAAATATAATCAACCAATTAATTTTAGATAGGTTTATATGACATTTTAAAATCTATATTTTAGTTCAATCCCCTTGTTATCCCTGTTTAACCTTAATTGCTGTGACAAATATTTCAAAATTTAAGGGCCATGAAAGTAATTTTAAAAAAGAAAATTTGAAAAATAAATGAACGATGATTGATATAATTGAAAAATTACCATGATATTGAGTCAATAAAGTATTTTTAAAATTTTATAATGATTTAAAAATAATTCTTAAACTTTAAATACCATTTAAGGTCATTTTGGGGACAATTCATATTTCATGATTTTAAAGGAAACAAGATATTAATAGAATTCAAATATGAACTCTTTAAATATTAAATATACATTAAATTCTTGGGCCACCATAATTAATCCAAAATATATCACTTTTAATGTTTTTAAACCAATTTTCTTGCTTTTTCTATTGCTTGCACATGTGATGCGTTGGAGTTGAATAAGAGTTCAAGGTAATTATACTATCTGTAAAAAATAAAAAATAAATTCATATCCTAAAAATAATTTATTCATATTAAAAATAACCCTATATACCGATTCATATCTTCTTTTTATCCCTACGAAAACATATTACATATATTAAAATAGAATGACATTTTATAATTTTTCTTAGCATAAAATAATATTACAGTCAAAATCAAAGGAAAGAGGCACCAAAATATAATATTTTTTAATTTATGATTTTTATGATCTAAATTAAATAATACAATGAAATAAATACAACTGTTGGGTGTATTTTGAGACCATATATCATATTTTTAAATATAATTAACCCATTCTACCCATTATTGTGGTTTTGATTTTTTACCTTGGTTACTATTCATTATGATAAAAAATAAAAATGAAATATTTACTAAATTTGAAAATTTTTATTTATAATTTTGATGCCATTTTATTAATTCATATAAGCGGTAAAATTAATTTCAAAATAAACTTATAAAACGCAACAAAAACAATTTTTGGAAAATACTTTTTTCCAGCATAAGAGGAATTTATTCCCAATATTTTCATAGTAAAAACCCTATAAGTATGTATTTTTTTCATTTAATATATAATATAAAATTTAATTAAAATATTTCATCAATAGATATTATTTTAATTTATTAAAATAAAAATACATTATCAATTTAAATACAAGTTTTTCTTAAAATATTTTCTATTTCCATATGATTTTATCTTTATTTATAAGTAATTAATATTAAATTTATGACTATATATGTTCTAACACATAATTAATAAGAAAATTAGTTAAATACTACATCAATTTTTTTTCTATTGGAAAATTTAAAAAATTCATTCCAGGCTTATTTCAATATAGAAAGTTATATTCATCCTACCAAATTAGAAATGTTGTTCTTTAAAATATTAAGATGTACATGGCACAATAGTTTCTTTAAAATGAAAATTTAACATACCATAATTGAGGTTTGGGTGTTACATTATCCCCTCCAAAACATTTATCCTACAAATTTTCATGGACATCACTTGTGAAAAAATGAGGGTAGTTATTTATCAATACTTCTGTAGGTTCCCAATTTTCCTCTTTCATTTTATGATTTCTCCAACATAGATTCACCAATCGAGTCATTTGATTCCAAAAAACTTCTTATCTAGTGTTTTAAATTTGGAAAATATCTTCACAATAAGATAAATTGGGTTCTGATTCTATTTCCTCCATAGTGAGAACATGCATTAGGCCTTGAATTTACTTTCTCAATAATGAGATATGAAACACATAAGGAACTTTAGAGAGGCTTGGTGACCTTTCCAAATGGTAAGAAACAACTCCAATTATTTCTAGAATACCAAAATTTAAAATGTGCAAGGGAATAATTTTTCCTTTCTTACCGATCCTTATAACACCCTTCCATGGATATGCCCTCAAGAAATCATGATCTCCCACTCGAAATTACAAATATTTCCTTCAGTCATTGGTGTACATATTTTGTCTACTTTGAGCTTCCTTGATTTGATTTTTAATAGTATTTACTTTACTAAATGTATCCTCCATGAGATATAGTCTTGAAATTTAATAACCCAGGTAACGATAGAGTAAATTATTTTTCATATTTATTAATAATAATTATATAGTTGTATTAGTTATACAAATATTAAGTAATTTTTAATCAAAAAAGAAATTGTTTTAATTAAAAACTTTTCTTATAAGGTTTTAGTTTAAAGATTAAATTATAAATATTTTAATTTTAATTTTATAAAATGGATATAATATTTGAAATTATCATATAAAAATTTTCTTTGGGTGAAATCTTCAGAAAATATTTATTTTTTAGTGGAAAGTGAAAATACAATTTTTTTAAAAATCTTTTATTTTTAATAAATTAAATAATTTAAGAGTTAAAATATGTTTTAAATATGATATCATGAAACATATATATTATTTAGTAATATTTAACACACCTAATTACTTTTTAATTAACTTTATATTGGTGTTTTAGTATAAGTTTGTTTTTGGGTTTAAAAACTGCTTTTTTAAAAAACTATTTTAAAATGCATAATGTTTATCCATTTAAATTAATTAAAATAATACCTAATGGGGAATGATTTAAATTTAATTTATTAATTTTATATCATTATATATTAATTTATTTTTCTGAAATGATGATTATTATTTTTAATGTTAATATTGAATCATCTTTTTCTAAAAAATACTCTTCTTAAAAACTTGTTGTCTTGTCATTTATATTGGATCAATATTAAATTAAAATTTACCAATTTTGTGAATTTAATTTGGAAAAATATATTACATATTTGTAGTAAAAATAATTTATATTAACTAATATTGAAAATTAATTTTGATCAAATTTATCAGTGAAAACAATTAAAATTAATTATAATTATTAAGGTAAAAACGAGTTTAATTAATGGTTAAACATATAATATAAGGTATGAAAGTGACACAAAACGTTTCAAAAATACATTATATGGACATATTTACACATAATACCTGATATTTTAAAGTTTGGTGTATTATTATTCCTTTTGGTTGGTAAAAAATGGGTTTAGCGAAATTTCTTAAAAAAATTACATGTGTAACACTCACCATACTTATAGAAGGCTATCCACTATTCTCCTCTATTCACACATTAAAAACCAAATTTTTCAGAGAATACCTACCCAAATAACTTATAAAATTACCTCTTATAATCATATAAGATATATTTTGGGCATAAATCCATCCAAGGAATGCCTTTGGTGGAAACCAAAAAGAGTTATAAGAAGAACATACAACGTTCTCCAACGTGTGTTTTTATTTTATTTATTACCACACTAATTAAATTATTATTATAACATAATGATATAATTAAATAAATATATTAATAATACTTATATGTTTCTATATTAAGGGTATTACCTACAACCACAAAAAACTTCCAGCAAACGGGTCACATAATCATCATTCATGTGTACGGAGGACGACCACCTCACAAAACGATGTTATTCGTTTTTCCATTACCACCTATCATGGTCAGGTATGATGATAGAAATAAATTTTATATACCATATTTGTAAAATAATTATACCTATGGAGTAATTATATCATTTATACCCTTTTTATATTTCAACACATAAAGGATATGATAACATTGCTCGTGTGTACGTCGGACTACCGCCTTATGAAGCATTTTGATTCATTTTTTACTAAAAAATTACATAGAAGGTAATAGGGGTAAATATAATAAATATATGTGATATAAATGGAATATTTATCATATTCATGATGTATTTATCATTATGGAAATATAATATATCATTTTCGTTTTACCTTTTCACTCACTAAAAAATGATAACGTTATTCGTGGATTTGTGTACTACCGCCTCCTTGAAGTGTTGTGATTCCATTTATCACCACCAAGTCACAAGAATGATATATATAAGTATATATAATTAAATAATATGGTATTTATGATATTATTATCATTTTAAAAAGTTAAATTTTACTTACCTACTTTCTATAACGATCATTGAGAAATATAAATGTTACACATGTGTATATATGTCCTACCATCTCCATGATCTTAAAATTAGTTCATTTTTTATAACCATATTTAATGTTTAGTTTTAAAATTATAATTTATGTGAAAATATGATAATTATGTTAGGATTATTTATAATATCCTGCCCCTCCTCATTGTCTTAGTATGTGATGGTGGGATGTTACTGGTCCTTAGGTGACATCCCCAAGACGCCAATGGTTGGAAATAAATGCCAAAGGATTCTTAAATAGTTTGGGGATGATTTTACATTTTAAAATAAGACAAAATAAACCAATCATATCATAACCAAACCACCACTATATGATTCAAGATAAAAATTTAATACTACTTAAATTAATATGAACCGACAATAATACGAAACCACAACCAAAAACCATATCAAATTACAATGCGGAAACCAAACCCAAACAAACTCAAAGAATCCAATACAAAAAATCAAAAACTCCCATAAAGATAATATATGAAACTCCATAATACATTCCCCCAAATTATCAAGATTCATCACTAATGAAATGATATAATTTTCCTTTACCTGTGTCGTGATAGACAACATCTCTAAACACAACAAATTTCCTAAATAGGGGTTGAGTATAAAACTTAGTAGGCTTTCCCCAAATGAATTACCTACCCAAAAAACTAAGATATAATTTTTTAGAATATTTATATAAAAAAATTTATTTGAAAAAATTGAAAATAGTTTATCTCAAATCCAAAATAATTTTTAAACAAAAAAAATCCATGGAAAGAAACCAAACAAATCATTCAACCATTTCTCAAATTCATTTGGAATAACCCATTCCATTTTACACAAACACACACCCATACACTAAATCTTGGTGTTACCATTTATAGTGGAACTTAACATCTATACTCCATAACTTTTATAGTGGTACTTCATGACCATTATCCTTCCCATTCAACTCAATCCCAACCATTAAGGCCAAAACAATGTCAAAAAATTGTACCAACCAATTTCAATAAAACAAACCCTTTTATTAAAAACAATTTTACAACAAATTTAAATTAATTTAAACAAAATAACCATTTTAAAATCAACATTTTAAAATCATGAAACCTATTTCACATTCCAAAAAAACAACCAATTTTCACAATTCTATATACCATTACTAAATAGGGTTTCTAACAAGATTTGATATACAATTTCAAAAATAAATTAAATAAATTAAATAAATTTTAAATAAATTATTAATATTATAATAAGAGGATCTAAGAGTGAATCTACCTACCTTGAAAACATAGGAATATGACATAAAAACTTCCACAAACCAGGTTGGAACTCCAAAAACCAACCTTAAATATTGTTCCCTATCAACCAAACAGTAATATCTCATCTTGAACAGCACTATAAAACATAGATATATCCCCCTATGATTAGTTATATGAATTAAATGGAGGGGAGAAGAAGAAATATAAGGACAAAAACTAAGAATAGAGGCTTACTGAGGAATTTGAGCCTCCAACGCACAAATAATCACAAACATATTTCTCCTGGATCAAAAGGAAGGGTCTCTACATATTTTGGGAGGAGTGGAAAATGAGTTAGGGTCAAAATAGTGGTAAATGAGGGTTTAAGTGTCTAATTTTTATTACATATATTATTTAATGAGGTCCACCCATATACATCATGGTTACCCCACTTGGTTTGGAAAACTGTGTGCTAACTATGCTGATTACACTATCTTGAGATACCCTGTCATATGGTTGGTTCGCATGGTTCAACAAACAATGAACCAACCATGATTTTAATTCTATACAAAACATGAATGATTTTATTTGGGTGTCCACATAGTTTAAAAAACAATGAATGAACCATGCATCTGCCTAGTGACACTTGTTCTCCCTAACAGAGTTTCCTGGAGATGTTGCATGGTTTCTACTAACCGTTCTCAAAATGTTCACCTCTAGAAAATCCCCCAAAACATTTAAAAACTCTTCCAAACAACCCCAAACTTAACCAAATTACTTTATATACTTAAAATAAATTAATAAAGGTTTAATTACCTGAAACAAGGGGTGATAAATTATCCCTACCCTTGGTCTCTCATCCCCAGAAAGTTAAAAAACACCATTTTCCTAAATGTTTTTTGGCAATTTATCGACCATTTCTTTCTCCCATTACAATGTTTCATTCTAAATATGACCATGAAACCATAAAACCCACACTAGATCAATGATTTTCCCACATATGAATTTATATTTCTTTTTTATAATCTATACTGACATAGGGACCAACATAGTATTCGGCTCTACATTAATGTGATCCCATTGAATCATATGGTCAGGACTAGGCTAATACTTCCTAAAATGAGATACTAGAAACACATTGTTCAATAAACTGAACATTTTTAGAAAATAAAACCAATATTCCACCTCACTAAACTATTAATGTTTCTCAAAAGGGACTATGTAATAGTGATATAACTTTCTTTTCTTCCCAAAACGATAATGCCAAAGCCTTGGAGAGATTCTGAAGAACGCATGATCACTCTCCTCAAATAAAAAAGACCATCAATGATGATACACACATTATTTTTGATGACTCTAAGCCATATCAATCATTTTCTAGATCCAGAAAATATTCTAAATTTTCTCTTGGACAAGGATTGGTGAAACTAGTGAAATCTCATAGGTTTCCAACCAAAAAAGTGGAGAACAACATGGATGCCAATAAAATGTTTCAAAAGGATCCATCTGTTTTGAGGTCTCATAACTATTGTTATAAGATAACTCAATTAATAGTATGTGATCCTCCCATGAGCCACCAAAATCCATTACACAAGGCCGAAACACGTGTTCCAACATTTATATCATATTTCATATTTTCTGTCTGTCTAAGGATGATATGATGTACTAATAGTCATCTGATCCCCAAGGTATTTATGTAATTATTTACAGAAATGATATGTAAACCTAGGATCTCAGTCTAACACTATTGAAACTACTATTCCATGCCTCTTTACCAATTCTTGGATATAGATTTTTGATAACTCCTCTACTACATGAGATTCATGAATTGTGATGAAATGGGGAAAATTTGTGACCTGATCCAATATCAACCACATGGAATCATGTTTTTGAATCTTCCATGTAAGACCTATTAAAAAATTTGTGGTTATATGCTCCCATTTTCAAATAGGAATATGTAAATACAGAAACATACCCACTAGTCATCGGTTCTCCAACTCAAGCTTCTTATAGGCAGGGAATCTCAAAAAAACAAACTCATCCACCTTTATTTTCATGCCAACCCACTAAAATTTTGCTTTCAATTCCTTACACATTTTTGTATTCCAGGATGAATAGACCATCTCAAATGGTAATAATCATAAAGAAGTTGTTCCTAAAAATCCATAAGTATGACCATACAATATTAAAACCACAAAATTGAACTACCATTGAGATTCTTTCCCTCAATGTTCTCCCCACCACTGAGTTTTCACTGTATTTCAACATATTCTAAATCAAATGTATATTCCTCTATAACTATATCAAACAAATTAAGAGACAAATAAACTGGAAATAAAATTTTAGTACCATATTAGTCTTTTTAATCGAAGTTCATGTCACCTATTACTGACATCAAGTACCACTAATATGAAACCTCTTTTGCAAACCGACTATATGAATTTCTACTCAATGCATTTACCATTGAATTTATTTTACACTATTTATACATCAAGTCAAAGTCAAACATTTTTATATTTTCCATCCATATTCTTTATCTCATTTTCAAATCTCATTGTCAGAAAATGTGTTTCAAACTCTTATGGTTTGTAAACACTATAAATTTCCCACCAAAGAGGTAATGACACCAAGTATTCAAATCATGGACTATAGTAGTTAACTCCAAATATTTTTTTGGGTACTTATTATCATGAAATCATAAACACCATAGTCCATAATCAATAACATAATCTCCCTGCATGAGAATACAAACCAACCCATATCCTCAAGCATCATAACACAACACATAAACCCATCATGATTCCAAAAATAGTAGGATAGATGCTGATGTAAGGTGAACATTAAGGCTTTTAAAAGACTTTTGACATTCATTGTTCCATTAAAATGAAACACTTTTCCTTGTAAAAGCTATCATAGGTGAAGCTAGTCATAAAAAGGCATGAAAAAAATGTCGATAATAACCAGCTAAACCAAGGAAACTGCGCATCTCAAAGAAAATATTTAGTGGTTTCCAAGAGATAACAACTTCTATATTTTATAGATCTATAGAAACTCCCATTTTGTAGATAACATTGATAATTAAATATACATCTTGTATCTAAAAATCACACTTTTATATATTTTCATTCAGACAACGATCCAACAAAATACAAAAAACTATCGCCAAATGTTTCTCATGATCATACCTTGTCCTTGAATACACTAATAAATCATCCACAAACACCACCAAAAAATAATATAGACACCTTTGAAATATAAAATTCCTAAATTCCATAAATACTTTAGGTTCATTCATAAAACTATAAGGTATAACCATATACTCTTAATGGACAAATCTACTCCTAAAATCTATCTTCGAAATATGCTCCATCTGAACCCACAATTGGGGATATCTAAAGTGTAATTAAAGTTTAAAGAAACACTGATATCCCCAAAATTTATTGAATAGATCATCAATTCCTGGAAGTGGATACCAATTCTTTATCAAAACTTGTTTATGTTTATGATAATCTACACAAAGACTTGGATTTCCATCCGCCTTTTTCACAAACAAGACTAGTGAAACCCACAGAGATGAACTAGGCCAAATGAACCCCTTTTTCCAACTCTACCAACTAGACATTCATTTAATTAGTTATATTGGTTCCATCCTATATGAAAAAGGGAAAATAAGACTGGTCCCTATAAGGAGATCAATCATAAAATGATCTTATCTTGTGGGTGGAAACCCATAGATATTATTTAGAACAATATATGGAAACTGATCCACAACTACTGGAAAACCATTACCCATGATATCATCCAATGATTCCAAAATCAAAGATTCCAATTAGAATGATATCATTCTAAATTCCAGTTCCAAAAATCAAACTGCACATACCTTTACATTTTGGTGTCCTCTAAAGAGATGCTCGAGACTATCATTAGTCGTAAAACTAAACCTTTGGGTATAAAAATTGATGATATATTTAAACATTTTCAACCAATCCATACCTAGGATTATTTCATAGAAATCCATTTCAAACACCGACAAGTCCCATATCAATTCATCCCCATAAATAGTTATAAAACATTCTTTTTATATAAAAGATTAACATTATCTTTGACCAAGAGGGGTTTGAAGTTTCAAAATATAAGGGATCATCTAAACTTAAAATACCAAAAGTTAAATAACATGAGAAGAAATAAATAAATGGGATGAAATCATATCAGAAAAATCTTACATATGAGAAAAATTGAAAATCATAACTCTCACTATTGATGGTCTGGATTGGTCATCCACAATCACTTGATTCTCTCCACACAACTTTTTACATGAATAACTTTGTTCTTTATTTCCCTATTGAGATTTCACTTGTTGAGGAGTCATGGTATTTCTAGAATCACCATGTATAGCTCAGTTCTTATATAGAGAATTATGCTTATTCCCTCATCCTGTCAAATCATATGATGTTTGGGACACATGATATGTGTCCTAAGAACCTAACCTTGGATCATAGTGATGAAAGAACCAAATATTCCCCATCTAGTGAAATTGTGTAATTCTCTAGGTGGTGTTGTGAAATCTAACTTCATGTTTTCAAACAAACCACATTTAAAACATCTAGGTTTACTCTTTGGTTTAGGAGGAAGATTAACTGATCCAACTATCTATTTTTTGAGTTATTTCACTACCTAGTAAATAGGTATCCCTCTTACACTTATTCCCATAATTTAGGTTCCCACCATTTCCCATATGTATCAACATGATTCCTACACCAGTACTGCCAAATATTTCCCTTATTTCCACCATTTCTATATTAACCATATCATATAATCCATTATAAAAAGAATAAAAATATTCAATAAAATATCTTGATTCATCCTTGATTAAAAAATCCATGCCTTTAAGGATGCACTTGCAGAAACATCGGGTGAAAAGTGGGTAGAATTAAAAAATTTAGCCACATATAACTGAGAGATTTTCCTACTTCAATCTAAAAAATGTTTTCATTCTAGAAATCCTAAACATATGAGGTTAGACTTATTTTTTCAACGATTCTTCAAAATCCCCATTCAGTTACACGGTCTAATTTATCATGAACTACTAAATACCACCACTATTATGAATGATCTTTTAACATGTAAATTTCCAACTTGACTTTTATTTATTTTGGTGTGCCAAAGAAATAAAATATTCGATTCATCCTATTCTTCCCCACCCCTACTTTCTTTAGTTCTGAATTACCCTGAATGATGGGTGAATTATACTTCTATAATTGAACATAATTATCCAATTTTCTTGGTTCATCCCTTAGGTTCCATATATCTACATATTTAAATGTTTTGACAATACTATGAACCATATTTTGGTTCACTCGTGACTCAGGTGAAACCATGTTCTCAGCAGTCTCTTACAGTTCTACAATTCCTTCTGATTACCATTTTCTATAACAAAAAAAATTCCATTTAGTATCAATATATATCAAATGAAGTCTTAACAATTTTAAATTTACCATATCACACATATCATAATCATTCTTTCTAAATTTTATAATTTTTCTACTTTCAAACCATTTTTGAGAACTACACCATGCTTTTGAAAATAAAACTATTTTCAAAATACTACTACCATGGATTTTTAGAATCTCACATTTGAAAAAATTTAAACACATTTAAAAAATCAATTATTTTTCACTAAATCATGTTCCATTAATCAAAATGAAATGTTAAATCTTGTGGGAATTCATTTTCCACAATGCATGTCATGCTCTTCTTATTGGCTAAACCCATGACAATGAGATTATAACTCCTATAAGTTTCTCAAAACACTCATTTACCTAAACTCCCTAGTAACTTGAGGTTCAACATAAATAGGATAGCTACACCTTTATTTATCTGTATTTCAAGTTTTGAAAATCCTACTCCTTGATAACATCACAACTCTAGGACTAATCAACAATTATTTTCTAACTCCAAGACCAATATACCAATACCATTTGTACCAAAATGAAATATAGATTCGACAAGATAAATACCATTGTATCATCCTACCCCTCCTCATTGGCTTGATAAGTGACAATGGGATGTTACTGGGCCAGAGGTGACATCCCCATGACACCAAAGTATAAAAATAAATACCAAGGTCTTCATAAAAAATTAGGGGATAAATTTCCCTTTAAAAATAAAAACACCAAACCAAGCATAGAATAACCAAACCACCACTGTATGATGGATGATAACAATGTAATACAACTTTAAGTAATACCAAATGAAAAAATACCAAACTATAACCAAAACCATATCAAAGTACAATGAGGTAACAAAACCCAATAAAACTCAAAGACTCAAAGACACCAACTCAGCAACTCCCAACAATTTCAAATCTCCAACTCCACAATCCTTTCCCCAAAGTATTATAATGAATCACTAAATAAATGTGATACTTTTACTTTAACTTTGTGTAGATAGAAAACATTTTCAAATAAAAAAAAAGTTCTCAAGAAGGGGGTGAGTATAAAATTCACTAGGTTTTCCTCAAATGGATCTCCAACTCACACCACTAAGATATAACATGTTAACACATTTATAAAAAAACAATTTATATAAAAATTTGAAAATTGTTTATCTCAAAGACAAAATCATTTCTAAATAAAATAATTTCTAGGGAAAGAAACCAAAAAAGTCATTCAACCATTTCTCAAATTCATTTGGCACGACCCATTCTATTACACACAACTACACACCCACACACTCAAGATTGGTGTCACTATTTATGCTAGAACTTTTCATCCATACTCTATCCCTTTGACGGTGGTACTTCATGACACTTATTAAAGCCATTCATATCACACCAAACCATTAATGACAAATCCATGCCAACCAATTATGCAAAAAATTTCAATAAAACAAACCCTTTTATTGAAAACACATTTGCAACCAATTTCCATGCATTAAAACCAAACACCCATTTTAAAATCATGAAACCAATTGCTCTTTCCAAAAAGACAACCATCCCACAAACCATCACTAAAGAGGGTTTCCAACATGCTTTGCATAAATGTTTTTCAAATAAATTCAATTAATTCAATAAATTTGAAATCAATCCATTAAGTTATAATAAGAGGGGTCGAGAGTGAAATAACCTACCTCACAAACTTAGGTGAACATGAATAACGAAACAAAACTTTAACAAATAGTGTTAAAAATCTAAAATCCATCATAGATCTTGTTCCCTATTACCCAAAAAATCATATCTAATAATTTTTGTCATCAAGAAACATAGATATATCTCTAATGTACTATATTTATAAATCCAAGGGAGGTAAGAAGAAGAGATCTAAGGAAAACAACCAAAAATGAAAACTTATCTTGGAATTTGGGCCTCCAATGCTTAAAGAATCACCAACAGATTTCTCTCAGATCCAGGGGAAGGGTATTCATAGCAGTTATAAGGAGAGGAAAATGAGTTAGGGGAAAACTAGGAAAAAATTAGGGGTTATAGTTATAATTTTGATTATATAAAAAATTCAAGGAGGTTCACCTGTACGCAAATTGGTTATCTATAATGGTTTGGAAAACCATACACCAACCATTCGGGTCTATTATCTTAAGCCACCCCATCACATGGTTGGTTCAGAAGATTAGACAAACCATGCACCAAATGTGAATTTCCCTCTATCCACAATATTCATGGTTTCACCTAGGTGGCCACACGGTTTGAAAAACCATGTGCTAACCATGATCCTACTTAGTGACCCTTGTTCTCCCTTCAATGATTTCCTATAGGTGTTTCATGATTTCTACAAACCGTTTTCAAGCCATGAACCTTCTGAAAATCCCCAAAAAACATGTCAAAACTCCATTAAACCTACCCAAAATTAATCCAATTAATATATATACATAAAATACATAAATAAAGGGTTAATTGCCTAAAAATAGGGGTAATACATTATTATTCTGGAGTTTTTAAAATAACATACTCTCTGACCATATTCAACTTACCAAATTCATTTCTGGCACATAATTGAATATGGTCATAACATACAAATTAAACATAAATAATTAAGTAATTATATAAAACTTCTTAATAAGTGAAATAAAAGTAATAATAATCTTGAAATAGATTCTCATGCAAGTAAATAATTAACATAAGTTTATTATTCAGGAAGGTAAAGGCACACATGGTAAGTTAGACTCAAGGTAAAGGACTTCATCTCAATTTCATTTCATTGAGGTATATCTTGATGTTATACACCTTTATTATTTTATAAGGTATATATAAAACCGATTTGACATGTTATATCATGAATTTATATATTATCATGGTATTAAATGTTTTTAATGTTATTATTTCATGGGCATTATAATTTAAATATTTTCAAAGTGATACGGCAATTTTCTTATAAATATGTCCTCTTTTTAATTTCTTTTTTCAAACTCTATTTCTCTTTATTTTCCATGTTTTAAAATGTTTTTTGAAAATTTTTATTTGGACATGTAATATTTATAAAGTTAATTTAAGTATTTTTTACTTTATTTTAATTTTTTTAAAAAGTAATATTTTTACATGTTTAAATGGAATAAAAAAAATGGATTTTTATGCCTCCAGGACTATTATTTAATTTCTAGATTCCATTTAAAGATGACCTGTTTTCTTAAATAAAGAACCCACTTTTAATTTTTTTTGGGAATTTTGGAATTAAAAATGTGTTTTAAAATAAAGTTGTATTTTTACATTTGAAAGTAATTTTTATATGAGTTTAAAATAAGTTTTCAAATGATGAAATTTTTTATTCATGTTGTGGTTAATAGAAATTATATATGACGGGTAAACACAAATAGAGATGCATGGGAACATTATAACTTAAATGATGGGTGTTCCCAGATAGCACTCCAATGCATTGGGTAATGATTATGTTATCCATATAATTATATTAGAAGTTGTCTGTATGGTTATTCCAAATTTTAAGGGTTCTGTAAGTGTTATATGAGATGATTTTCCAATGTACCTACATGAACTTTCTATTCCTTATAATAATTTTTTATATAAATTATTTTTTTGAAAGGTAAAACAAATTATATTTTTAAAGGAATTATATTTCCCTTTATGGGTAAAATTTAATATTTTTAAGAAAATGTTTTTCATGGGTTTTCATGTTTTTCATTGGATTAACATTTTTCTTATTTTTATGTCATTTACAAAGATTTTGGTGCTCATACCATGATTTTAAAATGTTTTTAACCAGATTTAAGGATGGGTTTCGGAAATTAAGAGATCAATTGAAAGTCTTAAAGATTTTTTATGAAAATAAATCATGTTTTTTATTAAAAAAATTATATGGTAGGAAAATGGATACTGAATGGAAGTTTCCACTCCGTATTATATGGGTTTCTTATTCATGAGTTATGACCTAATTCTCTACAAATATAAACCAAAAAAGATCTTGAAAGTTAAATAATTTAAAATTATGGATTGAAACTCAGGATTATGTAATTATTAAGTCTGATTCCTTATAGTTGGTATCTAAGGTCAATTTTGATAACTTTAAAGGTTATAATATTGATAATATGTTTCCCTTGAAATATTTTACCTTATGGTAAAGTTATAAAGACATATAACTTGAATATTACCATGTTTCTTCATCCAAAATGTGTATCTTTAGAATGGTTTAACATATAAGAAGTAAGGAATGTATAGTGGGAAGGCACTGAGATGAAAATATCCTTCCAAATCCGCATCTTGAGATGGTTGGAAATGGAACAGAGTATTTTTCTATATATATGAATCATTTGAAATAGGCTATAAATGGTGGTGGTATCCATGCCAGAGAGGAAACAAATATACCATGAAGAAACATTTATATAGTGGATAATTTTATGAGGAAACAACCCCCATATTTTAATAGATAATTAGACCTATGGTGTTCGACGGATGGATCAATGCTTTAGAGAAGATATTTTATGTCATGGAATATTTGGAACATCAACAGTTAACTCTTTTTGTTTATAATTTTGAAGTTGAAGTTAATCGATGGTGGTATTTGGTTAAGAATACTAGAGAAAAATATGATCCTGATGCCACAAAATAGAAAATATTTAAGGACCATTTTCTTGAAAAATATTTCCCTAAGGTTATTCGATGCTAAATGGAAAAAATTCCTATAATTTAGGAAAAAAGATGAATATTCCATAACTGAATCTGAAGAAAACTTCCCAAGATTTTATAGGTATGTTCTATATTTTATTTGAAACACTGATTGAAAAATTAATAGGCTTTACTCCAGATTGAAACCAAATATAAAAAAAATATTTTTTCTGCATAAGGATTTAAAATTTATTAGAAAGTTGTTCACTATACTAAAAAGGTTGAGATGGAGGTTTCTAACTCTTATATACCTCATGATGATGAATGTAAGAAGCAGTTAGGATGGTGGGAAATTGAGAAACATACATGAAAAAAATTAGGAGGTAAGAAAATTAAGTTCCCATATTGTGGTAAGTGTGGTAAAAGGAACCCCAGAGAATATCTTAGGAAGTAAGGTATGTGTTACCGATATGAAAATGTTGGCCCCATGGCTCATGAATGCAAGGAAAAAAAATCCTAAAGAATTAAATAATTGGGTAACTGATAGCCATCCAATGTTAATATGTTTTTTTTGTAATTAGTTAGTTCATTATTATAATTCATGTATGAAATTAGTAGAACAAGATAAAATTCTTCACGATCGAAAATTGAAAGGTGCATCGAGGTCATTTTGCACTACTAAAACTAATCTTGGGCCATCAAATGAAGTGGTGATTGGTATGTTACTTGTGTATTAAAATTATTCTAGTACCCTGTATGACTCTAGATATTCACATTCTTTCATTTATGATAAATTTTCATGTTAATTGGTAATATCACCTAATGAGTTTAAGATAGAAATTTTGATGAAAACTCTGGGTGGAAGTATTAAAGGAAATAATATTTAAATAATCTTCATAATATTATCAGTGGGGATCGTCTTTCCTGCAAATCTTATTGAACTATACATTAAGAGTTTTATATCATTCTGGGTGTTTATTAGATTTCATTTTATTATGATATGATATATTATAGAGCTAATAATGTTATGTTCAATTATTTCATGGCTTTGATAAAATACTAAGAAACTGAGAAATTTAGTAGAGATAATAGTGAAAGTTACCTAGATCATATAGTTTAAAACAAATAAACTGTTCAAATTAGTGTTGTGCCAGTAGTAAATGAATACTTGTATGTTTTTCTAGATGATTTTCCTTGGGTTATTATTGTTCAAGAGGTTGAGTTTGATTTTGAAATAGTACCTGATGTTAATCTTATTTATAAACCCCATTTTCAAATGGATCAAGCAGAACTTTTATAATTGAAAAATAAATTGAATTATTTATTAGTTAAAGGTTTCATCTGAATTAGAACTTCACCATGGGGTGATCCTATCTTGTTTGTTAAAATGGATGATGGTTTGATGAATCAATTCATTTATTATAGATCCTTGAATAACATAACTATTAAGAACAAGTATCCTTTGCCACATATCAATGATTTTTTTGATCAACTTTAGGGATCATAGTATTTTGCAAAGATTGACTTGATGTTGGGGTACCATCAGTTGAATGTAAAGGAAGAAAAAATTCTAAAGAATTCGTTTCATACTAGATATAGGAATTATGAGTCAGTGGTTATTCCATTTGGGTTATCTAATGAACCTTCTCTATTTATGGGACTTATGAATATAATTTTTCATGATTTATTAGACAAGTTTTTGGTTGTTTTTATTGATGACCTATTGGTATATTATAAAAGTTAGGAGGAACATGAATGGAATATAAGGATTGTTTTTCATACCTTAATAGAATAGAAACTATTTGGGAAATTTATAAATTCTGAATTTTTGTTGAAAGAAATTTCATTCCATGGTCATATTGTTTCCAAAGATGGATTAACTATTGAACCTTCTATAAAGAATTGTTAAAGAATAAAAAATACACCCAAATATCATAGAGATTAATATTTTTCTTGGATTATCAGTTTATTACTAGTGTTTCATTGTAAAATTTTCTCATTTTTCTAGCCCAATGAATAAGTTAACTAAAAAATGAGTTAAGTTCAACTGGACAAAAGAATGCGATGATTATTTTTGCAAAATAAAAATAATATTGGAGGATGCTCTATTTTTATCATTTCCTTCTAGAAATAGAGAAGTTTTAACTTATATTGATGCTTCCTTTAAATAAATTGATTGAATAGTAATGCAGAATAATTAGGTAATTTCTTATGATTTACGTCAATTGAAACCACATATAATAAACTACCCTATGCGTGATTTGGAATTAGTTGTTGTGATTTTTGATTTAAAATTTTTGAGACATCACTTGTATGGGGTAATGACTGAAATATATAATGGTATTTTTTTAAAGTATATATTCACATCGAAATAATTGAACATGAGATAGAGAAGATGGCTAGAACTGATCAAGGATTATGATTGCATGATTTATTACCATCCTTGAAAACAAAAAATATTGGTTGATTATTTGAGTCAAAATATTAATGTCACATTAACCTTGTTACATTTGGAACATGAAATTTTGGTTAATGATTTGATGATTTTTTTCTGAGATGTTATGGATAAATGGAAATCCACTAATTTGTTTTAGGTTTCATCACAATCGACTTTCTCATAAATAATTAATAGAGATCATAAGGAGGATCAATATTTATAGGAAAAGGTAGAATCCATTAATAAGGATATGTTTCCTGATTTAAATATCTATGAATAATGTGTTTTAAAATTTGGAAAAATATTATTTGTGCTTTGGGATTCTCAATTGAGGAAAGAGTTATTAAGTGATACTAATAATTCTATATTTTCTGTTTATCTAGGTACTATCAAGATATAAATATACCTTTAGAAGTATTGGTATTGAGATGAAATAAAAATTTATATTTCTAAAATTACCATGAATTATTTTTACTTCTAAGTATGTTAATATAGAAAAAAATTACCAAAGGGGATGATTCAACCTTTTCTAGTGCAGGAGTGGAAATGGAAGAATATATCAATGGATTTCATGGTAGGATTTACAAAGACCTCTCAAGGTAATAATTCTATTTGGGTTATTATTGATCAATTAACTAAATTTTCACATATTAGATATAAAATATATTTAGATCATCTTTATTGACTGTATCTAATGGATATAGTAAGTTACATGGAGTGCTTCTACCCATTGTATTAGATCATGATCCTAGACCATAAATTATATGATTCATATTTGTTCAATGAATTACCAGGGAAGTTGGGGTCAAAATATTTATTTGGTTAATTTTTCTTATAATAATAATTTTAATTTCATTATATATATGGACATATTTGAAGAATTATACAGAATGTGGTGCCGAACACTAGTATTTTGGGATGATGTAGGAGTAAGAAAGTTTATGGGACCATATCTGGTAGAGGGAAAAAATAGAAATTTCAGTTGATTTAGTAATATATGAGGATAGATCAGAGCAGACACAAAAGTTATATAGATAATTTGAGGAAAGATCACTCTTCCGAGGTATGTGATCATGTGTTTTTCAAATTTTATCCATGGAAAAGTTAATATGTTTTTTCAATAAGGGAACTTTTATTCCATGGTTACCATATGAAATCCTAGGTAATGTTGGATTAGTTTCTTACCGAGTGGACTTACCTCAAAGTTTATCTCAGGTACCAATGTATTTCATGTTTCAATGTTAAGGAAATATGTGTCGAGTTCATCTCCTGTTTTGAGCCCTGATGTAGTAAAGTTGGAAAAGAATATTTCATATAAGGAATAGTAAATTTAGATTATTGAATGTAGTGGGTAAGGTTTTTGGAATAAGGTGATTCACCAGGTTATGGTTTTATGAAAAAACTGTATGGTTGAAGAGGCAAGAGGGGAATATGAAAATTCTATGTGGGATAGATATCCCCACCTATTTAATAAGTGAATAAAATTACAAGGACATACATTATAAAAGAGGGAAGGATTTACTTAACCAGATAATTATATATTAAATAATTTTCCAAATTTATTAGTATGAATTTGATAGTTATATTTGTTAAAAAAATATTATTTTTTTTAATTGAAAAGAAAGTTGTTTTAGTGAAACACTTTTCTTACAAGGTTTTATTTTAAATAAAAATTTATAAATTCCATAATTTTAATTTGATAAAATTTATATCATTTTTATATTATAATATATTAATTTAATTTGGGTTAAATTTTGGGATTTTGTTAGAAAATATTATTTTTTAGTGAATAGTGAAAAATACAAATTTTTTATAATGTATTTTATTTTTAATAAATTAAGTAATTTAGGAGTCAAAATATGTTTTGAATATGACTTAAAGTAACATAATTATTATTTAATTATTTTAATCTACTTAATTACTTTTTAATCAACTTTATATTGGGTTTTTAGTATAAGTTTTTTTGGGTAAAAAAACGGGATTTCAAAAAACTTTTTTAAAATGCAGAATGTTTCACCATATTAATTATTTTAAATAATACCTAATTGTTAGTGTTTTAAATGAAATTTATATATTTTATATAATTAAATATTAATTTATTTTTATTTAATGATTATTATTTGTCTTATAGTTAATATAGAACCATATTTTTTCTTAAAAAATACTCTTCTTAAAAACCAGTCGTCTCACCGCATCTATGGGATTAATATTAAATTAAATTTTCACACTTTTGTGAAATAAAATTGAAAAAATAGACTCCATATTTGTAATAAGAATAATATATATTATCTTATAGGTTTAACCTAGTTTTTTTCAAAGTGATTAGTGAAAATAATTAAAATTAATTACATATATTACGGTAAAAATGAGTTTACTTAGTGGTTAAACATAGAATATAAGGTGTAAAAGTGACACAAAACTTTTAAAAACTCATTTTATAGCCATATTTTGACCTCATTTATTATATTTTCTAGTTTTTTTCATTTTTGTATCCTTGTGGAAGGTAAAAATGTGGGTTTAACTAACTTTATTAAAAACAATTACAAGTGTGGCACTCACCTCACATATAAAAGGCCTCCCACTCTACTGTATTAACACCTTAAAAAGAAACTAGTTAAGATAATAAATATTAAAATAAAATCTCCAATTCAATACTCTCATCATATAATCCATATTTTGTGAATAAATACAACCAATAATTGCATTTGGTTCAAACTAAAAAGAGTTACTTGAAGAAGAGGTAACATTCTCCAAAGAGCAATTTTATTTTCCTTCTTCCTCCAACCCATTTAATTATTATTATACTGTGAAGATATAACATCCTTAGTGTCATAAATATACTAATATTTTGTTAATTTAAGGTTATTACCTACAATCAAACACACTTTTATCAAATGGGTTATGTAATCATCATTGATGTGTACGACACCTCGTGAAACGATGCCATTTGTTTTTCTATTACCACCTATCATGATTGGGTATTATCAAACATATAAAGTTTATATATGATATTTATAACATAATTATTTCTCTATAATCATCATATCATATATAAATTTTTTATATTCTAATATGTAATGGATACAATAACGTTGATCATGTGTACGACGGACTACAACCTCGTAAAGTGATGTAATTTATTTTTCACTAATGTGTTACATGGAAGATAATAAGTGAAAATAAAATAAATAGATGTGGTATGAATTAAATATTTATTATATTAATTAAATATTTATCATTATGAAAATATAATATATCATTTTCTTTGTACCTTTTCAATCACTAAAAAAATGATAACGTCCTTCGTGGTTGTCTGGACTACCGTCTCCTCAAAGAGATGTGATTCACTTATTCACCACCACATCACAATAATGATATATATAAATATAGAAAATTAAATAATATTTTATTTTTGATATTGTGATCATTATTTGAAGATAAATTTTACTAACCTTATTTTTATAATGATCATTTAAAAATGGAAACGTTACTCATGCGTACGTATGGCCTACCGCCTCATTGATTGAGATGCTAGTCTATTTTTTATAATAATTTTAACAGCCATATTTTATTATTGGTTTTAAAAGTATAATTGATATAAAAATATTATAATTATTTTATTTTTATTAATTTTTATTTGTTTAAATAATGTCTTCTTTAACCATAGTCAACCTTCCAAAGTCATTTTCGACACATAAGAATAATATAGTAAAAAAATCTTACTTAAAATTTATTAATTAAGTAATTATATATAAATTGTAAAAAAGTGAAATAAGATAAATAATAAAATTAAAAAATATTCTCAATAAATTAAATTATTAACTTATGTTTATTATTCATGAAGATAAAGACACATGTGACAATTCAGACTCAAGGTAATGAACTTCATCATAATTTCCTTTAGTTGAGGTATATCTTGATGTTATGCACATTTATAATTTTATAAGGTGTATATATAGACTCTTTGACATGTTATTTCCGGAATTTATCTATTATTGTTATATTTAATGTTTTGTTTAATGTTATTATTTCAATGGTTTTATGATTTAAATATTTCTAAAAATGATAAGAGAATTTTCTTTTAAATAAATAATCTTTTAATGTTTTTCTTCAAACTCCATTTATATTTCGTGTCCATGTTTTAAAATGATTTTATATTTTTTTATATGGACGTAAAATATTTATAATTTTAATTTATATCTCTTTTACTTTATTTTAAATACTTTGAAAAGGAGTCTTTTTACATGTTTTATATGGAACAATGACAATGAATTTTCCTGATTTCATGACTGTTATTTCATTTCTAGCTTCAATTGAAAGATTACATGTTTTATTAAATAAAAATCACTACTTTACTTTTTGTTTATTTTGGTATTGAAAATGATTTTTTAAATAAAGGGGTATTTTTATATCTAAAAGTGATCTTGTTATGAGTTAAACTAGTTTTTCAAATGATGAAATGTTTTATTCATGTTATGGTTCTTGGACATTATATATGATGGGTGAGCCTTGATTTCCCTGGGTGAGCTTATTATAGCATAAAATAAGGGTGTTCCTACATATAAATATAATTCATTGGGTAATTATTATGTTATTCTGAGAATTATTTTGGAATTTGGCCATATGGTTTTTCAAATTTATAGGGGTTCTGTAAGGGTTATATGAGATGATGCCCCAAGGTATCTACATGAATGTTTTATGATTTCTATTGAGTTTTTTAAAAATAATTTATTTTAGAAAGATGAAATAAATTATCTTTTTAAAGGAATGATATTTCCCTTCATGGATAAAATTTTATGTTTTCAAGAAAATTGTTTTCATGGGTTTTCATATTTTTTACTAGACTAATGATTTTCTTCTTTTTATGTCCCTTTCTGAGATTTTTATGCCAATACAATTTTAAAATATTTTTCATAGTATTTGAGGATGGGAAAGGGAATGGAAGAGAACAATTTGATTGTTTTCAATATTTATCATGAAAATAATAAATCTTTTGTCTTAAAAGTTTTATATGGAGGAAAAATGGATACTAATCGTAACTGTCTACACTGTATTATATGGTTTTATTATTTATGATTTATCACTTTATTCTATAAAACTATAAACCTTAAAAGATACTCAAATTGAGAGAAAGTAAAATTATGGATGTTAACTTAGTGTTATGTAATATTTATGTTTGGTTACTTATATATAAACTTTATTTCACCAACTTTATCCCAATAGGTTAGAGTACAACACATCTTTCCATAAAATAGTTCATACTACTCTATTCGATTTCTTTAATGAATGCTATTATTATATTAAAATTACACCAAAATTAAATAACGATACCACATACCTTGAAATTCAATTTATAATGAACTCAACATATCTTATAATACATGAATAGTCCTTTCATAGTGCCCATCCGTTTGTTATATAGTCTAAAATTTCCCACTACATATTATACCACTAAATATATTGTGGGAAATCCCAATACAAATTGGTGATAAAAAGGTGTATAGATAAATTTAATATATGAGAATCATCTAATAATTTTTTTATCCTAGGCATGAATGGAACACATAACCTCTTTCTAAATTTCAATATGCCATCTTTATAGATAAAGTCTACTAAATTCCCATCATTTAAGGATTTGATTTTCATTTGAATATTCCTATCAACAAGTTGTAATTTTTTTTTATCTTGTAAGGATGGTTTGGAAATAAATTGGAATAGATAAGATGTTTCCCCTTCCTTATAGATTCCTATATCTGAATTTACTAAATCCATGAATATAAGATTTTTTTCAATCCTCATTTTAGTCAAAACTTTATATTTTTTCCCACTAAACGAATAAAAAACCTTTTTTGACTTCATATGATGGTAGTTTATCAAGAAATCATAATCCTTGGTTATTTCTAGGCATCATCTGGGCCTCATTCTAAGATCTTTCGGTGAGAATATGTATTTTAATCTTTTTTGATCCATATATAGTCAAATATTTCACCACAAAGGTAATGCCTCCCTATCTTCAATAAAAATTTTACGATTTAAAATTCAATATCATGGTTTGAATAATTATATTCATGGATCATTATCAACAATTATTCATAGGTGAAAACTATATCATTCTACATAAGGACACATACAAGTTATTTATTTGATGCATATATATATATATCATATCCCTTCCTTATGGTAATGTTAAAATTGTTTCATTGACCAATATCCTATTTAGTTTTTATATTTTTTATTTTTCTAATTATATGAACTTAACCCCTTTATATGTCAACTTGGATAATGGGTTACCTAATAAGAATTTTTTTTAACAAATCATCGATATTAACCTTATAATCTAGGGAAACTATGTACCTTAGTTATATTTTTTGGTGTTTTCCATTCCCTCATTTCATTTTTTATTGAAGGATCAATTGATATGAAAACCTTAGAGATAATATGAAGAACAAAATAAACTTCATAATGAAATAATTCACAATTTCGAAATTTTACATATAACTCTTTTTTCATAGAGTCTTAATAATGATTTAAAAATGACTTTTTTTCTCATCATAACTTTTAGAGTATACAATGATATCATCAATAAATTCCACAATTAAATTATAAAGATAATTATTGAATACTATATTCATCAGATACATAAAAATAGATTATGAATTATCAAATCGAAAGTTTATTACAATAAATTCATAATTTTCATACCTCATATTAAATTCCATATTTGTAACCTCTTCCTAATTTACACATATTTGATGATACCTAGAATGAAGATAAATATTTGATTCATATTGTTCTCCTTGAAGTTTATTTAATAATTAATCAATTTGGGGATGAGAATAATTAATCTTTATTGTAATATAATTTATTTCCTTTTAATTGATTCATAACCAAATTAACCCATCTTTCTTCTAAATAAAAATATTAGAGGATCCCCATATAGAAACACTAGAGCATATAAATCCTTTATCACACAAATCATGTAGTTATTTCTTTATTTAAACCAATTATACCATTTACATCCTATAAGGAATCTTATATATAGGTTTTTTTTATCAGTTATGATATTAATAGATTTATCAAATTCACACTCAGGTGTATGTCCTGGTAGATCTTCCGGAAACACATCAATATATTCCTTTATAATAGGTATACACTCTATTTTAAGGATACATTTAACTTTCATAGGCTGTTTCTATTCTTCTTCTCTAAGAATTTATTTAAGGATATGTACTATAATTGGATCCATAATCAGATTATATGATAAAGTCTCCCCTATAAATTCAAGGGATTCCACATCTCCTTCACAAATCACAATATAATTCTCTTGGAAATAAAATTTTGCATTATAATTTGAAATCACATCAACAACAAGAATTATATTAAAGTAAAATATAGATTTAATAAATGGTTTTACAAATAAGGTATGCTTATGAATCATAATGGGAACAAATTAACATATCCTTTTTGAAATATGATTCCCACTAGGTGTTTTGATTGATAATTCTATTCTTATATTTCTAAGGTATGATTCAATATTATTAGTAAACATGAATATATAAAATAATTTGAAGATGAAAAATAAAATAATGTATCATATAATTTTGAGTTTATGATCAATTTACATAATAACACATCTTTTTTAATTTCATACATAGATGTAATAATCATATATTCTTTTCCCTCTCCCATTGGCCTCTTCTACAGATGGTTTCCTTGATTCTTGGGACATTGGTTTAAATAATGATCCATATATTTATAGAATAAGCATTAGATATCAATGAAATATTTCTTTCCATTGAATTTAATATCCTTATAACCCTTTTATCCAAATTAAAAAGACACTCTTATTCCCATTAATCAAGTACCTAGGTGTTTTTTTCACAATTATCACATATTGAAAATCCAATCTTCCCTTTTTCTTATTTGACATATTTATTTTCACATGTTTCTTATCCAATATCTTCTTTTCTTAATTTACCTTGAAGATATAAAATATATAATTTTTTATCAATTTTTATGGCACTTGATACTATATAATAATATTATGAAAATATTTGAGAAACCAGTTCCCTTTAGATACTCTGTTTAATCCCATTAAATAAAAGGTTAGTCTTGATTTCCAGATTATGTATGTTGTACACAACATTACTGGACAATATTGTAAATTTATCCTCTTAATATAAAATAATTTCTTATTTCCTCTACTTTAAATTGAGGAACTTACTCTCAATTTAATCTCATTTATCTCAAGGAATGTTTTTTTGAATAATATCACATTAAAAGTTATCCATTGTATGCAACCTATTTATTCTTCCTCTATAGTATTATGGAATAGTGACCACCATTGATTGACATCTCATTTTGGGCAATACACTACCAAAAAAACATTTTTAATTTATTTATTTCCCAAGAAAAGAAATATATTTTTGAGGGAATTAATCCATTATTCTGTTAACAATAGATTAATTGTTTCATTAAAATATAGAGTCTTCTATCACATGATTCAATTTAACATAGATGAATCATGTTATGGAATAATAGGTTAATAAATATGAGAAAGTTTATTAATCATAACCTGAGTTCGCTTCCCTAATTTGGACATGATTTGATTAGATCCAACCCCTGATGTATTGGATTAGATAAAAGGAAAATCACTAAATTGAATATAGGTGTTTATTACCTTCTTTCCGCTAGATTCTAAAACTAAAAAATATCACACACAATGTTATCTCATAATCATCATGATTATTGATCCATAAAATAATAATCCCTATGATGGTAAAAGTTATCAAATACCATAATGGATTATTATAATTATCATGTTAGCTATGTTCATTTAAAATATACTTCCCAAGGTTCCCACTAAAATTAATTTGATACAAATAGTAACAACCCAGAATCTAGAAACCCATAGCTAATTATTGATTTATTACATTGGTAAAAGATACAGTAGACCACATCACCTAGGATAAACCAGTTTAGAAGTCATGGAATCTAAATATATACATGTTTTTTATATTACATTGAAAATATAAAAACATAGAATAAGAAACATTCTTGCACACTTAAAATTATTCAAAGAATACTTCTTTATATCCTGGGTAAACGAAAATAAATAAAGGGTAAGATAAGATGCTCATAAAGTGTTACATACAATAGAATTTTTCATGAGTAAATAAAGAATACTCAATATGGAAGGGATGATAAAGAAAAGACATTCTATTAAATCAATAACTGGAGCTCAAATTATTTCCATGGATAATATCAGCATAAAAATAGCATGGATAGCGGAAAAAAAATTATCAATAAAATAAATGCATAAATCTAGACATTCATGATCTTATAATCAATTCCTCGAACAATATATCATGAAACTTAACATCAAGTCCTTGGACAAGACATTTTTAATAAATGGTTAGGTATAAACCAAATAACCATATAATGTGGCATGACTTCTATTTTTTCTTATGAGACCCATAAATTCATCAGGGTCTATATATTACTAGAGCCCACCCATTACTTTAATTCATTCCTCATATATTGAATGATCTATATGATTCATTTCAAAAATTTATTATTAATCAACAATTATCCATATTGAATCAAGAATATGTAATATATTTTTTCCCAAAAAAATGAAATAACATTCCCAATATTCTTCATTCAACTAATACCATATATAGAAATGGTATACGATTAAGACAACACCAAAGTAGTGGAAATAAAACCATATAAATCCACGAAACTTATAATATCAATATGGAAGAGAAAATAATTTCTAAGGGAATGAGATCATATGAAAGTTAATGACTAAAAATCATAAATTAGTACATGATAAAAGAATACCATCAAGTCATCATGAATGAATATTTTTTTAGTAAATCCAAGCTTTTTTAAAATATAAATGAATATGGAAGCTTAAATTTAAAAATAAATTAATTATAACTTAATTAAATAATGAATTTATAAATAACTTTCAAAATTATTTTCATTCCTTTAAGAAAATAATATAGTATTTTTAATTAATAACTCATATAAAATTATTTTATTTACTGAAATATAGAAACTTATATAGGAATAATGATAATGAATAACAATTATGATGATGGGGAAAGTAGTCATGCATTAAATAACATTCATTTTTCACTTATGTAAAAGTTGAAAATAACATATATAGTAAAATTTGAAAAGATTAATTTGTTAAACATTTGTAAAGAAAGTAAAAAGTAGATTGAAATTACTATTAAAATTATTTCGAGTATAAAATAAGAATATTATTAAAACATTTTAATAATATATACTTGGAGGAAAAATAGTTTAAAACCTTAAAAACAAGGTTTTAAAGAAAAATTCCTTACATATAACTTACTTATCGATTCTTGATCCAAAAATAGAATAATTGGAAAATAAACATGTAGAACCCAAATATAACTAGAAGAGAATAATGTAGATGACATTTAGGAGATCATGATCATATAACTTTCCCAAAGGAAACCTAGTCTCTACTTCTTTGTTTGTGTTTGAACCTCCTATATAATGATTTCATTATTCTTACTCACTAACACAAGAAATGTGTTTATACTTATATAACCATATATTATTCACTTAATAATTATTCATTAACATCATCATTCTAGGTATTAACTATACCATTTTATTTATATGTTTCGGTTTGGAATATTTTGGATATGCATCCGTGTCATGTTTTTATCGCATCCACAATATTAATCATGACATAATTATTTTATTTAGACATTGGATACAATTTTTGAACCGTCCATTTAATTCAACAACCCAAAATTCTATCAATAAGATTTACCTTATTATGTTTACTTCATATAATACATATAACATAAAATCACTTATATAACACAATAAAAACTTTATAAATGAAGTATGATTGAAATAATGGGTATTTCTAGAAGTTAAAGAACCTATACTGAGGAAATAGTAACTTGACCTTATGAATAGTAATATGAACCTTATTAATAATAAACCGGCCTAATGAGTTATAACATCACCATGAAAGTATAAATAAAATTTAGGCACCCTATAAATGCAATATTGTCATAATATAAGTAAATGAATATTTTAAAAATTATTAATTAAGAGTTTGTATTTTAATAAGTAATAAATATTTAATTACAATTTTATAATTAATAAAACTATTTAAAAGATTTTATTTCATAAAATTTATTCATAAATTAACATTTTGATGTCTTATGATTTTAGGATAATTTTATTAGACCTTAGTTAATTTTTAAAGGTGTTATAAAATATGTTATAAATTTAAAATCTATATTTTTCGAGTAAATGATGTTTTTAATTAAAAATTAAATTTCTCATATTTAGGAAATTATAATCATAAAATGGTTTCCATTTATAAATTATAAATGTTGAAAAATGGTTAGGTTGAATTTTTGGTATTTTTCTAAAATACTTGAATTTTTTATAAATAGTAAAATACCGTAAGTGATAGTATAAATACTTTATAATTTAAATACACTATTCCTTGAGTCATGAATTATTTAAACACCACAATATATAACTTAAATCCATTAGTTTATTATATATATTTTTTATAATACTAAAATTTTTCATAGTCTTGAGCCAAAATAATAAACAAATGAATTAAATATTCAAAAATGACCCCTCTCCTCCATTATAAATACCACCCCTCACCACCCCTTCCACTCACAACTTCCAAGCTTTGGGAATTTTCAAATTTCAGCCCAAAAACCATCCCAAGACTCTCCCCCACTTCCAAGAGTTCTTGGTCTTAATAAAATACCAAAACCAATCCCCTTAATGAGGTTCTCAAGGAGGAGTATTCAAGAGGTAAAATCCCATTCCTCTTCCTTTTAATCTTTTTGAAGTTCTTTTATTTTATTATTCTCCTCTCACATACTCTATCCAAAATATCCTGATAACTCCATTATCATATATATACTGTAATTATATCATGTTAATGGAATATACTTCCCCAAACTCCTTTCTTTCTCTCTCTTTTATTTTAAAAATGAAATCATCATCCGTGAGGTGTTGATTTACAAACTTCTTGGAAGAAAGATTTTTATTATTAAATTTATCCATAATGAATGTTAATGAAAACATTTATGGTTAAACTAGACAATAATATATTTATTAAAACCTATTTAATGTTATATAACCAGTATATATAAAAAATATTAATTTATACGAAAAACTAGTTCACAATGATCCAAAAACCATCAAAATGATCTAGATGATTATCACTAATGTTTTATCTAATGACTCATACACATAACACATAAAGAAATAAATTATATAACAATTTAATATTCTATATGTTCATTAATATACATTTTTATTTTTTTTTGAATTGGACAAAAATACAAGATATTTTGAACTTTTTCATTGACTAGATGGGGTTTTTTTAAACCAAGATTTAGAACTCTTTTATGCGAGTTAGAACTATTTAATGTGATGTTTTTTAAATTTTTAAAGGCTTGAGAAGTTTACCATGTGTCTCAGAGAGTTTCTAGGGTGCCATACCTAGAAAATAATTGTTTTAAAAGGCTGTAGAGTGTACACAGTTTTCCTGAAGCCATGTATCGCACTACAGAAAACCCTACGGTTTTGTTAAAAGGGGGTGATGGAAATGAATACGGGATACACATGGTTTTAAAAAAAATGTTCCTAAAATAAACAGTTTTGTTTTGGATGCATTAGCCACACAATGTAAACCACACAGTTTGCACATGGTTTGGAAAACCATGCGGGTCAAACCATGTGGTTGGGTTTATTTTAAGAAACTGAATTAAATGAAAATAAAATAAAATAAAAAACTTTACTACACTCCCCTATAATACCCCTCATACCCACATGGCATGACCCCATAGATGAACACCTTAGTCACATGACCCCCCCTCTGGATCTCCCATGTTATTCAATTTTTCCACTGATTTCTTTGCGTTTATCCATCGATCCATAGATGTATAATACTCTGTTCCATTTCATCCCAGTCTCTTAGACAATTTTTGGGTCTTCCATCACTCGGTGAGGTTTGTCTGAACTCTAGGTCAAATTGGTGATATATTTTTGTTGTTTCTTTGGTTGTTAGGATAAGTAACGGGCTCCTCAGGTCATGTTTGTGTGTATTAAGACAACCATCGCCAAAGGAGAAGTAGTTTATGTGGTTTATATTCACTAATTCCATCCAAGGTAATGATTTCTACCTGATGTTTTGTTTTGAACCATTTAATTGAGAGTTTAAAGGTGTTTTTGAGTCTTGATTGTTTATTTTAGGGAGTTTTGATCATCATTGATAGTACACACACATACACAAGTATGTATATATATATGTATATATCTTCATCATACGTATTCCCTCATGGTGAGGGGAATATGTGATTTGGATTACATGATATATATATATATATATGAATTTATTTGTTTGTGTTAGTGTGTGGCAGTTTAGAGTGACCGCTTCCTGTTTTGACAAGTGTCGAGTGTCGGCTTGGTCTACTGCAAGAGGTAGGGTCCCTCTACTTCCCCCATTAATTTATAAATGCATTAATTATTAAATTATCACACGTTACTTAGATTTTAATGAATGAAGTATGGTATTTATATTAAATTCCTCTTAAAATTGAATTGAGTATGTTTCCTAATTGAGATGCTAAATATGATAAATGAATTGTTTGAAGATCAATTTTAGGATTTTATAACAAAACCCCTCTAATGGAGGTACGCTACCTTCAAACTAAAAAGTAATGATTATATATTTATGCTTTATTGGCTAATTTTATTGATATTTCTTATTCAATTTTGTTATGTTTGAGATATGTCATTTTTAGTACATGACCCCAAATGGCATTAGGAAAAAAGAGTTTCCATTTTTAAATGATTTAAGAACCAAGGAACCGTCTAAGTGCTTGAATCATTTTTTAGATTGTAATTACCCATGTAGGTGATTTAATTTTTTCATTGACACCTCCTAAGTAACCCATGCATCTTTATAAATACAATTAACATGATTTGGTAAATTTAATTCTTTTATACCTTGGGTGATTCATGGATTACCATGTAGGAATTACATGGATGGACTCAATGGTTTATCAAACTTATAACTTGGGTGATACATGGATTACCATGTAGGGAAGGCCATGGAAAGACTGAGGTTCATAAATAAATAATTGGTTACATGTCTATAGCCCCCCTAACCATGATAATGGAAGGAAACCTAGTGAACCTTGATTTTTCAAAATGACTTAAATGGATTAAATGAATGGTTTCATGCTACTTGACTTGTAACACTAATGAGTGGAAAGGTTTAAACAAATGAAGTTATTTTTTTTTAAATTTTGGTTTATAGTTTTCAAAAACAACAC
Organism: Viscum album; assembly: GCA_963277665.1. NCBI lineage: Eukaryota > Viridiplantae > Streptophyta > Magnoliopsida > Santalales > Viscaceae > Viscum > Viscum album. The sequence goes on from OY728161.1 coordinate 106,247,927, forward strand.
TCGATTCTACAAAGAAACCTGCGAAAGAAATAGGACTAGGGGCTCAACCCCATGACCTTTAACTCTAACCCTCCCTCCCATGCCACCCTAGCCATGTGCAGGGGGAAACCAAATGAACTTATTGATTACTTATGACTTGATTAAATAGTTTAATGCCAAATGATCATTTACACACTTATTAAAGGCAATGGATTAAACCATATGAGTTATATATGACTTCATTATCAAAATAAGAGTGTCCTGACTCGATCTCTCCCAAGGATTCCTGAGGGATTTTCTTGAGCACTCAATGATCCCATTCCGAATTCATGGATATGAATTGATTAGGTTGAGACCCACCTAGAACCCAATACTTTTTTAAATTTTGATTCTCATTATGACACCATTGGATCCCTCATATAGTATTATAGGATTCCTTGGATACACTCCTTGGATCGAACATTGACATGTAGGTGCCATGGTTAAAGCCCATTAGGCCCAGTCATTGCAAATCCTCATTTTACGTTGGACGAACTCCTGGAACTCAATAAACATCTTATTGCGGATTGAATTGGACTATTCTCCTTGGATTACACTCTTACCCTTAACCAGGCTACAATTATTATTTTTTTGGTGACCCTTGAGGTCTACATTTCCTTGGTTATTACCTTAGAACATCATTATCTAATATCGTCATAGGTTTCCTTATTACATCTTTGAATATTAATTATTGAAAACATGTGACTTATTTATTTATAGGTAATAATCAATTAATGAACTAGTTACATGTTTAAACACCTGACAAGTACCTAATTAGGTATAACTGTCAGGTGTCCCATAGGAACTTGGATAAGTGATTTTTATTTATTCTATTTGTTATTATTTTGTATACCTACACACTATTTAATTTATATTACACTTTAGGGTTTGGGCTAGACACCACGGGTGATGTAATACTGATATTTATATCTCACACCCTACTTGGGTACCCTTGGTACCTAAGTATACCCTATATTTGTAGGATTTCAGTTGATTGTTTTATTTCTTGTACCTGGGAATTAGGAGAAAAGGACTGAGCTGAATCTTGGGATGCTCATGGAGATCACCCATGGGTATTTGATGTCTTTTATTTATATGTTTACTATAATTTAATGAAACATGTTTGATTACTGCTTTATCTTATGTATCATCCATCTTCCATGCATTGTATAATCTAGGGTTGGCCACTTTGTTCAATTATATAAAATCTATATTCTTCTTCTTTGTCATTGCTATTTTCTTCTTAAATTATTTTTGTTGTATATTGTGTTTATTATATTATAATACCATTTTGAAAATCTGATATGAGGGTATAGTATCCCCATTATCACCTCCTGAGACCCTCGTTTCTAGTTGGAAGCCTCTAGCATATGGGGAGATGCGTTTGAGGCCATGTGTCCCAACGGTCCGACTACCAGTTTAATGATTAGCTAGGTATAGATGTTACAAAGTGGTATCAATGGTACTATTTTTCATTCATATTAATTTTTTAGGTTGGTTTATATAATAATAGGAATTTTTTGACACTTTTTTAATATCCATGCTTGGTACTGATCACCCCAAGTATGGGAAATGACCTAGTGTCTAGGGATGAGATTGTTGTTAATGTTGTTTTCTATTATAGCTTAAATTGATTTCACCTAGAGTGATTGGTATAATTTATGCTAATTATTGGTATATGAGTTTATGGTATTTTTACCCTTGGCCTGGTTCAACAAGGAAGTTGCATTGCATGCATCATAATAGGTGATTCTCGCTCAAATTTACCCAAGAGAAGAAGGTAAGATGGTCCTTGTAGTTTAGCTTGGGTTGTCGAATCCTCAGAGACCTAAGAAGTAACCTATAGACACGTACATTCAATGGACTATTTTTGGCTATGAAGTGGCCAAATTGGGTTGATTTTATATGGTTTTAAAGGAACTCTAATATACTTAAGTTAATTCAATTTAAAATAATGAGTTGATCCTAGGTTATCACTCAGGGTGGATTGGACGTATTTCCTTTTTAATGATTTCAATTTCTTATATTTGAGATGGGTTCATTTATGGAGATAAAACAACATCATCACTTACTGGTTTAATTCCTACACCCTTTAATACTAATCAACTATACACTTGAAGGATCAATGTTTTGAGCACTTCAAGGTAAAGGTTCGTATTAACACTTGAAGTGTGTGGCCTTAAATTCAACAAGGACGATGGAGTTTAAAAATCATCAAATAAAAATCTCAATTTAAGAAGTGATTATACATTAATGAGGTGATAAATAACATCTAATCCAGACCCTTGCTACTCCATTGGATCAAACCATAAGTGTGTTAGCCCTCCATTTATCCCATGGTTTCAATGGAAGCGGAAAGTAGACTCATGAGGGTGGAAATGGAGAAGTAAAGAAAACAACAAAAATAAAATGATCACTCCACCGTTGTGTGAATAATTTCACAAGGTTTGGTGTGAATAAATTCACAACTTGATCCAACGGTATCAAATTGATATTAAGAACAAAATAATAAGTGTATAAGAAGAACTTTTATTAAGAAACTAAAGTGAATTGAACAACTTACATGTGAAAGACAAATTTGAGAAAACAAAATTGCAGCATAACATTACAATTGAACAAAGCATCCCATATTATAAACTCCTCCAACAACACTACCTTAAATAGGCATTTTGGAAGCCTTGGGTCGAGACTCCAATAGTACAAAGCATCCCAATTGATTATGGTAGGCCTAGGGTGGTGGAAAGCTTGTTGAACTTAGACTTTTCCACATTTGAACCGAGGTGGAAGCCAGTTTTCATCCACCGAACAGACGCACTTTGATGACCTTCTAGATGGCCGAATCATAGTGATACATGGAAGAAAACAATGGATCCCCAGATGTCTCCTAACCGTCTGTAAAATTTTTTCCCATTTGGAGTTGTATATTCTGATATATGATTAGATTAGTGGGCTATTTTTCTGGGTCACAGAATCTGGCCCAGAATTTTATATACTATTTGGGCTGCCTAAAGGACCACAATGGAGGCCGAATTAGAACTGGATCCTGAAAAAATATTTGTTCTTATATATGTATTATATAATCCCATGAAATTTGGGATTCATTGGGACTGTATTGTGGGCCGAACATTCTCATCAGTGGGCTGGTGTCCAATCTGACTTCTCCAGAATTACTTCCTTTCATCACAAAATATCCCCATCTTCTTCCATGAATTCTCCATTGATCCCTAAATGAAACATGATCATATTGAAGTTTATATTAATTTAACAAAATATCAAATTGAAATATGGATAATTTCATTCCTTGAAATCAGATGAATCATTGGGTACTTTAAATGATGTTAAAAAATGCACCACATAATAGTGCATTTTAAGAAGTAATTACAATCATAATGTGAAATGATGTTCAAAGTGTAAAATGAACTAAAATGGTGTTTATGAATAAAAAATAACATGAATATTATGTATATTAACAATGAATATTAGCCTCATTTAGTGGATAATCACACCCCCTAACTTGAGTTTTGCTAGTCCCGAGCAAAATATATCTCAACAATATGAAATTCGAATTCCCTTTTCCAAAACAATTTTAATAAAAAATGATCACCAGAAACCCATATAACAAAAAATCATGAAACCCATCAAAATATTTTAATACAAGATAGTTTCATAAGAAGATCCCAATCCCAAGCCCATTCCTTTGTTCAAATTCATTTCCATATTTCATCCAATATCAATTAAGTATGAGGATGTGTTGTGCATCACAATAGACATGGGGGTTCATCTTTATTCAAGGGGAAAATTACGGAAGTGCTAGGTGGAATCACATTTCAATATTAAGATGAGTATGCAAATTTTTTTTGTATTATTTTTTTGTTTTTTGTTTTTTGTTTTTTTGCAATTTTGCCATGGTAATTGAAATTGCACTCAAAAGAGTCAACCCCTGTAGCGAGACTTTGCCGATGACTCCCAGGCTCAAAGCCCTTAGGGCACCAAGTGAATCCCACATACTCGGGCATCATCTCGAGTTAAATCAGTCAAAAAAAAATTCAAATTACCAAAAATAGAGATAAAATTACTAACTCTAGGCCAGACAACTATGGAGTCACGATCCCCAAGTTCCGAAAGCCACGCATTAGGTCATTTCATTGCTCTACGCGCAATTTTTTATATATTTTATTTTGAATACTAATATTAAACTAAAATTATCACCAAACCTATGGTATTTATTTAGGGGACCCCATGAACTTAAAATAATACCCCACTATCCAAAGGACGTTCACTGTGATCTTTTTTTTATTTGGATGAAAATATAAACGATGAAATATCACCTTGGACAGCCACACTTTTCAAAATCTATTCTCATAAAATTATACAAGGATTAAAATCAGAATTAGGGCATGCTAAATTATTTTATATTCAGTTTTAAAGTGTGAAATGGGTATTACCATGTTCAAAGCTAAAGGAATTTTTCCTTCCATTTACACATTTTTTTTTCAAATCATTCATTTTTTTATTCCCCCCCCCCCCAACTTAAAACAACACTTTCCCTATTGTTTGAAGAAATGAAAATTTATAAGGAGTAGAGGCAGATAATGGAAGTTCAAAAAGGAAAATGAAACTGAGGATCATGGCATGAAGTCACCTAGTGGTTGAATTTTGATGTTTTTGTCGCTCCAATTTTGTCCTTTGATATCCATGTCGCTTGCAAAGTTCCCTAGTGGAAAAAGGAAAGTAAACAAAAAAAAGTATATATATATATATATATATATATAAGTAAAATATAAGTATATATGTAAAATAAAATAAACTGAGGATACATTTTCTTCTTTTTAAGTTTCTGGGTAAGGTATTACTCAAGGATCACACCACATGACACGAATGAATATGGTTCTCCCCTTTCGTACCCATCCATACTCATAATAAAAGAACATGTCAAAAGTCTATTTATTATTATTATTATTATTTTATTTTTTTTAAATATAAAAATGATTAATTTATATTATTTGAAAAATAAATATGATTAAGAAAGTTTAGAAACATGAAAACCACGGGTTGACTCCCATGCAACGCTTTGTTTAACGTCATTATCTCGACTTGAACCCCACGACTTACCCGATACCAACTTTCAAAATTTTAAGGACCACATGTTTCACCAATTCTACTAGGTTGAGATTGATTCTATGTTTAGAATTTTTTTCATTCACAAACCTATGTTCTAAAATGAGTGGTAAAATCAAAGGAATATCAAAAATGGTTTATCCAGTTTCCTCTGTAGTCTTTCCTAAGACAGTAATGATCATTCCAACTTTTTTGGTTTCAAGAGAAGAATGAATTCCAATTGAAAGGTCATGATTATACCTTATGAATGGATATTTTTGAGGGGAGTAAGGACAATAATTTTGAGCTCAGTTTGGATAGTACATTTAGACACAAGTTGATATTTTGAATCCAACTCAGTTTCATTTTCCAAATTTCTCAACAAAATTGGTTCCTTTTGAATTGTATATTCAACCGCCAAATTAGAAAGATCAATTTCAGGAATTGGTATGGACTCAAAGTTTCTGATCTCTCTTAACGGTTCAGTGATTTGTGTTTTTGAAAAGTCATCAATGGAGTTATATTCATGAGACTCAATCCATGATGTCAAATTCACCCCTCATGAATATAAAAAATAATTTTCCTCTTGATTTAAAAACCCATCAACAATTCCTTGAACCTCTTCATCTTCCCCAAATCCAGAGGTTTTCTCTTCAGTAAATTCATGAGAGGTTTGCGGGAAACTAGACACTTCACATAAGGTTATATAAGGGACAGTTTTGGTAGGGATGGGTTCCTCATAAGTTTTAATGCTTTATATTTCTAACATCAATGATGAAACCTCAAAATTCATTTTCTCCATTTGTTGACGCAATTTTTCAAGTAATGGTTGGGGATCATTATGGGCAAGGGGTAGAGAAAGATGCTCTATTCCAGGTGGATAACTATGTTGTTGGAATTCCAAAGGAGGATGTTCAGATTGGATTTGTGGGGATTGAAACTCATTATATGTTGGAATGTTTTGTGGATCATATGATTAAAAACATTTTGGTTCATTAGGTTGTTGATCATCCCACCAGTAGAAACTAGGATGGTCATTGTACATCTCACTTGGTGTGGAGTGATCAAAGTAAGGAGATGTTCCCCATGTTTGGGTTTGATCAAAAGGGATTTCCATTGGAGTGAAATAGGGAATGAGAATAGAAAAGTGGGGTGAGAAAAGGATGCTATTTTCTAAGATAACTTACTTAGGTCCCCGGAAACGGCGCCAAAATTTGATTCTCACTCAAATTTACCCTAGAGAATAAGGTAAGACGGTCCTTGTAGTTTAGCTTGGGTTGTCGAATCCTCCGAGACCTAAGAAGTAACCTATAGACACGTACTTTCAATAGACTGTTTTTGGCTATGAAGTGGCCAAATTGGGTTTATTTTAGATGGGTTTAAAGAAACTCTAAGAGACTTAAGTTAATTCAATTTAAAAGAATGAGTTGATCCTAGGTTATCACTCGGGGTGGATTGGATGTATTTCCTTTTTAATGATTTCAATTTCTTATATTTGAGATGGGTTCATTTAAGGAGATAAAACAACATCATCACTTACTGGTTTAATGCCTACACCCTTTAATAATAATCACCTATACAATTGAAGGATCAAAGTTATGAGCACTTTCAGGTAAAGGTTCGTATTAGCACTTGAAGTGTGTGGCCTTAAATTCAACAAGGATGATGGAGTTTAAAAATCATCAAATAAAAATATCAATTTAAGAAGTGATTATACATTAATGAGGTGATAAATAACATGAAATCCAGCCCCTTTATACTCCCTCAGATCAACCCATAAGTGGGTTGGACCTCCATTGATCCCATGGTTTCAATGGAAGCGGAAAGTAGACTCATGAGGGAGGAAATGGAGAAGTAAAGAAAACAACAAAAATAAAATGATCACTCCACCGTTGTGTGAATAATTTCAAAAGTTTTGGTGTGAATAAATTCACACCTTGATCAAACGGTATCAAAGTGATATTAAGAAAAACAGAATAAGAGTAGACGAAGAACTTTTATTAAGAAACTAAAGTGAATTGAACAACTTACATGTGAAAGACAAATTTGAGACAACAAAATTGCAGCATAACATTACAATTGAAAAAAGAATCCAAGATTATAAACTCCTCCAACAATACTACCTTAAATAGGCATTTTGTAAGCCTTGGGTATAGCCTCCAATAGTACAAAGCATCCCACTTGATTATGGTAGTCCTAGGGTGGTGGAAAGCTTGTGGAACTTAGACTTTTCCACATTTGACCCGAGGTGGCATCCAACTTTCATCCACCGCGACAACGCGCTTTGATGAACTTTTATATGGCCGAAACAGAGTGGGACATAGAAGAATAAAATCTATCCCCAGATGTCTCGTAAGCTCCTGTAAAATTTGGGCCCATTTGGAGTTTTATATTAGGAGATATGATCAGATTAGTGGGATGTTTTTCTGGGCCGCAGAATCTGGCCCAGAATTCTATATACTAATTGGGCCGCCTAAATGACCACAATGGAAGCTGAATTAGCACTGGATCCTGAAGAATGATTTGTTCCTATATATGTCTTCTATCATCCCATGATATTTAAGATTCATTTGGACTATATGATGGGCCCCACATTTTCATCAGTGGGCTGGTGTCCAATCTGACTTCTCTAGAATTGCTTCCTTTCATCACAAAATATCCCCATCTTCTTCCATAAATTATCCATTGATCCCTAAATGAAACATGATCATATTGAAGTGTAAATTAATTTACCAAAATATAAAATTTAAATATGGATAATTACATTCCTTAAAATCAGATGAATCATTGGGTACTTTAAATGATGTTAAAAAATGTACCACATAATAGTTCATTTTAAGAAGTAATTACAATCATAATGTGAAATGATGTTCAAAGTGTAAAATGCACTAAAATTGTGTTTATGAATAAAAAATAACATGAATATTATGTATATTAACAATGAATATTAGCCTCATTTAGTGGATAATCACACCCCCCAACTTGAGTTTTTCTAGTCCCGAGCAAAATATATCTCAACAATATGAAATTCGAATTCCCTTTTCCAAAAAGATTTCATTACAAAATGATCACCAGAAACCCATATACCAAACAATCATGAAACCCATAAAAATATTTTAATACAAGATAGTTTCATAAGCAGATCCCAATCCCAAGCCCATTCCTTTGTTCAAATTCATTTTCATATTTCATCCAATATCAATTAAGTATGAGGATGTGTTGTGCATCACAATAGACATGGGGGTTCATCTTTAATCAAGGGGAAAATTACGGAAGCGCTAGGTGGAATCACATTTCAATATTAAGATGAGTATTCTAATTTTTTTTGTATTATTTTTTTTTGTTTTTGAAATTTTTCTATGGTAATTGAAATTGCACTCAAAAGAGTCAACCCCTGTAGAGAGACTTTGCCGATGACTCCCAGGCTCAAAGGCCTTAGGGAACCAAGTGAATCCAACATAATCAGGAATCATCTCAAGTTAACTCAGTCAAAAACAAATTCAAATTACCAAAAATAGAGATAGAATTACTAACTCTGGGCTAGAAAACTATGGAGTCACGATCCCCAAGTGCCGAAAGCCACACATTAGGTCATTTCATTGCTCTACGCGCAATTTTTTTTTAATTTTTTTTGAATATTCATATTAAAATAAATTATCACCAAACTTATGATATTTATTTAGGTGACCCCATGAACTTAAAATAATACCCCACTATCCAAAGGACGTGCATTGTGATATTTTTTTTATTTGGATGAAAATATAAACGATGAAATATCACATTGGACAACCACACTTTCCAAAATCTATGCTCATGAAATTATACAAGGATTAAAATCAGAATCAGGGCATGCTAAATTATTTGATATTCAGTTTCAAAGTGTGAAATGTGTATTACCATGTTCAAAGTTAATGGATTTTTTCCTTCCATTTACACATTTTTTTTCAAATCATTCATTTTTTTTTACACAAAAGCATTTTTTTATTTTATCTCCCCCCAACTTAAAACAACACCATCCCTAATGTTTAAAGAAATGAAAATTTATAAGGAGTATAAGAAGATAATTTAAGTTCAAAAAAGAAATTTAAATTGAGGATTATGGAATGAAGTCACCTAGTGGTTGAAGTTTGATGTTTTTGCCACTCCAATTTTGTCCTTTGATATCCATGTCGCTTGCAAAGTTCCCTAGTGGAAAAAGGAAATAAAACAAAAAAAACAAAATAGTATATATATATATATATATATAAGTAAAATATAAGTATATATGTAAAATAAAATAAACTGATGATACATTGTCTTCTTTTTAAGTTTCTGGGTAAGGTATTACTCAAGGATCACACCATGTGACACGGATGAATATGGTGCTCCCCTTTCGTACCCATCCATACTCATAATAGAAGAACAGGTCAAAAGTCTATTTATTATTATTATTATTATTATTTATTTCTTTTAAATATCAAAATGATTAATTAATCTTATTTGAAAAATAAATATGATTCAGAAATTTTAGAAACATGAAAACCATGGGTTGCCTCCCGTGCAATGATTTGTTTAACGTCATTAGCTCGAATTGAACCCCATGACTTACCTGATACCAACTTTCAACATTTTAAGGACCAAATTTTTCACCAATTATACTAGGTTGATATTGATTCTATGTTTAGAATTTGTTTCATTCACATACCTATGTTCTAAAATGAGTGGTAAAATCAAATTAATATCAAAAATGGTTGATCCAGTTTCCTCTGTAGTCTTTCCTAAGACATCAATGATCATTAAAACTTTTTTGGTTTCAAGAGAAGAATGAATTCCAATTGAAAGGTCAGGATTATACCTTATGAATGGATTCTTTAGAGGGGAGTGAAGGACAATAATTTTGAGCTCAGGTTGGATAGGACATTTAGACACAAGTTGATATTTTGAATCCAAATCAGTTTCATTTTCCAAATTTCTCAACAAAATTGGTTCCTTTTGAATAGTAGATTCAACCACCAAATTAGAAAGATTAATTTCAGGAATTGGTATGGACTAAAAGTTTGTGATTTCTCTTAATGGTTCAGTGATTTGTGTTTTTTAAAAATCATCAATGGAGTTATATTCATGAGACTCAATCCATGATGTCAAATTCCCCCCTCGTGAATATAAAAAATAAGTTTCCTATTGATTTAAAAACCCATCAACAATTAATTGATCCTATTAATCTTCCCCAAATCCAAATGTTTTCTCTTCATTAAATTCATGAGAGGTTTTTGGGAAACTAGACACTTCACATAAGGTTATAGAAGGGACAATTTATGTAGGGATGTGTTCCTCACAAGTTTTAATGCCTTGTATTTCTAACCTCAATGATGAAAAATCAAAATTCATTTTATCCATTTGTTGACACAATTTTTCAAGTAATGGTTGGGGATCATTATGGGAAAGGGTTTGAGAAAGATTCTCTATTCTGGGTGGATAACTATGTTGTTGGCATTCCAAAGGAGGATGTTCAGATTGGCTTTGTGGGGATTGAAACTCATTATATGTTGGAATGTTTTGTGGATCATAGGAGTAAAAACATTGTGGTTCATTAGGTTTTTGATTATACCACCAGTAGAAACTAGGATGGTCATTGTACATCTCACTTGGTGTGGAGTGATCAACGTAAGGAGAGGTTCCCCATGTTTGGGTTTGTTCAAAATGGATTTCCATTGGAGTGAAATAGGGAATGAGAATAGAAAAGTGGGGTGAGAAAAGGATTCTAGTTTCTAATATAACTTACTTAGGTCCCCAGAAATGGCGCCAAAATTTGATTCTCACTCAAATTTACCCAAGAGAAGAAGGTAAGACGGTCCTTGTAGTTTAGCTTGGGTTGTCGAATCCTCAGAGACCTAAGAAGTAACCTACAGACATGTACATTAAATGGACTATTTTTGGCTATGAAGTGGCCAAATTGGGTTGATTTTAGATGGGTTTAAAGGAACTATAAGAGAATTATGTTAATTCAATTTAAAAGAATGAGTTGATCCTAGGTTATCACTCGGGGTGGATTGGACATATTTCCTTTGTAATGATTTCAATATCTTATATTTGAGATGAGTTAATTTAAGGAGATAAAAAAACATCATCAATTTCTAGTTTAATGCCTAAAACATTTAATACTAATCACCTATACACTTGAAGGATCAAAGTTTTGAGCACTTCAAGGTAAAGGTTCGTATTAGCACTTGAAGTGTGTGGCCTTAAATTCAACAAGGACGATGGAGTTTAAAAATCATAAAATAAAAATCTCAATTTAAGAAGTGATTATACATTAATGAGGTGATAAATAACATCCAATCCAGCCCCTTACTACTCCCTTGGATCAAAACATAAGTGGTTTATTCCTCCATTGATCCCATGGTTTCAATGGAAGCGGAAAGTAGACTCATGAGGGAGGAAATGGAGAAGTAAAGAAAGCAACAAAAATAAAATGACCACTCCACCGTTGTGTGAATAATTTCACAAGGTTTGGTGTGAATAAATTCACAACTTGATCCAATGGTATCAAAGTGATATGAAGAAAAATATAATAAGTGTAGAAGAAGAACTATTATTAAGAAACTAAAGTGAATTGAACAACTTACATGTGAAAGACAAATTTGAGACAACAAAATTGTAGCATAACATTACAATTGAACAAAGAACCCAAGATTATAAACTCCTCCAACACCACTTCCTTAAATAGGAATTTTGGAAGCCTTGGGTAGATCCTCCAACAGTAAAAAGCATCCCACTTGATTATGGTAGGCCTAGGGTGGTGGAAGGCTTGTGGAACTTAGACTTTTCCACATTTGACCCGAGGTGGAAGCCAGCTTTCATCCGCCGAACAGACGCGCTTTGATGACCTTCTAGATGGCCTAATCAGAGTGGGACATAGAAGAATAAAATGTATCCCCAGATATCTCCTAACCTGAAGTAAATTTTGGTCCCATTTGGAGTTTTATATTCGGAGATATGATCAGATTAGTTGGCTGTTTTTCTGGGCCGCAGAATCTGGCCCAGAATTTTATATACTATTTGGGATGCCTAAATGACCACAATGGAGGCCGAATTAGAACTAGATCATGAATAATTATTTGTTACTATATATGTCTTATATAATACCACGAAATTTGGGAATCATTGGGACTTTATGGTGGGCCCCACATTCTCATCAGTGAGATGGTGTCCAATCTGACTTCTCCAGAATTTCTTCCTTTCATCACAAAATATACCCATCTTCTTCCATGAATTATCCATTGATCCCTAAATGAAACATGATAATATTTAAGTTTAAATTAATTTACCAAAATATCAAATTTAAATTTGGATAATTACATTCCTTAAAGTCAGATGAATCATTGGGTACTTTAAATGATGTTAAAAAATGTACCACATAATAGTGCATTTTAAGAAGTAATTACAATCATAATGTGAAATGATGTTCAAAGTGTAAAATTAACTAAAATGGTGTTTATTAATAAAAAATAACATTAATATTATGTATATTAACAATGAATATTATCCTCATTTAGTGGATAATCAATAGGCAGGTGGGAAATTAACATGCCATGCATATGCCATGGAATGTAGTTGCATATATAGGATTATTTATATTTTGGATTAAGTTAATTTAGAGCTATTCCATGATTATATTTATACATATTGAGGTAATTAATTGTCATTACTTTTGTTATTAATGCTCATTATAGAATGATTCTATGATTAAAATTCCATGATTATGTGATTACGGCATGTTTCTTTGTGTTAGCTTCTTTTAGTGACATGATAGATTTCTTTAATATATTTGGTTTATTTTGTTAAATTAAATATTTTAAATTACAATAGGATATAGTTTTTAGTTTTAAGGTGTATGGGATACTTATAGTTAAGAAAAGGTAACTCATGTATTTGAACCATTATAAAAGGATATTAAATTTTAAATAAAAAGGTAAATTGGTTAGAAAATGGGAGAAAAATGCCAAACTATAAAGTGTATGGGTGATTTATCGGTTGTTAGATGTCCACCCATATAAATATACAATTGTATGAGATCATGTTAAATTATGAATTGAGTTTGATTTCAATTAATGGGATCCAATTTTCAATCTACGAAGTGTATGGGTGCTTCATGAATTGGGAAATGGAAGCCCATATTAAATATAATGGCATGATGTATTTTGAATTGGCTATAAATGTAAAGGGATATTTAATTTTTATTGAAATGAAATTGGTTACCTTCTAAAATATGCAATTGGACCCAAGTAAGTTATTTGGAACATGTACCATATCATATAACCTAGTATAGGTGTCTAAAAGTAGAAAAGTTAAGAAACTGCTATTGGGTTGCTTTCAAGAGAACCCAGGTTGGCTTAGGAGAACCCTCATAGGTCACCTTATCTGTTAAAAAGGATTTATGTGATAAATCACCTAATTAATGATGGGATTTCAATAAAAGTAAAAAAATTTAAAAACGAAGTTTCTTGAAAGATTTATATTATGATTTGATGTATTAGTTAAATATTTTAAATGGATAAACAATTAAATGTGATTAAATATAAAGGGATTGGAAATGAAACATGTAGTGTTTTCCTCTATTCAAAACCTATTATAAGGGAAGTTAAATTTTCTCATTGAATTTCCTTGGAATGGAAGTGTGAGTGATTTTCGTAGGTGTTAATTTACTTTTAGCAATGGATTAGATGGTTGGATTTTGAGCTTGGTGACTTTTGTTTGACATGAAATAGTGTCATGGTCAATGATTATGCTTCATAAGGGGATAACCCATGGTAGGTAGAGCCATTAGAATTTAAATTCCTTGCTAGTTCCATGAGCTTTCTGGAATTTAGTTTTGTTTAGGTGTCGTTGTCCCTAGTAGTACTTTTAGTTTCCAATGATTCCATTATTTGGATGGGTGGTCATGGTTTCTTTAGACATGATATCAAAATGATTAGTGAGTGATTATTGTTTTTAGAAGGTTATACATGCCTCGGGCATGGTCAGATGCTTCATAGGTCATTTGAACCTTTAATATTCTTATTAATGGATGGATGGTCATAGTGTCGTCCAAGGTAATGGTTGTATGAGGCAATGTGACTTTTAAATAAATCTCTTGTCGTATTGAGTATGGTCTTAGGTCATCTCCAAGTATAGTGACTTGAGTGATAAGGAAATATTTTCATCCCAATTCTTGGGATGTCTTTTGAAAGACTCTAATGTTTTGAAATGCCGTTCTAATTGTTTTGACCTTCCTTATATGATTTGACAATGTGATCATGGCTCGGAGGAGCGTCACACATTCGTTTAAGTTGTTTTCATCTAGATCCCTTATAAGAGGCTAGTTTTCATTATTTTGTGACTATGAAACTCCTAAGGTGATTATTATCATGTTAAACATGGTATATTCATCCTTATATGTAGAAGTATTACAACCAAAAAGGACTGTTGGGACATTTTCATTTTATGCTGGAATGCCTTTGTGGTTTTTACGTGTTGTTTTATGTCGGTGCTTGCTCAGCAGCATGAATTTGATCTAGTTTGTTCTGTATGCATACTTGGGAATAAAATGTTGGTTTTAGAGGGATTCAATGGTTAGATATAAAGAGATAATGGAATTCCTTGGGTATTAAAGGACTGTGATCGGTTGTAATGACACGTCAGTAGGTGAAACTATGTTTATTCTAAGAAGTCAGCCAATTATAGTTTGATTGATCTCACTTCTAGTATTTGGGTACATTTGAATGGAATCCATGTAAATCCTCTTATTGTATTCTTCTTAGTGATGATCATATACCCTATCTTGAAATCATCCTTGATGCTCTATGATATTGTTGGTCTTACGTCTCACTAAATCTTTAAGCTATTGAGCTTCTTGGGTGAGTTTTCTCAGTGTTTCATGCTGATGCATGGTTCTTATTGAGGCTTGGTAAGTCTTGAGTGATTCATGGGTTCCCTAGTAGGAACACCTGGGTTGGAATCATGGAATCCAACCATTTATTTTGACTTGACCGCTGGATGAATGTCACTATTGGCTCAGTTAATGTTGAACATTGGATGTTGTGGTCTTATGCCAACATCTTCTTTGTATAATGGAGTGTGAACTAACTTTGAATAGTTACTCAGACTCCATTCTAAATGGTCAGGTGATGGTTTTACCTATGAAGTGTAAACAAGAGTCAGGTATGGGATTTGATTAATTCACTCGTTATAAACACAAGATTACTTAGAATAAGGCATTGCAGTTCCGTTTGAAATGCACCAGCTATAACAACCCTACTTTTTATTACACACTTATAATTGATTTATTACATAAACTCTTCACTTGATACAACATGGAAGATCGAGAGGTCTAGTTTCTTTGGGGATTATTAACATTACATAATAACTTAAAATATAAAACACACAACATATTTATTGAAAACTTCCTTTACATAACCACAACATTCCCTCATACTTAGTATTTCATGGGATAACCTAAGGACACACATGTGAAAAGGGTGAGCTATAAAGCCCACTAAGGGAGTAAAAAATGCATAACATGCAGAATAAAATACATATTAGGAAATAGGAATATCAATGGGTCATAAAATAACATGAACATAAAGTAATGATATAGCATGATTATCATAACATGAAAATGTTGCAACAACACTTAACATGGAATTAGCATGAGCCAAGGCTCATTGCACATAGAGCATGAGTAAAACCTCATTACACTTGAATTATAATGACTAAATAATCACTGAACTTGAGTTATCATGAGTAAATCCTCATTTCACTTGATGTATCATGATACTAATCTTTACCCAATGCATTTGAGTGATATCAGGGTGCACCCTTCTTAAAAATTTCATTTCATGCATAAGTGTGACACATGGATCATATAACATGGATTCATAAAACATCATAATTTATTCCATGAGATAGGAATGGGTAATTAATAAATCAAAATCAATAACCAATAAGTAAATGTTAATAAAGGTGGATACCCTTGATAGATAAATGGGCATGATATTCAGTACATAATGATTTTGTCTTGGAAAATGGCGGTGCAATTTCGGTAGCATAATGGCATGACATAAGACTTCATAAAAAAGGATGATGAGATAGAAAAGGGTGTCTAATAATATGTAAATGAAATAGATAGTAAGGGGTTCATATAGATACATGTTCCAACATATTTAATGGAATTTGTATTTATAATACAAAATAATTGCTTGAATGTAAATGAGGAGAGAGAAATTCCTTACGGAATTTCGGCATGGTAATAGGTGTACATGGGAGGAATTATTGAGAGAGAAATGGGTCTCTCATCATTCAAAAATAAATAGGGTATAATGGGGTAGGTGTGAAATCATACCCCAACATTTTTTATTGAAAATAATAGGGCATGACAACTTAAAGAAAATTGGAGAAAAATGAGAAAGGAAGAAATCCGTTACTTGGATGTGTGTTCCCAAAGGCTTGAGAGGGGATTGAGAGAGGATTCTTTGGAACTTGGGGTGAATGGGGAGAACTCTAAAGAGAGGAGGTCAGAGGTTTTACGAACTCCAAAGGCTTTGACTGTAGAGGAATTGGGAGCTTGGGTGGGTTTATATAGTAAAATTGAAGGAATTCTTTATTATTTAGGTTTTGGACCCTACATATTAAACTAACCAAAACCACAAACCATCCCATGGTTTTTGCCCATGTTTTTTTCCAAACAGGAGTGAAAATAATTATATTATATGTCCAATTAACTAAAATCTTAAAATAATAGGGTTGCTTATGTTGAGGTTAGTCACACACTCAAGGAAATAAATTTAAAAAGTTAAAATGTTTTATAAGTCTTGTAGGGTCCACAAAGGTTTTGTAAAAAAATCAAACAAACCTAAAATCACATTATTTTAAGGGTAAAAAATATATTGGACGAACATAATGTTTATAGTATTTTATCACATCATTATTGTTTCATTATGATGTTAAAAAACACATTATATATTTGAACAGTATTTAATTTTTACCCAAAAATTTGACTGTCTCAAAAAATTATGATAATTCACCATTGGATAATTTCGATGTCCTGATTTAAAAAATAATATTAATTTTATACAAGTAATTTTATAAATATTTGAATTTTAACTTTTAAAATAAAAACCCACATTTATAAAGAATTCATGGGTTTTGTCAAAAACATCTTTCAAACCTTAAAAAAATTAAAATTGTATTCATAAAAACTATACGATAATTTATATTTAATAAAACAAAATTTAGTGGTCATATTTTATTAAAATATAATTTAATTCATAAATCCATTAATTCATCAGAATATATTTCTTAATTTTATTTTTTATTTTAAAAACTATTTACAAAGTAACAAAAATAAAATGAATGTATATTCTCTACAAAAAAATGTACATAATTATAGTACTAGGGTATCATTACATAACCTCTTATGACACCTGCATATGAATAAAGGGTAAGGTGTGCTATGGTGACATACTCTTGGGGTGGCTCAGATAACATCGCTCAGGTGGTAATCTCTATCAACTTCCACTTCTCCTGTAGGTAGTTTTGTTTGAGCTTAAGTTGTTGAAGCTCGGCTTGGGTTTGGTCAAGAGAGAAGCCCAATGAAACCACCTCCTTTATGAGCTCTGAAAAATTGGCTTTGTTTGGGGAAATTATACTGGATGATCCCATCACATCCTTTGTATGAGTAAATTAGATTTTTTAAAGCCGTATATTTATACTAATCATGTGATCACTTTTTAACAGCTATATTAGAAACAATCACAATATTTAACGGCATTTCAAATTCAAAAAACATAAAACCAAGAAAGTGAATATGTTATATAACCATCTTACATAATACGACATTTAATTAGATCACGAATAATTTTCATTAATAAAAGTTTGGGTCAATACAATCTTCCCCCCTTAAAAAAATTACATCCACGCAATTTGATTACAAATAATAGAACTCTGAAATTTAAAAATAACTTCAGGGTTTCTTACCCACCACCATTAAGCATTCCCCAATCCTCATTATCATGTCAATCATGGAGAGCGAGGGTCCACTTAGTTCAACAATACCTCAATGTACATTCAAATTCTTCCACTTCCTTAGTCCAGATGTAGTCTGTACAACATGAATCATACCGATGGAAAATATGATGCACTTTTGGAATTTTTTTCCAATATATAGTTTCAAAACATCACCATGTACCAGGTTTTGGTAAAATAGTCTAACAGAGTCATATTTGAAATTTTTGAAATGTGGTTCTTCTAATATATTGTCTAAGTTCCCAAAAAGACTGTAAGACAAGACTATATATATATAGGATTCTTAGAGGTATCCCTCTTTGGTAGCTATTCTAAAATATAATAGTGCATCATAATCTCTAGATAGGGTGAAATATTTGAAAATACCCTGATGGTACCTCTCTCATCCTG
The DNA here is from genome assembly GCA_963277665.1 of Viscum album. NCBI lineage: Eukaryota > Viridiplantae > Streptophyta > Magnoliopsida > Santalales > Viscaceae > Viscum > Viscum album. The sequence goes on from OY728161.1 coordinate 106,266,473, forward strand.
AAAGGTGGGAGAGTTGGGAGCTTAATATTTGATCATAGTTGATCCATGATCCTAGATGATTCTGTGGTATGGATGAGGTGTTTGATATGTCTTAGAGCATCTTGCCCGAAATTTGGACATTGGAAAAGGTTTCGATGCTATGAGAGCTTGACTTTGCAATAATTATAGCTAGTAAGTCCTCAGAAAGGGACAAGAGTGTTGTATGAGGTTCTTCCCCTTCCATCTCAAAACTATACTTTATCCTAATGAAAAAACATATCAAAATTTAAGTTACCCTCTAGACATGATAAAATTGTGATATTAAACTACTTGAAGTCAAAAGATTTATTATTCCTTAATGAAAGGAATGTTATAGGTAACACATAAAGGGGAATCCAAAGAAAAAAATGGATAACTTATAAATAACTTTTATTTCCTTAACTTATGAATCCATAGGCTTCAATCTATGTTATCTATGTTCAACTTTCTAACATATATTCTTAGGGGCATTTTTTTTAATTCCTTAAATAATGGTTTATACCATGTTTGTGAATATACCAAACTATATCCCCTGGGAGTGTCATAAACAAGAGAGAAACAAGGCCCATTTTCATGTACCAGGATACCCCAGGTCAAACCCGAAACTCCTTGTCAGAGTTTTCACTCCTAGGTACATCTATGCCATAGCCACATCTATTTGCATGTATCCAGATAGGAATGTATTTTATTGATAAACAACTTACTCAATACTCACCAAAACTTAGGGATGTTTTTATTATACTTAATCTTATCCCTATGGCTTTCACTAGGGTTTTCTAATCCTAATCCCAGAAATAACTAAACCTATCCACTGATTCCAACTATAACAACCTTTCTTTTTATTACACACATAAACATGATTTATTACATAAAATATTAACATGATACAACATGGAAGATCGAGTGGTATAGTGTATTTGGGGCTTAGTAACATTACATAACAACTTAAAACATAAAACACAGAACATATTTATTGAAAACTTCCTTTACATAACCACGACATTCCCTCATACTTAGTATTTAATGGGATAAACCGAGGACATACATGTGAAAAGGTGATCTATAAATATTAGTAAGTGAGTAAAAAAGTCATAAAATGAAGAATAAAATACATGTTAGGAAATATACATATCAATGGATCATAAAAAACATGAAAATAAAGGCATGATATAGCATGATTATCATAACATGAAAATGTGGCAGCAACACTTAACATGGAATTATCATGAGCCAAGGCTCATTGGATATGGATCATGAGTAAAATCTCATTGCACTTGAATTAGAATGAGTAAATCCTCATAGAACTTGAATTATAATGAGTAAATCCTTATTACACTTGATGTATTATGATAATAATATTTACCCAATGCATTAAAGAGCTATCAGGGCGCACCCTTGTTAACATTTCATTTCATGTATAAATGTGCCACATAGATCATATAACATGGATTCATAAAACATAATCATTTATTCCACAAAAAAGGAATGTGTAATTATTAAATTAAACTAAATAACCAATAAGTAAATGTTTATAAAGTTGAATACCCTTAATAGATAAATCAGCATGGTATTCACTACACATTGATTTTGGATTAGAAAATGGCGGTGCAATTTCGACAGCATAAAGGCATGAAATAAGACTTCATAAAAAAGGATTATGAGAGGGAAAAGGGTGTATGATCATATGTACATGAAACAGATAGTAAGGGGGTCATATAGATACATGTACCAACATAAGTAATGGAATTTGGATTCATAATACAAAATAATCGCATGAATGTAAATGCAGAGAGATAAATTCCTTATAGAATTTCAGCATGGTAACAAGTGTACATGGAATGAATTATTGGGAGAGAAAGGGGTATCTCATAATTAAAAAATAAATATATAATTATGGGGATGTGAGAAATCATACCCCAAAAATTGTAATTGAAAATAAAAGGGCATAACAACTTAACGAAAATTGGACAAAAATGAGTAAGGAAGAAATCCCTTACTTGGAAGTGTGATCCCAAAGGCTTGGGAGGGGCTTGAGAGAGGCTTCTTGGGAGCTTGGGTCACCTTGGGAGTATTATAGAGAGACAAGGGAAAAGTTTTGACGAAATAAAAAGGCTTTTAGTGAAAAGGAATTGGGATCTTGGGTCGGTTTATATAGTAAAATGGAAGGAATTATTTATTATTTAGGTTTTCGACCCTACACATTAAACTAACCAAAACCACAAACCATCCCATGGTTTTTGCCCATGGTTTTTTCAAAAAAGGAGTGGAAATATTTATTTTATAATTCAAATTTCCTAACTTATTAAAATAATAGGGTTTCTTATGTGGAGGTGAGTCACACACTCAAGGAAATCAATTTAAAAAGTTAAAATTTTTATAAGTCTTGGAGGGTCCACTAAGGATTTGTAAAATCAATCAAAAAACCTAAAATCGCATTATTTTAAGGTTAAAAAATATATTGGACAAATATAATGATTATAATTTTTTTATTACATCATTATTGGGTCATTATGATGTCATAAAACACATTATATATTTAAATGGTATTTAATTTTTACCCAAAAATTTGATTGTCTTAGAAAATTATGAAAATTCACTGTTGGATAATTTAAATGTCCTAATTCCAAAAATAATAATTTTTTTGTCCAAATAATTTTCTAAATATGTGAATTTTTACATTTAAATTAAAAACCAACATTTATAAAAAATTCATGGGTTTTGACAAAAAACAGCTTTCAAACCTTAATAAAAATTACAATTGTATTCATAAAAATTATACAATCATTTATTTTTAATAAAAATTAATTTAGTGATAATATTTTATTAAAATATTATTTAATTCATATATCCATCAATTCATCAAAATAGATTTCTTAATGTTATTTTTTCTGTAAAAAACTATTTAGAATGTAGCAATAATAAAATGAATGCATATTCTCTATATAAAAATAATGTACATAATCATAATACTAGGGTATCATTACATAACCTCTTATGACACCCGTATAATACTGAAGGGTAAGGCGTGTGATGGTGATAGACTCTGGTTGTGGCTCAGATAACATTGCTCGGGTGGTAATCTATATCAACCTCCACTTCTCTCGTAGGAAGTTCCATTCTATCTTAAAGTGTCGAATCTAGGCTTGGGTTTGGTCAAGAGTGAAGCCCAATGATGCCACCTCCTTTATGATCACCGAAAAATGGGCTTCGTACGGGGCAATTCTACTAGATGAGGCCATTACTTCCTTTTCTGAGTAAGTGGGATTTGTTAAAGACCTATATTTATACTAATCATGTGATCATTTTTTAACGGTTATATTTACATTGGTCACAATGCTTAACATTATTTTAAAATCCAAAAACATAAAACCAAGGAAGTGAATATGTTATAAAACCATCTTACATAATAATAAATTTTATTTGATTAAGAGGAATTTTCATTAATAAAATTTTGGGTCGTTACATCGGTCGTCAAAGTCGGGCATCATCAAGATTATTCAGCCAAGTGGCTCAACTCATTCTCTTATTTTGATCAATGTTTACGATTATAGGGAACCATCTTAAACCATGCTTCTAGGTTAAGGTAAGTCTGGTTTTAAGGACATAAGTGTCTTATAAGAAATATTTCATGACCAGTTTCTATTAGGTCAATAAGGATTTAACTGTTACTTTTTAATGAAATCACTCTAGGAGCATCGTTAGGACCCTTAGAGGTGTTCTTTGTATGAAATTTCTGGTGGTGGAGGTACCACGGCTTGGAATTGGCCCCTTTCCATAAGTTTGGACATATTTTGAGGAGCACCATCATTTAGATGTTAATTGAGATGAAAAAATGATCATGTATCTATCTTAATGGGATCATGTAAGCTTTGTTTTAATGTTATAGTTGGAAAGAGAGAATTGGCTTGGGTTGTAATGGCTTAAGTGTGGAATGCATAAGAAGTGCTTAAAGGGGTTTTGGGAATCATAAATGCAACACAATAGTTAAAACGAGACATCACAACCCTAGTAGGTCATGTGAAGTTTTATTTTATTTTTTAAGGCTTCTAGGGGAAGATATGTTCTAATATGGGGAGATAATAGAGTCCCTTGTTTTTGAGCCAAACAAAAATCCAAGGGATTTTAAACTTTTTCATTTAATGGATGGGTTATTTTTAAAACCAATATTCATAAATATTTTTTTTGAGTTGGAACACTTTAATGAGATGTTTTGGGACTTTTGTAAAGGGTCGATAATTTTCTAGGGTGTCTTAGTGAGTTTCAAGGGAACTAGACTAAAAAAATCGTGGTTTCAAATGGCTACAAGGGGCACACAGTTTGTTTGAAACTGTGTGGAACACTGCAAGAAACTTTGAAGATTTGTTCAAATTGGGCAGTGAAGGTGAATATGGACTTCACATAGTTTTCTAAACCATTAACCTAGCCCACACGATGTGCTTTTGGATGAAATAGCCTCGTAGTATACACCAAATGGTTTCCGCATGGTTTGGAAAACTATGCAGGTCAAAACATGTGGGTTAAAATGTGCGATTGGGTCTATTTTAATAAATTGAATTAAATTAAAACCCAAACTACACTCTCCTCTCCTCCCCCTCAGACCTGTATGGTTTGACCCCATTGAAAAAACCTTTAGCTGTGTGGCCCCCCCTCTGGATCTCCCTCGTTCTTCGATTTTTCCACCTATTTCTTCATGTTTCTCTATCAATACATTGATGTATGGTCCTATCGTCCTTTTCCTCTTTGTTTCTTTGTTTATTTTTAGGTCTTCGATCACTCAGTGAGGTTTGGATGAACCCTAGGTAGAATGGGTGATCAATTTTTGTTATTTATTCAGTTATTAGGGTAAGAAATGGGATCCTTGAGTCATTTTCATGTGTATTCTGACAACTACTTCTGAAGTCAAAGTAGTTCGGGTTGTTTCGGTTATCTACCACAATCTGAGGTAAATATTTATACTCACTTTTTTGTTTTTGACCCTTTAATTGAGATTTTGAAGATGTTTTTGAGTCCAGATAATTGATTTTAGGGAGTTTTGAACATCGTTGATAGTGCGCACACACATACAAAGGTATGTATCTATATATATTCCTCATGAATATTCCCTCATGGATGGGGGAATACATGATTTGTATTAAATAATATATATATTTTTCTGTGTGTGTGTAAGGATATATATGGATGTGAGTGTGGGGTGGTTTAGAGTGGTCGCTGCTTGTTTTGACAAGTGCCGAGTGTTGGCTTGGTCTACTGCTTGAGGTAGGGTCCCTCTCCTTGCCCTGTTAATTTAAAGAATATATTAATTATTTAATTATCACACCTTCCTTAGATTTTAATTAATATCCAATGAAATTTAGATTAAAATTTTCTTAAATGTGAATTGAGTATGTATCATGATTGAGATTCGAAATATGATAAATGATTTTTAAAGAGAAATGCCATGATTTTATAATAAAACCCCACCAACGGAGGTGCACTATCTTCAAGATCAAAAGTATTGATTAAATATTTATTCTTACTTGGCTTGTTGTATTGATATATCTTATGACTTGATGTTACATTTGATACATGGAATTTTTAGGATGTGGCCCCTAATGGAATTAAAAAAATAGAGCTTTGATACCTTGGGTGATACATGGATTCCCATGTAGGAATTCCATGGGAAGACTCAGGTTCATAAATAAATAATTTTTACTTGTCCATATAACCCCTTACCATGATAATGGAAGGTAGTGGAGTGAACCTTGATTTTTTAAAATTCCTTAAATGGATTAAATGAATGGTTGCATGCAACTTGGCCTTGTCACACTAATGAAAGGAAAGGCTTGAATTGAATGTATTTATTGATTACTTATGACATGATTAAAAGTTTGCATGCCCAATTAGCCTTGTCACACTAATTAAAGGTAATGGTTTGAACCTTATGAACTATATATGATTTCATTATCAAAATAAGAGTGGTTATACTCAAGATCGCATTGGATTCCCAAGGGAATTCCTTGAGAACTTGGGGACCCCATTCCGAATTCAAGGATATGGATTACATTGGCTGATACCCACCTAGAACCTGATAACTTTTGATGCCTAGTATGACACCACAAGATCCCTTATGTAGTACGACAGGATGCCTTAGATACACTCATTGGATCCATCATTGACAAGTGGTTTCCATGGTTAAAGCCCATTGAGCTCAGCCATTTATTAGCCCCATTTTACCTTGGATGAACTCCTTGGACTCAGTATCTATATTATAGTATAATTACTTGGACTATGCTCCTTGGATTATAATCTTACCCTTATATAGGCCACATTTATTTCTAATTTGGTGACCCTTGAGGTCTACATTGCCTTGGTTATTACCTTGAAACTTCATTATCTAATATCATCACAGGTTCCCTTGTTACATCTTGGAACCTTCATTATTGCAAACATGTGACTTATTTATAAACTTTTAATAATCAATTTATGAATTTTTTACATTTTGAGACACCATCCAAGGGATGAAGCATGTATATCCATTATATGCCCCATAGGAACCTAGATGGGTGATCTTTATTTATTTTTTTGTTATTATTCTCTATAACAACACACTATTTAAATTATATTACACTTTTGGGTTTGGGAAAGACACCATGGGTGCTAGTATACGAAGATTTATATATCACACCCTTCTTAGGTTCCCTTGTATCCTGAGTATACCATATATTTGAAGGATCCAGGTTGATTGATGTATTTCTTGTACCTGGGAGTTATGAGAAAAGGAACGAGTTGAAGCTTGGGATAATCATGGAGATTTCCCATTGGGATCTACTATTTTTTTCATTTTTTTACTATTATTTAAATAATTTTATTTGTTTAATGCTTTAGCTTATGTATCATCTATCATCTATTCATTGTATAAACTGGCATTGGCCACTTTGTTCAGTTATAAAAAATATGTCTTTCTCTGATTTTTCAATTCTATTTATTACTTACACTATTTTCTACTATCTATGGTGTTTTTTATATGATAATACCATTTTGAAACTCTAATATGAGGGTATATTCTCCCCACTATCACGTCCTAACACCCTCTCTTCCAGTCGCAACCTCTAGTGTATGGGGAGATGGTCTTGAGGCCATGTGACCCACTGGTCCGGCTACTACTTTAATGGTAATATAGGTTGTGACATTACAATTAATATCATATAAATTTAATTTTGGGAAATTATTCTCATTCCACATTAACTTCCATACTCATATACAAGTATACCAATCGTGAAAACCAAGGAAACGAATGCTCCTGAGAAATAAAATTGTATATTATATCTCATGAAAAAGGCCATAAATGAACTTTATAAAATTATAATAAATAAAATACACATAGGGAAGGTTATAAATTAATTAATGATTTAAATTTATTATCTATTATGTTAAGGTCAAGTGTAGAAAAAAATCATAATAAGGTAAGAGTTTTCTTCTAGAACCTATATTTTCATTCAAGTTATGCTTTCCTCTATACACTAATGTAATTATTCATTATTTTTATATAATTATTATAAATTCTATTCATATGTCCCAAAAACATGTATTTATATCATTTCATATTTCTTTTATTGGATAATACATGTTTTATAGGGTTCCCTTCTCAACCCTTCCCGATACACAAGCCCGATTAAAGGGAACGTCTCGATTTCTTACCCATTTTCAAGTAACATCTACAATATGTTTTAAGAAACCCTAATTTTTCTAAAATATATAATTTTATTAGGAAACACTATCTTAGTTCATTTCTGGTTTTATACAATGAATTTTTCAAGAGAAATCTTCTTTTCAATGTTAAAGATTATTCCTCTCAATAATTCCTCGATGATTTTATAAGAGTATTTTCATCTATTTCCTCACCCTTTTTGATTCTTATGTTTAATTAGGATTAATATTTTATGATATAATATAACATATTTTATTGAATGGTTTATGATTATTTTGACTATGTATGTTTTATCTTGATACCATTCACCATATTACATTGAATATTTAGTGATTATGTCTACTGATTGGGGAAAGTTATTTATATTTAATATGTTAGTTTCAATATGAATTTACAAATGATTATTCTTCTCCCCTTTTATATGAGGAATGAATTGGACTTAATAAGTTTCTTTTGGGGCCTGATATAGACCCTCAGTGCAGTAGTAGGTCTCATGAGAAAAACTAGTTTGGGTATGTGCTAACGTCTTACCTGATTATGTATGATGTTTTGACCGAAGCCTTAAAGACATGTTTACGATGTGCCGTATTATACATTCACTCATTATGATATTAGTATTTGATATTCCATGTTATTATTCATCAAGTATAATATCCATTTTTATGTATCATTTTCATGTGATTATTTATATGGTGGTATTTATTTAGTTTTTATTCCTACCATATTATGCTCAAGTTTTTGTTTTAATAGAAAGTGTTTTAGTTATTAACCTTTCCTTATGGTTTATTTTTAGATTTCACTATATTCTTACCCTTATAGATCATTATAGCTCACCCATTTCTTATATTTATTTTCCCCAAGATGTTAAGATTAATTTTATAAATGACATGCAAAGATAATCTAAAAGAATAAGAGTGTTTCCAAAAGAGTCTTTATGATGTATTTCATTTCAATTTTTAATGTTGAAGCTATGTATGTATCTTATTTTCCAAATATACTAAACTATTTTCCTTTGGGATCTATCTTCCTTGTTTATATTCCAATGTAATAAATTAAGGAACTAGCTCTAGGAAACTAGGGTCGGGGTCTTTACATTTGGTATCACAGGAAGTTTAGTAGAATCCTTGGATACTAGATTTAGGAAACAAAAATTAAGGAACATATAACTAATAAATACTTTGAGGATAAGCATAGAATATCATCCTAAAATTTATTAAATTATAGATTATTCAAGTCTTCCTGGCAATAAATATTTATCTGAATACTACAAGTGGGCATATTTTTAGAACAGATGTACCTAGGGGTAACAAATCTGACAACGTGTCCTAATCCTGACATGAGGTAACCTGGTACATGAAAATGGGGCTTACTAAGCATCTAGTTTGAAACTCATAGGGGTATATTCTTAGGATAATCCACATTTTTATTATAAACCATTACGAATGATTTAAAAGTAAACATGTCCCCAAAGAAACCATGTTTATGATTATGAGATTAGCTATGGATAAAACATTAATTTATGTTAATTATTTTCCTAGTTTGAGATTATACATCGTGATTTATAACTTAATATAGTGTATCCCATTATTTAGAAATGGTACCTAGTGGAAGTAATGGAAACTGTATCAGCACACATATCCCATATAGGGATTTCCATCCTATGCAAGATAATGATGTCAGTACTAGAGCTACGACTGGTGTTGAGAAACTTATGATTATACTAGGACAACTAACTCATGTTATGAATAATAACCATACTCATATAGATAATCCTGATTCACAATGTGGAGGATCAATGTTATGCCACTTCATGTAATAATAGACTCTATCATTCAATGGGACTACTAACCCATTTGTATCTAAACAGTGGATAAGTTCCATAGAGAATATATTTATCGCTTTGTGAAGCAATAAAAGGGATAAAGTTTTCCTGGAAGTTTATCATCTCTTAGGAGATAATGATCCATGGTGGTTATTGATTAAAAACACAAAGGATGAGGAAGAAATGGAAAATATGGAATCAAAATATTTTAATAAAAATTCCTAGAAATATATTTCCCTCAAAAAAAGTGTCTGGATATAGAGATAAAATTCTTTAATCTTAGAAAAGGGGAGGATGAGAATGTTTCCAAGTATAAAGACGAATTTACTAGGTTATCAAGGGATTTCTTAGACTATATACATTATCAAAGGATTGAGATTGATTGATTCTTTGTTGGATTAAAACCATTCCTCTGAAAGGAATTGGTCTCCCAAAATTTCTCATTATATGAAGATATAGTCTCATGTGATATCAAGATTGGAAAAAACTATCTAAATCTTTTGAATTTAATGGAATTAAAGAAAAGAAGAGGGATGCTGAACAATTTGGATAATAAAATAAGGAAATGGGGAAGAAGGGAAGAGTTGACATTACACCCTATAGTAATTGTGGGAAGAAACGCCCTGATACTTTCATGAAGGGAATGAGAGTCTATTAAAAGTGTGGAGAAAAAGGACACCAAGCTTGTGATTGTAAGGGAAATAAAGAATATTCCAATATTCAATGCTATAATTTTAAAGATACTAGACATTATATACATGAATTTCCTAGACATCAAGGAAAATTTACCCAGAGAAGGCCACGGGAGAAAGGTCAAGCTTATGTGATCACAACTGCTGAGTTTGAAGTTCCTAATGATGTGTTGGAAGATACTTTAGTCATTTAATAAAACACAGAAAATTATTTATTTGATTCTACATCATTGTATTCTTTTATATCTTTCTATTTTCCAAGAAAATTATACATTTTTCATTTTATTTAATAAAGGAGTTGTTAGTAAAAAATATGAAAGGAATTATCATTGCAACAAATATGCATCAGTCTGTCCCATTTATTACACATAACCATGATTTAGTTGCTGACCTTATCATCATACCTATGATTTACTATGATATAATTCTTTGTATGGATTGTATTTCAAATTATTTTGTGAAAATATATTTCAAGATTAAGAAGTTATAATTTTTGCGAATGATTTATAAGCCCTTTTCTTTAGAGTAAAAACCTCACCATATGATTCTTATCTAGATCCACCCTAGTATCTGTTCTAAATGAAACTATTAGGGAATAAGAGAACACAATATCTATGGGTGAGGAAAGAAATATTAAAATTTACGATATTCCTATTATGAAAGAATAAATTAATGTATTTCTATAGGATTTACCTGGACATCCTCAAGAGTGGGAAATTGAGTTTTATTTTGATTTAATTCAAGGCGCAAGGCCTATATTAATGACTCCTTATAGAATGACCATAGTGGAATTAGTGGATCTGAAGAAACAAATAGAGGTATTGAGTATTAATGGTTTTATTCTCCCTAGTGTTTATCTATGGGGATATCCTGATCTTTTTATTAAAAAAAAGATGGATCTATGAGACTATGAATTGACTATAGGGAGATCAATGCTATTATAATGAAGAACATGTATCCTATTCCCCACATTGATGATTTATTGGATCAACTTCAAGGAGCCAAATAATTTTCCAAATATTTATCTTCGATTTGGATATCATCAATTTTATGTGAATAAAGAAGATATTCCATAGAGAGCATTTTGAACCAGGTATAGAAATTATGAGTTTACAGTAATTCCATTTGGATTGACTAATGCACCATCTATTTTCATGGATCTAATGAATATATTTTTCAAGGAATATCTTGGTGACTTTTTTATAGTATTTATTGATGATATATTGGTATACTTAAATATCTAATAAGATCATGAGAATCACTTGCACATTTTTCTGATGAAACTTATAAGAAATGAGTTATATGGTAAGTTTAGAAAGTGTGATTTATGGCTTCAAACACTTTATTTTCTTATAACTATTGTCTCTAAAGTTGAAATCCTAGTTTATACTGGAAAAAAAAGGTTGTTCAAGAATTCCATACACCAATGAACATAACTGAGGTATGAAATTTTATTGGTTTAATGGGTTATTATCTGCATTTCATTCAGAACTTCTGCTGATTAGCTAATCTGTTAACCATGCTTACTCGTAAAGGGTTTATGTTCATATGGAAAAGATAATGTGATGAATATTTAGAAGAATTAAAGATGATATTGGTGAATTATTTGATCCTGACTCTACCATTGGGAAATGGTGGGTTTTTTATTTATATTGATGTATAAAATAAAGGGATTGGATGTGGCCTTATGCAGAATGATAGAGTTATTGCCAATAAATCAAGATAGTTAAAACAACATGAATAGAACTATCCAACTGGTGATATTGAGTTAGAAACTATAATATTTTCTCTGATGATATAAAGATACTATATATATAGTGAATGATATAAGATATATACGAATCACAAAGTTTGAAATATATATTCTCACAAAAATAACTAAATATGAGGAAAAGGAGATGGCTTGAGAAGATCAAGGATTATGATTGATCAATACACTATCACCCAGGGAAGAAGAATAAGGTAGCATATGGATTGAGTTGGAAGGACCATGGGGTTCTGAACAAAATGTGTTTTGAAAAGGATCTTGGGTACATGGATCTAATAAGGATGGATATAGAAATTATAATGGAAGGGGAATCATCAATTATTTTTTGAATGGTTTCCAAACCATAATTACTAGAAAGGATTAAAATTTTTCAATCTCATGATGAGAATCTTCAAAAGGAAATTAATACTGTGAATGATGGGAAGTTGTAAGAATTCATGTATGAGGATGAGATTATGAAATTTGGGAGGAGGCTATGTGTACCTCTATCCCTGACCTAAAAATGGAGTTGTTGGATGATTACCATAGCTCTAATTTCTCTATAAACCCTAGTATCACTAAGATGCATATATATTTGAAGAAACATTTCTAGTGGGATAATATGAATTGTGAAATTGTTGATTATGTATCAATATGTTTAGTCTGTCAATATGTGAAGGATGAAATAAAACATCCTAGATGAGTATTGAAACCTTTTCCTATTCCTATATGAAAATGGGATGAAATCATTATGTATTTTGTCATATAATTACCAAAAACTCCAAGAAATAATGATGCAATATGGGTAATTATTGATTAACTTTCCAAATATGAACATTTCATCACTATAAGTGAATATTTTCCACTATAGAACCTCGAATAACTCTATATCAATGAAGTTTTAAGAATTTGGGGAGCACCTATATTAATTTTTTCTGATTGTGATCCATTATTTTCATCAAAATCCTAGAAGAGTCTTCAAGAAGAATTGGATACTAAGCTTCATTCTGTATTTCTTATCACCCTAAAACTGACGGACAATAAAAAAGGACAATCCAAACAATATAATACATGTTGAGATCCCAATCACTTGACTTTCAAGGTATATGGGACTAGTATTTACCTTTTCCAGAGTTTTCCTATAATAATAGTTTCCATTCTAGTATTCAAATGACACCATATGAAGCATTGTATGGAAAGAGAGATCGTATGAAAAAAATTTCAGATGAAGTTGGTAAGAGGAAGATTGTATGCCCAAATCTTATAGAGGAAACACTAGATAAGGTAAAGAATATTCAAACCCATATCAAATTAGTTTAAAGTAGGAAAACTAAATATGTTGATAATCAAAGGAAGGACTTGAAATTTCAAGTGGGAGATGAGGTTTTCATAATAATATCTTTATATAAGGGTGTTATAAGATTTGGGAAGAAAGGGAAATTGATATCTAGGTACATTGGACCTTTTGAAATACTAGAGATATTTGGATATGTGTATTATCATTTAGAGATTCCACCTAGCCTGTCTAAAGTACATAATGTGTTCCGGTTCTCATTGTTGAGGAAGTACATTCCAGACTCAACACATGTCCTCACTTCTAAAGGAATAGATCTAGAACCTAATTTATCATATTTTGAAGAGACTATATAGATTATAGACACTAAAGAACAAGTGTTGAGGAATAATAAAACTCATACGGTAAAGGTACTTTGGAAAAACCATAAAATTGAAGAGGTGATGTGGGAGTATTAAGAACTTATGATGAAGAAATACTCAAATCTTTTAATGGGGTGAAATTATGGAAATTTCAAAAATGAAGTTTTTGTAGGTGGGGAGAATGTAACGACCTAAAATTATATTAATGATACTTCCATTCATATTCTTACTTAATATAGTATAGATCACATAAAATCACTTATAGAACGCAATGCAATCTTTATAAATGAATAATGAATGAAATAAGAGGTATTTTTAGATGTTAAGGAACCTATACCGATGGAGTAGTAATTTAACCATAGGAATAGTAATATGACCCTTATTAAAAGTAAATCATCCTAATGAATTATAACTCACCCAATAATGTATAAATAAAATTTAGGCACCTTATAAATTAAAGTATGTAATAGTATAACTAAATGAATATTTTAAAAAATTTTAATTATGTGTTCATATTTTTTTAAGTCATAAATATTTAATTACAATTTTATAATTAATAAAATTATTTAAAAGAAAATTTATTTTCATAAAATTAATTCATAAATTAAAATTTTTATATTTTATGACTTTAGGATAATTTTATGAGACCTTAGTTAATTTTTTAAAGTTTTATAAAATCATTTATAAATTTAAAATCTGTATTTTTCGAGTAAATGATAGTTTTAATTAAAAATTAAAATTTTCATATTTAGAAAAATATTTTCATAAAATAGAGTCCATTTTTTAATTATAAATATTGAATATTTATTAGGGTGATTTTTTTGGACTTTTCTAAAATACTTAATTTTTTTGAATAGAAAATACAGTAGTTTTAGAGCATAAATTAATTATAAGTTTAATACACTATTACTTGAGTCATGAATGACATAAGAACCATTATATATAAATTAATTTCTTTAGTTTAATATATATTAAGATAATTCTCATACTATTAACAATATTGAGCCAAGATAATAAACAAATGAATTAAATAATCAAAAATCACCCCTCTCCTCCACTATAAATACCACCCCTTCTCCTCACACATTCAAAGATTCAATCGTTGTCCAATTTCTACCCAAAAATCTTTACAAGACTCTATAACATTTATATGATCTATTGGTATTAAGAAAACCCAAATCCAATCCTCTTAAGGAGGTTCTCAAGGATGAGTATTCAAGAGGTAAAATCCTCTTCATTTTCATTTTAATTTATTTTCAAGTTATTTTATTTTTTATTCTATTATCAAATCCTATACTAAATAAGAATTACAACTCTAGTATCTTAAATATACTATAATTAAGTAACTTTAATGTAATATTATTTCTAAAATTTCTATCGCTCTCTCTCTCTATCTCTCTCTCTTTTATTTTAAAAAAGAAATCATCATCCTTGAGATGTCTATTTACAACCATCGTGGACGAAGGATTTTCATTCTTAAATTTATACTTAAAGGATGCTAATTAAACCATTTTTATTGTTAATAAATACTATAAAATATATATTACCACCTATTTAATTTTATATTAACAGTATATATACATAATATTAATTCATACGACAAAACTAGTTCGTAATCATAAAAAACCACCCAAATAATCTAAATGATTATCACTAATGTTTTATCTAATGAATAATCCTCATACCATATGAACTAATGAATTATATAAACATTTAATATTATTTATGTTAATTAGTATCATATAAATTCAATTCTGGATAATTATACCCATTCCACATGAACTTCCATACTCATACACATGAATACTGATTGTGAAAACCAAGGAAATAAACACCCCTGAGCAATAACATTGTATCTAATAACTCATAAAAAATGCCATAAATGAACTTAATAAAATTATAATAAATTAAATAAATGTATAGAAGGATATTAATTAATTAATTAATTGATTTAATTTAATTATCTAGGATGTTAAGGTCAAGTGCAGAACACATTCAGACATAAGGTAAGGGTTTTCTTCCCAAACCTCCATTTTCATTTGGGTTATGATTTCCTCTATACACCAATGTAATTATTAATTATTTTTATATAAATATTTTAAATTATATTTATATGTACCAAAAAATTATATTTATATCATTTCATGTTTTTTATGGGATAATACATGTTTCATCAGGTTCCCTTATCAACCATTCTCGATACGCAAACCTGATTAAATGGAATGTCTCGATTTATTACCCATTTTCTAGTTACAAATATAATATATTTTAAGAATCCATTATTCTTATAAAATCCCTAAATTTTTTATGATAAAATATCTTAGTTCATTTCTATTTTTATACAATGATTTTTCCAAATGAACTCTTCTTTTCAATGTAAAAAGAATATTTCTCTCAAGAATTGATCAATGATTTTATAAGAGTATTTTCATCTATTTCAAAACCCTTATTGATTCTTATTTTTAATTGGGATTAATATTTTATGATATCATACACCATATTTTATTGAATAGTTTATGATTATTTTGACTTTGGATGTTTTACCTTGATATCATTCACCAAATTACATTGAATTGTTAGTGAATATTCTTAATGATTGGGGAAAGTTATTTACATTTCTTATGTTAGTCCCAATAAGAATATATATGTTGATTATGATTCACCCATTTCATAAGAGGGATGAATTAGACTTAGGAAGTGTTAGGTGGGTCCCTGTATAGCCCCTTGGTGCATCAGTAGGTCTCATGAGACAAACTATTTTGGGAATGGGCTAACATTTTACCCAATTATGTATGGTGTCTTGGATGAAGCCTTGACAGTATGTTTATGATGTCCCAAATTATGAATTACCTCATTATTAGATTAATATTTTATAATCCATGTGATTATTTTACTAGTATAATATCCATTGGTAAGTATAATTTTCATGTGAATATTTATATGGTATTATTTATTCAATTTTTATTCTTTGTATATTATGCTCAAATTTTCATTTTAATAACAAGTGTTTTAATCATTCACCTTGACTTATGGTTTATTTTTAGATTCCACTAAATTCACACCCTTAATAAGCATCAAATATCACCCCTTTATTATGTTTATTTTCTCTATAATGTCAATATGAATTTTATGAATGACATGCAAAGATAATCTAGAAGAATAAGAGTGTTTACAAACGAGTCTCTATGATGTATTTCATTTCATGTTATAATGCTGAACTTATGTATGTATGTTATTTTCAAAAGATAATAAACTATTTGGTCCTTCAGGATGCATATTCTTTGTTTATATTCCAATGTAATAAAGTGAGGAACTATCTCCAGGCTATGGGGATTGGTGTCATTAAATTTAAAATGATAATGAAAAATGAATTACATCATTTTATGAATACAATCATTCGTACGTAAACAAGAATTCCATTTTCATTTTTCTAATGGGTGGAAAAGAAGTAAATTAGATAATGTTTTCATTTTATATAATAATAACTTTGTTTTTCATGATTTATTTATTCATTATTTCCATCCTTATGACCTTCTATGTGAGGTGGTAAAAAAAATGAATCACATTACTTCTCGGAGTTGGCAGTCCACACATATGCACGAGTGATGTTTTAATTTTCCAATATATTAAAGAGTAAGAAGGTAAGTAATATATTATATTTTAATAGTAATAATCATGTTATAAATACCATATATATTCATTTTATCCATCATTATATTTATTCATGATATTCATTATGGAAAATGAACCACATCGCTATGTGAATATGGTAGTTTGTATGTATGCATGGGGGACACTTTCTCTTTACATTGCATGGTAAAGGATTTGAATAAGGGTTTCCATAAAAATAATTACATTTAATTATTTTAATATACTAAAATTATTATTTAATCATTGTTATGATAGTATTTAAGGAGGTATAAGATGAAATAAAATGAAAGAACTTAGTAACGAGTTATACTTATTCTTTGGAAACCATATTTTTTCATTCATATTTAGGCTTCTTAATATGGTATTAGGAAAGAAAAATATATATTAGGAAGTGGTTAAGGATTCTAAGAAGGTATTTTCTAGGTTTTTTTTATATAAGAGGCTCATATTTTATGAATAATAGTGGAGACGAGGTTCCCTTTTATAAGTGATGTGGGTGAAAAACTTGTAATTACTTGAAATATTAATATATAATATGTGTCTAACTCATATAAAATGTCTCCAAACTACATTATATTTCAATATATGGAGTATTATGTATCAAAATAATTAACCAATTAATTTGATATAGGTTTAGATTCCATTTTAAACCATATCTTTTGGTTTAACCCCTAGCTAACCTTGTTTAACCTTAAACATTGTAATAAATATTTCACTCTTTAAGGGACATGAAATAAATTTTAAAAACTAAAAGTGGCACATACTGTCACGAACTGTCCTCGGGGCCCGTGCCGTGACTACCCCAAGCCCGCCTTCTATAGGCTAAGGGCTGGCGACTAGCACCAAAGGCGTAAATCCCAATAAAAAGGGAAGGTATTTCCTTTACGAAACAAAAACACGCAAAAACAGAGTAAAAGAAGAAGCTACACTAATTAAAGCAGTAAAACAAACGTGTTGATAGTACAAGAGGCCGAAAATACAAGCCCAAAAGAAAGGTACAACTACAACTGAAAGTAAAGTAAAACTCAAAGGACAACAGCTGAAGGTGACAAGAAGCTCTTGGATCGTCCTACGGGTTCCTACCTGAAGGGTAGGTACAGATGTTCTCCTCAGCACTCCATGTCCGTCCGTCTCCCCCGGGTACCGACTCATCGTGGGATCCACCTCCGAGTACCGACTCGTTGTGGGATCCACCTCCATGTACCGTCCAACTCTACAAGCCTCAACCACGAGCAGTGATGTCCGTCTTCTGCAACCAACACAATGAGGTGCGGGCATAGCCCGTGCAGGGGTGAGTATACAATACTCAGTAGGGACCCCGAGACCCTCAAGGTCTAACTAAATCCAATAAGGATAAACACAAAGAAAGTTCTCAATAGATAATCCATACTTAGGTATAAGCCCATACTTATACCTAAGTTATGAAGTAACTCATCTCAAACATGAGGTATCACACAGATATGAAATCAACGGATAAGCACTACTTAGGTATATGCCCATACATATACCTAAGTTATCAAGTAACCTATCTCAATCATGAGGAAAACAAAAATTTCATTGACTCAGCTCAAACCAGGATTTTCATATCGAAACCGCAACTGCTGAAGAGCTCTGTCTTTGATGAGTACAATGAACCTGTCACGACTCCAAGGCACTGCTCACTAACCAAATACTACTGAGGTACTCCACCTGTCGAGTACCGTGGGTCAGCCACCCAAACACAGTAGTGCTTCCCGCCAGGGTCTGCCACCCAAACACAGTAGTGCACCCCCCCTAATAGACTGTAGAGGTACTCCTCCTATCGAGTACCATGGGTCTGCCACCCAAACACAGTAGTTATCCCCACCGTGGTTCTTGCACCCAAACACAGTAGTGCTCCCCGCTGGGCTATACAAGTCACTCCGACTCGAATCGGACAAGCAGTCTTCAGGTCTCAGCCAGCTACACGGTCTCTGTACTCCGTACGCTCGTCTCTGGGAGGGTCCTCTCCATGAGCTACCGGTCGATACTCCAAGTATCACAAAGTCTCACGAAGAAGTATCTCAAAGGACCGCCTCGTCATAGGGGTCTCAACGCAACAGACGGTGCGTCGATCGGACGCCCGGTCTGTGAGTTATTAGCCTTTTAGTCCTGGGGGCCCGGTTGGTTTCGTGTATGAACCAACCCAACCATATCTCAACTGTACCCCGAACTCTCATAGGGTATTATCAAAGGGACTATTTCTCAATGTGATCACCAAAGCCGCTGACGGTTCATCAAACGGACGTTTGGTCTGAAAGTTATCGGCTTTTCCGTTCCAGGGGCCCGGTTGGATATCAGGAACAATCCAACCCAGCCTTACTCCAATTACATCCAAACCTCAGGTGAAGTACGCTAAAAGATCCATCTCATCAAGAGGAATCCAATATAGTCGATGACACATCAATCGGACGTCCGGTCCTTAAGTTATGGGAATTTCCGCTCCGAGGCCCCGGTTGGATTCATGTTCGATCCAACCCGGTCGTACTTCAAATGACATCGGTTAACCAAACCAGTCACACCTTTGTGATCCATACTGAAAAACACACGAGATGGACTACCCATTGGTCCAAAACGGATAGGCGGTGAAAAAGTTGCATTTCACCGCAACACGCGCGAACCAGACCTCATGGGGCCCACGCCTTGACCTCGACTTAAATATCCAAAATTGGTCTTGAAACATCTGTCTTAATTCCAAGGTCGCAACGTCGCAGACGGTTCGTCATTCCGACACCGTATGAGAGAGATGTGTCTGATACAAGATTCTGTAATAATAATAATAATAATAATAATATTCGGTGTTTCGTTGCCCCAAGCCATGAACCAAAATTTAGTATCCAAAATTAGACTTGAATCGACCGTATTAATGACAAGATTACATCGCCACTGATGACAAGAAAATCGGACGTCGCACGCATGAGTTATGGCGGGTCGAAGATTTAATAATAATATTAAATCTATTATTTTTCAAGCGGTTCGGGTACCCGATCCAAAAACCTGAAAAAATACATCCAATATTGGACTCATAAATTCCATCTCGAAGTCAGAGACGCACTGCCACTGGTGGTTCGTGAAACCGAGGTCGCACGAAGAAGATACCCTCAAAATATGGTTTTCCCAATGAAAATAATAATAACATTATTATATTATTATTATTTTTAATTTAATTTAATACCTTAAATTCTCACACCCAATTCCACGCACCACCCAAATAAATCTGCCTCCCTTGCTTGACTCCAAGCCAATCACGCCCCATACAATTATTGAATTCTCTTTTTATTTCCTTTTAATTTAATTCCCTTATTTTCTATTCTCTCTCCAATCTTCTTTCATTCATCCATGATTTCTCACGCTCAAAAATAAAACTCCTTCCCCCAAAAAAAATGCCACCTTTGGACTTCTGCCGTCCCGGCGTGGCGCGCCGGCATCACTTTCCGCGGACCACCGGACGCGCTCCAGTGGTCCGATTCTCCTACCGTCTGCGTCCGCGTCTCTCTCGGGACCTTCTCTTTACTGTGACAGCTTCAAATTTCCGTTGCGGCCTGTTTTCTTCGTCGCTCGTCATCCCGCGCACAAAAGAACAACCAGTGGAGGGTCCGGGCTTGTTCGTTAGTCGTGCCCTCCGCATTAGAGTCTCAATCCAAAATTCATCAATGACAATGGTTTAATTTATTCAAGATAAATTATACAAACACCCTGCAATTAAAATATGCATGCACGAGGGTATAATTCACATATACACTTTATACGAAAACCCCTACCTCGCAAAGACGTCACACGTCATCGAGCTGCGGAAAGTGGAAAGAGTTGTGATGATCGGACGTCACAGAAGATCGGTGCCGATTTCGTTGATGTTGGAGGAAGAGTCGTCATCGTTGTGGATTCCCCGCGGCGGTTTCTCCTCCGTTGATGGAGAACTGGGAAGCGTTCTTCGTCGTGAAGGAATGATCGTTCTTCGTCGGTGAGTTGGTACTCATCAAAAAAAACTCAAGAGCTCTT
The DNA here is from genome assembly GCA_963277665.1 of Viscum album. NCBI lineage: Eukaryota > Viridiplantae > Streptophyta > Magnoliopsida > Santalales > Viscaceae > Viscum > Viscum album. Next base: position 106,287,763 of record OY728161.1, read on the forward strand.
CAATCCTCTACACAACAATTTTCAACCCCATATTTCATTAAGTCCCCTTCTTTTAAAAGATTCCAAGAATTTAAAAAGAAGTCAAGAGGTGTGACAAATATAATTAATAACATTATTAATTATCTTAGTTGACTTAAGCTTGGGAGGTGGAGAGGCTCCACTTCAATAAAAGATAATGTGGAGTTGCCATGCATTTAACAATGGGTGAGTTATGAGGAGGTGAGGAGTTAGGATCTCGTGGGGACCCCACCACACTAAACTCTCCCATGGGAGGTTAGGTGGGTGTGGTCCCCACCTCTAACTTCCCCTTTGTTGAAAATAACCACCTACATTGAATAAAATTTGTACACATCAAATTTTATTTGATTTAATCTCATTCCCAAATATTTAACCTCAACCCACTCAAAACACAACTGAGGTAAAGGTTCCTTTATGTAATTACGGACGCTGCGAGTTCATCGGTGCCCTCAGATTTCAATTCTGAGCACCGGTTCAAAAGATAGAAAAACCCGCACGTATGTTTACTAAACGCACCCGAAAAAAAGTTTAGAAAATTAATATCAGTCACCCTCAACCCACGTCGGTTGAGGTTAGGCTCTGCCTAAGTAAAACACACCCCAAATAACTCATTGATACTCTCATATTTTCAATCTGAGTTACCGTTTAGAAGTTATGAATTTTACAATAAAATAATAGTCACTTAATTATTTTATTTGCGGCCAAAAACTAACCTTTTCTAGTGGCCCGCGCCGGCCACAGTTAGTATTTTCTTAAATAAACCATGCCCTCACGAGTTCAGCGGTGGTCTCGGATTTTTAATCCGAGATACCATTTGTGAGTTATAAGCTTTTGAAAAATAAAATAATTTATTTAATTATTTTATTTACGGTTATTCCATTTTTGGAATTTCTCATAGGAGGCCCGCACCGACTAAACTTAAGTCACTCCTAGGGTAAACCCGTCATCCTGAGTGCAACGATTCCCTCATATTTCTGATCCGAGTAACCATTTATGATTTATTCCACTTTTTCAGTAAAACTGCTTAAGCGTGTTAATTTATTCTTAACAAAACTTTAGAAAATTATTCCGGGCACACCGGGCCTCAGAATCAGGTGCCGTCAGAAACTGAGTACTCATAAAATTCCAAATAAATTAAGAAAAAAAATTCATTGAAATTTCAGGGTCTCTACATTACTCCCACCTCATGGATTTATGTCCTCGTAAAGCTTCACCACACACTAGGGGAAGAAAAAGTGGTACTGTGCATGCATATGAGTCTTCCGCTCCCATGTGCTCTCCTGGAGGTTCCTGTGCTGCCTGGGGTTTCCTTTTCTCCAACGAAGGAAAAATCATCCCATCGTTGTAAGTAAACCACAACCTTTTTTCCTAATACCATCAATCCGTGTATGAACTGTGGTTGCACAGTCCATACCCACACTAACGTCGTAAGGCCTCGACGCTGCCACCAAGAGGTTCCAACCAAAACTCTCGCCTCAAGGGTCAGATCACACCTATCGGCGTAAGTGTGTTTATCGAGTCTCCTCTCAAAGGTATCTCCAGATGTGATTGTCAAGTCAACGGTTTTAACCAGAAACTCTAGGCCTGGGACAAGATTTGTGGAGGGAAGGAATGATTGGTACCTATGTCTATTGATATGGCAGCTCGTAGTAGACACAGACCGTACCTCAAATCATTCTTATAGACCTTGGGTCACACTCCATGACCGCATGTAGCTATTCTCTTCCCCTTCCCTTCAGCTCCCTGAGCCTGTCGGGGACTACAAAGGCGGGTGGTTGTAACATGCCGAAATGTACACCACCTCATGCTGCTCTCCAAGATATGCTTCCATGTCTGCTGCTCTGCAGATTCATCTATCCTTAACACTTCCTTTTCTTGAAACATTTTACATGCCCAACTCTCTGAGACTGGCGCCAGATCGTATCTTCCCACTGCTAACATTCACGGGCTATAACCGACCAGGAAAATAATATTCAACCACAAAGGTTCTCTATAGCACCCTAACATAAGTAGGAATTCATAGAGGAAAGAGTGCTTACTCGGTTATCCTTAAACACACCTCGCTTAGAGGTTCGATATCTAAAGCACTGATCATATCGTAGTCATCAAGTACCAAGAACGATCGGTACACCTCGATGAATACTCAGATACTAACATGTCATCCTGCCGAAGCTTTATAAGCTCTAGAAAACACTCTACCACCTCCTCAAGCCAGTCCTCAGCCGCCGGTGAGTCGGGATTGCCTCAGAACTTGAGGGATATCTGGTGCTGAAACATAAGTAAGGCACTAAGCTTACAAGTATCCTTTGATGGTACCGCCGGTAGTGTATGCTGATCAACAGGTAGTGATGTATAGCTGACACACTATGTCATGAACCATCCTCAGGGCCCGTGCTGTGACTACCCCAAGCCCACCTTCCATAGGCCAGGGGCTAGCGACTAGCACCAAAGGCATAAATCCCGATAACTGGGAAGGCATTACCTTTATAAAAGTAAACAAACACACAGAGTACAAGCAGAAGTAATACACTAAGAACAAAATAAAGTTCTGAAAAGTAAGTGGGCCATAATACAAAATCAATCGAAAGTACAACTACAACTGAAAAAAAAAGTACAACAGAAAAAGAAAACAGCTGGAAGAAAAGAAGCAGCTCCGGGGTCGTCCTCCTCAGATCCTAGCTGAAGGGTAGGTACAGATAACGCAGCTCCTGGATCATCCACCATGGATCCTACCTGAAGGTTAGGTACAGATAGCCTCCACAACGCTCTTTCCCGTCAACCTCCTCCGAGTATCGTCTCACCGTGAAGTCCACCTCCTAATACTGACTCGTCGTGAGGTCCACCTCTGGGTATTGTCCAGTCTTCGAAATCTCGGCCTCCGTCAGCACTGCCTGTCGTCTGCAACCAAAACAACGAGGTACGGGCACAGCCCGTGCTGGGGTGAGTATAACGATACTCAGTAGGGACCCCGAGACCCTCAAGGTCTCACTAAAACCAACAAGTATAACCACAAATAAGATCTCAACAGATAACCTCTACTTAGGTATATGCCCATACATATACCTAAGTTATCAAGTGACCCATCTCAATCATGAGGAAACACAAAGATTATGAAATCAACAGATAACCACTACCCAGGTATAGGCCCACACATATACCTAAGTTATCAAGTGACCCATCTCAATCATGAGGTGAACACAAAGGTCATAGACTAAGCTCAAACTAGGATTTTCATTATCGAAACTGTAACTGCTGAAGAGCCCCATCTCAGGAGTGTATAGTGATCCTGTCACGACTCCGAGATACTGCTCACTAACCTAAGACTGCTGAAGTGCTCCTCCTGTCGAGTACTGCGTGCCAGCCACCCAAACACAGTAGTGCTTCCCACCGGGGTATGCTACCCAAACACAGTAGTGCACACCCCCTAATAGCCTGCAAAGGTACTCTCTGGACGAGTACCGCAAGTCTGAACCCAAACAAGTAGTGCTCCGTCCGCCATGGGTCTACACCCAAACAAAGTAGCGCTCCATCCACTGGGCTAGTCGAATCACTCTAAGTCGAGTCGGTCATGCAGTCGTCAGGTCTCGGTCGGCTACACGGTCTCCGTACTCCGTACGCTCGTCTCTGGGAGGGTCCTCTCCACAAGCTACAGTTCGATACTCCAAGTATCTCAAAGTCCCACTAAGAAGTATCTCAAAGGACCGCCTCTCCATAGCGATCTCAACGCAACAGACGACGCGTCAATCGGACGCCTGGTCTGTGAGTTATTAGCCTTTTCGTCCCAGGGGCCCGGTTGGTTTCGTGTGCGAACCAACCCGGCCGTATCTCAACTGTACCCCGAACTCTCATAGGATATGATCATCGGGACCGTTTCTCAATGTGATCACCAACACCGCTGACGGTTCGTCAAACGGACATTCGGTCTGAAAGTTATCAGCTTTTCCGTTCCAGGGGCCTGGTTGGATTTTGGGTACAATCCTACCCGGCCACTATCCAACTGCAACCAAAACCCAGGCGAAGTATGCCAAAAGTTCAGTCTCATGAAGAGGAATCCAACAAAGTCGACGGCACGTCAATCGGACATCCAGAGCTCAAGATATAAGTGTTTTCGCTCCGAGGGCCCGGTTGGTTTCGTATCCAAACCAACCGGCCATACTCAAAGTTCTCCTAAACCTTGAGTGTAATATACTGAAACGACCGTCTCGATCCAAGGATCGCATCGCAGTTGACGGTGCATTAATTGGAGATCCGTAGCCCAAGATATTGGCAAACGACCGTAAGAGGTCCGAAAATGGTGGTTTCGGGACCGGACCGACCCGGCCCGAGACCCCCTGGGTCGACACGAACCGAGGCGACCCGAACCGGGTCCAGGTCCAGCCTTCTTGGGTGCGACATGGCCCGGATGGCACGGCGCAGCCCGGCCTGGGCGCAGCCCTGCCCGGTGCACAGGCGTGCTGGCGGTCAAGGTGGGGGGGGGGGGGGGCGACTGCCCCCCATGTTTAATTAAATGCGGCCCCATGTGGGGGGCCGCTGCTGTTCGGCCAGCCGGGGGTTACGAAACCCCGACTCCTCCTCTGACCGGCCGGCCTGCTCCGACCGGCCGGCTGCTGCACCACGGGACCGGCGCGGGCCGGTCCCCCTGCTTTGACCCCGGCGGCCGGAAGTTGGCTGCTGGTCCCTGCTCCGTCGCGGCCTAAAGCCGCGACCTTGGTCCGTCCGGCGCGGCACGACGGCGCCACGCCCCTACGCCACGACCCCGCTCTGTCCGTGGTGTTTTCGTGATTCTCCGGCGCGCCGCGATGGCACCGCGCCTTTATTGGACTTCATCAGCGCGGCACGACGGCGCCGCGACCTTGTTCGACTTCATCGGCGCGGCGCGACGGCGCCGCGCATCCTTGCCGCATGATCCCGCGTGGTGCGACGACACTGCGTCACTTTCCTTCGAACCGCAACAACACAAAGATAAGGGAGGGGGGTCGGCCGTGTTTGTGCGGTCCGGCCCCCTCCCATTAATCGATGGAAAGCGGTCCAATTGAAACAAGGAACGACGACGGAAGAATTCACGTATAACAACAACAATAGATCCCCTACCTCAAGCGTTGTCGTCGAATGATATTTGTCGCAGAAAGGGACGTCGTGGATTTGATCATCGCGGAAGAAGAGGATCGTCGCGTTGCAGAGGAATGGTGTCTCCCTTCCATTGATGCGGAAAGAAGGAACGAGGAGATGCGCGTCGGGTCGTCGATCTCCGAGGAAGGCGTCTCTCACCGTCGTCCGTCGTCGGAGGTCGGCGTTCTTAGCGTTCTTCGTTTGAGGAGGAAGAACTTCAAGACTTTGAGCCGTTCTCTCCAAAATCCTCCCGCACAACCCAAGAAAAAACAATAATAAAATAAGACTTGTCTTATTTTATTAACACACAAGCCAATGTCTTTGAAATTCAAAATTGAATCAACCAATTAATTGAATTTAATTGCAATGTTTAAACCTCTCAATTAATAAAGGTGTTTAATATTTAAATAAACGCACAAGTTGACTTTCATTAATTGGGGGGGGGGGTGCGGGTGCGTTACTGAAATAAAGGAGAGGTTGAGGAAGTTGAAAGGGTGGGGCTCGTGTGGGCCCCACCCCACTAATATCCTACCAAGTGGATTAGTTAGGATGTGGGTCCCACTCAACCACTTAGCATAGGTTAACATTTCTTTAAATAAAATAAAATTGGTTGCACCACTTTTATTTTATTCCTTTACTTAAACCGAAAAAAATTTAAAAACCACACCCGAGCAAACGCAACTCTGGAAAAGGTGTTTCTAAGAAATTATTGGCGCTGCGATTCCATCGGTGCCCTCAGATTTCGATTCCGAGCACCGGTTCAAAATTTAGGAAAACCCACTCGTTCGTTCACTGAACGTACCTGAGCTAAACTTCGGCAAATGATTCCGGGCACACCGGGCCTCGGAATCAGGTGCCGTCAGAAACTCGGTCTTGTAAAATTCCAAAGAAAATTAAGAAAAAAATTTTCCTTGAAATTTATGGGTCTTTACATTACTCCCACCTCAGGGATTTACGTCCCCGTAAATCTTTAACACAAACTAGGGATACAAAATTGGTTCTGAGCACGCATATTAGCCTTCCACTCAATATGCTCACCTGGAGGTTCCCGTACTGCCAGTGAAAGCGCACCCGAGGAATCGACCGTCCTCGTAGGATCCACTCCTGTTGATCCTCGATCCCCACTAGAACCTTTGTGAAGGTCACCCCATCGCCAAGGTCTAGCTCCCCATGGTCGATGATATGCATTGGGTCAAGTACGTATCTCCTCAATTGAGATACATGGAAGTCGTCGTGCACCTGGTGCAACTGAGGTGGATGGGTCAAATGGTAAGCCACCTCGCCTACCCTACTGAGGACCTGAAAAAGGTCCACTAAACCTCGGAGATTACTTGCCGCCTTGGCCTCATCTCCGTAAACCTCGTCGAGGTGAGACCCATATAAGGACATGATCGTCATCCTCAAACTCTAAAGGTTTCCAATTCCTGTTTAGAACTGAAACTCAAAACTCCTACTGCCACGAGGGTAAGGTTGATCGACTCATAAGTGATCAGCCGCACCCTCGTATGCATGATTCCATCATGTGATTCCTGGGTTTTCCTTTTCACCGACCAAGGAAAACCGCATCCCAACGTTGTGGATAAACCACAACATTTTTTCCCAATACAGTCAATCTGAGCATGAACTGTGAATCCAATCCATACCAAGACCAATGTCGTAAGGCCTCGACACTGCCACCAAGAGATTCCAACCGAAACTCTTGCCTCATGGGTCAGACCACACTTTCGGCGTATGTGTGATTATCGAGTCTCCTCCCAAGGTATCTCCAGACGTGAGGGTCAAGTCAACGGCTTAACTGGAAACTCTAGGTCTGGGACAAGATTTGTGGAAGGAAGGAATGATTTGTATCAAAGTCTGCAGTTACGTCAGCTAGTAATGGACACAGACTGTCCCTTTAATCATTCTTAGAGCCATTGGGTCACAATCCTTGATCGCATGCAGCTACTCTATTCCCATGCCCTCCAGCTCCCTGAGCTTGGCGGGGACTACAAAGGCAGGTGATTGTAACATGTCAAAAAGTACACCACCCCATACTGCTCTTCAAGATCTGCTTCCACGTCTGCTGCTCTGCAGATTCATCTGTCCTTAACATTTCCTCTTTTGGAAACATTCACACACCCAAGTCTCTGAGACTGGCACCAGTTCGCTGCATTCCAACTTCTAACATTCTCTAGCTGTATTCATTCAGCCAAAGAACATTCAACCACAAGGTTCTCTCTAGAACCCTAACGTGGGTAGGAATGCATAGAGAAAAAAGTGATTACTCAGATATCCCTTAAACACACCTCACTCTGAGGTCCGAGCTCTAAAGCACTAATCATATTGTAGTCATCAAGTACCAAGAATTATTGGTATGCCCCGATGAATTCTCAGCTACTGACATGTCGTCCTGCCGAAGCTGTATAAGCTCTAGAACACTCTCGGCCACTTCCTCAAGCTAGTCCTCAGCCGCCTGTGAGTCGGGCTCGCCTCGGAACTTGAGGGTATCTGATGTTGGAACACATGTAAGGCAGTAAGCCTACATGTGTCACCTACCGGTACCGCCGGTTGTAACTGCAGACCAACAGGTAGTGATGTATAGCTGACACACTACTCGAAGGCACTACCTCAGGCATCGGTCCATGTACCAAAGCCTCATCGCTATACGAACCATCCTCATGGTCACTCACTAGAAAAAACTATAATCCAAGTCCACCATCCACTCTACTGATGTCTCAGCTAGGTAGAAAACTCTAGAAATTGCCTCCAGCCAGTCCTCTGCTGTCTGGGAATCACCTCTTAACCTCAGAGGACGCTGTTGTTGGAACTCGTGCAACGCGCTCTTCCAGCGTGCACAGTTCGCCAGTAAGACTGGTGGCATCTGCTGCCCATCAGGTGGTGGTGCTGCTGGTACACCACCCGAGGGTGCCAAAATAGTAAAAGGGCCCCGCACCGGAGCCTCGCCGCTCGATGGGACATCAACCAGTACTCTCTCGGAAACTCCAACTGACTGTCTACGTGGAGACATCCTGAACAGTTGCGACACGGTCAATGATTTACCTGGTGAGCTGACCTGGTTTGAGCTGACTTTAAAACTTTGGAAACACACACGTAATCAGTGTTTTCATGCACAAAGTCAGAAATCAAAAGTCAGGGTCCTGGTGTACGGATACGTCGGTCGCCGCACCAACACTAGACTCCCTAAACTGAAGACCACACTCGGTACCCTTAAAACTATTAGTTCACATAGAAAAATATCAGAGTCCTTAGTTCTGCGGTAGAACTGAACTCCTCTGATACCAATTTGTCACGACCCATCCTCGGGGCTCGTGCCGTGACGACCCCAAGCCCACCTTCCATAGGCCAGGGGCTGGCGAGTAGCACCAAAGGCGTAAATCCCGATAACTGGGAAGACATTGCCTTTATAAAAGTAAACAAACACACAGAGTACAAGCAGAAGTAATATACTAAGAACAAAAGAAAGTGCTGAAAAGTAAGTGGGCCAGAATACAAACCCAATCGAAAGTACAGCTACAACTGAACGAAAGTACAACAGAAAAAGACAACAGCTGGAACAAAGGAAGCAGCTCCTGGGTTGTCCTCCTCGGATCCTACCTGAAGGGTTGGTACAGATAGCTCAGCTCCTGGATCGTCCACCACGGATCCTACCTGAAGGGTAGGTATAGATAACCTCCACAATGCTCTTGCCCGTCAACCTCCTCCGAGTATCGTCTCACCGTGAAGTCCACCTCCTGATACTGACTCGTCGTGAGGTCCACCTCCGGGTATTGTCCAGTCTTCGAACACTCGGCCTTCGTCAGCACTGCCCGTCGTCTGCAACCAACACAACGAGGTGCGGGCATAGCCCGTGTGACAACCCGTCGCGTCGGACAAAGCTGCGAGAATCGAACCCACAACCAAAGTGCGACTGTTATTTATTGCCTACCACTGGACTACATGAAGTCCCTGATTAGTTTGAATGATTCTTTTTTGTTAGATGATTTTATGAACTAATAGTAAGTTTATTTTGGGTTATCTACGGAAATTATTAACCTATCATGGAGGATATTTGATTAGCTTAATTACTTTTCAATATGAGACTTTTAGAGCAAGTGATGTTAATTAGAGATAAGTGTTAATTTGTACCGTGGAAGACTATGTGACTAAATCCTTCAAATATTTGGGTTTTCGATATTAGTTTGGTTTACTTTTAAGAATTTTATGTACAAATTGTTTATCTAATGTTCCTCATTGAACTTTGGGTATTGGGAAAATTTTGGAGATTAAGAACATATTTTCTTTTTATAAAGGGTTATCCTTTTCTAGATTATATGATCTTGTACTAACCTTTTTGGTTTTTGTTTTGGTTAATGTATAAAGAAATGGGAAGTATATAGATCACTTTTTTGGATTAGGTGATTCTCTAGAAGTTGATTATAGCTCTCTTAATGTAAACAAGACATCCTAAATACTCATCTTTTGGAGAAAATATGAGTTCGTGTAAGAAATCAAGTAAAAGTTGAAAGTCAACATGACATGTAAGTATGTTTCCTTATCTTTTAGTTAAGCTCAAAAATAAATTCTTCAATGGAAATTAACTAAAAAAAATGTTTTCCGTTAACTTTTCCTAATGGGGAATCCAATAACGTTTAACCCATCACAAGTTTGTGATTTTCTGGTGATTAACTTTCTCCTAAACATGTTTTCTACCACACTCCCTCAGAACATGAACCTTTGTTTTTTCTTCCATATACATGTATTCATACATGGAATCCTAGTATGGGTTAACTTGGGTGACCTTTGTACTTCCCTTTCTTTCTTTTAAAGTGATTGTTTAATTTAATCCTTTTCCGATGTGGGGCTTTCAATGAAGTTTCCGAGCCAAATTTTAAAATTGCGAGGACGCAATTCCCAAAAGGGGGGAAGGATGTAACACCCCAGGTAAATAAAGAATATGAAATTTTTATATTTATCCCTATTTTGGAATAAAATGTTAATATTAATTTAAAGGGAACGCTATGCTTGATGGCTTACCCAATACGCAACAACGAGTTCCTTTTAAATCTTACGTTGCACTCTAATAATAAAATAATTTTATTTTAAATGGTAGTTAAATCCTAGCCGTTGTAATGACGGGAATGAACAGAACTAACTAAAAAATGATTATATATGTTTTCCAAATATTTTTACTTTTTTCAATAAATGTTAGAGTATTAAAAATGTGAATGAATCCAATTTTAAGCGTAAACATTCTAATATTCTTTAAAAGGTCGATTAACCGCCTTTTGATGGAGAACCTCTTTTAAATCTGCTTTTTGACAATTTTACGTGTTATATTTGACAAAATAAAATTCTTCTTTAGAATCGGGACATAAAAATTTACTTTGTGTAAATTTTTGGTATTTTTCCGATAAAGTTCATTTTTTAATGAATAGTGAAAAATGTTCTATTTTAATTCAAAAACTCTTTTTAATATAATTTATTTATATGATTAGATTATCTTTTGAATTGATTTTAAAGTTAAATTATAATATATTTTTACCATTTAATCCAATGGTGGTCATTGGAATTAATATCACTTTGATATTGGACATAAACGAGTGTCAATCTTTTGATAGATATTGTTTCTTAAAAACACGCTATTTGATTTGACAGCGATATTTAATTATAAAATTAATTAAAGCAACATCTATGTTATAAATTTGGTAAAATAGACATCATTTTTGAATTCGGAATATCAAATATAGCTTAGGGTGAATTTTGGGTATTTTTCTGAAAAACCTTAATTTTTGATTAATAGTGAAACCACAAAGTGGTAGTTACAAAAACTGATTTTTCGTTTAAATAGAACTTTACTACTTCTATGATTTGAATTTCAAAAATCAAATTTAAATTATTTTTATTATTAAGTAAAATGTGGTTCAATAAGAAGAAAATAATTTTTGATGAAAAGTAACTTTTATGTTTTATTAATCGCGATTAAAGGTAATTACTGTGATTTAAGGTAAAAATGATATTATAATAAACTGAAAATATCTTGACACTTGTCATAACACTATTGGATGAGTCATAGACGACCAAGACAGCCCATGGGTCGATTTTTGGTACCCCATGGAGCCACTTGGTTAAGATAATGACATTTATGCCTTTTATTTAAAGTAAAAGTAAAAATGACACAAACATGTATTATTTTACTATAAAATTTTTTACATGGGGTTATACAAGTCATATTTTTGACTATAAATAGTAATTGGAAATATAAAACGATTTCCTACATCATAGTATTTTTTTTTATAATTTTTAGACATTAAATAAATTAAATTATTTATGACATCATGATGATGCAATGATTACCTCATTATTTAACGATTTAAATAAAATGAAAAGATAATGTAAAATCTAAGACCTAAACATGTCAAAAACCTATTGGATGAGTGAATTTAGAACTATTATCACCTTATCCTCGAAATAAATCAATGTGGGACCTTTAAAACCCGAAACTCATTTGAAAATAAAGTAACATTTTATACTTTTCCAAGAGTGCCCCTCCTCTCCTCTTATAAAAGGCCCCCACCTCTACCACTTTACCCACACCTCTCAAGCCTTTGTCTTGGCCAAGATCTGATCATTTTGTCTCTCCACATCCCTATCATCATCCTAGAATCCTTACATTAGGCAGGAAGCTCTTCAAGAAACCCTTTTGGTTCAAACCAAAGGGAGTTACCCGATTTTAAGGTAACATCTTCACTTGTGCTATTTTGTTTTATTTTGCTTCTCCAACCCCCTAAATTTTTTTTATTCATTTCTTTTGTAACAAAACCAGTATCTTACATATACTAGGGTGTTTGTATAAGAATGATTCGAGCTACACTTACACACACCTACATATTATGGTTAAAGAACATACTGTTTCTGTGGATGGTGAATTTCTGCCTCAAGAAACGATGACTGTTCAATATTATTTTAACACCTTCAAAGGTGGACATTAAGATGTAACTATATTTATATATGATATATAATATGTTTATGTTTTCCTTAAGTGTCTGTATTTTTCATTTATGTCATACCTTTATGGTTTCCATTATGGGTAAACACGATATCTTCATTTTAGGAAGTGCAGACTACCACCCCCTCAAATTGATTTGATTCGTTAATACCATATGTGGTACGTATAAAGGATATATTTAATGATTATATAAATTCTACCATACTGTAATTATAATACTATTATTTATAATTATTTTTTAATTCCATTAAATATGAAATAGAAATGGAAGTAGCGTTCATGCGTACGTACGGCTTACCGTCTCCATGAACGATGCATTTCATTTCTTACCCCTAAATGTTATGTAATATTATAAATGCATGAATATAATGGATATATATTATATATATGATATCTACATAATGAATATAATTCTGGATATAATGGATATTTTACCCCATGAACAAACTTGTAATTATAAAGAGTTTATTTTTGAGTGAAGTAGCAATGATCGTTAAAACGACCGTTATTAACTTAAATAATTACATAGTGTTAATGACATGGTAATAAGTGATATAAAAGGAATAATTAACTTGAAAAATGTTCTTAAGCAATTATAAATTAACTCAAGTTTATTATTCATGAGATTAAAGAACGATCGAGTCAAGTCGGATACGAGGTAAGGGATCCAACCTCTCTCTTTCTTTTTAAGTACTCTCTTTTATGTAATTTATATTAAGATCATCTTTATTATGTTTGGGGATGTTCTTTTACATTCCTGATACTATAATTTTTATGTTCATATTATTAGATACCCTATTTTATCTCATAAATCCATTTTTGGAAGTTTTAAGTGGCGCCGTTAGGCTGCCGAGTATTCGTAAGGGATTTTTCATCTCACTTTTTATTCCCGTGACATTTATGCTATGTGTTACATTATTTCCTTTGAGTGGTGTATGTACTGCCCATTATTATACACTTTGTGTAGTATAATTTCATTTATGGGTATTTACATCTTCATTGTATGACCCTTCTTCCATGGGGTGTACGTTTTGATAGTTAGCCTCCTCTTTTTAAAAGACTTTTTTTGTTATGTCTTTTAATTCACATACTATTATGTTGGGATATGTTATTATATATCCTTATTTATGTAAATTTTATGTTCAAGTGATGAGATTCCATTTTCTCTCTCATCAACTCATTTTCTAAATTTTAAAGTGATGCCGTTAGGCTGACAGATTTCTGTAAGGGAACTTCTTAACCCACTTCCAATTCTTTCGGTTAAACCTCTACTTATTGATTTTATTATGCCAAGATTATGTGTGGAATATCTATGTTGTAATTTCCACAAACCTTTTTGTGGATATAATATTTCTACACATAATCATCTCATTGATAAATTCTTATGAACTTGTATGGGAAATCATAACTCAATCTCATTTCATTGAGTTAAATATCTATGTCATTGGTTTTGTTTTTCCAAGATTATGTGTGAATGACCTATGATTGTTTCACACTTAATATCCACTTATATTGGGTGTATTTATATTTCTCGCACATAATTATGTGATATATTTATCCTTAATTTAAGGATACCATATTTATAATGGATTTCATCTCAATTTACATTTCCATTGAGAATTCATTATTGTTATGCACCAATTCACTCTTATATGGTGGGTATACTGTCCTTTGACATATTATATCATGAATCCCTTTATTCTCATGATATTATAAAGTTAGAATTAAATGTTATTCCTCAATTATTTGTATTCAAGAGTCTCTTATTTTGATAAAAACTCTTTAAAAAAATATCGTTTTAAATGTTTTAAAGATTCATTATTCTAAATATTTATATTTAATGTCCATGTTTTCAAAATGGTTTTTAGTATTTATTTATATTGACATTAATGTTTTAAAATTATAATTCCATTAAAATCTTCAAAGTGGTATGGGAAACTTTGATTCAAAAATCTATTTTAAATGATTTTTGAAAATGGATTGATTAATTCAATATCTTGGAATTACTTATTGTGATTGCAAATGAAATGTTGTTGTTGAAATGTTTATATTTTCAATATATTATGTGTAAAGATGGTACTTGGAAATTTTACGGGTGGTTACATGATAAACCATATGATGGGTGGTTCCTTGAATACCAGTACGGGTAGATACGTTATAACCTCCAATGCATTGGGTATGGAAGTCGTCCGTATGGATATTCCATTAAGTATGTGTGGAAGTCGACCGTATGGTTCTTCCATTTAAGTATGTTTATGTCCCAAGTTAACTTTTTATGTTATGTGTTCTTTATATGGGTTTTATGGTAATATTTTGGTTACAAAAGGGTAAGTAATGGTCTTTTATTCAGTGAAGAGTTTTTACTACTTCATAAAGGTGAAAAGTATTACTTTGGTAAAGTATTCATGGTTTACTTGTTGTTTTGAAAAACTAACAATTTTCCTTCTTTGTGTATCCTTTACTGATCTTGTTATGCTCACCCAAAGTTTTTTTTGAAATATTTCTCACAGGACAGGACTTAATGTAGAGTAGGGTCAAGGATAGGATCAAGGGAAAGTCAAGCTATATAAAACATGGAACTAGACATGTTTCTTTTTAAGAGTTTTTATTTTATGGAAACTAAGTAGAATTGTCTACTTTTTAATCTTTTGAGATGTAATAGTTATGTCCTAATTCTCTAAAACTATAAACCTGAAAAGATCCTCAATGTTAATTATTCATTTAATTCAATATTAAGTAAGGTTTAAGGCCGGAGCCTTATATTGGTTCCAATTTTCTCAAAATCTTGGTGCTAATTTTTCTCAGAAAACTATCTACAATTTTCTCAAAATCATGGTTTTTATTTTTCTTAGAATTTTTTTTCTTATTTGGTCTAAATATTGGTTTTTATTTTTATTAGAAAAATGGATCCAATTTTCTCAAAATCTTGGTTCCATTTTTTCTTATAAAACCGGTTCCAATTTACTTAAAATATTGGTTCTGATGTTTCTCAAAAAACTGGTTTCAATTTTCTCAGCATCTTGGTTACATTTTTAAAAAGAAAACTAGTTCCGATTTGTTCAAAATCTTTGTTCTAATTTTCAAAACAATAGTGCTGGATTTTATTTTCTAAATATTGTTAGTGATTCTAATTTCTTCAAACCTCTACATAATTTCTTCAAAAGCTTTTATTATGAATTTTTTCATGATATTTGAGAACTTCTTGATTCAAAAATAATTGTCTGATTTTGTTTAGAATGTTTGAAAAACTCTCTAACTTATTAATTCTTAATATTGATCAACACATTATTTCAAAACTCTTTAGAAAGAAAAATGGTTCTTCTTTCACCAACTTCTATATTCATAAACTTCTTTCTTTCTCACTAAAAACTTCATTCTTCCTAAATAACAAAAACATTCTTATAAAAAAACGTTTGTGGTCAACAAATACCAAAACATTGTTAAAACAATTTATCACAAAGGTAATTCAATCTCCCCCTTTTGATTTTTTGACAACCCTCAATAAAAACTTATCCAACTATTTTATTTTTCCCCAACTCAACATAAGTTTTTTACTTTTATCAAAACATATCATTTCTCAAAATAGAGTGTCCTGACACTACACTATTGGATAAAGTAATGTTTTTGAAGGAATTCCAACCCTAGATAGAAAGAAAATTTTGAGTCCATGTAAAGATAACCCCCCTCACTTTTCTTATTCTCTAAATCTTATACTTTCCTTTTTCACTTTTCCTTTTATCTCCCCTATTATATGATAACCATAGATTCAAATTTATAAAAAAATGGAAGATAAGTAAAAATTATTATAATGAATAAAGTTGTTACTTTATCTCCCCCTTTTTCAACATAATCCAAAGAACGGTGGGGGTACATACTTATGGGGTTTAGGAAGACATGGGAGGAGGATGGAAATGAAGTTTCAACCTCAATTAAACAAACCTTTCCTTCAAAATTGATTTTTTAATGATATCAGCAATCTGATACTTTGTTAAAATGTATTCCAGCAAAACATATCCAACTGAAACTTTCTCTTTTATAAAGTAAAACTTTATATCAATGTGTTTTGATCTTGAATGATAGAAATGATTCTTAGAAAGATCAAAAGCACTTTGATTATCACAAAGTGTCATTAATGTATTATAAACCTTTACTTTCAAATCTTCCAACTGAACTTTCATCCACAAAATTTGAGTAAAATCCTGAGTTGATGAATCATATTCAGATTTAGTGGTTCTCAAAGTTACTAAACTTTGTTTCTTACTATGCCAACTCACACAACATTCACCCAAAAAAATGTTCCTCTTGAGGTTGAATTTATATCACTACAATCTCTAGAAAAATCGACCTCAATATAACCAAGAAAATTCGTCTCAAAATTTCTTTTATATAACATACCATGTGAAGTAGTTCCTTTGAAATATCATAGAATCATATCTGCTGCCAACATATGTGATTATTTTGGATTACTTTTATACCTGGAACATAAAACCACAATATAAAAAATATCTTCCCTTGATACTGTAAGGTAAAGAATAATTCCAAACAGCTTCAGAAAGTCTTTTTGATTTACAGTTATTCCAAATTCATCTTAACTCAACATATTGCCCATTGAAATAGGAGGTGAAACTTAATTGTATTCATCCATCACAAACTTCTTTAACCATTCCCTAGAATACTATTATTGAGATAAGAAAATATATTTTTCCTTTTGTTGGACTCGTAATCCAAGGAATAATGTTAATTCTCCCAAAATTGACATTTCAAAATCCTTCATCATTTATTCATTAATATCTTCACAAACATTTTATTCACCCCTAGAAAAAATTATATCATCTATATAAACAATTATAATTAATGTTACAGAGCCAACGTATTTCACATACAAGTTTCTATCAACTTCTCTTTTATAATAGTTCATCATTCTCAAACAATTTTCAAGATTTGAATACCATGAATGTTGATATTTTTTCAGCTCATACAAAGCTTTATTCAATTTACAAACATTTTTATCATCCTCATCAATTAGAAACCCACAATCTATATCAATGTAAAATTCTTCCTCAATATCACCATTTAAGAAATATGACTTTACATCCTTCTTATACAATTTTAAATTCCGATGAGAGGCCACTATAAGAAACATTTGAATAGTTTCTATGCTTGAAATAGGGGAAAATGTTTCATCAAAATAAACACCTTCCACATATGAATATCATTTACAAATAGGTCTTTCATTTTTTTACTAAAACTTCTCCATGCTCATTTAATTTTTTTTATATACCCACTTGGTACTGATAACATTTTTATTTTATGGCCTATGAACAAGTTGTAAAGACCCAAAAAATTCAAGGAAATTTTTCTTAATTTTCTTGGGAATTTTACAAGAACTCAGTTTCTGACGGCACCTGATTCCGAGGCCCGGTGTGCCCGAAATCATTTTCCGAAGTTGGGCTCGGGTACGTTCAGTGAACGAACGAGCGGGTTTGACTAAATTTTGAACCGGTGCTCGAAATCGAATTCCAAGGGCACCAATGGAATCGCAACGCCGGTAATTGCTTAGAAACACCTTTTCTGGAGTTGCATTTTCTCAGGTGTGGTTTTAAATTTTTGGGGTTAAGTTAAGGAAGAAAATAAAGTGGTGCGACAATTTATTTTATTTTACTTAAAGTGACTTAACCTAAGTTAAGCGAAAAAGGTGGGACCCACAATATCCTACCCACTTGGTAGGATATTTGTGAGGTGGGGCCCTCACGATCCCCACCATTTCTTTCCTTCTAAGTAACGCACCCGCACCCCCTTTTAATGAAGTCAAACCGTGCGTTTATTCTGGTTAAGAAACACCTCATTAATTTGGGTGGTTAAATCGTTACAATTAATTATTTGAATTAATTGTTCGTTTCTTTTCTTTTGAATTTCAAATACTTATGTTATGATAATAAAATAAGTGAAGGACTTATATTATTATGGTTGGGTTTGTGTTGTGTTAAGACTTTGGGAGAAAAAGAGAGGTCTTGAGGATTATTCGTTCTTCGACGAAGAACGTGAAGAACGCACCGCCGCCGACGAAGAACGTCGACCTCCGACGGCGGACGACGGCGAGAGATGCCTTCCTCGGAGATCACCTAATGCCAACGACGTTCCTTCTGTGGTGCTTTATTCCACGACGATCCTATTCTTCCGCGACGGTTAATTCCGCGACAAACTCTCGTTCGACGACAACATTGAGGTAGGGGTTTATTTTGTGATTACTTCTGTCGCCATCTTCCTTTCTTTTGAGCCGCTTGATATCGCAATAATGGGAGGAGGTCAGACCGCACGAACAAGGCCGAACCTCCACCCCCTTTTTGGTTTGATTTTGATTGTGGCACGAGCAAGGCAACACGGTGCTGAAGCACCGCGCGGAAAATATTAAAGAAGGGGAAGAAGCGCAGCACCGTCGCGTCGCGCCGTTGAAAACAAACCAAAGATGCGGCGCCGTCACACCGCACCGAAGAACTACGAAAGAACCGCGGCCAGAGCGGGGCCGCGGCGGAGGGGCGTGGCATGGTTGTGCCATGCCAGAGGGATGAAGGCCGCGGCCGGTTCCGGGCCGCCGACATCGGAGCAGGGGGACCGGCCTTGCCGGTCCCGTGGCGGTAGAAGCCGGCCGACCAGAGTGGGCCGGCCAGACCGTGGAAGAATGCACCGCCGCCGATGAAGAATGCCGACCTTCGACGGCGGACGGCGGTGAGAGACGCCTTCCTCGGAGATCACCTAATGCCAACGACATTCCTTCCGTGACGCTTTCTTCCCCGATGATCCTCTTCTTCCGCGACGGTTAATTCTGCGACAAAATCTCGTTCGACGACAACGTTGAGGTAGGGTTTTATTTTGTGATTACTTCCGTTGCCATCTTCCTTTCTTTTGAGCCACCTGATATCGCAATAATGGGAGGAGGTCGGACTGCACGAACACGGACAACCCTCCCCCCCCTTGTTGTTTTGATTTTGATTGCAGCACGAGCAAGGCAACGCGGTGCCGAAGCACCGTGTGGAAAATATTAAAGAAGGGGAACAAGCGCAGCGCCGTCGCACCACGCTGTTGAAAACGAACCAAAGATGTGGCGCCGTCGCATCACACCAGAGAACTATGAACGCACCGCTGCCGGATCGGGGCCGTGGGGGAGGGGCGCGGTGCCGTCGCGCTGCGCCAAACGGATGAAGGTTGTGGCCGGTTTCGGGCCGCCGGCATCGGAGCAGGGGACCGGCCTTGCCGGTCCCGTGGCGGCAGAAGCCGGCCGGCCGGAGCAGGCCGGCCAGACCATGGAAGAGACGGGGGTTCGAAACCCCCGGCTGGCTGGATGTGAGCGGCCCCATTATGGGGTCGTGGTTACTACAAGATGGGGGCAGCCCCCCCCCCTCGCGCGCATCCCGAATGGCTCGACCGTTCGGCCGAGCCACCTGGCCAGCATGCCGGGCCGTGCCCAGGCCGGGCCGGGCGGCGCCCAAGTGGGCCGGACCCGGACCCGGTTCGGGTTGACCCGGTTTGGGCCGACCCTGGGGGTATCGGACCGGGCCCGAACCCCTTAATACCGAACCTCTTTCGGTCTGTTGCCCATAACATGATCTGCGGACCACCGATTGATGCACCGTCAGTTGAGTAGCAATCCTTATATTGAGACGGTCGTTTCGGTATATTACACTCAAGGTTTAGAAGTACTTTGGGTTCGGCCGGGTTGGTTCGTACACGAAACCAACCGGGCCCTCGGAGCGGAAACGCTTATAACTTGAGTTCCGGACGTCTGATTGACGTACCGTCGACTTTGATGGATTCCTCTAAGTGAGACGGATCTTTTGGCTTACTCCGCTCGAGGTTTGGACGTAGGTGGAGTACGGTCGGGTTGGTTTTGACTTAAAAACCAACCGGGCCCCTAGGATGAAAAAGCTAATAACTTTCAGACCGGGCGTCCGATTAACGCGCCGTCTGTGACGTTGAGTTCCTGTTAACGATACTGAACTTTGGGATACATCAAATCCGGACTATGTGTCAGGTGATGTATCAGACCCTCGGCTCGTGGAGCGGACCCTCCCGAATGAGCTTGCTGTGTGCAGGAACCCTAGAGCTGGCTGCGACTGCGACGACGATGACAACTGTGTAGAAATACTCCGTGGATTCGACGGTGACGACTACATCACTCAGGGATCCTACACGGATCATTGCTACCAATCCTGTGTGGGTTAGATCCTGTGTGGGTCAGCGCTCAGCGGTTCTGTGTGGGCCAGCGCCTACAGATCCTGTGTGGGTCCGATAATGTGTGGGTCTTTGCGGGGGTTAGTTACCTATCGATCCTGTGTGGGTCAGATCCTTTGTGGGTCATTGCGGGGGTTAGTTACCTATCGATCCTGTGTGGGTCAAATCATTTGTGGGTCCTGGCGGGGGTTAGTACCTATCAATCCTTTTTGGGTCCGACGACTTAGATGAATCAGTGGAAATATCTGATCATCTCTATCATCATACGAAGAAGTATACATGTGTGAGATGATTTTTGACTTGCTTTCCTATGTGGATTACATTATGCTTTCCTGTGTGGATTGGGTTGTGGTTTCCTGTGTGGAATGGGTTTCACTTGGGCTCGGAGTTTGGAGCGAACTGGAATTGATGACTTAGGTATATGTATGGGCATATACCTAAGCAACGTCAGATGTTACTTCGTGATTGTATCTTTCCTTTGTGGATTATCCTTTGTGGATTCTGGGAGACCTTCAAGGGTCTTAGGGTCCCTACTGAGTAGCTTATACTCACCCCTACACGGGCTATGCCCGTACTACGTTGTGTTGGTTGTAGATGACGGACAATTCTGATCGTGGTTGAGGCTTGCGGAGCAGGACGATACCTGGAGGTGGACCACTGGGCGAGACGTACTCGGAGCGGACGGCTGGACCCGAGGAGATGTGGAGGCTATCTGTATTCACCCTTCAGGAGGGACTTCCAGTGGACAGCTCGACATTGCGTCTTTACTTTCAGTTGCTGTTTTCCCTTTCTAGTTGTACTTTACTTTCAGTTTGGGTTTGTATTCTGGCCCCCTTACTTTTCCGCACTTACTGTTGTACCCAGTTTTTACTTAGTGTTTACTTCTACTGCTTGCTTGCTCTGTGGTGTTTGTTTACTTTACAAAGGCAATACCTTCCCTTTTTACCGGGAATTACGGCTTGGTGCTATTCGCCAGCCCCTGGCCTATGGAAGGCGGGCTCGGGGTAGTCACGACACGGGCCCCGAGGACGGGTCATGACACAAGTTCCCATATTTAATTTTTCTCAATATGATCCAACTATTTACTCATAATACCCACCCATTCTTTATGTTGAATAGACTCTGAAACTATTTCTCGTTCAACTTTTGAGATAAGTGAAGTCTGATTTTCTAATATCAACTTCCTTATAGTCTGAACTGGAGCCTTATAATTCCCAATAATATTTCTGGATTCAACATGTTTTCATTAGTTAAAAAATTTCAAAGTTTCTTTCCCAGCTGGAATTTCCTCATCACATGATTCTTCTGAATCCCAACAATAATTTTTTGAATTACTTTCACTATTGTGGGAAATCTCAAATTTATCCTCTCAACATTCTCAACAATATTTGTCTAGGAACTTTTATTTTCAATTACCTTCACATCATATGAGTCCATAGACTTTTTTAAATGTTTCTTACAACATTTGTAACTTCTCCCATTTGGTGAATAACACATGAAAGTTCCATCCTCAGCTTTCTCATCAAACTTTCCCTAATTCAGATTTTTAAACTTGAGAAAACATGGAATTCCAAAAAAAATTAAGTATTTCAATGATTTTTTTGTTATACAAAATTTCATAAGGAGTCATGTTGGTTTTTGGTCTCAACAAGCATTGAATTTGAACATGTACAATACTAATAACAGCTTCTCTAAAATAGAACGTTGAATGTTTTATTTTTCTAACATACGTCTTACCATTTAAAACTAGATTCTATTATTTCATTATGCTACTCTATTTTTTTTGTGTAGTATAGGAAGCACTATACTGATGATTGATACCATTCTTTCTCAGATAAGTTTCAAAAGTATTTTTTTTTTAAATTCGAGACACTTATCTGTTCTTAGATTCGTGATAGAAACCCCCAATTCTTTCTCAAAATATTTTCTGAAGAACTTGAACATTTCAATAGCCTCTGACTTGGGCTTCATGAACATGATATTTTCATCTGAGCGAAATCATCAATAAAAGTGATAAATTATAAATCCCCTTTAATTGATTAATGTCTCATCGGTCCACATAGATCGAAATGAATAAGCTCAAGTGGCCTGGTAGATTGAATCAGATTTTCTTCTAAATTTTTTTCGTCATATTTCCTTTCTGGAAAGTGATACAAACATCTTCATTTATTATTTTCATTTCTAGAAAATTTCAAAGAACAACAACTTTAGAGAGTTTATTCATTTTTCTCTGCCCAAGGTGTCCAAGTATTTTTTGCCACAATTTTTTTTTCAGCTCCATCACTCAGTTAACAAGAGTAATTGAAATCTTCTATTTGAAATAGATTCCAACTGGTTATTTCCCTTTTTTTAATGAATTTTCCATCTTTCACACTTTTCACGATACAATAATCCTTTCTAAAGATTACTTATTTTCCATAATCACAATGTTTACTTACACTATATAAGATATGTTTTATCCCATAAAAAAGTAAAACTTCCTTAGATTTCAATTTCTCTTCTCTAATCTTTTCCATTCCAATTACTCTAATTTTTAAGGAAATATTATTTACAAAAGTAACTGATCCTCTACCATGAATTTAGACATGTTTCAAGATTTTTATATCACCTATCATAAGTGAAGAACAATCCCTATCAAGTATCCATGGTTTGTTAGTAATACTGGATTTCAATGCTCACTCAATAACAAAAGCTCTTTTGTAAAACATCATCTTTTTATATTTATTTTCCTTTTTATCTTAAGAAACATGTTTTGGAAGGAGTGTCATACATATTTCAGCATGATGAATAGACTGATCAAATCTTCCAAAAACTTCTTCCATACATTCAAATTGTTTTTTTGTTTAAAAGTTTCTAACATCTTGAAAATTCACCTTGTCAACTTCCAATAAGTTATGAATGTTACTCATTCTTCTTTCACTATTTCTTCTATTTTTCTCAAACGTTATTTTGTGTAAATATATGTTATGACCAAAATTATAAGATATGTCCCCATAGGTTCCACAACACCAACAATAGCCATCAAATCTGAATTTTCTATTCAAGAAATATCTTTCTCTATAGACACTTTATTGATGTAGGTATCTTCTTTCATCTCTAACATGATCAGGTCATGAACTATATTTTCTTTTGAGTGTTTTTCAAATTTTTTAGAATTTATAGGTTAATCACTTTATTTTTCCACCCAATATTTCGTAATAATTTTTCCAAAACCTAAAATGTTAAGGGAATCAGATGAAACATTATTTTTGGTAAGTGAATATTTCACCTTATTCTCATATTGGTCCTTCTTAGAAACTTTTGTAGTATCAGATTTTACTTATGATGATTTTTTTAAGTTTTTAATCATCTTCATCAAGGTAATTTTTAAATCAAATTGTTTTGATTTAAACTTGTTAACCTATTCTTCCTTAGATTCGAGATTCTTACTAAGAACATCAATCATCATTCCCTATTCAGAAATTCTATGTTTATAAATTAAAATATCCAGAATGTATTCATCCTCCTTCTTGATGACATCTTTTCTTCCATCATAAAATTATTCAAATTCTTTTCTTAGTACTATAATTTCTTTCTTAAGATTTTTTTCTCAATACATGAAACAAGTTTGGTTTTGAGTTAAATCTCTATAAAACTATTTACCACGTTCTTCACTATTTGAGGAATATTTTGTTTTCTCAACTTTTTCAATGAAGATTCTAAATTTTTATAAAAATTTATCTTCAAGTGAATTGTTGTCAGTTGAGTCCAATTCAACATTCCTACAAAACATACTTCTTTTTTTCTAGTAAATTTCTTCTGGAATCTGTTGGAATACTTTTATTCTTTATCATTTTTGTTCCACTTCTTCCATTGAGGTTTCTCATCATAATCATTTTGATATTCTAAAATTTATTATTGGGGAAATTCATAGAAAATTTTCCGATTCCACCACACTCAAAACATTTGAGAGTAATCTTTCCTTCATAATTGCTTATTCCTATTTGATAGTTCTTGGATATAAGAGATGTTGTTTTTTTCATTCAGATCATCATCCTCTTTATCTTCAAAATCACAAGGATCTACTTCTTCACTAGCCTGGATTTTCATAATTCTCATAGAATTAAAATCCATTTCATCATTCATATTATTTTTAAACATTTGGGATTTCCTCATTTCATAAGAAACAAGAATGTTATGCAATTCATCAAGAGATAAATCATCCTTATCTTCTAAAGAATAAATTTTAGAATCAAACCAGTCTGGAAAGTTTCTCAAAAGTTTATTCACAATTGTAGAATATTCAATGACATCTTCAAATCCTATTACATTGAAAACAATTTCATTTACTCTGGTAAATTATTCATTAATTGTTTCTTCATTCCTCATTAGGATGTCTTCATACTAACTATGCCATATTTGTATCTTTTCTTTATTGAAATTAGTATTCCATTTTAAAACACTTTCCAGGTTGTCCCACATACTTTTTGAAGTTTAGAGACCCACCACCATCAGATAAAAATTTTCTGATAAAGACATAATGATTTTATTTCTATACTTTCCATCAAATTCTATATTTCTCTTATCATCAAGAGTCATGGGATAATCTTTCTAAATAGGTAGAAAACCAATAGTACCAATGTAAAAAACTTCCAGGAAAAGTGATAAGAGATAGGGAATCATACTATTTTTCCATCCATAATAATTTTTTCCATTGCATATAGGAATTCCACTATGGTTGAAAAAATTGGTATTATACATGATACAGATTGAACAAGGGAACCTTCCCTGTGATACCAATTGATGTTCGAAGGATAAAATAATAATTGGGGGGGGGGGTTGAATCATTTGTTGAATTTTTATAAGTTTCAATAATTTTAGAAACTTAACCCCACAAACCTATTAAGATTTATATCCTTATTAACCTTTAGTAAATACTAATGCATGAAAAGGTTGGAATGCAAGAAAATCAAACAATATTTACACGGTTCAGCCTAAGTGTGAGAACTTACATACTTTTTATAGCCACTCCCTTGGGTTTATGAAAATACACTATTATGAAGAAGTGAATACAACTTTACCCAAATATTATTAGACACCATTTATCTCTCAATAGGAAATATTATACTAACTCCCTTCAGTTTACAATGTTTACATATAAAACAATTGATCCAAATTAAATAATATTGTCTTTGTTGAATCTACCCCATACTTAGAATGTTGGATCCCATTTTTTCAAAAATCTAGATATGATTTTCTCAGAAAACTTGTTCCTATTTTCTCAGAATAGTGGTCCCTCTTTTATCTGAAAAGTGTTTCCAATTTTCTCAGAATAGTGATTCTAATTTGTCTCTGGTCAAAAACTCATTACAAATCTTATTCAATTCTGTGGGAAATTTTCCCTTCAAATTATTCAGTACACTGCCTTTTAAGAATATGTAATATTGAAAATGAATATATGATCTTAGCAAGTATTTATAGGTAACTTGAAATCCAAAGGCTGGAAAATTGAAATCCTTCTCAATTACTTAAATCTCAAAAACACTATAAATCACTTGCATTTAATGTTAAATCTTTCAATTATTCAAAAATCCTTAAATTTATTTGAGATTTATGAAAAATTGAAATTCAATTTTGAATTATTCAAATTTTCATTTCTTTATCAAAATGATAATGATGAATATTGATTCATGTTTTTTGAGTATGATAAAGCCAGATCTTGGTTCTGATTTTCATATAAACTTGGTTACAATTTTTCTCAAAAAATTGGTTTTGGTTTGTTCAGAATCATGGTTTATATTTTTCTCAGAAAACTAGATCTTATTTTCTCATAATATTACTTCTAATTTTGTTCAGAAAACTAGTTCCAATTTGTTCAAAATCTTGGTTCCTTTTCTGCTCAGAAAAATATTTCTGATTTTCTCAGAATCATGGGTCTAATTTTTCTCAAAAAATTGGTTTTGATTTGATCAAAATCTTGGTTCTATTATCTCTCAGAAAACTGGTTATTATTTGTTCAGAATCTTTGTTCCTATCTTTAGAACAATATTGTTGGTTCCTATTTTATGGATCTTTTTATTGATTCCAATTTTTCATACCTCTCTACCATTTCTTCAAAAATATTTTATCATTGAATTTTTCATGATTTTTGAGAACTTTTTTATCAAAAAAGAATCGTATGATTTTGTTTAGAAAGTTTGAAAAACTTTATAACTTGTGAATACTCAATATTTATCAACATCTTGTTTTAAAACTCTTTAGTAAAAAAAGGAATTCATCATTCAACTACTTTAGTCTTCAACAACTTATTTCATTCTAACTCAGAAACTTCATTATTCCTGGATAAAAAAACATTATTATACAAAAAAAATTTAGTTGTAAACAAATACAAAAACATTGTTAAAACAGTTTATCACAAAGGTACATCAATTCCAGATCCCTGGAGATCAGTCCATGGAATCTATCAAACCATTCATTCAATTCAATCCTTTCATTTCCATGTAATTATACCCAATCACATAACCGATTACAAGCTATGGGTATACCCACTCATGCATTCTATTTATCATTTAAAAAACATATGGGAATACCCTCCCATATTACTCATTAAAACATTACATTAATCAAATTATATAGTTATACCTTCCCATATCACAACATTTACAATTAAACATGTTATGTGAGCATACCCTCTAACATATCACCATTTCCCAACACACCCCTTGGGAATTTAATAGTTACCAACAAGTATACCCACTTGTTTATTCACATTCATTAAAGCCAATTTATCAAAATAAACATGGCATAACATGGAAACATGAATCAGGGAGGAATTACATATCCTAATAAATCTATTCAACTCATTAAATCATCAACGAGCTTCCTCTAATCATGAAAACACAATCACACACCCCTTGGGTGGTTTAAACAGGAAAAAACATATTATTTCATTAAGTCTCACTTCATTGGTTACCATGAATCAATAAATGAGTGATAACAAACCAAAATGAAAACTACAAGAATTCTCACTAGGTTCAACTATGCCTACTACAAGTAGCTCACTGAAAAATGGGACCATACAGAAAAGTCCAATAAGCGGAGAAAATGACAAACACCAGAAAAGCACTCAAAAACCAAGGAAAATCAAAGAACACATACCTTATCTCAGTAGTAGAGTGCTCAAATAGTATAAAATCCCGATTCATACCAGTTTTGGAGATATCTAAAGAATAAGAAATTAGGGAATATCAGCCTAAATCCAAATTGTGTATTTATTTTTATAGAGAATCATGAACGACTAAAAAGGAATCGAGTACTTATCGATGTGGTTCTAACATGACCTACGATGTAATAATCAGATTCCACATGGCTTCATGATCTTAAAAACCGTAATATATGGTTTCAGGTTCTAAAAAATGAGAGAAAAAGGCCGCACATCAAAGAAATTAGAGGCTATTGCCTCTATTTTTAAAACACCCCGGTAAACAATTACACAATGTGTAATGCCCAATTTTCCATTTCTGATGAAAATTCCATACACATCATGAAAGTTCTTGGACAGACCATTACACATTGTGACCCGAGATTACATGACATGTATCTCCCATTCACAGTCTATAATCAGAAAATAGTCTACCTTCAAACTATTTTCCCCTTCTTTCCTAAGAACAACCTAACTGGGCAATGTCTCAACTTAGGGTCCAAGACAGAAAGGAAATTAAACAACATTTAACACTAAAATAAAATATTTGTAGCTCATGAAAATCCTGATATCTTACAATATATCATGGTAAAGTCCTAGTTAAATTATCAAGAACATAGAATATAAGAAAACAAAACCATGATTAACTGTATACAAATGTTGAATATACCAAATACACAAGATTTCTAACTAGGGGAATACTATCCTCCTCGAAGGATGTTTCTATTCTGAATCGACATTATCTAGGGAAAATCTAGTCTAGGAATGATTCCCCCAAAGTGTAGCATAAACCTAGTGTCCCTCATCTAGCAACCTAGGTTTACCATGATCAATCAAAGGGTTGAGTGAGATATCATGAAAACAAGAACAAAATATGGATCCACAATGGTATCAAGATGAACAATAAAAATTCCATAGAATAAAAGGTTTACATATTATACTCATCCCCATGCTCCCATAAAGAGTACAACAACTATTACAATACATGTCATAATGTGCTTCAAACTCCATTCATCAAGGAAATACATACATATGAGGTTCATAAAAAATTTTCACAACAAGAGAATTTTCTTCAAAAAGTTCCAAATATTCCTTTAGGTCAAACTAAATTGATAAATCAAACCTTTATCAGTTAAATAAAATATCACTTTGAACCACACTTTCAAATGTTCTATATATTCCCACTTCCTTTTAAAACCAAATTATGGTTCAAAGCATGTCTTTATGAAAAGAACATGAAGAATCCAATCAATCCCTTTAAAATTATATTTACAATCAACCTTTTCAAACAAAACCATATTATGTGATTCTTTAACTATTCCAAAACACATTTCCTTGTAACATAAACGTTAAACCATTTGGAATTAACTTTAAGAATCAACCTAGTTTCATTAAAATGAGGTTCTTCATTTTGAAAACCAAAACCACCAAGATTAGAAAATAACCCAATTTCATTTCACAAAAAAGGATACATTATTAATATGAAACTATTCATGCCAAATACCATTTAAAAAAATGGTTATTTTATTGTTCAAAAAAATTAATTATGTTTAAATGATTTCAAATAGAATAAAAATTAATTAAAGAAACATTTTAATATTAAGAATAATAAATGACAAATAAACACCCACATAGAATATATGGGATTAACATGAAATAAATTCAAGATGCATCACTTCTGATGGAGATCACTGAGAAATGAAAGATAGATCTCAAGAGAAGTAAGAATAGATCCTAGAATCAGAAGTTCAAATCAAATATTATTGATCTAATGAATCCCAAGTCTTCTATAACCTATAAGAATAAGTAATCAAGGAAAATAAGTGATATTCAAGGCTAAGAGGAGTTTGAAATATCAAAAGTGGATCACCACATCAATTATCACTTTGATCTACTAAGAGTTGAAGTTAGGGGAGCCCAAATTTACAAATATGTATTGCAAGATTTGTATGGGTTAAGATAAAGTTAAGGTAGAAGAGAAGATAAATAAAATGGTGGTTCTGAGGTGAACTTACCTGACTACACCTGCTAAAATTTATATCCAACAACAGCACCATCTAGCTGGTATCTACTATAGAAATGGAGTAGCCATTATTTTTCCCACTTGTATGCTAGTGGAGACCCAACTATATTATAATGGAGACCCACCTATAGGTTGGTGGCTATATCATATTGTTGTAACCATTACCAAGTCTATCGACTAGCTGGTGGCCCTCAGTTGATAGCCGGTGGACCACCTAAAACATCACTAGTTATAGGTCTAGGTCCATGCCTACAATAAGGCCCCATGTCATCCTCTAACCCCTCGATCAATATAAAAACCAGTACAACAAGTAGTCTATTTATGAAAGTGATACCGATATGTTACATATCAAACATATATGAATTATTTTAAATGAACATTTTCCACATTAATAAAAACTCTTCATATACTATTCAAGAATCACTTAATCTAATCTAGACATGAATATGTAATATCTCATACACATCAATATACCATATGAAAATTATTTGAAAACATGGTGTGAACAAAAAAGTTCCATAAATTAATTTTTAAAGAACGAGGAAATTCCCTTTTTGAAATGATTGAAAAATAAAAAAGTGTTTTCTTTAAAAAAACACAAGGACATTTAATAAACCTTTTTATGAATAAAATAACCTTAAAAAAGGATTCTGGAAAATAACCCCATAAAAATAATTCTTTCATCAAATTATTTAAGAAGATATAAAATTATTCATGACATATTTCTTAATAAAATAAAATACTTTTAAATCCCATCTAAATCAAGGATTATTTTGAAAGTAAAACTTTTAATTTTGAGAAATATATCAATATTTAATTAATTAATGAAATCCAATATGTTTTAGCAAGATTACAGAAATCCTTAGGGCCACTTGGAACATAAATGGGCTATATAGGGCTCACCAATTTCTTTAGTGGACAATGTCCCTAAGGGTTTGGGTTTTATCCCCATCCCTTATCATCATTTACAATTCACAGGTACCATATTTTAATTAATGATTTTTAGTGGCATGAATTTATCATAAATTCCATTAAAAATATTTCTTTTAAAAATATCTACACAAGTGTTAAAAATAATTTCAAGGAAGAAGTAAACTGTGTGTATATATATATATAATTGAAGGGTTAGTTGATAAAACATTAACCAATTTTTTTTCCTTTGAGAACTACATAATTAAAAAATTATAATATAGGAATAATTGTATTGATCAGAAGAAATATTGAATTAATCAAAAAATTAATTTAATAAAACATAAAAAGATTGTGTGTTTATGAAATAAAACGTTTTTAAAAATGAAATTATAGTTTTTAAACTCCTTAAATTATAGATATGAAAACAATTATTTAAAAAAATTTCATTTTAAAAATACCATAGATAGAGAATTTATCTTTATTGAAAATGGTAAAAAATAGAAAAATATTTTAAAGTATTTTTTTAAAAAATTATTTTATATGTAAATGATTCTATAATTTTAAAATTAATTTATAAAAATTAATCCCATATAAATAGGGTTCTATTTTAAAATTTTGAAATATAATTTTTAAAAACATTTTCCCATACCTCACACCCATTGTTGCTTACCAAACATTATTGAAAGTATCTCCTAAAATTTATTATCTTTTATTAGACATATTCTTGAGGATAAATCCTTAGGATAACTATCCTTCCTCACACACACACACACTCTCTATATCTCTACAACTAGGGAAAATAAGAGCATTTTTTCTTTTGGTGTAGGGAGTTGAGAAGAAGGTTACTAGATAAACACCTTAAGGGGTGTGTTCCTTTTATATATAAGGTTTAATTTTTATTTCTTTATGTTATAGAGATAAATAATTATATATAGACTATTTGGTGATGTGTAATGAACTTTATTAAGGATCGATTTTGTCTATAACTATTATAAGTTCACCGCATCTCATGAATCCTCTATTGCCTTGACATGGCTTGGAAAATTAATTACTCATGATCATACTAATATTCTTTACCTATACAAATTATTCATGGTGTGTAAATATGTATATATATATAACCTATCTATGACCTTGAAATAAATAAATTATATGAATATGATGATGATTTAGAATTTTATTTCATGATTTACCTATGATTTGGGTCGTATAATATCATGGAGATTCCGCTACTACTGAAGTATAAATAACATATGGGTATTCTTATAGTCGTGAGTTGGGGAATAAAATAGTGCTCTAAGTTATTTATATGTCCCAATGAGCACCGCCCTACCACCATTCATGAAAATATCATGAAAAACCTCATATATATATTATGCCAATTAAATAGTAATAATGATGTATTGGAGGAAAAAATGAGTTTTGTGTTTCTTATCATTTTATTTTATCCCTTTCTTAATAAAATAAAATACATGTCAATCAGATCCCAATATGATAATGCAATTGCTAGTTGTGAGATGAGTTTGTGAGTTGTGTTATAAGGAATCAGTAGGAACAGTGCATTGTAATTCAAGGAATATGAAGACATACATCGTTAATTTTTTTTCATTTTATTAATACCATGAATAATACCTAGTTATAATGTTTCCAATATAATATTATTTGTTTTCGGTCCTATATTTAATGTAATGTTTTGTGACATAACCAGACATTGAAGTCCTATGGGTGTCAATGCTTTCCTATGGCCTACTATGTAGTCCTAAAGTCATTAAAGCTAATTAACATTTACCTAAAACAATCATAGAATCACCCCTATAAAATATGGTAAAACTTATTCCCAGAATAAATCCATTCTAGAAACACCTATGATTCTTGACATCCCATGGGGCTTTGTGGGTTGGGCCACTTTTGATGTTGTTAGGTCCTAAAGGGTCTTAGATATCCTAATAGGTGGGGGTGAGGGGTGAATTATGGTATGGATTCTATTAAATATATATTCTTAACCCACTATATATTGAACTATTGATTATAAGGGTCACTTATATTTCTATTTAGTTTTTATGTTGATACAATTAACTTGATTTACATTTTATATCACTTTGTATTTTTATTATCTTTACTAACTTTACTTGATTATGATGCACAAAGATAGGAAAGAAAACAAAAGGAAAAACATATCTTTACGTAGTTCACATCTATAAACTAGTCTAAGGAGTCTGCATCCAATAGGATGTTGGTGCGCCAAAACCACTAAGATCTCTGCTTATTGGTTTTAGGCTATGTCACTTATGCCCAAGATCACTATCCTTACAATGGTTTGGGGTAGATGCATTATCTCCCAGATATCACTTCTCTCATATTCTCACTACATTAGAAGGGGAAAAAATTGGCACAGAGGCCAATAAACAAAATCATATATTGATGATATTTGCATTGAATGTAAGACATGTTCCTTTGAAATTAAAGTAATACCTTACAACATTGATGTAAAACCCCCTAAAGCATCATATTTCCATGAGGGGTCTTGGAAAATCCTCTTTACTTTGGAAATTTCTTTAAGATATAACATGTATCCCTCTTTTTAGAGTGATTATGAAAATCCATTCTCTCGTTAGAAGGAAAAACCTTCTTATTACTTTCATCGCCTCAGATGTAGAAGTGAATAAACTCATTCTACAAATATTATCAGATGGTACATTTTCTATTTCTTCTTATTATTTTTAATTCATATATGAAAATGGTAATATTAAAAGGGTAACAGATCAAGTGCAATACTAAATAGTTCATGACCCTTGAGAATGATAACCTTGGAACATATATTCTTGGATGAGACCCTAGAATGTAACACTTACATGAGACCCTAGCATATATCCATTGCATGAGACTTGGGTGCATAACTTTCTGTGCGAGACCCAGACTCCCTATGTGATACTCCTAGGAAGCTACTTTTCTCAACCCCAACTAATATTCCCCTGCATGAATCTAGGAGAACAAATCCATCACCCGTATATGTGACCACATAAATCCATTCATGTGAATACGATCATGTATAACACAATATCATTCACTTCATGTGGCATTGCCTATGTGATTTGTCTTACATCACTTCCACTTACACGAGTTACACTTACCCAACTTCCATCACATAACCACCATCACCTTATGAAAACTAACTTTCAGGACTTTTTTAGATCAAAACACTTAAGAATAATTGTCAACTTCATGAGGAATGGTTAAGGGGAATTTATAAGAATAAATACACCACCTACACATTGAAAATAACTACCATCCTTCCATTCCACCACCTTATAAAAATCTTCCTCAACCTTTTGGGAACTATATAAAATTATAAAACTTATGCGATTCATGAGACTCCCATTGAACTATTTCTCATCAAAAGTCCCCTCATTGCAAAATCCATGGATTCTTGTGATTGTAGAAGATATACTTGAGATTATAGGCTTGAGATAATTACCTGAATCCAGGTGACGATAAGAAAAATCCATCAAATCCAGCTTATTATTTTAATTTACACACATTACATTACTCCATAACAAGATCTATGGGAACATATTAGATTATGTGATTCTAAGTGACTACAAAACAAATCCATGATGAAAAAATTTTCTTCATCATGCGACTCACTTACACAATGATGAGATACCCTTCGATTCATGTGATTATATTATTTCAAGTGAACACAATACTTCTCTATCATTTATAGTGATACATACATCATGAAATTCAAGAGATGTCCCCCAACTTTTCCACAGTAAAAATCTTCCACTCACCACGTGATTTTGAGAAATCACAAGACATTTCCATCTGATATTTTGTTTGGTCACATGATCTTATTTTACTTTTTTGATAACATGATCCACTTCACATCATGTGATCATGTGATACACAATGGTTTATGTGATTGGGTGATCCACTTAGCTTCATGTGATCATTTAAACCATAATGGTTAACACAATCACATATCCCTTTATAGATTATGAAATTTTGATATCCCTTCCTTTGAATATTCTTTAAATCTAGAATGGAATTACATATTCTTCAATATGCTCCAATGAAACATTTGTTCATCCCCAATATATATTCAAATCAAAATCACATATTCTCAATCATCATGTCTTTTACATCCACTAATCATGTCTTCAATGTATGAAAATACTCAATTCATACTTCATGACACATTGATTGTCAATAAATATTTATTCTATACTGTATGATACCCTGATTAACAATAAATTCAACACTAGATATAATTCTAGGTCTAATGTACCCCTGATAGAATTTTTTCAATATTATTAGAAACCCATCCTTCCCCAGATATCCAATCAGGTTTATATATTTGTGACTTCATTATTTCCCCCCTTTAACATCAAAATTATAAGGGACTACCAGAAACCACACATATTTCTAAAACCCTTAGGGTATTTTCAGATCTACATATTATTTTAACTCCCCCTTTCCTATAGAATTTCCTAGAGTATTACTTCATATATGAGTTTACTACCCTTAATCAATAATCTCTGTACATCTTATTTTCAATGATCTATAGAATTATGTGGGAATTCACATTACTCTTTCGACTCCTGAAATCTTGATGAATAGAGATTGTTCTCCCCCTTTGGTCATGAAATCCTACTTATCCTATATGACACCATAGATTTATATTCGAAGACCACATGGTTAAGTCAAATATTTTCTATTTCACCTTTCAAAATAGTGTTCTACAAATTTATCCTTTGATTCTGTTTATCAATTTTAGATGTGAAAATTTCCCCTTTTATCATATTTTAATATTAGAGACATATTATTCATTATAACTACAAACTATTAACATATTTTCATCAAGTAAAATTACCACCTGATATCGATTCATCGAAATATCCTCTATGACTACTGAGTTAGAACTCATTATAGGGAACAAGAGTTTAAGAAAAAAAACACCAACACTGTCCATGTCATTAACTTATTTTCATGAATGATAGTAACCATAATTTCATTATTTTTGAAAAATATTAGGATGATATTAATCACAAAAACACAAAACAATTAGTAAATAAGAAACTAAGTACAAGTGTACGACATGTACAACATGTTAAGAAAACTGAAAAAACTTGTTAAAAATTACCAAATGGAGTGCATTATCTTCAATTATTTAGAGTAATCTTTTTTAGACGAGTCTAGAAATCCTAGAGTGACTGTCACCAATCTCTAGGAAAATATTCTGATTTCGATTGATATAAATTATTAATACAAATTATTGAGTTAAATCTATATTTTGAATCACTCTTTATAATGGGGAGACAACTTGTTGGAAATGCTATTTATTTTCTATCTATTTGTTAATATCCTGAAAATACTCTATTGATACCACATTATCAGAAAAAATAAACATAAAATACCTAAATTTTACTTATTTTCCACAAATATTTCTTCTCTTGATGGATTAATATCAATTGAAATGGGGCATGAAACCAATGGTTTAATTTTTAATGTTACTTGGAACCACTAGATTATTTAAATAAAGATTTGAAAACTCTTTAACTTCATATAAGGATATTCATTGTATCAGATTCCATTTTTTCACAACATGTAACCTTAAGATATGGATTTGAAAAAATAAGTTGTTGTTTGAAACCACTTTCAGATTATAGTGAGGATTTAAATAATTATGAAACTTCATATCATATATATATATATATATATTTCTTAAGTGCATTCACCCTTTCAGTACACACACATCCCATGAATCATATTTTACCTTTATTTTTACACAACTTCCAATAGAGATTATAATCATTTAATACATTAGGATAGGGGTAACTATAGAATATTCTATAATAGGATTGTGGTTGATCATAATGGACTAACCCCTTTTATATTCTCTTACAAATAATTATATTTCTTTTGTTATTTTTCCAAATACCCAACCAAATTTAACTATTCTGTCCATATAACTGGACATTCTTTACCAACATCATAAAACTTCTTTTGATATGTAGGTTCTGTAGGCTTGTAATTTTTTATAATTTAGTATTTAAACCCACTAGTAAAAATTAATTTCATTAATTATCAATGGATATGATATTTTCCATTATTAGTTATTTGAGAAGGAATCATCCCATTAGTCAACTACTCTTGCTTCTTCTTCCATTGGAGGTCTCTTTCTCTTCCTTAACTTATCAACTTTGGGAATGACATATGATATTTTTCAAGGAATTATTTAATTATTTTACTTTTATCAATTATCCAAGTCACCTCAATATTTCATACTAGAGGCGATTCTTTAACAATATGTGCTTCCTTCTTACTCAAATCTAGAGTATCGCCTCTTTTTTTTCAAGATTTGTTCATGTTATTTCCAAGAGAGATGTTTTTTTTCCTATGATAATATAATACTTTTTTCCAACATAGTAGGATATCCTCTATTATATTATTTCTTATTATGTTCCACTATAGTTTGGAACCTCCTTTTAGATTATTTTTTCCCTTCTTATTTTCATCTAGTTTTAATATCTTACAAAATTCCCATGACTATCACATATAAAACCTCTACCATTAAAAACATAACTCATTTTTATCATTTATTAGTTGAGATTTTGGTTTATCCAATGTCATTACTAATAAATTGATCCTTTGGGATTCTTGAAACATACTCATGGTGTGTCCCAGTCCTCTAAAATAGTAGCATTTCATGAATACTTTATTCTAGGGGACAATTTATTTATATTTTTAGGAATATTCTTCTTAATTTTATATTTATCAGTATTATTCCTTTTATTTTATAATTTTTTATTTCTAATTTTTAAATAATTAGAGTATGATATATATTCTAAATATTTATAATAAAAACTCAAAATGTCACCATGCATCCCACATAAATATCATATGATTCCATAACTTCTGGTAAAAGTATTTAGATTTATTTTCATCCCCTAGAGGTTTTTTTTCTATTTTTGGGATTTTCAATGGATATCTTACTATTATGCACTAGATAGGTTTAATTATATCAAAAATATATTTTCTCAAAAATGCATGGCCATTAGGATGAGATAATCCTTCCATGTTTGTCTTTGAAAATATCATATTTGATATTTATTTCATTATTACTTACCAAAGGATTGTCAAATAATAAATGAAAAAATAATTTAATTTGGGATTTCTTTTGGCATTAGATTAATATACTTCTTTCTTGACTAATTATATCTCTCCTTTATTCGATTACTTTCCACTTCAACAGGTATTTTATTTAAACCATTAAAATTTTTGAATTGAATTTACTTTTCTTCAATCTAGATATATTGAGAGATATTTTCTTCATTTAATTTATAATTCATTTCTTTTTCATGTGGATAACTTGCATTATTGGCATTCTTGGAATTTATTCACCATCAATTTTTCCAACATAACATTACATGTTAGTTTCTTCACTTATTCTTACATAATTTTTTAATTAGTCATAAATAGTCTCACAAAATGATTCATTCAAACCATTATTTAGTAATCAATTGGTTTCATTAAACTAAATTTTAATCATTCCCTAGATAATTCCACACTGAGTAATTCCACCTAACTTCTACTAATTGTTTTATGATTTTCTCTTTTCCATTATATACTAAGAAATAAGAGAAAATTGAAACATGAACATTGCCAATTAAATAAACCATGATAGAAACAAAATTTCACGAATCATCCTAGATACCTTGGTACTCTGATGCTCAAGCTAGATCTGACAAATCCATGAATTGCATTCCCAATCTCCATGAGTCAGTGAATTGCACTTTGAATCATACATTATCATGGTGGGAATGAATTTTCCAAAAAAAAAATTCAGAAGATAAAAGATATAATTCTGAATGCCCAGCACTCCCAAAGGGATAAAGTTCCAGAAACAAATAGGTAAAAAAATAACATAATAGATATATAAACATCCCAAATGAAACTACAACATCAAATATAAAAAATTCTAAAAAAAAATTCTATAATATGTGGACAACTCCTCTATTGGTAACCATCATCACTCCATAATCCTGGGGATCAAGAACATGCATATCCTCAAAGGGGTTCTTTCTATTTTCTCAAACATGAAAAAAGTAAATCTACAAACACCCAAATTAAAAGGTAGGGTGTGTGCTATAAATCCCAATAGGGTCTCACATATTCTTCCATAATCAATAACATAAAAATTAACCATTTATGCTGTCATTTTAAATAAAAAAATGCATGAAATTAAATTTGAATATTTTTGAACCAAAACATGATATAATAATAAAATGATGGAAGATATATCAAAGAAATATTAAATAGTATTAAATGAAAATTTTACATATTTTTTTATATAAATCTTTTGGCATGAATAAAAAATTTCAATTAATCAACAACATGATTAATCAAATCATGTATGAAAATTACTAAGAAACCTATCCTTGTTGTATATTAAATTATTAGTAATAGTATCACCTCACTTTTCATTTATCAACATGGATCTAGATATGGATGCACACTCAATTAATCACCCCATTTGGAGAGACACTATGGGAAATCAAACTATACCCCATTAGGGGAGCCACTATGAGAAAACAATATGATCTTTGTTCAATTAGTGTTGTCATCGTAAGTCCATTTCTTTGGGATCAAGATGCTAGTTTTATTTTCCAAATTACCTACTAACTACCTCGGACTAAATGTTATTTAATAAATAAATAAATAAGTCAATCAATTAATATTTTAATCAATCATTTCAAATCATTTTAAAATATATTTTCATAATTTTAGTTTCAAAATTTCCTTCTCATTTCAAAACCAAATCATAGCTTTTCGTCATTTCATGACATTTCATATAATGTTACAATTTAAACAAATTTCTCAAGATAAAAATAAAATCATTTCTTTATGAAGATTTTTTAATCAAGCAATAATTTTTTCACAACTCCACCAAGAAATTAAATTCCATTTAAATTGGGGGTTTTCTCAATTACCATTCCTTTTTAAAATCAAAGGTCAAATCTTCTCAAATCCATGTATTTAAATCATTTAAAAACTCTTTAAAAATCAATCAAGAAAAATAAGTTGTGAACTAATGGAAATTATTAATGTAACCACCAATATTTAAATCAAGGGGTAACAATTCACAACACCTACAATAGGGAACTTTAATGAATAATGAAGCACCATAAGATAAAATAAAACAACATAGAAACAAGATACAAAATAGAGTTTAGATCCATCAATTACATGATGGTTTATCAAAATATAAGGAGGAGAGAAATATAGGTTAGGATAAACCACATATGAGGAGATCAAATTAATCATATGAGATTGAACGATATCACTACTGGTTTTATCCATCAATAAATGGGTTTGGGGGAGTCAGAATCACCTCTTAAGAGATTCCACAATCAAGGAATTTGAGAAAG
This sequence comes from Viscum album, assembly GCA_963277665.1. Taxonomy (NCBI): domain Eukaryota; kingdom Viridiplantae; phylum Streptophyta; class Magnoliopsida; order Santalales; family Viscaceae; genus Viscum; species Viscum album. The sequence continues at coordinate 106,327,650 of OY728161.1, forward strand.
GGTTGAATGTGGGGGGGGGGGGTTATGAATTTTAATTGGGGGGTTTGGTATTTTTAATTACTTTTTTTGGGGATTTTAAAACTTCATGAATGGTTTACTATGTAGGGTCGCATGGTTAAAAAAACTGTGCACACTAACCTACACCCCTACTATCTGGGCTGGATGTTTCTTTTTAGAGGGAACATAATTGGGTTAACTGTGTAAGAACCATTCATATTACCACTAGATGAGGATGTATGGTTTGGAGTGTTTGGCCACATGGTTTGAAGAAACCATTCACCTATTCCAGAGCACCATCGAAGGGAATATGGTTAGTTGGTATAAACCACATGATTTTACCTAATTTCATGAAAAACGTGCACATTCCCAACGAACTACAAAATATTCCAAATTCTCTCGTAAAAACCCCAGAACAAGAATCGACTTAGAAAAGGTAAAAAAGGGTTATGGAATACTTGAAAGAAGATAATGGCATGTTACAACCTCCCCACCATAAATAATTTCTTTCCCTAGAAATCATGTCCAAGAGATTCCATACCAAAAAGGTGAGTCGACTGCTCTCTTATCAATGAATCATAGTCCCACATATCATGTGAATTATAATAATGAATCTATAGAACATGGACCAAAGGTATCATTATTACATGAAGAACCTTAGTCTCAGAATCAATAGTCCTGAGTAGATTCTCACTCATAGATAAGTCAAGCCCACCATCAAGATCTTCCCAACTCAAGATATTGGAAGAATCAGAGAGATACTTCCAAATAGGTGATACATAGAATAAATCATGTTTCAATGTAAAATATACTGGAATTTCTAAATATTAATCTACTTTACCTACATTTTCAATAACCTTGAATGGTCCTACAAAATGTGGTGTAAGCTTTCTCTATTTTTGATTCTGTTGATGAACAAAATGAGATAAAACTCCCAAAATAAACCTGGAAAACAATTAAAAACCACAATAGTCACCTACGATTGTATGTATAATATTTTTATTATCTCTATTCTATAAAAATTATCTAACGAATCAACTAAATCCTTACTGTCATTTCTTGGATCAAACTCATCCAAACCAAATAACTATCACCAATCTCCGACCAACATAATAGAGAGTTACATGGTCGACCATAAAAAGCCTCAAAAGGATCCATCAAAATTTTATAATGATAAATTTTATTATAAGAAAACTTAACCAATCAAAAATGGAAATTCCAAGATCCTATAAAATTGAGATGCAATGATATACCATATCCTCATGAATCTGTATAGTTTACCCTATCTGGAAATACATATTTGGATGATATTCCATGCTCAAAGGTATCTATGATCATAGTGCCTCTTATAGGCATCTACAAAAGGTATAAGTAATATGGGGATCTATATCATAGACTATAGATGAATGTACAACATTTACTGTGATATTATATTTTATATAGAGATGTCCCATGTCCTCAATGTTGGTTGTATCATGAATGGGTAAAAAGTGAGCAGATATTGTATTCCAATCGATCAAAACCCATACTGAATTATTTTTCTGAGGGGTACATGGAAACCCAACCAAAAAGAATATATATATATATATATATATATATATATATATATATATATAATACCGCTTCCACTTTGGTACTAGAAGTGGATGAATAAAAAAAGGTCTCATATGCCCAGCTTTGACATGATGACAGGTATAACAATATGAAATGAAGCCACTGATGTCCCAACTCATGCATGGACACTAGAATAATTAGTAAATACTATAAAACATCTTTATGGTTTTATGGTGCACTTCTCACTAGGAATTATAGAATCACACATTACAGACTTCCATATAGATAAAGGTATGATGAATCTATTTTGTAGGCACATTACACCCTTATAAGGGAACATATACTCACCGACATTCTCCCCACTATCAAGAGATTCCCTAATTATATATAATTCCTCTTCAATCTACTATTATTGTAGAATAATCTTGGGAAGAATAGTGTTCAACAAAACATTTTCCAAAACAACCATGGTCTCTTCCTCCTGGATTAATAAATTAAACTATGAAAAAATAACCATCAAGTTAAACTCTTATGATTTTTCTTTTATGGACTCAATATGAGGTTTCCTAATCAAACCATTAGCCACAAAATTTACCTTCAATGGGGTGTATGAAATGTCATGTCAAAATATTGAAGTTACTAAAACTAACTCCTCTGATGAATGTTAAAATATTTTTGAGAGAATATATAACTCAAGATTTTTTTTGTCAGAATCAACAGTAAAACTTTCCCTAAAAATGTAATGTTACTAACTATTAAGAGAATATATCAAATATATGAGTTTGAGGTCATCAGTTAGATAATTATTCTCATTTGGCCTAAGTTTTATGGATCTAAAAAGATACTAAGTGATAACCGTATATAATAACATAGCCCAAACATAAACCTGATGAGTCACAGAAGACCACATTGCACTTCCTAGCCAAAAAAGTGTCAACATGGGTACAAAATTCAAAATAATTTTCAACTGAAAAAAATAATTTTGAAAATTTCCATTATTTAATAATTTCAATCTCTTATGTGTGTGAGTTATCATTGGGGAATCCATCATTGAGAAATATTTATCAAATCTACGGTAATTACCCTCTTGTCCCAAGAAGCTTCATATCTCAAAAACAACATGTGGTTTATCCCATGTCATTAAATCCTTAAAAATCTCAAGATTGACTAAGATTACATGTTATCACAACACATATCCTAATAAATTCACTTCCAGTATCCAGAATTTACACATTGAAAGATTTTAAAAAGTTTGTAATTTATAAATATTTCTAGAACTATTCTACGATGATTAATATGATCCTCCTTGTACTTAGAGAAAACCATAATTTCATCCATGAAAACAACCACAAACATGTCAAGGTACTAATGGAAAACTATTTTCAAAAAATCTATAAACACTATAAGGGTATTTTTCAAGGAAAATGGTATAAAAATATACTCAAAGTTACCATACCTACTTCTAAAGGTAGTATTTGGAATGAAAGATATTTTTATTCTTAACTGGTGATAACTAGATCAAAGATCAACACTTGAGAACCAATTTTCCACTTTTAATTGGTCAAATAGACCATCAATACATGTTAATAGATATTAGTTCGTTACCATAACTTGATTGAGTTTTTTTAATCAACATAAAGCCGAATTATTCTATTATATTTCTTTACAAAGAGACTAGGTTCCGCCCAAGGTGATACAGACGAGAGTATAAATCCTTTTTTTAACAGATCATACAACTGATTCTTTAACCATTTAAATTCTAATTGTGCCATACAATAATAATAAATAGATATCAGCTAAGTACCATGCACTAAATCATAAGATAACTCTACCTATCTTACTGGTGAAAGACCAAATAAATTATAAGGATACACAAAAATAAAGTTGATGAAGACTGGAGGGAGATCACCACTCAAAGATTCTCGCTCCAAGTCAAAATAAAACACATATATTATCCTACCCAACTATAGAAAAGAGGGTCTAGCTCTACCCAACCTTGGGTCCCATTCTCTCTGAAGGACATGAAACACCCCATCAGGTGCAGTAAAAGATACCCATAAAAGGTAACAGTCAATTTGAGCCTTATTAGAAAACAACCAATCCATATAGAGGATGAAATCAAGAGGTCTCACATCAGAAAATATGAAATTATAGGTCATATAAATTTATGATAAGGAAAATACACAAGAATAACAATGGAGACCATAATCTATATTTGTGCTAAGGGGTGTAACAATATCCACAACACAAGGAAAATCCTCTATATATAGATATAGTAGGTTCCCAAGAGGAGTCTATATAAATGATTTTGATGCACCAGTATAGATTAATATAGGACTAACGATGAGTCTAACCTCACATAGTCTTGGAAATTGTATTAGATTCCTCAGGAGACTCTTCCACTATGTGAAGAAGAGTCATTTCAGATGCCTATCGCTATAACTCTATAGAAATAAAAGAATCTAATTAGAACACAATAATTTTTGGTGTTGAGGAGCCTATTCCACTATATAGATAATAAAATATATGGAATAATTTATATAGGTGGCCTAAAAGAATGCACAAACCACAAATCTTGGATGCATCAGTGTAAAACCGGTTTTAATACCCAACCTTTCCACATTGGATGTAAGTAAAAGGGCCTCTTACAAGAACCACAAGAGGTCTAAAGGATTCCTATTATTTAGAAACACCCTGATACTCATCAATCGTATGATATCCTTTAAAGGAACAAATATAACTTCCACTAGGATAAAAAGGAACTCTCATCCACCTTGACTTACTAGACATGTCATTCCCAACCATCAATGCCCCATCAATAAAATTAGAATAAGAAACCATCTTCGTTAGGAAAATCTAAGATATTTTTTTAGGTTAAAGACCCATATCAAATAGTCATGAATTTATATTCTCATTAGTCACCAATATAAGTGAAAAATGAAAAAGAAACTCTTGAGAATGATTACTATACTAATCCATTTAATGTTCAACTATAAAAGCCTGAATTGGAATGAGTGTATGTATATTCCCTAGATCTTGGAAATCCCACAACACTATCTCAACAAGGTTCCTGTCCACTGAAGAATTTTATCACTATGTTTTACTATAATTATCTTCCTGAAGCCCATTAAAATATTTTCTTATAGGCATTATGCTACACAACATCAACATCCAACACCAAAGGCATTATAAAGGATATACATATCAATAACTCAAATGAGAGAAAAAAAGAATAAAAATTCTATTGATAAAATTTTTTTAGATTAGGATTTCGTCAAACTCTGATAGAAGGATGGGAAAAGGAAATAATTAGATCAAATAGTTCATCATGGAAACTTTTGGAAAACACACATGGTGAATTAAGGCTCATTATGGTGGGAGATGGATGGGAACTCTCTTGAAACTACCTCCTAAGTCCCATCAATACATCCCAAACCACATAATGACATCAAGGTAAGCTACTTAACCTACACCTATGATACCACATTTTCATGGACCAACCTAGATACAATGGTACCCTGAAACCTGATAAATATATAACATATCACTGAGGAAGTTCTCGATCCCCATGATCTTGATACTAACACCTTACATCATACAAGATCAAGGAGGGAACAAATTTTCTACAAAAACATAGGAAGATAAAATATACAATTCATCATGAGAAACACTCTTGAATAGAGAAAGTACTAGAAAAAATAGGTAAAAAGTACCCAAATAGATAGATAAACACCCAAATGAAAGTACAACAAGAACTAAGATTATTTTAAGAAACTCCAGTGTAGTTAGTTGACAACAAATTCACAGGTCACCATCATCACTCCATGGTCCTAAGGATCAAGAACATCCACCACCTCCGAGTGATGCTTTAAAGTTTTCATGGCTAGTGAAAGAAAATATTAAAAATCACATTTTAAAAGGTAGGGTTTGAGAAATAAATCCCTATAGGGTTTCACCAAGTGTTCCATAATCAATACAATAATAGTTAACCTTTTATGATCTTAGTTTAAATAAAACTAGTTGAGGCATTAAATTTTCAAATTTTTAAACCAAAATTGATTTCATAATAAAAGGATATAAGATATATCAAAACACATATCAAAATAGAATTAATTACCATTTTCTATAAATTAGTTTTCATGAATAAAAAAGCACAATGAATCAACAACATGTGTAACAAAATCAAGTAAGGTAAGAACCATGTAAAAGAGACGTGAGGTATGTTTGTTTCTTGGTAATAGGATCCTTACACCTCTCATTTATCAACACAAATATAGATATGCATGCACACTAAAATAATCACCCCATTGAGGATCCACTATGAGAAATAAAACTACACCCAGTTAGGGAATCGATTATGGGAAATCAAACTACAACTCATTATGGGAACACTATGGGAAACCATACTAACTGTGGTTCCATTAGTTTTGTCATCATAACTCCATTTCAAGGGGATAAATATACTATCATTCTTATCCTAGTTACCAACTAACTACCCATGCATACATGTGCTCAAATGAATCAATTAATCAATCAAATTAGAAATCAATCATTTCAAATAAATTCAAAATATAATTTCACAATTTTAGTTTTCAACATGCCTTTATCATTTCAAAACCACATCATACATTTTCATTATTTCATTCCATTTAAAATCATACTTCTATTTTATCCACTTTCTCAAGATTAACATTAAATCATTTATTTAATATGATTTCTAAATAAACCCATCCTTTTTCATAATTCCACACATAATTTTAATTCCATTTAAATTGGTGGTATTCTCAATTCCCATTCCATTTTCAAATCAAATATAAAATCATTTAAAATCCATGTTTTAAATTATTTAAAGACTATTTCACAATAAATCAATAAAAATGGTTTCTATAGAATGAAAAAGCCTTATGGAACCACATATCATTAAATCAAGGGGTCACAATGTACAACACCCGTAATGGGTAATTCCAAAGAATAATGAAGGCATGGAATATCTATGAACACAACCTAGAAATAAGATCCAACACAATAGTGTTTAGATCCATCAAATACATGATATTTTATCAACCTCTAAGGAGGAGATAAAGAGAGATTATTATAATCCACATAAGAGGAGATACACTTACCTAGAGGAGATTGAGTAGGATAAATCCCTCTTTTATCCACCAATAAAAGGGGTTGGGGGAGTCAAAATATCATATTGTGATATTCCACAACCAAGGAATTCAATTTAGGGTCAAATGGGGGGATTACCCATCTTAACCAGGGGGTTCAATATTTTTAATTATATTTTTTTGGGAATTAAAACACATTATAATGGTTTTCTAGGTATGGCCACATGGTTAAAAAAAATTCACCCTAACCATGCACACATACTCTAGGGAGTTCATAGTTTATCCTTGGTGGTAACATAGTTTGGTTAACCATAAACAAAATATGAATATTCCCACTTCCCGAGGCTTCCTAGTTTGGAGGTTCTAGCCTTATGACCTAAATTAACCATGAATCTCCTCTATAGAACCATTAATGGGTGTATAATTATTTGGGAAAAAAGAACTAGTTTCCCTAACCATGTGCTAACTGTGCATAGTACCAAAGGCCTCCAAAATTTTCCAAATTATCTCAGAACAATCCCAAATGAAAACATGGATTAAAGGTGATCAAATAAAGGGTCAAATAATACCTAAAATAAGGTAATGGGATGTTACAAAAAAATCTAATAAAATTTACATATCCCTTTGATGCCAATTTTTTGGTCTAAAAGGGGATTTGATACCTTGAGGGGCGGGGGTAAATTTGGGTATGAATACTATTAAAATATTATTCTTGTACCTATGAATCTTTATTTCTTCATTATAAGTGTCACTTCTTTTCTTATTTAGTTTTTATATTGTTCCAACTAACTTGGATTGATTTTTATATCAATTTTTCTTTTGATTATATTTTCTGACATTATTTGATGATGATTCATAGAGAGTAAAGAATGCAAGAACAATGAAATGTAGATTATTACTTGGATCACCACTATTGTCTAGTCCAAGGAACAATCACCCAATATTGTTTTGGTGTAATAAATTCACTAAGATCATATCTTAGTGGTTTTAGGATGGGTCACTCCTACTTGGGATCACTTACCATAAAAATGATTCATGTAGATAATCAATCTCCCCATGATTAGTTTCCTCAGACTTCCCTCTTATGATTAATAATTTAGTAAGAAAAATAATTGTCACAAATTCTAAAGAACAATATCATATATTGTTGATAGTTTCACATAATTTAAGAGAGTTTAATTTGAACATCACAATCTCCATTAAAAAGTTGATTTGTACACCCCCTAAATTGCCACCTTTCCATAAGAGGTTATGGAAACTCCTCTTTACTTTGGAAGGTTCTTTAATGGATTCTATGTCTTCCTCTTTCTAGAGTGATTCTGGAAATCCCTCCAATTGTTAGAATGTAACGTATCCTTCTTTATTTCACCACCTTAGATGTAACAATGGATAAAATCCTTTGTAAAATATTATCATATGGCTAATATCCTATGTGTTATTCTTTTTATACTTTGTTTTATTAATTTATATAAATCTACGGTACTATTATAAGGGTAACACCTCAAGCATAACACCCCCATGTGTATAATTGTTAAGCATGAGTATCTCCTTGTGTGATAACCTGGTGCACAACCCTTTCACGAGAACCTAGAACACAATACATAGGTGAAAAATTGGTGAAAAAATCATTATTCAAGACCCTAGAACATATATCCCTATGTGAGGCTCCTTACAGGAAGCTTCGTCATGTGACCCCAACTTATCTACCTCTTCATGAATCTATGAGTGCATATCCCTTTCCCGTATATGTGATCGTGAAACTTCCTTCATGTGAATCTCTTTATGAATCACTTAACATGCTTCACTTCATGTAAAAATTCTCATCCACATTGTTTTACATGAATTTAATCACATAACCACCTTATTTTTATGTAAAATTGCTTATCTAAACTTTTTTTATATCAAAACACTAAATCACCATCATAAACTTATGAAGGAAATATTTACATGAATTTATAGAAAAAAATACACCACCTAAACTCTACAAATCTATGTTAGCTATCCTTTCTACTGCCTTAGAAAACTCCACCTTGGCCTTATATGCTTCTTGTAAAATTTAATGGCTTATGTGACTCATGAAACTCTCATCACAAGACCACTTGACATAAGTACCCTCATCATACAACCTATGGATTCTTATGAATATGAAATATCCCTTTGAGATTATATAATCAACCTGATTGTGTGACTCTAAGAGACCGTATGACGACTTCATGAAATGAAACCTATGATTTTTCTGCATGCGCTTCTTATGACTTTATAACGAGATACATTATCACATATTATATAAGGACCCAATCCTTATTAAACCCATAATTTCATTTTTAAACAATAATTCAATTTATTTCCTTCATAAAGATCATATTTGGTATAGTGTTTCATATAGTTAGGTTATAAATCTTATATAATAAACATACAATATAAAAAGTGGATAATTCCTCTTAGTATCTGTTTTTCACACAATAAATTTTTTATAAAAATAAATATGTTTTATTTTCATGAAAAATATTCACTATTTTCTACTTTATTAATATTTCTAATCATCCTTAAAACTTGTAAAAAAATTTAAAAATTTGGGATGATCAAAAAATAAATCTAAGTAAGGTACATATAAAAAATAGAAAGAAACCCCTTAGTTTATTTCAATATAATGTGATCATATATGAGAGTTTTCCATACACACAATAACATTTGTCTAAAACAAATTCAATTAAATGTGAAATTAGCTATAATTCCAGATTTTTTTCATAAGATTATTAACAATAAAACATAATGAAAAAATCACAATCATGAGGGTTTCGTATAAAAAATGAGAACCCATGAAAATTTTTTTCTTAAAAAAATATATTTTTACCCTTAAAGGTAATAATATTTCCATTAAACAAAATACCATTAACTTACCTTAAAAATAAAAAAAATTCCATGGAAAATCATTAGTATGCATAGAAAAGTCATATAGGGGCATTACGACATCATCTTCGTAGAAATCTTACAATAATCCTTACTAAAGGAATTACCTACTTAATTAATTCCAATATAATTCTCCAAAGAATAGAATTATTACAAAATGCATTGGAGAGATATTTCAAGCTCACCCATCATTATAATTAATTTAAATGTTCCTTCTAATTCAACTAAATTGTAAGAAACCATATGTTCTATAATTTTATTAGATCATTAGCTATGTCTATACATTTGGGGACGATATTCCATACTAAACCTGAATTGAGTGCCCATTTCATCCTAGATTCCCTTCCAAAATCGGGAGGTATTGTGAGGGTAACTCTCCAATATAATGGCTGTAGTAATTCCATGAAACTTTACAATATCATACATATTAAACCTCCCAAAGTCTTCCACTTTTTTATTTTTAGGAATCAGTTTGAAATGAGTTGATTTGGTTAACCGAACAATCACTACCCAAAGTAATTTTTACATCATGGAGTTCATGGTAAACCAATGATTAAATCCTATAAGACATCATTTCACTTACATTTTTTAATTGGAAGAGACTGAAGAAAACAACAAGGCTTTTAGTTCTCACCCTTAATCTATTAACATGTGTAATAATGATACATAAAGTTAGTTATATCCCTTTTCAAACTAGGCCACTAAAACTAATTATTCTGGTCATAAAACATATTTGTGGTGGTAGATTAGATAACCCACAAAAAATGATGAAAATTTCTCATCATGAAATTATTTATAGTACAAAGAATGAAATCTATGTTTCTATAACAAATGATACCTTCCATGGAGAGAGGCCACTCACAAATGGTCTCCGCAATATATAATGAATCTATGACATTCCAAAATTTTTATATTTCTCATATTCATGGATAATAATCTAAAATAGAGAGTATATAAAAATAACATTATCCAAAACATTACTAAACACTTCCTCCACGACTCCCAAGTGAATTTTAGAAATGATACCATTAACTCTAATTCCTCCTTTTATTTTAACAAAACCTAAGAAGAAAACTTCCATATAAGAGAATTAGTAACCACATTACACTTTCTTAGGGTACAATTAATTTCACAGTTGAATTAATATAGGTACCCCACTCATAACCTTTTATTTAGGCTCATTTTTTTTTGATAAAAATATATAACAAAAACTCCTGTGATTAGAGTAAATGACAAGAATTTCCATGAAAAGATAGTGAAGCCAAATTTTAATGGCTTGTATAAGAACCAAATGTTTTAAATCATGATGGGGGATAATTTATTGTGTGAGTTAAAATATTATATTTACCATAATCCACCACATTATCTCTATACATAAGTACACAACCCAAAAATTCACTTGAAGCATCAAAATAAACCACATATCCATGTATGATCTCTGGTAAAGTTAGAACCAATGTCAAGGTCAAAAACTATTATATCTAATAAAAGGAAATATGATACTTAAAATCCCATAATAAATTCACCACCTTCTAGGTGAGAGAATTAGAAGGTGAATCAATATTCGATAAATCCTTTATGAACCATCGATAATATCATACCAATACCAGGAATCTTAGAGTGTCAAAGACATTATGTGGTTCTTCCCATGACATGAAAGCATCAATTTTTTAGGATCAAATAAGATTCTATTTTCAAAAACTAAATTTCATAATTAATCAACTTCTCAAATTCTAAATTTTTAGTATGAGAATTTTTCATATAGGAGGTGATCCCTTAATATTCCCAATACATCTCTCATGTAAGACACATAATCATCCTTGGTTTTTGAGTACACCAAGATGCCATCCAAAAACACCATGAAACAAATGTTTAGATATTGGTGTAAAACCTGGATAATAAATGACATGAATCCAATATAATTATTAGTTAGGCTAAATGACATCATGAGGTACTCAAAATGGCCATAACTAATACTGAAGGCGGTCTATAGAATATCAGATTCTATGATTTTGAGATGATTACAACAAGACTAATTTTAAAAATTAGAGAACACTTTTCCTCTTGAGACTGATCAAAAAAATAATCAATGAGAGTCGTGGTAAATTTGTTATTGATCATTAATTGATTGAGTTTTCAATAATAAATACACAAATGAAGGGTTCCATTAGCCTTCTTGGAAAAGTGTAATAGGTATTTTCAAGGTTACACACTCATTCATATAAATATCTTGGCCCTTAAATAATCCAACTAAATTTTTTATCTCCTTTAACTTAGATGGATCCATGTGGTAATAAAACATCATTATTGGTTGATTTAATAGAACTAATTCTACTAATAAATCCACCACTTTCTCTATAGGAAGAACTGGGAATTCATTTTGAACCACAATATGAAGCTCATAGAATATTGTTGGAAGATCACTAATGATATATTATTATCCTAGTTTGGGTGAAAAAATATCAACTTACCATGTTTCAAAAAAGATGATCCTACTCAATTGGACCTTGGGTCTCATTCTCCTTGAAACTCATGGGTGTTTCCATTTTTGGAATAAATATACTCCCATCTATGATGACAATTGATCCGAGACCTATTATAAATTAACAAATATATCAAAATAATAACATCAAATAGGTCCATGTCAATAACTAAAAAACCCCAAACTCTATCTACATCACGCATAAATAAATAGAATGACAGACATCAAAAATAATGTTCTTTATTCTTTCCTAGAGGTATAACCAATTCCATAAATAATGTTATTAGTTTTGTTGGATGTTTTAAAAGATTCACTATATGAGTTTACATAACGGAGTGAGAGGACCAATATCAAACAAAGCAATCACTAAAGTAGAAGAAACATAAATGTAACCTTTTATAATTGTAGTACACACATAACCTTTAATAGGAGACTCTTCCAATGTATGTAACTACTTAATTTTGGATGCCTGTTACTAAAAAAATATATTACATGAACCATAAAGATACATAGTAGATCTTCTCAGTTCTAGAAATCCTATAATAATGTGAGGAACATATATATCTTGATAAGATATTTTTAATTGTTCACAATTCCTACATGAGTTATGATCTTTCAGAGGAAAGTGGAAAATCACTTAGTGTGTCATGTATAAACATGCTATTATCAAGTCGGAACACTAAAAACTGATGATAGTTTAGAGAGATAATTCTCTAGGGAAATTCCACTATTTTTTCTAGAAAACTCACTCCACTTACTCTTTCACTTAAAAGAACTAATTAATATACAACTATAAGAAAAAGGAAGTTCTCTCAACCCTAAATTTCCCACCAGGTCAATCTATTCTATTAGTGCCCTATCCACCACTTAAGAATAGGTTTATAAATCTAAAATAAAGACCTATGACTAGATATTAGATTAAAAACACATTTGAAACCTTTTAGCCTTCATATCCTCATTATATACAACCTTAGTTTAAAACATAAGGAGATATAAAAATTTATCAGTGCAATCCATTACTATCTGATTCTCTTTATAAAGTTTGATAAATTCCATGGATTTCATCATGGTCATAGATTCTAAATAAAACTAATTGATAAATAAGGACTTGATGTCTTTCCACTCCAAGAACTATTATTTATTATCCATGAAAACCAAGTCCCACCCATCAAGATTAAAGATGATACACCTCACTTTGATAGAATTAAGAGTATCTAGGAATTCAAAAATCCATTTGATATTTACCAAACTATAATCCACCCCTTAAGATTGTCCATACCTTGAAAGGAATAGGGATTCTAGTAAAAAAAACAACTAAGCTTGATTAATATCTTTTCCACTTCAAGGTTTCATCTCTTTAACTTATACATGGGAAGGTGTCACGCCTTGGTCTATAAATTAGACCATGTGTACAACTACTTTGATAAAATTCTGATCAATTGGTGGGTTTCCATTCTATGGTTTGTTCCCTGCACCCTCTTTAGGAAAAGCTAGATTTCTTTTAATGGGCATGACATTTAACATAAATAGATAAAGTGACATATGTGTATGAGATGAAAAATCAAATTATAGTTTATAACAATAGAATACCACTAGAAATATCAAGAGGAAAAAGAAGAAAATAATAGGATAAAAAAACTATGTATCCTAAAAGACACAATTACCATTCAAAATTACTAATGTAAGGATAATCACGATGAGATATGGCCATGAACTAACTCAAAACCTACACATTAAGTCCCCAAATTCCTATATCCTATCTACCAATACATTCCAAAATCTCTATCAAAAAAATAGGAAATCTATCCTTTGATACCATTTTTTCATGAACCAACCCTAGTTACCCAACTATTTATAACTCAAATCGGCCATGAAACAACTCGAAGGGAATTTCCAACCACCATGGGATAGTGAGGAGCACATGGGAATCAAGAAGAACCTCTAGGAATGATGTTTCAACAAAGAACACGAGACAAAGTGATATAGGTAATGTAAATTTCCATATTCCAAGAACAAGTAAATAATAAAAAGATATAGTCACAAGGTAAAAAATGATCCAAGATACAAAAAAAACTAAAGTACTAAAAAACTACTAAGCCCCAACTCCACGTGACATGATGTCACTACAATAATACCACACCATACTAATAAAAAAACCCATTACCACCCTATATAACCTTTCCTTTACCAACATCAAGCAAAAAAAAGATCTATGTACACACAAAGGTGTATTCAGAGTGTAAGATAATGAGCACAGTATGAACCCACTTAGTGTTTCATAAGTAGACTTTATGGAATAAAAAACTAATATAATGTTAAAAAAATAATGCATGAGATATAATTATAAATGTTTTGATACAAAACATGGATAAGTCACCCTTATTACAAGTTTATAAAGTATATCAGCAACCTAGTTTCCAAAGAATTATCATAGTGATTCTGATCATAATATTCAAGGATTATAAATAGAGAAAACAATCCCATAAAACAAATTATTTTCATATTAGTGAGGATCCTTATAAATTTTTCATGATAAATAGGCCACTTTTTGTGTGAATTAATAAAAATAGAACCAGTCTATGGGTAATATTTCAGGCTAGGGAGTGGATCCTTTCCATAACATAGACAACCTAGTGCACACATTACCCTATCAAAATAGTTCTAGGTGAAAGTGTTCATCCTTGAGTATGGATCCCCAAATAATTGTCAATCACATTCATGTTTTCTACATTAGAATAATTAAAATAGAATTTCATCTTTAAAACCACATAAAACTTTCTTTTAAACCGTTTCTATGAAAAAACCATGGGATAAATCCATTTTCATATATTTTACCAAAACCATGAATTTCATGAAAACATTTCTCAATAATTTTAAAACCTATTTAAAAACCATTTCAAAGGTAAATACATAAATCATGTATTCAACCAAATTTAGAAAACAAATTCTAATATCAAGTAAGAACAGTTTAGTAGAGTAAAGATGAATAATTAAGACACAAACTATATAAACACTTAGAATTCCAACACTCAAATGAGATCCAAAATCCAAGAGAAAATGAGGGTTCAAAAGGATAAGGAAGAACCCTTTTCTAATATTCCAAAATAATAATATCTAAAGTTCCAAATCCTATAAAAAATGAAATAAAAGGAAACAATTACCACTAGAAAACCAAAAAAATGATCTAAGTGGTTTGGAGATCAATAAAAATATTTTCAATTCTATGATGGATCAGGAAGGGATCAAAAATTTTATTGGCACTAAAACCACCAAGGGTTTATCCTCTATCACTGATGAGGAATCCCAGAGTTTGGGGGTTAAAATATATCTTGAAGAAGCTCTATAGTCACCCAAATTTTTTGAGATGGTTGTGTTCAAGGGACTCAAAAACAAATAAGAAATTAGGAAAAATAGGCATCACATTACATCATATAAGTCTACAACATAATGGGTCCCAAAAAATCAAGGACTACAGTGTGAGGAAGTTGGCCACCCTGTAGTGGAACCTACTTAAAAAAGAATTTATAATCCATACCATTGTAAATGACAAGATGTTACAAACCAAGACAGAGTTTAATCCAACCCGACAACAGACTCGGCCTGTGGCATGGCCTGAAGGGCATTCCTGATCCCCATGGGCTAGAAACTAGTGACCAAGTATCATAAAAATACATTGGTAATGATTTCACCCAAATATATGATCATAAAAAGCTCATAGTAATGGATAACACAATAACTAATATCCACAACCATACATGGTACAAAAAGTTTCAGATTAATTTTTTTTACTATTTTAACCAAAAACCAAAATAATAAAATGAAGGAAAATAAAAATCATCCCAAGATTGTCCCTTCAACCTAAGGGGAATCACTCTAAAGCCACCACCACCAACAACTGCAACATGTAGAAAACTAATAACCCAAAAAATCTACATCTTCATGATGCATATTTCTTTTACCTAGGCCAAACATAATAATGTCTACATATACCTAGGGGTGTATTTTGGGTGTGAGAAAAAACACTTGTAGGATGACACCCAAAGAAAAATATTCCCTACCACAACATTAGAGGACAATTTAACATTATCATTAATGTGAACGTATTTGATAAATTTCCAATAAAACATTTTTAAGGAAAACCAATTTTCCACACAATACTATTAATGTTAGAATTTCCAAAAGGAAACTTTTAATAAGAAAAAATTACTTTAACATGAAATACACTCATGGTCCACCATATACCAATGGATAGAACCACATCACATAAGTCTCATCCCATAAGAGGGAACCATGGGTAAATCCCTAAGGGAATATAGCTTGAGTGATACATTAGAACCTCGTACCTCGGTGAATGGTGGCATAGTAACCACATCCATAAGCTTTCTTATATTCAATCCACTTAGAGGGGAAACCCCATGGGCCCAATGGTCTCTAATCATCATCATAGTATAGTTAGTGTTGTAATCATTAATCCATTAAAGTGAAACCATGACTTTTCACTTCTATATCACTAGCGTACTAGATCTAGTCATCCCACCTAGATACCTAGGATTCCCATTTTTCTCAAATTCTCATTCCATGTATCACACAAAACATCATTTTTACATAAACATTCCAAGAATTATAAATACACAAGGAAATCCCCATTTTCCATAGACAAAAACACATTCCATTTTACACACACCAAAACCATTTTAAAATGATTTTCCACCAATTTTAAAATTCATGAAAACCCCTTTTAAATTATCACACAAAATTTAATTAATAAATTTAACTATTTTCATGGGCCAATCCCCTTTCAAATCCACACACAAAACAATTTAACATCAAAACATGATTCCATTCATTTATATAATTCACAATTAAAATTAAAAATACATAATAAGGAATGCATATTTCTATAAAAATACATTTCATTTGGAAAACTCACTTTCAATACATTCAGACCTAACGTTCCTTTAAAAACACATTTTTTATCCCTTAAACAATTCATAAAACACTTCCAAGAAACACCCGAAGAAAAGACACAAAAAATATATCCATTTTCATCCTGAAATTATTTTCCTTCACACAAGAATGCCAAAATACTTTCATAAAACATTTCTCACCCCATAATAAATCCATATAACTCATTTATAAAGTCACAAAAACATATTAAGAGAATCTAAAAAGTTAAGGAATGGAAACACCTACCTTAGGTGTTGAAACTTCCGGAAATTGGTGAAAAACCAAAAAATCACCACCATAAGACCCTTGGAAAGAAATATCTGACCAAAACCATCAAGATTGAAACCTAAAAATAAATATCCAACCCAAAATAGGTCACCCAACTTGTTGGAGAACAAAACCCTAAAGAAGAAGAGGGGAAACCCTAAAGAAGAGGAGGAAATCGAAGGAGTAGGGACTTACATACCGATTACTTGGATTTTACATGCCAAATTCACCACAGAAGTAGAGATAAAGGGGATTCATAGGAGGGGGAGGTGGTGTTTGGGGCAATAAATCTAGAATGGGGAGAGATGGGTGGATTTGGGGATAAATACAGAGAGGATGCAAAGGGGATTTTAATATTTTTAATGACCTAGACACCACACATGGTTTACCCGCATAGTTTTCCAAACTGGGCAACAACCATGTTTCCATATCTATCTAAGAGGCACGTACGACATGATTACCCCGCATGACCTAACATACCATGCACAAGCCATGTGTTAGATTCTGTCAAAAACCACCACAGACCATACGGTTACATGGGTAAGGGCGTAGAGTTTACTCTATCTATGTTCCAACCATGTTCCACATGATGTATTGAACAAATATTCAATTTTTATCCAAAAAATGTAAAGAATAATCAAGGGGGAAAATCTAGATGAAAATATAAATAAAATATTACCTAAAAATTCTGATCTGTTATACCCGATTTCCAGGAGAAAAAACGGTACCCTAAAATAAACCAGATCTAAAAAGGAAAATAAAAACCTAGGTGTGACAATTTTCCCCACCATATCAATTTTCAACCTTTGAAATCCACAATAAGGATTGATCCAAAAAATAAAACTATTTCATATCTTAACAAAATTCTATAAAACATAAAATAAGAAGAAATAAATAAGACCACGAATAGAAAAATAGGTTCACAATTTTGATCTTGGGAGGGTAAAATGTCTCCTACCATATGCCTCATGCACCCAGATAGGTACAGTACCACCAATTGATCGATCAAAATAAAATGAATCCTTATAACCACATAATTCATCCTGTAAACTGACAATCACTTCATACAATAAAAAATAAAACTCAAACCACTTGTTGAAGAGTGTCAGAAAGTCGTGAACCAAAAAATTTTCAATTAATGATTCAATCATGAAAATTGGGAACACTCTTAAAAGAACCACATTTACCTGGAAGGTAAGCTTAGAGAAAACATCAGAAACTAAACTATATTATTAACATGGGGAGGCCCGAATAGACTCCCTATAATTTGAAATTATATAGCACTAATTATCTCTTGAAGGAGTTAAAACATTACCCATGGTGGATCTATACACCATAAGAATCTACCAAGATAACCAAATTTTATAGAACGATACATGATGTTGACATGGGAAAACTTTGGAATATCCTACACACACCAAATCCCCACCACAAAGGTCCTGAAAAAAGAAAATGTAAACCAAATGGAAAATACTACTCAAGTCCCCATTATCATGGGAGAAAACCAATTCTAGATGAGAACAACCATAACCAAAACTAATTTACTAGGTTGACCACACAAGGACATCTAAATTGATATTTTCATACCAAAATAAATAACCACTAGGGTATAAATGATATGAGACCACCCCACCTCCTCATAACAAAAGAGGGGATTTCAACCAACATGGGTTGTACTGAGGAAACGATCCCCCCATGTGTCTTTCCACCAAAATGAGACCATTAAAAAAATTCACTACAAAAGGATCTTTAAATATCTCCATTTACCACACTAGAGACAAAATCTAGACGAAGTTCCCTTATACTCAGGGGTTCCTGACTGCACGTGAGCTTCACTTCGGGTCCTATGGCTAGAGCCCTGATGTTTGGAGCATCTATTAACTCACAAATATAAGTTAATAATTCCCAATTGGAACACTTTAATTTGGTTTCATAAGTTTCCAAACAACATTATAGGTAGAACTAAAGGAACACCACATACCATAGAACTCAATCCTCCTCAAAATCAAACTTCACTGATACAAGGACTTAGAAAATGCATATTCATCACCCTATTTCACATCAAATGAGGAACAAATAGAATAAATAACATACTAGATAATTCCATTTAAAATAGTGGAAATCATAATTTTGGAAACAAAAACATTATTCCATTAAAATGGAAGTTCTCAAAAGATTCCATGACATGAACCATTTCATTTTAAAGTAAATACGACACCACAAATCACCAAAAGACACAACTACAATGACTGATAGAACAATTAAAAAATAAGGGACTTTAAACCTATACAGAAAAAACACTACTTTTATAAATAGACATGATGAAATATTATAACCTTATTTTCCACACTAATGGTACATCATAATCCCTCTCTTAGAATAAAGTGACAAAGGATCCAAAGGCCTTTTAAGGAATTGGCCAACACCAACAACCTCAGGCCACTTTCCATTTTTGAAAATTTCCATCCCCATATCTAGATATGACCTTAAAGTATAAATATATAAAACATAATATTTAATGACTCAAAAAACTCAAGAAAAATGAAGTTTCCATCAATTTCCCGCATGAACTATTTTTCTTAGAGAGGATCTGATTAACCAAAAAAGAGAGGGAGATTCAATTTCTGAAACTCAAGAAGAAAGTCTACGTGTTCATCAACTGGAGGGTATGACCACAGTAAACCACCCATGGCTTCAATTTGAATATAGAATGAATATTATGGGGGTATACAATATCCAAAAATGAAAATGAGAATCGCGATCAAACCAGTCCATCAGCCAAAACTCACAACAAAAAAACCCCGAACACACAAAGGGAACCAACTCAAAGGGTTCCGAGAACACTCTTCAAAATAACCTACTAAATATTATTTCAAAATATAATCATTAAAATGAACGCAAAATTGAAACACAATTTAAACAAAAGTTTTCTAAAACTCAAAAAAAATAACCAGAAACATTCCCAGAACACAATGAGACACACCACATGACTACTTGTTAGCAATAAATCACATTTTTTATTAAAATTAATTTTGAAAATAAAATAGTATTTGTGGGTTTCATATTCACCAAAAGTGTTTCATAGAGTCTCACACATGAATATTATCATGCCAAACTAGGCACTCATCCTCTTTTCCACAAATATCCTATTCATGTGTTCACTGATAGACATAACAAAGGCCAAAACATGACTTTTACACTATCAAAAACAAAACATTCAACCCACACATTCAACTTTTAAAATTCAGAAAGCCTTTAAAGTGTTCAATAACCACTAAATATAAAACCATTTTAAATTCCACACACCAATACAAACCATTT
This sequence comes from Viscum album, assembly GCA_963277665.1. NCBI lineage: Eukaryota > Viridiplantae > Streptophyta > Magnoliopsida > Santalales > Viscaceae > Viscum > Viscum album. The sequence continues at coordinate 106,348,239 of OY728161.1, forward strand.
CATATTTTCTAAAATTAAAATCCAAGGGATTCTATCAAAAAATCCAATTTATCTCATTCAAAATATTTTTGAAATCAAAACCGCCTTGAAATAGTTCATGTCTTCCAAAAAATATATTTCAATAAACCATAAGTTTTAATTAAGAAACTAAAATTCTCTTTGAACCAATCTCCCCCATTTATTGAAAAATCATTTTATAAAAATATACTTTTTTTAAAATTCCTTCAAAATGATTCCGAAAATCCAATTTTCATTTTTCCAAAACCAAACCATTACAACTTTAAAATATAGTTTTTCATAATTCCAAAATAGGGGGTATAAAAACAATTTTCAAAACCCAAGAATATGCAAAAAAAATTTGAAGAGGAAACTAGAATTAGTGGGTGACTAGTTCATATGGTTGGAGTCTACATTCCAATGAAACCACCATCACATAGAGTATTCTAGGGTGATTCCCCCCATCTCCGCATGGATTTTGAGGACATTTGAGCTCACTGAGACCTTTATCCCAACTCACTTTTTCATTTACAAACACAAAATAACCTGCTAGAACCAAGAAAACCAAAACAAATATGAATTTATATTGTAATTAAAGTCCCTTCCTGAGGTGTGCTGGCTAGGAACTCTACTTGTAATCAGAACATCGAGTCTCGAAAATCCTATCCCTAATTTACCCAGATTCCACCTCAAATGACATGACCCAAAAAGAGTGTAACCTCTTATGAAACCATTTTTTCACAAACCAAGCAAGAGTACAATCCAACCCGACACCTGACCCAGCCAATATCATGGCCTGAAGGGCTTTCCTGATTCCCACAGGATTGGAAAAAGTGACTAGCTATAAAAAATATACATTGGGAACAATTTATCCTGATTGTATAATAATAAAAAACTGACAGGAATGGATAAAAAAATTACTAATATCCATAACCAAACATGGTACAAGAATTTTCAGATTAAAGGTTTTACAATTTTAACCAAAAACCAAAATACTACAAGGAAAGGAAAACACAAAACATCCCAAGAACCTCCATCCAACATGAGGGGAATCACCCATAATCCACCACCACCAATACCTACAACATGCAGAAAACTATGAAACCAAACCACAAACATATCCATAACACATCTTTTCTTTACCTAGTCAAACATAACAAACTCTACATACACCCAAAAGTGAATGTAGGGGGTGATCCATGTCCCAGTTGGATTCCACCCAAATAAAAATATTCCATGCCACAAAATTATAGGATAATTTAGCATGATCATTCATGTGAAAGTCTTTGAAACATTTTTAAGAAAATATTTTTAAGGAAAACCATTTTTCAGCACAACACTCAAAAAGGTATCATTTCCAAAAGAAAACTTTTACTAAGAAAAACTAATGTTAAAATGAAATACACTCAGGGACCACCATATTCTAATGAATTCTACCACATCACATAAGTATCATGTCACAAGAGAGAACCATGGGTAAATACATAAGGGTAATCCTACTCAAGTGAGACTCTAGAACCTTGTATCTCAGTGAAAGGTTGTATAATAACCTCAAATATCAACTTTTTCATGCCTGATCCACTAGAAGGGTACACCCCAGGGGCCTAGTGGTCTCAATTAATCACAATAGTTTAGTTAGTGTTATAATTATTAATATATATAAGAGAAACCAAGGAATTACACTTTGTTATGACTAGAATAATAGATCACGAAAGTCCAACTAGTTACCCCATACTCTCTTTGTGCTCAAATTCTTATCCCACATGTCACAAAAACACACTTTTTTTACACACAATTTCCAAGCATTAAAAATAAACCAGGAAATTTCCATTTTCCCTAGACTAAACCACTTTAATTTTTATAAACACCAAAACCAGTTTAATTTTCATTTTAAACCACTAGGAAAATTCATGAAAATAGCTTCAAAATTATCACATGAAATTTACATAATAAACTAAACCATTTTCATGGGCCAAGTCCCTTTTGAATCCACATAGAAACAAATTTCACCTTAAAACATGCCTCCCTTAATTTATATAATTCACAATTCAAAGTAAAAGTACACAAAAAGGAATCCATCTTGTGATAAAAATCTATTTCTTATGAAAAAAAAATTTCTAATAGATTCGCACCTCAAGTGCCTTTGAAAAAACATTTTTACATCCCTAAAACAATTCATAAAATGCTTCCAAGAGACACCCTAATAAAATGCACCAAAAGCATAGCCATTTCTCTTCATGAAATCCTTTTCTATCACACAAGAATGCCAAAATACTTTTGTAACACATTTTTCACCATACATTAAATCCATAGAACACATTTATAAAGTGACACAAGTATATTAAGAGCATCTAACAAAGTTAAGGCATGGAACCACCCACCTTAAGTGTAGAAACATTGGGAAATTAGTGGTAAACCACAACCACACCACTAAATAACCCTAATAAGGCAAGATCTAACCATAAACATCAAGAGTGAATCCTAAAAATCAAGATTCAACCCAAAACATGACACCCAACCCACAGAAGAACAAAACTACAAATAAGAAGAGGAGAAACTAATAGAATAGGAATAAATCGAAGGAGGAGGGACTTAATTGATGATTCCTTGGAGTTTCTAGGCCAAATCCACTAGAAAAAAAGAGATATGAGGGATCTATGTGAGGGGGATGAGGTTATTAGGGATGAAAATCCGGAATGGGGGGATAATGTGGATTTAGGGATAAATACTGAGAGTAAAAAGGGTAATTTTTTTAATGACCTAGACATTGCACACAGGTTTCCCATATGGTTTTCCAAACCATGAAGAAACAATGTGCTCCTCTCTACCTAAGAGGCACCTACCACACGATTATCTTACATGACCTAACTAATCATGGGAATGCCATATAGTAGCTTCTGCCCAAACCCCCACCTACTAAATGGTTACCTAGACATGGGTGCATGATTTCCTCTAACTATGTGAAAACCATGCTCTACTTGCTGTATTTTCCAAAGAATCAATTTTTCTCGAAAAAAAATAAAACACACAGGGAAAAAGATTGAAAAAATAAATAGAAGATTACCTAAAAAATTCAGTCCTGTCACACTTGGTTCCCGGGAGAAAAATAGAGACAAAAAAATTAACTGGATCCAGAAATAAAAAAAAAACCAGGTGTGATGCAAGATCTCATAAACCTGGGCCGATGACTATAGTGAAATGTTCATCAATACACTATAGTCTCCAAGAACTCACAAGGAAAATATGCCACAACCACCACTACATGGCATAGTGACCTCAATATTGGAAGAACTATCTGAAAATAATATTTTATCCTTGATACGGTAATCAATGCTCCATGTTTTAATTGTGCCAAAACTCCAGAACCATCGAGACTGGCTTCTATGTTGCAGTGCCTCAACCATGCCCCAACCATATCCTCCTTAGAGTAGAACCAATACAACACCATAGAATTCTATTTTTCTTAAATAAAAAAGGATTAAAAAAAGAAATAATAAAATGAACAATAAGATGGATTACAAGAAAACATAGACAAGATGTTACATGATAAGTCACAGAATATAAAATTTGTAGGAATAATGCACTATTGGTTGAGGAAGATGAAGACGATAATATTTAATATGATTCAAGTGTGTTATTAAATACCATGAAAAATACTAGATGATAACACTTCCCACATCACATTATTCATCTCGGGTGCTATTCTTTATATAATTCAATGTGACATAACCCAATATTGAAGTCTGAAGGGTGCTGGTGCTCACCTGTGACCCACTATACTGACCCGCATGCATAGAAACTAATCACCATTCACCTGCCACTCACCTAGAACCAACCTTGCATGGCCTGGTTCGATATATGTCTGGAATTGACCAACACTTGGAAAACCTATTGTTCTTGATCTCCCATAGGCCATTAAGGGTTGACCTCTATTTATAAAAAATATATATATATTACGATGCTAACAATAATCTTTAATATAATTATAATTTTAGTAATTAAATTAAATTAAATACAATAAATCATTTAAAAAGTTTCATTTTTTATTAATTAGAATTCTTATAATCTCTTTATTTTCTTTCACAAATGATAATTTATTATTTATAATATAATTTTTTTGTATTTTAAAAATTTTACACACATATTAATATTGAACATATTCCATTTATTATATATCATAATTATATTTTTTAATTGGTCATTATATTAAATTAAAATAACATAATAAATATTGTATTATTATTTAAATTGACTACTATCATTAAATATATTCTTTTCAAATTAATATAATCTATTTATTTATTTAAATTAATCTAAATATTATGTTACTATTTAATCATATCTACATTAAATTAATATAATTAAATTATAAGTATATTCATTTAAAATTAATATTTTATTTACCATAATATTTATATTTCTTGATAAATACCATATTTGTATTATAATTTTATAATTATCATTAAATATTTTCATTTTTAATTATTATAATTATCTTTTAATTATCTAACAATATATATTTCATAATATTTATACCTATCAATTTGTAATTAAAAAATTATATATTTATTTCAAATTAATATTTTACATTCCCTAATAAATATTATCTTACTATTAAATTCTATAATTACCATTAAATATTAACATTTAAAATTAATTTGAATCACATTTAATTATCTTATATATATACATATTCATCTTAAAAGAACATTTTATATTTCAATAAATAATATATTAAAATTGTAATTTATCTTTTTCATACACTATCATTTTTCATCAAATAATTAAAAATAATAATGATTAATTTTGATAATGTATTACCTTTATGTTTATAAACATAATATTATTTTCAATTAGAAAAAAATATTATTATTTAAATGTTGTCATATTAAGAATAACTACTTATTCATATTATTTCTTAGAAAATAAATACAAATACAGTTAGAGTGTTATTTTTATTACATGAATTAATTTATTCTATGACTTATGGTGTTTTTAGAGAAAATAATTTAATTTTATAAAAGATTATTTATGAGGAAATAAATAATAGTTTGTTTTAGTTGTCAAATTATTTATTTAATAATTTTTTTAAAATAAAAATATATTCTAAAATCACAGGGAATTACTAGTTTCATTATCTCTTGGTTTCTCATAAATATATAAAAAGGTTTTTATTATTAATGGTGTGTTATACCTTTAATCACTTTATGTTGTTTTACCATCTAGGTTTTACCAAACATTTATAAATAAAACTATTTAATATTATATATTTTTCGATCAAAAAATTAATTAATTAAAAATAATGAATTTGAATAGTTGTTTATATAGTAGTAAAAATTAGGAAATATTTTTTTCTGGATAATTTTATTTAGTGATTTATCCTTTATTTCAAATCCTTTTAATCTTTAAGAAATTATTTTGAATTCCATTGATATTTAATTTATAACACGAAGTTTCATTTTGATTGGGGTGATGAGGTTTTTTGTAATATATGTTTCCCTTGAATCAATCCCATGAAGTTATAAATATGTTAAATAATTTAGATGATTGATTTAGATGTTTTGTGATTGAATTTTGATAATTTTAATTTTCCCCTTCAATATTAGTGTTTTTGTGGTTGACACATGTGATCTTTAGTCAAATAAATGAAGATATGATCATCCTTTCCTGAAAGATATGTATATTCATAATATTTGTATAAAATAATTCATTCACATTATCTACATTTGTTTGAGAACACTTGTAAACCTATTTAGAATTCCATAACAAAATATCAATATTACACTCTATTGCCATGGTTTTTTTCATGGTCCTTTGTGACCATGGAAATAACTTATATATTACTATGATTATAGTAATTCTTAGTTGTAGGTATACCTATGACCATGATAAAAATAGAAAGTGGTCACATGCATTCTTTAGTTTTTACTTATTTAATTATATATTATAATAATTGGTTAATACTTATCAGTTATCAATTATTATTTATTTGTTATTATTTATTAATTATGAAATGTGAATTATTTTTTCCTAAATAATAATTTTTTAACTTTGAACTAATTACTTATTATTAATTATTTATTAGTAATTATGTATTATTAATTATTAATCAATAATTATTATCTATTAAAATTATTCATTATTTAATATAAATAGTCAATTAGTAATTAATAATTATTAATTAATTAATTAATAATGATTAATTAATTAATAATAATAATAATTAATAGTTATTATTTTTTAAATATTTACTAATAATTTGTAATTCTTTATTTAAAAATAAAAAAGGACTGATTATTAATTTTAAATTGTTAATTATTAATTATTAATTCATAATTATGGATTATTTAGAGATACATAATAATTATTTATTAATTAATAATTCATAGTTTGGAAACAATTAATTTATAATAATGATTAATTCATAAATTACTACTAATAATAATACTTTATTTATTAGTCCCTAAGTATAAAAAATTGAATTTCAGGAAAATAATTAGGTCTTCTAATCCCTAGATCCTTCATACCATGATGAATGGGACTTGGTCTATAACCAAATGGACCTACAGGTTAGGGCCTACGAGCTTTACTGTAATGGTATTTATGGCCCTCTGGGATCATGAGCCATGTAATGGGTGTCCACTACACAAAAGTGGTGCATTATTTCAATAAAAAAGAGGCTTCAACCCAAACTTTTAAAAAATTATTATTAATCATTAATCACAAATTAATAATTAGTAATAATAAAAATAATTTATTACTTATGTATCACCCCGACCCATATCGACTAAACAACACAAGAGGAGGTGGTGCTAAAAGATCTATTGTGCGCCACCTTGTAATAAAGAGGATAAAGACTAATGGGGAGGGTCTAAAAAAGTCATGGGGATGACTATGCCCCCAAAAATTATATCCCTAGTGTCATTCCCAAATTTAACATAAATTTTTCTTGATCCGCCCATATAAAAGACATGCCAAAAACCTATAGACCTAAACAAGGAGCCAAGGGGGCCTTGCAGTCTAGAATATAAATCAATAAACAATCTATATTAAGAAACAAATAAAATAGAGAAGTAATATGCGATAAAATGTATAAAAAATCATCACATAGATATAAAAACTACATGTGGACCGATAATAATTTAGAAAAAAAAATAAAAGAATTAAATAACAGTGTCCTTCAGACTGACTCACATAATCATCCTTACTAAATCATCGACCTCTATATCCTGTTAAACTTGGAACACATGTCAATCTCCAAGAAATACTTGATCCTGAAAGGAAACATTAAGTTCTACCCACATACACCAAAAACATGTCGTGTATATAGGTAGGAATGATTCCAAACACCTAGTAGGATTCCACCACTCACCTCATCATACTAATCATTGAAATAATCAAGTGGATGTGCATGAAAAACCAAGAAATGTACATGTTGTGATCATTAAACAAACCCATTTGAAAAAAAGAAAAGGTACACAGGTAAGAAAACACATAAAGTCATTATGTGCTAACAAGGCCACCATGAAACCTGACCCCACCTACTTCAACAAATTCCATAAGGATAAGATTCATATCTAGACACAAATACATCCTAGAGAATAACTAACACCTTATCATTCAACGTATTATCCCACATAAAATTCAGAACCATCGCCTCTCACTAGGGGGAGGCTAGATATGAACATATCATAAAACCCCCTCTCACTCATAGGAGGCCACATATCAATATCCCAGACCATACCCTCTCACACAGGGGAGTCTACACTATAATATATCGGGCCATTCCATCTCAATCAAGGGAAGAAATACATCAAAATCTAAGAACATACCCTCCCACTCAGGGGAATCTACACATCAACATATAAGAACACCCCTCTCACATAGGTGGTTCCACACTTTAACATCTCAAATCATCCCCTCTCACTCAGCGAATTCCACACTATAACATCTTTGACCATCCGCTCTCACTTATGGGAGTCCACACAACAACATCTCAGGCTTAATCCTATAACTCATGGAATTCCCAATATCCATTATCCCATTCCATCACATCACATTGCACCATCCTCTCACTCAAGACATGGTTTTAACCATTAGTGTTAAAATATAAATAAACAAGTAATAAAGACATCATATAATCAAGCAATGTGAAGTGTTCCACCACTAATCCATATTAACATTCCAAATACAAGGGTACCATAAGGATAGCCTATATGATACTCTTTAACCAACCCATCTAGGGTTATTAAACTTTCTATGTTCATTTACCTATCACCTAAATTATTGAAGGATTTCATCACTAAAACTAATAAAACAAACAATTATATCACACAGGCCACACGTGAGCTCGAAAACTCACACTAGGACTAATTTACCCACATGGAAAACCCTAAGACCAACCATACCAAGAGGAATGGTTTCAATGAAATGAAAGAAAATTACTCATCTCAAACTTCTAATGGGCCAATCCTATCAATTTGGACCCACCTGATCACTTTGATACGAAAATCGTAACATTACCGGGCCAACTCACACACTTGTATACATGTCAAGTTTTAAAACTACAAATAAAATCAAAAACATTATAATGAATTTATACACAATCATTCGTCATCTTGAAATATGAAAATCCTACTAGTAAATGGTAATTATGAAGTATATATGTTGATACTTGAGTTTTTCTAGATTTTGAAATTTGATCAGAAATCTGATTTTTTGCTTTTCGGATCTCATAATGGGTAAAATGGTCATTTTACCCTAGAAGATGATCCTGGATAATTTTAATGAACACTATATTGGACCTAGAATAGGTAATTTACCCTAGGACATTATTTGGTGGAATTATGATCCATTCAAGTTGTGGTGTAATTTTTAATATTTATTTACATAAATATTAAATTATTCATGCAGGTTTAGGTAGAGATATATTTTGAAAAGACAATTTTATTGAGACTCTAAAAACATGGTTGATCTTGGAATGTGGTTTTTTTCTTAGGTGCGATATAAACCCACTTTAGGTTCTGAGATTCGAGACATGTGTTTTAAATGGGTTTTAACTAATTGATTAATTAAATAAATAATTAATCAAAACAACCCCCCCCCCATTTGGGGATTCCACACATGACAGGAATGATGGAGGGGATATTTATTAAGTGTGATAGCTAGATTGAGAGGGGAAAATGAGTATATGTCCCTGAAATTCATCCATTACAATGATTGAGACCAGATCAAGGTGCAGTAGCTTCTGGGAGAAGATTTGGACCCGAAGCATTGTTGTTTATTCCATGAGGTAGGATGAATTATAATTTTTACACTTTCATCCCTATATAATAGATATTTTTTAAAATCCTTATTATTACAAAAAAGGACCCCTTATGAGTCTATCTATGCCTAATCAGAGAAAATAGAGGATTTTAGGATGTTTGTAGGGGATTCCTGATTTGAAATCCTGATCACACGACAAGTTATTCAGGAACACATGCCCTGTGATTTTTTATTTAGGGAAGATGTATTTTTGGGAACTATATGTGATGCAAAGGGAGAACAAATGGTTTAGTTTTTCATGTTCATGTGGATGAGTACATGGGAAGATGGAATTTTAGGACTGCACGCCATGTAGTCGGGGTACATGGCATAAAGTGGGACATGGACATATTGTCAAGTAAAAGGGATGAAACCCCATGTAAGGGGGTACATGTTGATGTGGATGTTAATTTCTAGACCCCATATATGTTGTGGTTGAATATTAGTACACATATAGACCCCACGTGACCCATGTCATTTGGGATTACATGACCAAGCTAGAGGTTATGGAGTAAACATTGTGTACTTGGGGTATACTTCATGTACTCCACCTTGATACCCTTTTAAGGGTTTTGAGTGGTTTTACACACTCAAGTATAAATTATATAAAATAGGATTCCTTTTTGAGTGTTTTTATGCCTAAATCCTGATGTTGGAACCCTTAGGGTGTTTTGAGAACTTCTAAGGGGTGTATTGGGGAAAGTAAGTAATGAAAGTGATTGTTTCCCCCATAAAGTGAGTTCAACTATCTCATGAGGGTGAGACATGAGATGAGACCTAGATGAGGGTCATGATTATGATTTAAGGATGTATTATGTGTTCATTGGAGACCTAGATTGGTGTTGGAAATGGATTTTACCTAGTAAGTGGGACCATGTTGTGACATGTTGTGATATGAGATAATGAATAAGATAATGCGCCAGAGAATTCTCCCTTTACCAACCTAGATATCCTTCCTCATATCGCAGTGATTCCCATATACCCTAAGGTTCCCAAACTCCAAAAGGGTTCACCCCAACTCGTGATTTACATGAAGGAATTCAATGCATCTTCAGATCTCTATAAGACGATGCTTGTGCCTCGATTTTTGGGGTGACGAACCTTAGTAGATGACTTTGAAAATTTTGTTTATGAATCATGGAGGCTCCAATATCGCACGGTGGTGGGTATGCTCGATTGGTGACATTTGTTGATCCTCTTTTCTCTAGAGTTCTATCTCATTGCTGGTTGGTCCAAATCTCCTAGAGTTCTCAACGGATGCAGCTTTCAATTCCTACATCGGTCCTTCGAGTTCAACATGAATTGGGATGTTCCGATGACAGTGGTGTGGGTTTGTTTCCCTGATTTTCAGCTTCCATTCTAGAATCCTTAGATTATATACATGTTTGGGAACTTGGTAGGTAGGTATTTGTATTCATATAGTCAAAATTCTATAGTCTTTCACCCTATCTCCCCTCATGTTTGCATTGAGGTTGATGTTTCACAGCCTCAAATAGAATAGATTTGGATTTTGGTTGGTGAAGAATTTAGATGGAAACGACATGTGGTGTTTGATTCTTGGCTAGTATACTACTCAGGTTGTCAATGTTTATTCCATATGGTCTATGGATTCTATCGTGGACAAGGTGATCGGTAAGTGAAGATTCCTTATCCAGAAGGGCTTAAGGTGCAGGTCAACCCCAGAGTGTTTCAGAATACACGGGATGGTGTTGGTTTGGACAAGTCGGGGGAGGTACATGAGGCTACCTTAGGGGAATGGGAACAAGGCAGGATAGAAACCTATACAGGTGAGGATTTAAGGTCTATTCTGGATGGCTGTTCTTGGGAGGGTCAACATTGTTCTTCTTTGGAGCCTCTAGTTTTAGAGAATGTTTGCTAAGGTTAAGGCACCAGAACTTCAGGTCATGGACATCCTTGCCCACTCAAGGCACGATTTGGGAATAATAACCTTAAATTTGGGTGGAGTGGAGGCAGTTCAGGTGTATGGAATGATTAAGGAAGTTCCCTTGGATGTGGATATGATGGAGCAACCGGTTTCAGCCAGCATTATCAATGAAGTTGTGGATAATTCGATAGTAAGTGATGTCCAAGGACCTGAGGGTCCTCAAGGTCAGTGTAACAACCCAAAGTTTTCAATTAAAATTAAATTATTATTATTATGTCATAAAATCACATGAAAAATCACATAATGAAATAATATGTTCTATGTGACCTTTAAACATAAGTTTTTCACTTTTGTGATTTGAATTTTGAAAATATGACCTACACGGTTGTGACCTGTAAGTTATTTGGATCTAACATGACCAACTTAATTTTTTTTGTGAATATTCACATACCCTTATGAATATTAATGTTACTCTTATGAATAGTAACCATACCTATGATATTATATAAATAAGATTCAAGTGGGAGTACGATATACCTATATCATGGAATAAGAAAATATTTGTTAAAATATTTGTTTTTCAAGTAAATTTTAATTTTAATTAAAAATTAATTTAATCATATCTAGAAGATTATTTTTGAAAAATGGAATTCATTTTTGGATTATACATATCAAAAAATGTTTTGGGTGATTTTTTGCGATTTTTCTAAAATACTTGAATTTTTTATGAATAGTAAAATCCAATAAGTCATGGTAATTCCTAAAACCTGAATTTCTACAGCATGATTGAGTCATGGATGATGTAAATGACCATTGTTTCAAACTAACATGAATGTATTACTATTATTGGTTATGTAAACATCACTATTTCTTGTATTATGAAAAAATAATAAACTAATGATTATAATATTATGAAAAACCTCCTCTCCTCCGCTATAAATACCACTCATCCCTACCTCTTCTCTTCACTCCTCTAAAGAATTTTTCCTTACTTAAATTATACCCAAATATCTTCCAAAAATCCTCCCCCATGTCCATTATCCTTTGGTATCCTAAAAAGACTAAAAACTCTCCCCTTAATAGGTTCTCAAAGGAGATAAACTCAAGAGGTAAATTCCACTTTCCTATTATTTTATTTTTCAAGTTTTTTATTTTCTTTTTTCTTTCCTAAACTCATTTCACCAAATGATATGATAACTCTAGTAACATAAATGTACTGAAATGATATTATTCTAATTTTATATTTTCATTATCATATCTTCTTTCCCCACCATTTATTTGAAATAAATGAAAACACCATTTGAGATGTGTTAATTTATCACAATCAAGGACGACAGGTTATCAATTTCTATTACTATATTCAATTCTGGTCATGAAACCATTTTTACGGTTGAACAAGACTATTATATGTCTATTATATCTTCTTTAATGTTCTTTAATACTTAGTCACTCAATATTTAAAATAATAATACAAAACTAGTTAATTGTGAGCAAAATCGCTAAAATTAATTCAAGTGTAAAATCATTAATGCTTTTTTAATTATTTGACTTCACTATAAGTAAAAAAATTAAATTTTCAACCATGTAATATCATATATTTTCACTAATATTATATAAATTCAATTATTCACAACCAATTTTATCTTACATGTTTGTTCAAACATGAATATATGTGAACTGATCATTAAAACCAAGTAAGAAAATGGACCTGGACAATGAAATTGAACCTCATAACCAATCAAAATGGTTATAAATGAACTTAAAAATGTTATAATAAATATTATAAATATTTAATAGGTTATTTAATTATTAATTAATGAACCTAATTTGACTATTCAGTTCATTGATATCAAGTGTAGAACACTAACAGACATAATGTAAGGGATCCCCTCCATTTCACTTTAATTTAAGAATTCCCTCTATGATATGCAATTTTATGTGTAATACATAATGATTTGGTATGATTTAAAACCTCCCCCATACTTCCCTCATGATTTATAAATTATGAGAATCCCCTTTCTCTCTCAATAATCCCTCTCAAGTACACTAGATACCATACCAATAATCCGTAAGGAATTCTAACTGAATGACCTTTATTCCTACGGGTTCCCTTCTCTTTCTTTATACCAAAATAAATTAATCTTATATACTTATATGGATCTTATAAATATTGTTTACATGTAAAAAATTAATTTATCAAAATCCTTCCATTATTCTTTGTTTGGGATATACATGATTTAATTGATTCTCTCCTCAATACTTCCCAATAAGCAAACTCATTTTAAGGGAACAACCAAAATTTTTACCCAATTTAAAATGAAATATATCCTCTGTTTTAATCCAATATTTTCTTTATAAAATCATAAATTTAATTATAAAAACCTCCTTGGTTCATTTCTAGTTTTTCATAAATGATTGTTCCCTTTTCTATTTTGAAAGCTATATAATATTTTCCTTAAACCGCACTAAAATGTTTTAGTGATAAGAATTTCTTAAGTACTATTATTACATGTTGTAAATTCTATTTTACATAAACTACCATGATAAATTCCTATTTTTCCATATTAATTTCCATTTATGTTTTAATTCCTTTCCCTCATAGACACTTTTATAATACTCCCATTCATTATGCTTTACGACATGAATGTGATACCCATTTCATTCCATGGGTAACCCTTATGTTTATGTAAGATTGATTATGTATGATTATTTATGTGGAAACCATATTCATGAAATTTAAGATGGGTGCACTCAGATAGAGATCCATTGAATTGGGTAAATATAAGTCTTATGAGACATTATGTGCGACAGTCTTGGTGTTTATCATTGGCTTGAGCTACTATGTGTGATGGTCTTGGCGGTTATCCTTTGATTGTGATACTATGGAAAACAGTCTTGGTGGTTAGCCTTGAATCCTACTAAATTCATGTTTTATGTATCTTACACATTTGTATGATTACATGTTTGAGTTAACCCAATGTTTATATGTTATGATTCCATATATTACACGCCTTTTTAAACCATCATGTCTTGCCTTCTATCCCATGTGATAATGCTTTGTTCTTATGGTTATTCCCTTGTTGGGATTTTATCTCATCCCTTTGTTCATGTTATCCCCTGGATATCCTATGAAGATGTATAATCACAATGGAATATAGGATCTCATTATATATTTTAAGTAAAAAGTTGTTTTTATAATGTTTGATTATGTACCTTGTCTTCCAAGACACTAGAATTTATGATCCTTGTCTTGTACTCTGATGTATAATTATTCTTAAAATCATGTAATGTTATATGTAAAAGGATAGGGTTGGTATAGTTGGTATTAGTGAATGGTATAGTTATTTTTTGAGATTAGTAATAGATAACATTAGTGAGAACCTTAAGGATGAGATTAAGTATAAGAAAACATCCCTAAATTTTGGTAAGTATAGAGTAAGGGGTTTATCAAGAAAATATATCCCTATCTGGATATAAACAGGTAGAGGCGGCTCTAGCACATATGTACCTAGGAGTGAAAACTCTGAAAAAGAGTTTCAGGTTTTACTCAGGCTATCTTGGTACACGACAACGAACCTTGATACACTCTTTTTTTGACACTCCTGGGGGATGTGATTTGGTAAATTCATGAGTTTAGTACAAACCATTATTAAGGGAATACAAAAAATCCCATACAAATATTAGTTAAGAAATAGATTTAGGATAACCTATATTTAAACATAAGGAATCAAAATATAGGATACACTTCTCCTCTACATGTTTATCATTTCATGTTCAAAAGTTTATTTTTTATATTCATTAAATATGTATTCAAGACCTATAATTATACATTATTTTTCTTAGTTAATTGCAAGAAATAGAAGAACACGTTCCATCAACCAATATGATAGACAATGTAAAGATTACCCTAATGATATGCCTGATGTGATTATAACGGGTGCTCAAAACTTCATGACAGTACTTCCTCAGTTGGTTCATGTTATGAATAATAACTTGAATCATGTGGAACGCCCTACTCCTCCAAGGAAATAAAATGTTGTTGTAGAATCCTTCATATATCAAAGGCCTCCCATGTTTAGTGGATCTTCTGATACCCTCCTCACAGAAAAGTTGATTAACTCCATTGAAAAGATATTCTTTATCCTCCAGTGTTCAGAATAAGAGAATGTTTTTCTTGTGGTCTATTGTTTTAATGGGGAAGCTGATCAGTGGTGGGCATTGATCAAGAATACAAATTCCCAAGAGGAAATTGATTCCATGGATTGGGAGTAATTCAATAGGATGTTTTTCAATATGTATTTTCCTTTAACTCTCCATCTCAAGATATAAATATAGCTCCTTGTACTCAAGAATAAGGAAGATGAGTCCATCATAGTGTATAAAGTAAAATTTACAAGGCTTTCAAGGTACGCCTATGGTGTTTTCATGAACACTGAAAGCAAGGTGGATTGTTTCTTTAGCGGTCTAAAGATGAGTCTATGGAAGGTGTTGGTGATCCGAGACTTCGACGGTTATGAAGAGATTGCATGTTGTTCCCTCAAGGTTGAAATGGAGATTCGATACTCTCAGTGTTATCTTAGGCATGGTGATAGGAAAAAAAATAGAGAACAACATGGGTGGTTTAAAAAAAATCCCCTGATGGAAAGAATCCCGAATATACCACTTGTAAAATTTGTGGGAAGAAGAATCATGGGAACTATCGAAAGTGAACAAGTAATTGCTTAAAATTTCAAAATCTGGGATATCTATCCAAAAAATGTTGAAGGGATATAAAAAATCCCGCTAATGTAGAAGAATAAAGGAAGGTTCAGATCAATTCTTATCCGGTGGTGTAGTGTTACAACTAAAAAGAGCATGGGCATTATGAAAAAAAATTCCCTAAGCCAAGGGTTGTCAGAGGAAATCAACAAAAACCCCTAAGAAAACAAGGAAGGGCTTATTATATCACTACTACTGAGGTGGATTTGGAAAAATATGTGGTAACAAGTACACTAGTTATTCATTCAAGAATAACGAATGTACTATTTGATTCGGGTTCTACACATTGTTTCATATCTTGCAAGTTTAGTGTTACTATTAAAACACCACCTCAAATTTTAGAGGATAAATTATCCATGAGAACAGACAATAGGGAAATTATTGTGTCCATGGTTTATAAATCCTCCCTGGTTAATGTTTGTGAACTGAACTTCCCAGTAAATATTTTCATACTTCCTTTAGTGGAGTCTGATACGATCTTGGGCATGGATTGTCTATATTTATACAAAGCCAACATCAACTTTTAGGAAAGGGAGATCACTCTTCACATCCCAAAGAATCCTGCAATTCTTTACAAGTGTGAGGAGGAAGATGAATCTCTTTTAGAATCAGTGTCTCAGGTGTGGATATTAATTTCTTATGAGTAAGCATGTCTAGCTCAAATAATTGGGATGAATGAGAGAATCATACTTGAAGACATGCCCATCATATGAGATTACACTAATGTATTCCCTGAAGAGTTTCCTAGACTTACTCATGATTGAGAGGTTGAGTTCTCAATTGAACTTACTCTTGGACCTCTCTCTATATTAAAGACACCTCACTGAATTACCACTGTAGAGTTTGAAGAGCTGAAGAAGTAGTTATAAGAGAATTTATAGAAGGGTTTTATACGTCTGAGTGCTTCACTGTGGGGTGTGCTAGTACTCTTTGTCAAGAAGAAGGATGGATAAATGAACCTCTGCATTAATTATCATGAGCTTAATAATATCACAATAAAGAAGAAGTATCCCTTGCCATAGATAGATGACTTTTTCAATTTGTTTAGTGGGACTAGTTATTTCTCTAAGGTGGATCTTCGGTTAGGATACCACCAATTAAAGGTGAGGAAGGAAGATATTCCCAAGATTGATTTTTTGAATGAGTTATGGACACTATGAGTTCATAGTGATTACATTAGGACTAACTAATGATCCCTCAATTTTCATGGATTTAATGAATACTATCTTTAGATATTACCTCGACAAATTTGTGGTAGTATTTACTGACGATATTATGATATCCTCCAATAGAAAGGAGGAACAAGAGGTTTATTTTAACACTATGTTAAAGAATTTGTGAAGGGAGACGATATATGAAAAGTATAATAAATGTGAGTTCTGGATTTAGTAAGTATCATTCATGGGGAATTTTATCACCAATAAAGGGATATATATGGACCCTTCCAAGACAAAGGCAATTGAAGATTGGCCCATGCCAACATCTGTAATGGAGATCCAAAACTTTTTGGGTCTAGCTAGGTATTATTGACGATTTGTGAAGAACTTTTCATGATTGTCAAACCCAATGACCAAGACGACATAGACGGGAGTAAAGTTTGTCTGGAATCAGTAATGTGAAGACTATTTTAAGGAGTTGAAAAAGAGGTTAATCTCTACTCTAGTAATCACACTCCCAGCAAGTGGATAACTTTTTTGGGTGTATAGTGATTATTCTAAGAAGGTATTAGTTTGTGTGATGTTGAAAAATGATAAAGTGATAGCATACACCTCAAGGTAGCTGAAAATCAATGATCCAAACTATCCCACACATGATCTAGAGTTGGCCGCTATGATCTGTGCATTAAAAATCTTGCGGCATTATATATATGGGGAGAAGTGTAAGATATATTCTGATCAAAAGAGTCTCAAATATATATTCACACAAAAAGTCCTTAATATGCACCAATTAATATAGATAGATATGATCAAGGATTATGACTACTCAATACATTACCATCATGGTAAGTTGAAAAAGGTGGAGGATTCTCTAAGTAGATAAGATCCTACATCATTATCAATGATGAGAATTAAAAAGGATCTAATCTTCTTAGATTTTCATAGGATGAAAATGGAAATAATTAATGTTAGAACATCATCAATCCTTTCTCAAATTATTGCTCAACCATACCTCATTGAGAAAATAAAGGATGCTCAAAGAAAATATGTGGAACATCAGAAAAGGGTGGAAGCTGTTAAAAATGGGGAATCCTCTGAGTTAATTATTGTCAAGGATGGAGTTGTAATATTTGGGTCTCGA
This sequence comes from Viscum album, assembly GCA_963277665.1. Classification (NCBI taxonomy): domain Eukaryota; kingdom Viridiplantae; phylum Streptophyta; class Magnoliopsida; order Santalales; family Viscaceae; genus Viscum; species Viscum album. The sequence goes on from OY728161.1 coordinate 106,366,483, forward strand.
TTATGTGTACCATATAATCTATAGATAAATAAGAAGATTTTTAATGACAAACATAACTCGACCTTCTATATTCACCCAAGGAGCAAAAAGAAGTATCGAGATCTTTGATAAAACTTTTGGTGGGACAATATGAAAAGAGAGATTTCTAAATATACATCAAAGTGCCCAGTATGTCCTTAATTGAAATCCAAGAGGAAAAATACTAAGGGGATGATGAAACCACAACTCATACCAACATGGAAGTGTGAGAACATCACTATGGAATTGGTCACTAGACATCCTAGGAAATTCATAGGAAAAAATTCTATACGGGTTATTGTGTATCATCTTATGAAGACATCCCACTTTATCATAATTGGAGAGGAATTATCGTTGGATAAACATTCATAGGTATATATCAATGAAGTGGTAAGGTTTCCTGAAGTGACACTATCTATTTTATCCGATCGTGATCCAAGATTCACCACGAAGTTCTTGAAAAGTCTCCAACATTCTCTAAGCACTGAACTGAACTTCAGTACGGCCTATCATCCTCAAACTGATGGACAATTTGAGAGAACTATTCTGACACTGGAAGATATGTTGAGATCATGTTATATGGACTTCAAAGGAGGATGGGACCAACATATTCCAATGGTTGAATCCTTCTAGAACAATAATTTTAACTTGAGCATCCGAATGGCACCAAATGAATCCCTTTATGAGAAAAACTATCGAACACCATTGTGTAGAGATAAAGTTAGTGAGCATATGCTGTTAGGACCTAAAATTCTCAAAGAAATGGTAGAGAAGGTGAAAACTATTCAGAAGCATAACAAGGCAGCTAAAATTCAATATAATAGTTATGTAGATAATCGTCGAAGAGAACTTGAGTTCAAAGTTGGAGACATGGTATTTCTACACATATCTCCATGGAAGAAGGTCATGAGATTTGTGAAGAAAGGAAATCTAAGTCCCAGGATCGTCAGCCCCTTCGAGATCCTTGATCGAGTCTCAGCTGTAGCCTATCGACTGACACTTCCACCTACCATGTAAAAGTACATGATGTCTTCTATGTATCTATTTTAAGGAAGTACATACCATATTCCTCACATGCACTCTCTTTAGAGTTGGTACAATTGGAGGATGATCTTTCTTATGAGGAGCAGCCGGTGAAGATCTTTGATCATAGAGAGAAAGTTCTACATAACAAGAACACTCACCTAGTGAAGGTAATATGGCAGAACCAAAAGTACGAGGAGGAAACTTGGATACTAGAGGAGGTAATTAAAGAAAAGTATCTACACCTGCTTATGGCCTAGAATGTAAAACGAAATTTTAAGGGTGAAATTTCTTAATGGGGGAATAATGTAATGACCCAAAGTTTTCAATTGAAATTTACTTCTTATGATTATGTCATAAAATCACATGAAAACACAACATAATGAACTACTAGGTGATATGTGACCTTTAAACATAAGTTTTTTACATCTGTGATTTAAATTTCAAAAATCTGACACACAGGGTTGCGAATAATAAGTTATTTTGAGTCTAATATGACCAAATTAATTTTCGGTGAATAGTAACATACCCTTATAAAAATCAATGTTACCCTTATGAATAGTGACATACCCTCATGAATAGTAATTTTACCAATGATATTATATAAATAAGATTCAAGTGGGAGTACGATATACCTATATCTTGGAATAAGAAAATAAGCGTTTCAAAATTATTATTTTTCAAGTAAATTGAAATTTTAATTAAATATTAAATTAATCATATGTAGAAAATTATTTTTCAAGAATGCACTTAATTTTTTCATTCTAGATATCAAGAAATGGTTTGGAGGAATTTTTGGGGTTTTTCTAAAATACATGAATTTTTGATGAATAGAAAAATCCGATAATTCACATTAAATGCTAAAACCTGAATTTATGTGTCATGGTTGAGTCATGGATGATGTAAATAGCCATTATTTAGAACTAAAATACATTTATTACTCTTATTAATCATTTAATCATCACTATTTCTTTTCTTATGGAAAAATAATAAACTAATGATTATAATATTATTAAAATCCTCCTCTCCCCCACTATAAATACCACCCATCCTCACCTCTAATATTCAATTCATTCAAGCCTTCTGAATTAGTTTAATTCTTCCCAAATATCTTCCCAATATCATTCCCCAAGCCTATCATCATTTTTTTCTCTCAAAAGACTAAAACCTACCCCCTTAAGAGGTTCTCAATAGAGATAAACTCAAGAGGTAAATTTGTCTTTAAAAATATTTTATTTTTCTAGTTATTTTTTTTATTGTTTCTCTCCAAACCTCATTTCACCCAAATGTTATGATAACCCAAGTAACATACATGTAAAAGAATTATATTATAATAATGATATAATTTCCTCAACATATCTTCTTTCCACACCTTTTATTTGAATGAAATGAAAACACCATTTAAGATGTGTTAATTTAGCACAATCAAGGACCACGAGTTACGAATTTCTATTACTATCTTCAATTATGGTCATGAAACCATTTTTATGGTTGAAAAATGAAATTATATTTTTATTTAAAATTATTTAATTATTTTAAATATTTATTCACTCATGATGTAAAATAATAATACAAAACAAGTTAATTGTGAGAAAAATCGCTAAAATTAATTCCAACATTTATTATTAATGTTCTGTATAATGATTCAACTTCAATCTAAGTAAAAAAATTAAATTTGAAACCATTTAATCACTTGAATGTTCAATAATATCATATAACTTCAATTATTGACAACCACTTTCATATTACATGTTTTTCCGAACATGAATATAAGCAAACTGATCATTAATACCAAGTAAGAAAACGGACCCAATTAATGAGATTGAACCTCGTAACCAATCATAATGGTTATAAATGAACATAAAAATGTTATAATAAATATTATAAATATATAATAGGTTATTTAATTATTAATTAATGAACCTAATTTTACTATTCAGGTCATTGATATCATGTGGAGAACACAAATGCACTTAAAGTAAGGGATCCTCTCAATTTCGCTTTAATTCCAAAAAGTCCTCCAAACTATGCCATTTTAGGTGTAATACCTAATAATAGGGTATAATTTAGAACCTCCTCCATAATTCCCTCATGATTTATAAATGACAATATACACCTTTCTTTCTCAATAATCTTTTTTAAGTACACCTGATACCATACCGATAATCCATAAGGAATTCTACACAAATCTCCTTTATTCCTTTGGGTTGCCTTATATTTCTTTCTACAATTATAATTTCATATTTTATATTTATTTTCACCATCTAAATTATTTTTACATGTATAAAATTCATTTATCATGACCCATCCATCATTTTCTTTTTAGGACATACATGTTTTAAGTGATTCCCCCCTCAATACATCTCAATAAGAAAACTCATTTTAAGAGAACTCCCCAAATTTTTAACCAATTTCAAGTGCACTATATCCACTATTTTAATCAACCATTGTCTTAATAAAATCAGACTTTTTATTATGAAAACATTCTTGGTTAACTTCTAGTTTTACATAAAGTATTGTTCCCTTTTCTATCTTGAAATCTCAATAGTATTTTCATTAAAACCGAACTAAAATGTTTTCATGCTAATAATTTCCTAAGTACACTTATTACATGTTGTCACTTCTATTTTAAATAAATTACCATGATAAATTCCTATTTAACCTTATTAATTTCTATGAATGTTATAATTCCTTTCCCTCATGGACACTTTTATAATACTCCCAATCATTATTCTTTATGACATGAATGTGATACCCATTTCTTTCCATAAGTAATCCTTATGTTTATGTGAGATTGATTATGTTTGATTATTTATTTAGAAAACATATTCATGAAATGTAATATGGGTGCACCAAGATAGAGATCCAATTTATTGGTTGATTTTTTGTCTCATGAAACATTATGTGCAATGGTCTTGGTGGTTAGCCTTTGCTTGTGCTACTATGTGCAATGGTCTTGGAGGTTATCCTTGACTTCTGCTAATATGGGAAATAGTCTTGGTGGTTAGCCTTGACTCATAATAAATTCATTTTTTGTGTATCTGCCACATTTATATGATTCCATGTTTGAATGATCCCATGTTTATATGTTATGATTCCATATGTTACACGCCTTTTTATATCATCATGTCATGCCTTCTATCCCATGTTATAATACTTTTTTATGGTTATTCCTCTACTGGTCTTTTAGCTCATTTCTTTGTTCAAGTTATCCCTATGCTATCCTATAAATATGTATTACGATAATGGAATATAGGATATCATTATGGATTTTAAATAAAAATTTGTTTTTAAAATGTTTTATTATATAACTAGTCTTCCAAGACACTAGACTTTACGATCTTAGCTTTTACTCTAACGTATAATTATGCTAAAAATAATGTAATGTTATATGCAAGAGGATAGGGTTTCTATAGCAGTTAATGGGAGGAAAATAACATGAAACTTCAATTTATGGGTTATGGATATGAGAATTCCATAGGTTCATTCATGTCACTACCCCTGTGTAGTGCTTCCTTTATGGTTTCCTACAGCTTGGAGGCCGAGATATCCAGAATGTCATTGCAGGGGAAGTGTTTTTTTCTAGTTTCTACTGAACCACATCGTGGAAAAGGGATTTATTATTGGGTTTGTGTTTTGGGACCCTTGGACCTAGAGAATCCCATTACTAATTCCTCATCCCTTCAGAAGGCTGGTAGGGAGGGGAAGAGGAATGGCTTGGAGATTATAGAAGTGAAGGTGGATTCTCCTTGCATGATGATTCCTCTCAAAGAAGGTCAGGAGGTTGAGTTGAAATTTTTTTTTGAAGGTCTGGTAATTCAAGAATAAAAATTGACTCATGAGGAGGATTATTTAGTTTATGATCATTATAACCAACTCTTAGTGGAAAATTTGGACTGATTTCAAGTGAAAGGGCCTCACAACCCAAGAAGAATAAAGGGGAAGAAAGGAAATCCTGACTCAGGGAAATTCATTATTTTCAAGGGGAAAAAACCCAAAGGATGAAAAGAATATTCTCACTTTCCTAAACCTATGGAAACCAGGTTAGCCAAGAAGGGTGGGAATAAGGAAATCAAATCCCCCCCAAGATAGGTAAGGTGGAGATCCAAGTAGAGAACCAAGAGTGATGGAAGAAGAGGTAGGGGACTGTTTGAAGCTTATACTCTACTCCAAGGAATATATGGATAAAAAAATCCTTTATCCCAATACCTCAGATGATGATATTTTAATAAAAAATGAAATAAGTTTTCCGGTTGAGGCCACCGAGGATCAAGAAGCATGGATAGACATGAAAGACCAAATCATAGCCCGGGGATTCAACCAATGTAAAATCACTATGGATGAATTCAGTAAAAAAATGGACAGAATTTTTACTCACCTTGAAGAACTTATCATCGTGGATCTAGACACCCAGGTTATTAATCTGCACTAGAAATTATATATAGAGTCTAACTCAAACAATCTTAGTCTTGTGTTTAACCATTTTGTGAGTTCTTTGAGCATGTAGTGGTTTTTTGTTTTGCGAACCATGGTTTCTAACCTATCCTTAAAGTATATTTATAATAAAAATTCATATTTTGGATGGAAAAAACTATTTTATTTTGGAATGGGGATGTGATCAAGTCTATCTACCTTATGAGTTTTATCTCTAATCAGTCATGTGATCCTGTGAGTTACTAGATAATGGGTTGTGGAATGCGATACCCTGAGTGACATGTGTTGTCCTGAGTGTTTAGTTGAGACCGCATATTGGTAGAGGGCTGAATCAACTTATATTCATAAATAGATGATCCAAAGTAGGATTCATCCACTTGAGTTCCATTTAACAAGTATCTAGATAGGGATTAATCTCTCTATGTGTTGATCTGGAGGGCCAAGTGGGTGCCCAATTATTTGGACAAACTTAAGTGGGTGCGTTTATTGGGGTGGTAATGGTTGCAGTTGTTTATTTGGGGGATGATTTTATATATGAGATGATGGGGTAAATATGTTGAGGTCGAGACATGGTTTACATCATATAGAGGTTGAGATATGGTTGTCCTGCCACATGATGGAGCATGGTAGATATTATGGGTTACGATGGTGGAGAGAGCTTGACATGAGGTCCCACATATATTATTTTGAATGTATTATGTGATTTTACACATCCAAGGTCGTGTATGGTTGTCATGAAACTAAAAAACCATATGATATGTTGTTGGACAAGACACTCCATATCAGTTCTGATGGTTTTGTTCTGAGTTTGGGTGATGGGCCAAGTTTCTAGGGAAATGTTTTTTCTATGGAACCAACCATAAACATGACATATTATAGTTAATTTGTACTATAATTACCTTTATTTAATTCCTAAATATCTATTAGTTTTAGAGTTTTAGAATTTATAAAAAACACTTGAATAATAAACCCATCTATTACAAGTGGATACATCTACTCAATATCCATTTTTCCCATAAAAAATATTTAAAATAAAACATGATTTATTTTCATGAAAAACTATTCAAAATTTTCATCTTGACCACATCCTTTTCCATAATCATCCTTAAAATCATGTGAAAACAATTTTAAAACATGTGTTGAGCAAAAACAGGTTAGTAAGGGGATTAAAATAAAGAATGAAACCATCAGTCTAAAAATACTTATAAAAAATTTCCTTTTCCAAAATAATATTCGGGTTAAAAATATACCATTTTCTTACCCAATAAATCCTATTCTCCTCCAAAAAATTGTAAAAAAACTATTTCATTAGAAATATTCAAGGATAAATAAACTCATAAAGGTTTATTTGAAAACCTAAAAATTAAATGTTTTTTTCACAAAGTTATTAATTTCACTCTTACATATGTAATAACCATCAAGGTTAAAATTGGAGTTACCATAATGAATACTCAGAAAATACATTGAAGGTTAACTTCTAAATATTAACTTATAGTTTCCAACATAGATACTTATGGAATAACATCATAATTAACATCCAAACATTAACTTATAGTAACCATCACAACTACCTCTAGATTAACCATTATAGTTAATCATGGAATAACCCTTATGGCTAACTTAAGAACATTACCCAATGAATTGGAGATATATAATGGGCCTCAACCTATATATAATCTATATTAGGATCTATAATGGGTTATAATGGGGTTCAATCCTTTGTATAAGCTGTATCAGGCTCACTCGCTTCACAAATAATTATCATGTTTAAATCAGTTTATGCTTGCAATTTTTCGTTATAAAAACATTGAAAAAATCTTATAAAACCATATAAAAAAATATTTGTATGTCAAAATAATCTTTTAAAAAAACCCAATTTTTAATAAAAAATACCTAGAAAAATGGAAATATGGGTTTTCATTGAAGAAAATATCGTTAAAGTAATTATTGATGAAAATAAGCTTTCCATTTTGAAATATGTTATAAATAAAAATTGTGAAATTATAAAGGAAAACATTTTTATCAAGAAGAAACTTGAAAATTATTAATATAAACATCAATGGACTAGAGATTTGTGAAGGTTTTAAATCCCATCCATTCCAGATATATATATATATATACACACATTTTTTTGACTTTTGTAAAAATAGTTGGAAGAGGAACATTAAAAGAAGATTTCTAAAAGAAATTCCCATACTAATTTGGAATGTTCCCTGAAATAATAGCACAAAAAACATTAAATTTCATTATAATAGAGAAATTAATGATATAAAATGTCAACGGGGTTGTATATACACATTATAAAAGAATATATGGGTATAACATCAAAAATATTCCTCAATAAAATGAAATTGAGATGAGGTCCTTACCTAGAGTCTGAATCGTCATGTATGTTCTTTGTTTTTCAAAATATTTTTTTTAATTTTTCATATTTATTAAAAACATTTATCTTGTTAATTATTACTTTATGTCATTTAATATAATGTTATATATAATTACATAATCAATTAACTCCACAATAGTCATTTTTGATGATATTCATCTCATATGTTAGAAATGAATTCAGTTGGTGACTATGGTCTTGGTGGTCATTAATACACTATATTTAGAATAATAATCATGAAATTATTATAATTTTTATACATAAATTATACTTTTAAAATGATCCATAAAATATTATTTTGAAAAATGAACTATGTTAAAATCATGGAGATGATATATTGTTTGTATGAATGAGTAACATTTCCATTTTCAATGATCATTACAAAAAGAAGGTAAGTAACAATTTTTCATTATATAATGATCATAATATCATAAATATGGTTTAATTTCTTTAATTATTCTTGTGTATATCATCCATGTGATGTGAGGACCAAAAATAAATCAAATCGCTTCATGGAGGTGGTAGTCCACACGCTCACACAAATGATATTATCATTTTATAGTGCTTGTAAGGTAATAAAATATAAGTTATATTATATTTAAGGAATTATATATATGTCATTAATATCTTATATATAAATTACATCCATAATTAAAACTATTATTTAGAGTTGGTGATGGAAAATAAATTACATCAGTTCGCAAGGCGGTAGTCCACCGTACACACAAATGATTAATTCCTTTTCAATTTTATGGATGATGCAGATGTATATAGTTTATTACATTAAAACATAACATATTATTATATGTAGGATAATTTTTATATTATTTTATAATGATTTATGAATATTTTAAGGTGTTGGAAAAATAAATAAAACTAAAAAATGACTATAAAATCAATACATGTTTTAAAAAAAAATATCATTTTCTTAACACCTTTAGACTTATAAGATTAATATTTTGCACAAAATAAGGATTTTAAAATGAGGGGAGGGATTATAGGAATGTATTTAGGTATGTAGTATTATAACCAACTGGGTTTTAAAGTGTGAAGAATTGGGATGAAGAGGTGCCCTTTTATAAGAGTATAGAGGGACACTCTTGGAATCTCTAAAAATATTAAATTAATATAAATTATTTTTTAGTTAAAAATGGATATAAAGTTATTTATTTCAAATATAGTATTATTATTTTTTGAAATAATATCATATAATAAAAATTAGACAATTTTTGTTCAAATTTTACCCCTTATCTTTTTGTTTTAACCCCTCTCACACTTATTATGACAACATGGTTTTTTACACTTTGAGGGTCAATATAGTTACTATAAATAGAAAAAAAGACTTTAAATGGACCATGGATGATATAAATAATATATAATAATAAATTTCCTTAATATATAATTTTTTTAATTTATATCATTTAATAAAATATTATTTATTATAATGTATCAATATTGTCAATTGTTTATAACTATCCATTACAATGACTTTAATAATTTCAACACAGCATATATAATTTGAACTAAGTAATTTAATCCATAAACAAAAAGTCATGGTCATATATAAAATTCATGGATCACATTAATTATCTCAAATTATAATAATTATAATATTTTCAATACCATTTATTTGATTTTCCTTTAATTAAATAATTATTGTATTAGTGCTGTGCAGGCATTTAATTTCATTATTTCTTCACTAAAAATTTAAAACAAATTACCAGGATTAAGATAAATATTTTATATTTTAAAAAAATATTTATAACAGAAAATATCATCTAGTAATATATATATTAAGAACATTTTGGTTATTAAAAACAAGAGTGTGACATTTTTTACTTTTTTATAAATAAAATATTATAAAGGTCATAATCTCATCTAAATGGAAAAAAATTCCAAATAACCGAATATTTTATTATTATGGAAGAAATAAAATCATCAAAAAATTATGACGAAAATTTTAGGGTAATTTTTTATTCCTTATAATTTAATTTTTAACACTTAATTACTCGATTTACCCTTTATCATGGTAACAAAAATTATTAAGGTTAATATTCATATTGACTAAAAAAGGAGACTATTTAATAAATTTGGACCTACTTATTAAAATAATAAAATATATGTTTTAAAATTAAAAACACATAAGTGGTATAATTTGATTTAAAATTAAACCTCCAAATGCAATAAAAACATATTTTTAGAAAAATTCTCATTTTAAGTATAAAATATTTTTATATAAATTAAATTATAAAATTCATTTAAAAAACCAAAATGGGATTATTATAAATAAAAATAAACCATTTTTACAATCATACAAAAATATAATTTTACCGCATAAATATTTGGAAAGAAAATTTAGTTTTCAATAAAAATCATTTTTTTCTACTTTTCATTGAGAAGTCAAATTTTTTTGAAGACTCCTAAAATTTAACTCTAGGATAATTATGATATGATGATTTTAAAAATGAAGTACATTTTATCAATTAATTTTTTGGAATATTTTCCTAAATTAATTATATTATTTTTATTTAACAATCAATAAAAAATATTTTTTTGATGAAAATGTTTTTTTTAGGAATAAAATGGCTACTAAAATTTGAGAGATTATTTTATACGAATTTAATAATAAATTTATATTCAATCAGAAATATATATATTTTTTTCATAAATTTTTTATTCTTATTCAAACCTTCCAATTTAACAACTAGGTTATAATGATCACATTTAAATAATAATATTTCACTGTTCATTTAAGTTAGGTGTTGCATATATTGTATGCCATCGAACATAATCTTTTCTTTTAAAATATTTTGATATTATATATATATATATATATATGATATTGGTAGACATGGAATTCCACAAATATTGATGAGATTAGTGGACATGATGTTCCATAGATATGAATGATATTGGTGGACATGGAGTTCTATAGGTATAGATGATGTTGGTTGACATGCCATTCCCCATATATGATTTTAGGGTGATGGTTATGGTGGTATTCACCCATGGTCTCTAGTTCTAGTCATGGAAGTCCTCACTTATGTTCTTAGGGTGTTGGTCGTGGTAATACTCACCCATTATTTTCAGTACTTTTCATGTTGGTCCTCATCCACTGTTTCAGTTATTGGTAATGGTAGTCCTCACTTATGGTCTTAAGGTGTTGGTAATGGAGGTACTCACCCACTATTTTAGGTGATTGTCATAGAGGTCCTCACCTATGGTCTTAGGGTTTTAGTTATTGAAGTCTTAACCCGTGTATTTCGGTGTTGGTTAGGAAAATCCTCACATATGATTTTAGGGTATTAGTTATGGTAATCATCACACACAATTTTGGAGGTTGGATATGACACTATATATTGGTAATGGTAGTTTCTCCATTTTATAGATTCTCGATTGATGCTCTAGGAATGGGTAATATAATATTTCGATTAGGTGTAAGATCAAGGATCTGGACACTGATAGTATAAGTTTTTGTTTTAGTGCCAGACTAATGCTATAGGAAATGATGGAATACCTAGTAGAATGGACAGACGGAATGGTGCAACACATTCATGGTGTAAGTTCCATACTAATGCCTTGGTCACAATGTATTTTGATATGGTTTAGATGAAAGGATTTCACTGGGTTTCATCCCTAGAGTCTTGAGGAAATTATAGAGGCTACCTTATATTAGGATCTTGAGTGTGAGGATTCCCATGGAATGGGTTCCCAATTTCAAGAAAAATGGTTAGGTAATCCTTGTATTTGGCACCCATATTTTTTTTGGATGCACAATATTAGAGATGTGTTTAGAGACACCCCGACATTAGATGAATTAATCATAGTCAATCAATTTATTGGATGTAAGGATCAATATTTGTTTTATTTATATTTATTTTATTTATGTTTTAGCTAGGATGAGTATATTACAATTTCATGCACATACGAATATGATTATAGGTTCAACAATGAATGTAGCATATTGAGATTTCATTATCACCCTCTATACATGCACCTCGGTGTATGTTCATACCTTATGTTTGTTTTTTGGTTGATAAAATATTAAAAATGGATAGGGATGAGGACCATGATTACATGATTGAGTGGGATACTAATGTGAAGTCTGATGATTGGGCTAGTGCAGATTTACATAGTACTGGAGACCAGGTATGTGACATGGATCAGAGTTGGTAATAAATCCTTATGTATTTATTTTTAATTTTTTTATATGTAATCGTACCATTAGGTGATCAATATTGTATGTATAACATGGTTATTTTCTGCTTAACTATATTTCACTTTATTACTACATGCCTCTATTTTAGTTTATTTATTCTTTCTACGTAATCTGATGAGTAAGATATTTGGTTATTTACATATAGTCATGAACTATCATATGGGGGTGTAGTCTCCTCCTATTTGCACCTTAAACCCACCATTGCTCGTTTGATGAATCCCATGTACAAAGACCACAGTTGAGGTCTTCTGAAGAACTATATCAGGGCACCATTTTAGTGGTATCTAGGCTGAGACATTACAAAGTTATATCAAAGAAGTTAATTTTATAATTTACTCTTAAGGGTTTCATATATTGGAGATATATAAATGTGAAATAGATTGTGATGGATATAATATAGTGCATCTTGAACACATGTTATGGTTGGAATTCTAGGTTACTAGGTCTATAATTGTTGATCTGATCTGCGATGTTGTGGTTGTATAGGATTTTTTCTTTGTGCGATGTGCATGTTTTTTTTTGATTTTATGGTTCATGATTGACTTATGGATATCATCCATTTGGAAAGAGTCATGTGATTTGGTTTTGAATCCTATCTTGTAGAGGAAAGAGGCATATAATGTATCATGTTATGTACATAGGGTCCCCATGTTATAGTATTGTTAGTTAGTGATATTATGGGTTTCCTTATGATGGAAGGTTCTATGCATCTTAAGTGATACGCTTGACGATGATGATTCTATATTGTCCTCAGGAAAAATAGGTTTTTTGACTATAGTGGGTCAATATAGTAAACATATATAACTATTGTAACATTGTGGGTGGAATTTGTTCAAAGTTAGTTTTCAGGTTAGATCCTCCAGAGAGCGGCCTGATGTGTAGATTCTCAGAGGTGACTTGTGCCCTGGTTACGGGAGTTTGGTTTTGAAAATAATGTTAATTGTATGAGAGACCCTAGAGAATGAGTTTTTGAACAATCTATGTTGTGTGACATTGGTAAAAAATTTTGTTTTATGTCCTGTGAATTATTTCCTCCTGTGAATTAGCATATACCTAGGTGTTTAGACCTAGTGACTTGACACGAGACTTGGTTGGTGGCGATTGGTTGGTGATCCTAGTTGACTTCTTGATATGAATCAAGTAAGGAAGTTGGTGCTAAGTGATCTCAAGGGTGTCCTATGAGTTGGGTCAACTGAGTTTTGTGTGCCTTTGGGTATGTGAGGCTTATATGGATGGTTTGGACTTTTTAAAATGATACAATAATAGTGAAACCTAGTTTAGGATTTAGGTGCATTGGATGCCTTCATTTTTGATATCATCAAGGTAGATCTTTATTAGGTGAGAATGGTATGCAAGGAAGGAATGACTAGTTTATGTATTATGTTAGCTGAGTTTTGTTAGATGTGAATTATTGGAGTTAGGGATGATTTTGTTTTTTGGTTACACAAGAGATTTTAATAGTTAAGCGTCAAGGAGATATTTGAGGCCCAAACATATTATGATGCACTATAACATTTGGTTAAGGATTGGGTGCTATGGCAGCATATGATGAAATGATTTTATTGAGTATAAAACCATGACTAGGATGAGTATCATTGTGTTTCTAATATGAGTCTTATAGACATGGTGACATGAGGCCCTCAGAAAAAAAAACAGTACATGATTGAGGAATGGATGAGGTTACATTGGTATTGATCGACTACATCTTATTATACTCGGTGTTGAGAGATGATTATATAAGGTATCTTGAAATTTTCCTAAGAACACTGATATAGAATTGGTAATATTCCCAGCTATGTAGATTACATTTTGTTTGAAAAATCCCCTCGAGGAGGTTTCACTCAAGGAGAGGTGTATGTGAATCCATAGGGTGTGATGTGTACTATAAACCATTTTTGAGTGGGGTACTCATGAGGGATCATATGCTGAAGAATACCATGTGGTTTATTCTTGGGTACCAAGAACAGATGATAGTTGATGTTTCATTTTTTCACTCTGGTGAGACACCATATGTAGTTCGGAGGTTTAGAAGTGATTGGGGAATGGGATTTGGAGATAGCGTTTGATTGTGAGGAAATACTAATGTTACTTCTATTTTGTGGAGTAACAAATTAAGCATGGTGATGTGAAAATTTTGTTGATAGGGTAGAGGTTATAGTGGTAAACACATCAAGAGGGATAGTGGACCATTGATGATGTGTTTTGATAGCAGACTCTGATGGTGGGATGTACCGTTGATCAGAATCTAGCGTTGTTGGTTGAGTTCTATGGTGGGAAGCACTGTGGGCCTGAGTATAAGTTTCGATGATGTTGTGATGTAAAGAATGGATGGGTTTATCTAGGAACTATCCTAGTGGTTTTTCGATGGTGGAATGTGGTGACATGACTTTTGATGGCTTGTACACCTAATTTTAGGAGTTTTATATGGAAACTTGGTTGGCATCATCAAGTATAACACAATAAGTTGAGATTGAGTTGATAACCAAGGTGGGTCGGGATGTGTGGTTGGAAGACGGATGAGTCTTCTTGGGGATAACAAGGTTTATAATTTAGTGGTTGTAGAGACCCTAGTTTTTTTTTTGGATTTTTAAATTTGAGAAAAAAATGATTTTTTACATTCGGGTGATCATGATTGGTAAAATGGTCATTTTACCCATGCATATGATCTTAGATAAATTTTATGACAAATCCAATGGAACTCAAATATGGTTTTTAACATAGGACATGATTTTTGTGGAATGTGAAGCCATTCATATTTTGATGTAACATTTAAAATTTATTTAATTAAATTTTATATTATTAATGCATGTTTTTGTGGTGATATCTTTTGAATGGAATTTTGGATTGATATTAAAATACCATGGTTAAGTCTGAAATGGGGGATTTTTTTAGTAAATGTATAAAATTTATTTTGGATATAGTTTTTGATATATGCGATTTAAAAGGGTATTGATTTATTGACTAATTAATTGATTGATTAAAGCACCCCCCCATTTCTGGCTTCCCACACATGACCAAAAAGTGGGAGGGGATTTCCCTTGTGAGTGGTGGTTAGATCAACTGGGGATGAGGAGGATATGCCTCTATATTTCTTATATGGGGAATATCGATATAGTATCAAGGTTCAACAACTTCCAGGAGTGTATTTAGACACATAAGTTTGGTGTTTTCTCCATGAGGAGGATCATTTTTTATTTTTATGACCCAATTTCTCATAGATTAGTTGTTTTTTGTTTTAAATACCTATTATGACTTCTATGGACCCATTAGGGGTTGATCTATTCCTAATAAAATAAAAATATGGGTTTCAGGAGGTCTATAGGGGATTCCCATTTAGAAATCCCGATCACATGATGTGTTGTTCAGGAACACATGTCGTGTGTTCTTTCCGTTCAGGGAAGAAGGATTGTTTTGGAACTACACACCATGTACTAGAAGTAAACTCTATGTAGTTGTGTGTGGTCATGTTTCCAAGTACTTGGTAAGATAGAATTTTTTGACTACTTTTTGTGCAGATGAGGTACACGAAAAGTAGTGGGTCAGGGATGTGTGGTCAGTTATATTGGAATAAACCCTATGTAAGGGGAACATGGACATGCAGAAGTACATATCCAGACCACATGTATGCCCTGGATATGTATTAGTACACTTCTATACCCCAGGTGACCCAATTTGTGAGGGAGTACATGGACCAATTAATGGTTTTATAGTACATTCCATTTACTTGGGCACATGCTATGTACTTCATCTTTTATACCCTTTGAAGGATTTTGAGTGTTTTTTCACCCTAGAGTCAAAATTGGATACAAGAGGAGTCCATTTTGATCTTTTTTCATAGATCGTGATAGTGGAACCCTTAGGGAGTTTTGAGGACTTGCAATAGGTGGCCTATGGAATTTATGTTATGATAGAAATGTTTTTTCTCCAAAAATATAGGTTAGGTGTCTCTTGTGGGTTATACCTAGGATGAGACCTAATATTGGGCCTTGTAAATTATTGGAGTATGTAATATGAATTTTTGGAGACCTAGATTAGTGTTGGGATGAGGACTGAATTATGACAAAAGGGGATGTAAAATTTCAGTGTATGGAAAATCCTAGGGTTTCTCGAAAAGGGTATGGGACTGAGGATATCTCCCTCATGTGGTTTACTCCCATTAAGACTTATGAGGCCAAGATTTCATAGATATTGTGTTGTGTAATGTTTAAAAAAGAGTGGTGGATATTGTCCTAAGTTTTTAGTTGTGGCTACAGATTGGGATAGGGATGCCCCTACTTATGTTCTTACCCAGATGATACAGATTCAGATTACTCTTCTTGAGTACTAGTTCCAATAATATATAGAGGGATTCATCTATCTATGTTTTGATATGGTGGTCAATGTTGGTGTATGATAGTTTGGAATACCCTTATCAGGTGAGTGTACTGGGCTGGTAATGGATGTAGTTGTTTCTTTGGGACCCAATTTGATGTATGAGATGATGGGGTAGAGATGTTGAGGTCAAGACTTGGTTTACATTGTGGGGTTGTTGAGAAATGGTTGTGCCATCAAATGATGAATCTTGATTGATGTTATGGTCTAGGATGGTTGAGATAGATGGGAATGAGGTCCCCCAGATCTATTTCCGAATGTTTGACATGATGTTCCACATATGAGGTTTGGAAGGTTTGACATGAATCCTCACACTCGTATGATATGTGGTTGGAAGAGACAGTCTATATTGGTTCTGATGGATTTTATTTTTGAGTATGGGAACGGGGATAATGTTCCAATAATTATTATTTTAATATATTTGAGATTGGTATACATGAAGATCCACATATATAGATGTGATTAATAGACACAGAGTTCCAAATATATGGATAAGATTAGTTGACATGGGGTTCTATAGATATGAATGAGGTTGGTGGACATGGCGTTCCACATATATGGTTTTAGGGTGCTAATCATGGTATTCCTCACCCATTGTTTTATATGTTGGTCATAGTAGTCCCCACCTATGTTCTTAGGGTGTTGTTCATGGTAGACCTTACCCATGGTTTTGGGTGATGCTCATAGGGGTCCTCGCCTTTGGTCTTAGGGTGTTGGTTATAGTGGTACTCACCCCCAGTTTTTGTTGTTGTTCATGGAGGTACTCAACTATGGTTTTAGGGTGGTGGTCATGGTAGTAATAACCCATAATTTAGAAGGTTGGATATGATTCTCCATATCGGCATTGATAGTTTATCCATTTTCTAGACTCCGTACTGATGCTAAAGGCATGGGTAGTGTGCTATATGGTTTATGTGTCAGACTGAGGAATTGGAAAATGAAATTTTACATCATGGTTTACATGCCTGAATAATTTTCTAGGTAATGATGGTATAATAAGTGGAATGTGATAGAAGAATTATTCTTTAAATCTGTATTTTAAGTCCCATAATGATGCTCTAGGAATAATGCATTTATATATGGTGGAGATGATAGGACTTCTATAGGTTACATCACCAGTGTCTTCTGGACATAAGGAAGTATATATTAGATTATGAGAATGAGTGGTAGGATTCCCATGGAATGAGTTCCCAATATGACGAGAAATGTCTAGGCATTCCATGGATGTGGTTCCGATATGTTTTTTTGGGATGCGCGATCTTAGAGATATTCTTAAAGACACCTCAACATTGGCCAAAGCAGACATGGTAAATTGAGGTCTTAGACCTAAGGATCTATGATGGGTTTATATATTTTTATTTTAGTAATGTTTTGACTAGGCTGATAATATTTCCCAAGCATACACTTAAGGTAGAAAATTATAGGTTAACCACTGGGAGTTTCCTAATGAGATTTATTTTTCACACCATGTATGTCAACCATGATTTACATGTAGAAATTATGGATTCTTTTAGGTTGAGAACAAATTCAAGATAAATAAGGTGAAGGCCAATGATTTCATGATTGATTGAGATTCAATTGTTGAGTAGGATAATTAGTCTGGTACAGATTGATAGGGAACTAGACACCAGAAATGTAACATGGCTCAGAGTTAGTAGTAGAGCACGATTTATTTACTTCTCATTTATTTATTATGTATATGTGATTAGACCAGTGGTTTATATATGTTGTATAGAATGAATTTTTGTGCCTTTAATGTATTTAATTTTATTACAGTGTTCTTACATTTTAGTTTATTTATTCTTTCCATGTACTCTGATATTTATAATATTTGGTTATTTACTTCTGGTTAAGAACTCTGATATGGAGGTATAGTCTCTTCATGGTTCCACCTTATACTATTGATGCTAGTCGTAAAACTCTAGTATATGAGGTGGAGTTCTTGAGGTCTTGTGGTATACCAGATTGGGGCACTGATTTAGTGGAATATAGGATGTGATTTTACAATATATAAAATCAACCAAGCTTTATAAAATAGGGAATTACACATATGAGGTCAAACAGAAAAAAATTCTCAAATAATTTTCCTCAAACATTTCCTTAAAAACCAAATATAAATCCTCTTTACAAAACATTTAGAAAAGGCATAAAATTTATTATTTACTCATTCTAGTCCCTTGAAAAAAATCCCAATGGAATCATTGTTTAGAAACCCCCATATTTGGTTTGAAATACCATTTCAAAACCCATTATTTAAATCACCACTTTTCTTTTATATCCTTACTTATATCAAACCCATTTTAAAATAAAAATTTAAAAAGGAAGCCCACTTAATTCTCAAAATACAACTCATGAAACCAGAAAATCCATAGAATAGACTACTAATACTCGCTCAACCATAGAGCCACCAATGAACCATTTAACTCAGTATATGGTATTTTATGACCATTGGACCAATGTGATACCATCTCATTTAATGGGGTGAAATGAAAAAAGTCATGAAAACATGCTAGTAATATCCAAAATGATATCACATAAATATAAAATATAAAATAAAATAAAATACTTAATATTGTAAAGGTAACCTCCCTCAATTTGAGATCTATAAATTGTTCCCAAGCTGACATCAACCTCCTTCATGTCTAAAAGAAACTATATCTTCCACTAGAACCATAAAATTAATCTACAACCCATTTTATAAAAAAACCCTACTTAGAATAATCGATGCCAAACTCACGTAGTAGTATAACAGTACCGAAAATACAAGAAATGGGGTGTGGTCAACTCATGACATGTACCCATACATAAACCACCCAAAAGACTCAATTTATTTTTCAAAATAAATATCCAATTAATCCAAATTCACTAAAAACTATAATTTAATTCAACAGGTGACAAAACTCAAGAAAAATGGAGAATGAAATCATTGGAATCTCCTCTTGGAAGCAACTCTAAACACTGCATGAAAAAATACCATGAAGTTGGATGATTACACAATTATCTAATGGAATTGTCTCCCCAAAATATTAACTACGTGAACCAAAATGAAATTTGGAAATATAATTAAGAGAAAGGAAGATAAAAATAGAGATTTTACCTCAAATCCATGAGAAACAACTCTCCCTAACAACCACGATTGAAGGGAGATAAAGGGGTAGAATGAGATATCCAAAGAGGTATATCCCCATTTTTTTGACCATGTGAATCCATTGGAGATCAAGGGAATTCTAAAATTGTACCCCAAGAAAATTAACAAAGTTACCCTTAAAAAACTTCATAAGGGTGCTTTACAACATTAATTCAGGATAATAATAATTTATCTTAGATCCTAAAACAAATTTCTAAAGCACCTCTCCCACCACCCTCACTGAAACACTAAGATGATAAAAAATCACACACAATGATCAAATAATATCAAAAACCCAAAACCATTCTATCTACGAGATTATGGATATATCTACAATAAGAAATAACTAGCAAAGGAAAATTTAGTCCAATATTTCTCCCCACCATATGATTCACCTACAAATTCACATCACAAGTGTTCTAATAAAAAAACCCACCAATACCAAAATCCAAACAATCATGACTCACACCAAACACAAATACATCAAGGCTACACCCATGAATCTTCCAAAACAACCATGAAATACCTATATTAAACTAAATTAAAAAACCTGGGTCACTCTCAATCGACCAAAAAAGATAAATAAACCTAGTTTAAATAGGTATTAATATATTTTTTTTAAACCATATCAAACCACTTTACACACCCCAAAAATCATGTATGAATTCTTAAAACTACGCATGGAATTTTAAGGTTTGAAAAAAAATTACAAATCCCTAGCATAGCCAACCTTTTATTTTCTTAAAAACAGATCTCGTTTTCAAAATATATTGTGAAATTAAATTTCAAAAAATAGAAAGTATTTTCTCAGATGTATTCAAAACCTAAAAGTCCCAAATAATTTAAAAATCACCAGATCTACAATCCTTTTCAATTAAAACCATCTTATTAAACCATTTACACATGTGCTATGCAACTACACCCCATGTTTTTCCTTAAAATTTAAAACACCCTAAAACTGTTTCCCTATGGTAGCTAAACAAAAACAGTTAACAATCAATCAAACTAGACCCTCAAATTATTATTAATATAACCACCCCTTATATATTATTTTATAAATAATAAAATATATTATAAGTTTTGAGGAAACAAAAGAATTACTTATATAAATATTACATCAATTTAGAAGAATATTTAATACATTCAACAGTAATACATGACTGAGAACTGTAAAGGTTTAGTGCACGTGGAGACTTGATACATAATAAACTTCATTATGAATAATTTTTAACATTACCTGCAAAATTTAGTGTCAAATAATACCATTATAGACTTATAAAAATTAATATACTTGTCTATAACATATGGAAGTGGAATATAATATGATATTAACTTAGATGATCAGTAAAGGAAAACATAAAAGTTGACATTTTAAGATCATAAGCAAGCATAAAATGAGAATAAAGGTATGAGAACATAATCATGGTATATAAAAAAATATACCTTATGATATTGATCTAAAATCTTGAGTCATTTATTAAAACATTGATATAATATGAGAAATGAGTCCTAAGAGTGTAAAAAATCACTCCATCATGAGCCAAGAGAGTGTAACATTGGAATATGAATATTAAAAAAGAGTGTGATATAAAAGTGTGGAATATAAAAAATCATATAAACCCTATTTCAAGGATACCCACCAAGACATTTATCACATATTATGCTTGGTCTAACCACTAGTGTGCCTTATTAGGTGTGGGATAACCACCTGTGTACACTCTTGGGCTTGAGCTAACTCATTATCCACCCTTTGATCGAATGAAATATAAAATAGTACCAAATGAATTGTAGGGAAATAACATACTAACCTATGACATAATAATAAATAATATATATATATACCACAAGAACATGAAATCATTTATCATTCTTTTAAATGTTAATTAACCCATGGAAAGGAAATTCCTTCTATAAAAATATTTATAAAACATCATTATCAAATGTCATAAGAAATATGGTGGATGGTATCATTATATAATATCTCAAGTGAAGTATAAATATAATTAAATAATATTGATATACATGAAAAATACTTTTTATAATGGAATTATAAATATTATTTGAAATATAAGAAGAAATATAATTTTCATTTAGTAGTTTTTAATAACTAAGAATTCCTAGACCTATGGACATAATAATTTATTTGAAACCCCATGTAATATTGTAAACTAATCTTGATAATAAATAATGACCATGATAGCAGGAAAACACAATCACTCAGTAAATATTAAAAAACATTCTTTCTAATCTTTTTTAAAGAAAGTCATATATGACACATACAGAAAAATTTATAAAGATTCCATTTAATGCATTATAAATAAATTCAATGATAATTGAAAATGAATTTTAATAATCATTTGAGTATAAGGAATAACATTCTTGGAAAAATTTATAGAACATGGATATGGAGGAGAAAATTGTTGGTTAAAAGACTTAAAACATTTTAAAGCAATGATTTTAAATAAAACCCCTTATGGTTTTTAAAATACAAGCCCCCTTGAAATAAAAAACATGAGAATGAAATTGAAATAAAATTATTTTAATTATATTCATGATATAATATGTCAAATAGGAATTATAGGCACTATATAAATGTAAATAGATGTATAATGTGGAACAAGTTGCAATGATATGAAATTGAGATGAAAAAACAATACCACGCACATACACTAGGTCAGATATACTATGAAACAGGGTATAATAATTTTTTATTTATTATACATATAAATCATGACTATATTTATATTTATATTACTATGTACCTTATATCTATATTTCATGCATGTATTTTATGGTATTTTATCATATTCTTTTTTTTATTTAAATGATTAATCTTTCCACTTCTTGGATGAATTGATTTGTTTTATGTTTTATGGATGGAAACAATGAATATTGGAAATGGAACAAAAATAGGTGATATATCAGTGTGACATTGGAAATTTAAGATTAAAGGGAGATGGAGAATCTGGAAAATGGAAATTTTATGTCATGTAAACATTACACAACATGGGTTTTTTAAGAGAAATTATATTAGAAGAGATGCACAAAAATTATATACTTATTCTCATGCAGTGAGAATTTAACCATTACATGACGTGTATGCATTTCACATCATGATTATTTTGAGAATCATGAAAATTAATGCATAGGTAGTTGAGGGTTTAACGTGAAACTCTATTTAGAAATTCCTTCAGCCACCACTTTTATCAACTCATATGGAGAAAGACAGGAAGGTTCCATCTAGAATAAAGCACACCCACTATGAATCCCTTCTATCAATTTTGTCTAGGATTTTACTTATTCTTTTGTACACCTTCTCATGGATAACATGAAAGGGTGATTTATTTCTTCTATAGCATGCATGATGAATGGGGATGGAATGTATAATGTATTTTATTTTTTGATTAAAATTAACGGAGATATTTCATATTTATTCTTAAATTCTATCCCTTTCATGACTCCTTTTCTCATTACCATTGTTATCTAGGCTAGGAAGTGTGTTTAATTTATTTGTTTCTTTGAGCATGACCATTGTCTGAGTTGATTAAATGATGTCGATTAATTTGAGATCTGGGATTTAGAATTCCACCATGACTATTGGGTTAGTTTATTACCTATGTTTAAATATGTTTTCTAGTTACCCATACATACCAATATAAAGTAACAAACCATGATAAATGGAGAGTTTATAATGTAGATAATTTACCAAGAACATTGGGCTAACTGGGACATAATTATGATGATTGAAAAATTGTTAATTAATTATTTTAGACATTGTTATCCCATGAACCTAGATTCATTAATTCATGATACCCATTTTATATTTTATTATTCAATATACTCCACCAATCAAATTCTCATTATCTTAGATTCATTTTTTTTTCATTTCACACTTATTTTTTTATTATTTAATTTAATAATTCTTTTCTTCAACCCTATCTGTGTTGGTTATAACTTGGATTGGAATATCCTATACTACCCTATAGTTTATTGGTTTGTATGATTCATGTTATAAATTTCTAAATTAAATAACCCTACATGAATTAATGAAACCCCATGAGATATCAATACCATTAATTTATAATTTCTTATTACCAATCACTCAATAATTCTGTATTAAAATCATTATTTGGGTGTAGATTGTATTGTTATTCAAACATGTTTCTATTTGAAAATTATATCCCCTGAACCAAGTTTAATGTTTCATCAACTAATTTTTTATATATTTATAACATGTTTTTCATATGTTTATGAATTTACATTTATATTTTATGGAAATTAGGGTGAAAATTGACATTGAAATATTTAAAAATGTATTTTTTTATATATTTTTATTTTCTAAAAAAATTAGTTTTCTTAGTGAATAAAAATATGTATACAACCATTATATAATAATTTAAAAATATTAAATACATCATTATTACCTATTATTTCTATTATATAACATTCCTTAATCATTTATCACATAAACATTACAACATCATTAATGTAGGGGGTAAAAATAACCCATATAAGAGCTTGTTATGAAGACTGAATGAGTAAGAAAATGCTATTATATAATGATAATATAAATTATTTAAAATAATAATAATTTTATAAATATAAAATGTGTTAATTAATTATATATATAGGTCCATCCTTGTAAGGTAATGATGAAAAATGAAATACATCATTCATGGAGGTGGTAGTATGCATGTACACATGGATGTTGTTTTCATTTTTCAATGGATCAAAAGAAGATAGAAAATTATTGTTCCATAAAAAATTAATAATAATAATTATAATTATATTAGAACGGTTAAAATATATTTCTAGGAGGTATAATAAGAAGTAAAATTTAATATTATTTGTTAATATGATTACCACTTCCCTAGATATCATCTTGCACGATTCTCCTTTATCCTTATTAGATTAGTCTTATGGGAAGAAACAAAAATATAGGATTTGATAGAGACACTTGGGTAGTGGATTTATAAGTTTTATTTCAATATATAGTTCATAAGGTGTGTGGAAACATGAGGTGGTGAATGACTCATTTTTTAAGTGAGAGGGGTGATATTCTTGTAGATAATTATTACTTTAAAACAAATTAATTATAATCCTCAAAGGAATATGGAATTTTTTTTTGATAATTTTAGAATATAGGACAACTTAATTTGTAAATGAACACATAAAATATAATTTATAAATGTTTTATTATATTTTTTCCTTATATCATAGATTAAGCATTTATCACATTTAGCCGTAACCATTGGGAATAAATGTTTACCTAGGTAAATTATTTTTTTGACCAAAAATGAAATTGAACTAATTAAAAATAATAATAATATTATTAAAAACATGTAACCCATTTTCTTAAATTCAATTTATAATGGTGATATAAACTAATTTTAATATCCTCTCACAAGATTCATGAAAACTATTTTTTGAAAAAAAGTATCTTCAAGCAAAAAAATGATTTTATTCTCATTCCATTTCTAGTAAAAACAATTAGATGAATGTTAATTTATTTGATTGAATATATTTTGTTAAAATTAAATTAAAATAATTATTAAATAATTAATAATTTAATTTATTTATATAAAAATATATTGATCACATTAAAACGGATTTATGGAAAATACATCTTTTTACTTTCAAATGATTTTATCTTTATTTATAATCAAGTAATAATAAAAATGTGAATGATTATTCATTTTTTAAATGTATAAAAAATAACTTGAAATAAATTTAAGCCTCTAAATTATATAAATTTATATTTTTAATAAATTCATAAAAATAATTTTATTAAATAAATCATTTCTATCCCGTAGAAAATTATTATATTATTATTACTTATAATTAATTAATTATTTCATGTATGTTATTAATTGATTTTTCTAATTATTACTTTAATTCATTTAATTTATATTATTCTTTAAAATTATTAAATCTACAAAAATAAATATTTCTTCAAAACAACTTGAAAATGTTTCTATAGAATCAATAATATTTTCTTAAGTGAATTTGAAATATCTTACTTTACAAATTCATTTATTTTATAAATTTTATTTAACAATATAATAAAATATTTCTTATTTTTGGTGTTATGTACATGAAAATATATCAAATTCATTGAATTTATCTTGTATGAAAATAAATACTAAAATCATGGGGTATTACATTCAACCCCCTTTAAAATAATTCCACCTTTGAAATATTGTTACTCTAATGAACGCAAGTGAGGAAAATTCTACATTATTATATGCTTGGGTTCACATGTAACTTCCTAAAACTTACGGTTATGTTATAGAAATTTGAGAAGGTGGGTTTTCTTATTCTTTATCACTTTATCTCTTAAATATAGGATATTTAAAGGTTGTTCCTCATAACAAAGTTAATGCTCCAAATAAACAACCTATGTGTTTAGTACATGAGAAGGATTAAGTATGTACTTACTCCAAAGAGATTCAAGTAACACATCACAAACTTAGGATGAGTTTTGTGGAAGTATAAATAGATTATCTACCATCTTGATATGATTAAGAATATTTATGGGATAAATTTATCTAGGGATCTACTTCCCTTATTTCTAAATCTCATAACCCTCTTCAATGTTAATATACTATTGAATACTTTTTCAACAACTTCAAACTCTAGATCTCATTTAAGGCTATCATTATAACACTTTTTTCAACTCTGAAATGCTATAAGTTTCTTCTGAATTACTCTAATCTTATCTCCCATTTCTTCAGCTAGTTTAGTTCCCAATAGCTTACATTCTATAACCTTATCCTAGAATGATGTAGTTTACACTTTTTTCCATAAATGGATTCATAAGGATCCATTTGAATGATCAAGTGGAAGCTATTATTTTAATAAAATTTTTATAGATTAAGGAATTTTTATTAATCCACTTTTAAATCCAGAAAGTAAAATCTCATCATATCTTCTAAGGTTTGAGTGGTTCTCTCTGACTAACTATTTTCATGAGGATGATATACAGTGCTAAAGTTCAAATCCATATTCAATATTTACTAAATAATTCCTCAAAACATCCAAGTAAACCTCAGATATAGATTAAATAAAATTGAGAGTGGTTCACCATGAATCCATATCACTTTCAAAATTTATATTAGTTAGTGTTGGTCAAGAAAAAATTTATTTGTTTGATAGAAATAAAATACCCCAGGTTTTTAAGAATATAATATACAACCCAAATGAAATTATGGACTTCGTATTTATTAAGAATTATTATGATAAAATCCATGGTGTTGATTTATAGTGTTCATAAACTCATGGGAAATGGTTGCATCATTACCTTTAAACTTATGATATTCAACCTAAATTTAATGTCATACCAAGAATCAAGAAACATACCCCACAATAGCCATCTTTAAATTTCCCTACTAGAAAAAATCTTTGAGATCTCTATACATATTCATGATTATAGGATGGATAGAGATTGATGATATATATGACTCACCCAATATTTAATGTCTTAGATTTTATTTGTAATATTTTTAGATATTATATGGATTATTTTCAAGACCAAGCGCTGAGACGACATGTGATTATGAGGCCTGGTGTGCTTAGAAAAAATTATTGAAATATATTAAATATATTATATAGAACACACGTTCATTTTTCTGGAAAAGGTGGAATAACTTATAAATGTGTGCCCATATCAAAAATTTGAGGGAACTGTTAAGTTAATAATGCAAGTTTTACACTAGGCATGACTTAAATTTAGTCAGTGTGGGTCATTTAGGGAAAATCCATCATAGACATAAATGAATAAAATAATTAAAAAAAATATTTTATTTATTTTTTTTGATGTAGGGATACAAAAAACTAATATTTTACTTTTTAAATACATGCTTATGGAAAACCCAAAGGGCCCACATAACCATGAAAAATTGATGAGAGCCATTGGAGTCATCGGAGGAGATATCATTGGCAAATGAAGACCTGATTCGATATTAAGGATCAGTGGGGGAATAATTTAAGGATCCCACTAATTAATGTGACACCACATATTTATTTGTCATCAATAAATACAAATATAGGTAGGGTGGTTGTTTTATTTATTTTCATTCCCCACTCTTGATTCGTATGATAAATACAGATCAATCGACCAACAGATTCATCTGTAGATCACACGTATTTATAGGATATATTTATTTTGGGTTGATTTTTAGAGTATTTATTTTAATTTGTGATCTATTCATATTTATTCTCATGAAAATGAATCGAGATCAACATAGATATCAATCAAGGTTTGTTCCTCTCTTTGTTTCTTGTGTATTTCTCCCTCGGTTTTTCATTCACCCATGGGAATTATTTGTTTGGACTAGGGTTCCATATATCCCAATAAATTGATCTTTGCACACCCATTTCTTGGCCCAATGATATGATATCATAGATCCAATATCGGAATGAAATTAATGTGGTGTGAAAATGGAAGCGGTGAAGAATCAGATGAATATGGATACCCGATTTCACGTTCTTCAACATTCATCGGTGCACAATGTAGAATGATGAAAATTCTATTTTTCGAGCAGATTTGATTACTAGATACTTGATGTTTTCAGTGGAAAATCTCATATGAGATGTTCCTTGAGTTTTATAATAATTCATGCCTGGATTAAATATTGGTGCGATGGAGAAGATGACTAGAACATGGATCCATGTTTCAATAAAATCCCACATTACACAGTGTGAAAACCATATCTATACACCATGTGGGGCCACCTATGAAATGGTTAGGGTTACATGTAGGAGTTAAGGATTACATGACATGTTACCCTATCACATGACATGTGACCACTCCTTGGAGACTCAACATGTACCTTAAAGGGTACGCTGACATGAGGTGGACTACATGGGAGGCATGCACATTGTGTACTCCCCCACACAATTTGGGACTGGACAATGTAAAAGGGTTAATCCATGTTCTGGTACACGGGAACATGTACATGGGATGAATCCATGTATTAGAACATAGGTAGAGTACAATAGTATCAAAAATGTTATTTACTTCTACACAGACACATGCAACATACATCAGTCATTTACACGAGTAGGACTAGGGGTCAAGGGATACGACATGTATCCCTCACAAAGGGTACTTTTTATACATGGATTATAGCCCTTTTCCTCCATATCTTGTATAAGTTTCAGTTGGGTGTGTTCCCATTATCCATTCCCTAGAGTTTAGTATGGAATCATCTCCTAATCCTAGGACTATGATCCCATCAGCATGAATTCATGGTAGAGTCATTAGAATCCCTATGAGAGGTCTGGAGTCGGATCCTCTATTCATATTCATGACCAAGGTGGATTTATTGGTATTATAATGACCAACACTATGCAGACGTCAATCCTTCAGATAACAGGTTAATTGAGATTGAGATGTTTTCATCACTCCAGGGCCATGGAAGTGATCCTCATCTTTGTATCATATTATCTTCAAACTATCAGTGTGTACTTATTATGAAATGACCCGACATGTATTACCTCTTAGAAGGACGTCATCGGTGCTATCAAACTCAAGAGTGTGTTCTCCTGGAAGAGTGATTTCTATAATTTTTGAGTTGGAATCCTATGTTGGTTTAATAAGTTTGTGTATTACCTTTAGACTATATATATCTTGTTGAGTATATCTAGATGTTGTTTTTATATACAATGTAGAAATATACCTATGTACAACTAAATTTATTTCATTTTATGTATTCTTTGTGGTTTCTCGGTATCCTACTTAGGTTTTTTATACTCACCCTACATGGGATTTCCCACACGTGTAATATCTTGTGTTAATGAGAAAACATTTAGCAGAGTCCTTAGTGGACCTGGACTAGATGGTTTTAGTGAGACTAGAAATTATAAGGTGTGTTCCTATGACTTTCGGATAGCAGTCCCAGTATTTACGTTATGGTTGTACTTTTGTTTCAGACTATTTTTGGTGGACTTGTATTTGGACTTGTCTACTTTTCATTAATTCCTATTGTACTCTAGTTATGGGATTTTTATGTGTGCATGTGTGGTTGTTAGTTGTTATTATATTTCATAATTTTATAGGCTTTGATATGTGTGTGTGTACAAGTAAATTGGATAAGGGATCATATGTCAATGATATGCCTACTCAGTGCTAGTGTCCAGCCCATGGCCTGTTAGAGGTCATCTTAGGTAGTTGTGGCATGGGCCCCACTAATATGGGTTACGATAGAGCCATATTAGATCATTTGGTTGTACTTTAGGATCTATGTATGTGATATTGGTTTGGGGAAATCGTTTTAAGTGTTTTGAGTTTGGATTTCAGGATAGGGACTCTAATGCTGGTGTGGAGGCTGATGTATCCATACAAAACGACTCTAGTAACCTTGTTTTAAACTTCATACAAGATAACACTAGTTGTAGGGAAAATAATAGTTCATGAATTATATAGTAATGAGTGGTAATTTCCATGTCCTTCTTGAGTCATCTCTCCAAATATAATCAATAACCATGGTAAATCTTGTTTACTTTATGGATGCCTCCACGATGTATGGAATCTAGGATTCAACATGATGAGGTGTCGATATAGGGTCCAATTTATGAGATGCTACCCCAGGTTGGGGAACCAGTTATACCACAACCTGTAGATAACCACATGGTACCCGTAATACCAGTTGATGAAGTGTGTAGGCTAAACACACATCCTATGTTTTGGCAGCATAGAAACCTTAGGTTCTGAGGTGACCTCGACCCACTGGAGGATGATGACAAGATTGAGGTGGTGACAAGTTTTTTCCATCAGGTTAGGACATTAGAAGATCAGATGATGGTCCCCGCATCAAGCCTTCATTATGTCTCAGTCAGGTGATGGGTGGGGGTTAGTGACCCAGTCTTATGATGAGGTGACTCTTTCATAGACATTGTTTGAGTGCATTTTTAGAGTGGATTTCTCACTATCTATTATAAGGAGTGTATGTATCAATGAGAATATTCAGCTCCAATAGGGAAGCATGAAAGTAGCTGAGTATTCATCGAGGTTTACTAACCTTTCCAGGTACTCAGTAGATATGGTACACAACCAGTTTTTTAGGGCTCATAATTTTGATAAAGGTCTATATAGAGACATATAAGATAATGATATACCACTAATAATTCCTACCTATACTGGGGTGATAGAGCATGCTTTGGTGGTTGAGATATTCTTGTCTAAGAAGATACAAGCGGTAGTTTTCACTAGTGGGAAAACTGGAGTAGGGACCTTGGGAGAAGGGATATGATTCAGTCTCATGGATGATGTTGTGCAAGATGTTTCAGGAGTAGGTCACATGATAGAGGATCTATTATTCAGGTATCACTGTGTTGATCTACTCATCCTTGAGAGAGGCAGTTCTACTCATTTGATGGTAGTGGACATCATATACGAGATTTCCAGACCCACTGAATAGCTTATAGAGAGACTATATATGTATCGTCAAGGTAGAGAAAGAGGTAGGAAAATGGAGGTTATCAAGGTGGAGGAAGTGTAATACAATCTAAAAGATAATTAAGAGGTGGTAGTCACATTGATTTGTTACCACCACCACTCTAGGTGTTCCACGCAAGGCCCAGGGGTATGGAGGACAGGGGAGGGGATAGCTATATGTGGTTGAAGCATACAACCCATAGGTTTAGGGAATGATTCAAGGTATGATCTATGTATTTTATACCTTAGTTGTAGTATTGATAGACATAGGTGATAGCCATTACATTCTTTCCACACACCTTTTATGATACTTAGAGATATTGGTTGAACCATTGGATTGAACCTTACACTTGGAGACTCATACTGGAGAATACTCAATGGTCACATACTTATTCTGATAGTGTGACCTGACTCTTGGAGGTGAGAGTTTCTATTGGAATCTATTGGTAGAAGAATGAAGGTATTATGATTTTATTCTTGTTAGGGACTATCTATCTATAGTTCATACCTATATTGATTGTTTTAGGATAAGGACATGGTGTTCCCATAAAGGGAACCCATGTAGCATAGGATGGAATCATGCATAAGAGGGTGTATCCAATTACTTATCAGTTGGCTAGTCTAACCCTCACTGTAGTGGATGTTATGAGTTCCCAGTTTCCCACAGTGGTAGCGGAGTACAAGGACGTCTTCCCCTGAGGATGTTCTAGGTTTACCTCCCTACTAATGGATATACTTTATCATTAATATAAATCTCAGGATGACACCATTATCTGTGACAGTTTATTAGTTGGATCTAGTACATCTTCATGAGATGAGGGTGAAGTTTGAAGAATTTTTGAAGGAGTGATTGGTTAGACCTAGTTTTTCACTCTGGGAAGACCCAGTTTTTTGTCCAAGAAGTCAGATGATATCTTTTGGTTGTGTGTGGACTAATGGAACTTTAACCAAGTGACCACGAAGAATAAGTATCTAATATCAAGGATCGATGACCTTTTTAATTATTTGGAAGGGGAACAATGGTTCTTGAAGGTTGAACTTAGTCATGGATATCACCAGCTGTGATTACGGGATGATGATATACTGAGGACAACATTCAAATTTCTCTATGGTCACTATGAGTACTTGGTGATTCCCTTTGGCATGATGATTTCCCTAATAGTGTTCATGGGATTGATAAACCATATATTTCAGAATTCATTATACACGTAGTCTTCATCGATTATATCCTTGTTTACTCTGCATCTGAGGAGGATCACACGAGACACTTGATGATAGTTTTGGGGCATACTCCGAGAGAACCGTGTTTACGTAAATCTCTTGAATTACCAGTTTTGGATTTGGGAGGCCCACTTTCTGGGACATGTTATCTTAGCAGAGGGAGTGGAAGTGGACCCGACCATGGTCAAGGCAGTGTTATCTTGGGATCCATTGAAGATTGTGATGGAAGTGCGGATATTCCTTTTGTTTTAAGTCTATTAACAGAGATTTATACATGATTTATATAGTATATCATCGCCCCATAAATCTTTGACTCGAAAGGGAAATCCTTTTGTGTTCATAAAGTGGTGCTAGTAGGATTTTAATTAGTTGATACAGAGTTTGACGAGAGCTCCCATCTTGATATTTCTAGAGGAGGGTGTCGGGTACATAGTTTTCTTCTGAGCATCAGGAACCAATATTGGTTGTTTTATAATTCATAGAAAAGTAGTGATTACCTATGGTGAACATCTTTTGATACTGCATGAGAATAACTAAGTGACCCACGATCTTGAGCTAGCAGTGGTAGTCTTTTTATTAAAGATATTGCAACTCTACCTAATAGGAGAGTAGTTTATCATCCACTATGATCATGATGATATCAATTATATAATTTCTCATAAGGATCTCAACTTGAGATATAGGTGATGGATAGAGTTACTCCAAGATTATGACTTTGAAATTGTTAATACTCGTGGGAAGGGAAATGTGGTAGAATATGATCTTAGCGGGAGATCTTGTATGTAGTTATTGAACAAGGATTCATATAAGTTATCCTTGATATAGTTATCCTTTATGGATTGAGATGAAGCATCTTACCTACAGTCGATGGTTTTCACCCCTATACTTTTTTAGTAAGTCAAGGAGGCAAAACATGGGGATGCTGAATGTGAGACCCTACATACTAAGATATCAACTAGACATGTTCTTGATGGATTTTCTAAATATGGGGAAAACATTGTTCTTTTTAGAAAAAGGCATGATGGTACCAGAGATGTTGCGAGTAGAGGTTCTGAGAGAGTTTAATACATCTCCATTAGAGGTATATCCAGGTGTGGAAATGATGTACCCAGACCTACGATGTCAGTTTTTGTGGGAATGGATGATGGAGGGATTTTCAAAGTTTATCCCTTGACGCCTTACTTGTCAGTAAGTGAAAGACGAACACCATGTTCCATCAAGTTTAGATCAACCCCTTGGGGTTCCATAATTTAAGTGGGATGGGAAATATATGGACTTCATGATGGGACTACCATGTATGTCTAGGGGACACGATACCATCTATGTGATCATACAATGGCTCACCAGGTTGACCAAATTTCTAGTTATACGAGACAAGAGTTTAGTAGAGAGTTTAGGATGCCTCTATGTTTAGAAGATATATGACTATGTAGAGTTCCATCAATGATAATTTCAGAACATGAATATGAATTCACATCATAGATGTAGAGTAGATTACCCGAGGCATTTGGGACTTAGTTATGCTTGAGCATAGTGTTTCACCCCCAAACTGATATCCAGAAAGACTGGACCATTCAAGTTCAAAAAGAAATGCTCCGAGATTACATGATGGAATTTTTCCATAGTTGGGAGGATCACTTACCATTGGTGGAGTTTTAATACAAAAAAACTACAATTACCCCATCATTATTGCACCATTCAAGTATTTGTATGGGTGAACTAGTAGGACACCACCTTACTAGACTGACCCTGGACAGTCAACACTCATGGGCCTGGAGTTAGTTTGAGAAAAAAAAAAGAAGGT
Source organism: Viscum album (assembly GCA_963277665.1). Lineage (NCBI taxonomy): Eukaryota > Viridiplantae > Streptophyta > Magnoliopsida > Santalales > Viscaceae > Viscum > Viscum album. The sequence continues at coordinate 106,400,520 of OY728161.1, forward strand.
GTAGATCATCCAGGAGTGGATAGAGATTTCATAGATCCATTATATGTCCTTTTCTAATAGGAAACAGAGTCCTTTGGAGTTTGAGGAAGGAGGCCATGTGTTCTTATGGGTTTCACCTCAACATGGATTATAGATATTTGGCTGAGATGAAAAGATATATCTAAGGTTCATCAGTCATTTCTAGATACAATGAGTATCTGGTGAGGTGGTGTAACTTTTATCTCTACCTCCATAGTTAGATCCAGTAAACAACATATTCTATGTGTCAAGATGAGGGGGTATGTACATGACCAGTCGCACGTTATCGACTAGGGTGTGCTGGACATCAAGGATGAATCTACCTTTGCAAAGTACCCAATAAAGATTGAGGATCAATAGGATATGATCCTTCATGGGCGATCAATTAATTTTTGTGTGTATTTGGTGGTGACATAAGAATCTCTTGGATAGCACATGGGAGCCAGAGGGTAAAAATCGTGATCAGTACTAACATATTTTTGACTATCCCTTGTTTGGGATTTTTTGTGGAAGTAAATCTCAAATGTTGGGAGAATATAGTGTCTTAGATTTTTTGTGCTTTATTTTTATATATTATATGGATTATGTTAAAGACCATGAACTAAGAAAACATGCGATTATGAGGCCCGATGTACTCAGAATAAATTTTTTAAATTTTTTAAATATATTTAATAGATTGTGTGCAATGTTTTCTTAAAAAAGTGGAATAACTTGTAAATGGGTGCCTGAATCAAAAATATAATGGGACCATTGAGTTCAGAACAAAAGGTTTATCCTAGGCACACCATAACTTTATTCAATATAGTTAATTTTTGGAAAATCAATCGTTGGTGTCAATGAATAAAATAATTAAGAAAAGTATTTTATTTGTTTTTTTTTTGACGAAGAAATGTAGCAAAATAATATTTTCTTCCTTAAATATGTCTTTATAGAAAATTCTTAGGGTTATCTACATAACCCTACAAATTGATGAGATCCATTGGAGCTATTATAGGAGAGATGGATAATTACCATATCAGAGATCAACAACCAGTGTGGGATAAAATAGAAATCTTTGTCTAATGAATGTGAATCCACATAGTTCTTTGTCATTGATCGATTCAAATCGAGGTAGGGAGGTTGTTTGATTTTTTTCCATTCTATGTTCTTGATTCCTATGATGAACACAGATCAATACACCAACAAATTGATCTGTGTATTGTGAATATTTGTGGGATGGGTCTATTGTGGGGTAATTTTGGGAGAATTAATTTGATTTGATGACTTATTTATTGTTATTCTTATGTATAAAAATAGAGATAGACACAAACATTGATCGATGTTCATTCATATCTTTGTTTCTTTTACTTTTCTCCCCAGTTCATCATTAACCCATGTTTGTTCTTTGTTTGGCCCGAGGTTTGACATATCTTGATAAATTGATCAATGTGTACCATTTTCTTGGTGAAACGATCCAATATCATAGATCAAGATTCAATACAACAAGATAGTGGTGAAACAATTAAAGCTGCGACGAATCGAATGATGGTGGATACTCGATTTCACATTGTTCATCGTGTAATAATGAAAAAATATGATTCCATTTTATGAGAAGATTTTATGGTTGGAAACTAGATGTTTGTTGATGTAAAGGATCTGATGAGGTGTTCCATGAGTTTTTTAGAAATGCATTATTGGCTCAAAGACCGATGTGATAGAGAAGATGAATGGAATGTCGATTTTTGCTTCTAAAAAATCCTATGTTACATAGTTTATGAACCAGATCTAAACACATTGTGGGGAACCTTTGTGGAGACTATGGTTAAAAGTAGGAGTTAAGGATCAAACGACATGTGTCCCTATCACATGACATGCGATCACTCCTTGGATAATCAACGTGTACCTCAGATGGTACATTGACATGGGGTGGGCTACATGGGTAGCCTACACATCGTGTACTCCCCCACATAGACATGAACTAGACTAAGTACATGCGCTAAGCTGTGAAATGGTAGATGAGCACATGTAGAGGGTCATAAGCTGTGTATTGGGATGCAGGTAGAGTAAACTGGTAGCCGACACACTATGGTATTGCCTCATCTCTCGAGGCTGATATTATGTGTGTGATCTATGCTATTTCTTTCACTAAACATAATGGTTGGAACAACATGTGAATTGAATGTGATTCAACTACCATTGTGAAAGTGATTTTGAATGGTGTTCTTCATCTAGAATGGTCAGTTACTACACATTATATGGATTATATTTGTTCTCTCTTTGACATCAACCTTATTACCAATCATATCTATCGTGAAGAAAATATAGTTGTGTATGGACTTCCCAATAGAAGAGTAATTCGGGATATTAAATGTCTGGATGATCTTCCAACCTATTTACTCCAACTTTATGAGAATGATTGTAACATGATACCATCTTTTAGACTCATGTAATCTCTTTTTCGTATAATAATTTTTTCTTTGATCTTTGGGCCAAGCCACCACTTTATTCTACAAAAAACTACAATAAATTCATCAGGACTTCTTGGATAGAGTTGTTAGAATTCCTCTGAGAGGACCAAAGTTATATCCTCTATTGAAATTTGTTTCCTTGGTGGAATTCTTGGTAACTTTGTAACTAAAACTATATAGGAATTGATCCTCTACATAATAGGTTAATCCAGATTGATTTGTTTCTATCAACTCATTCCATTTCTAGTGATCCTCATCTGTGTATCATATCCTCTTCAAACTATCAGCATGTACTTCCTATGAAGAGACCATCAGAGAAGTAGCTCTCATATGGATTTCATAAGTGCTATCAAAATCAATTGTGTGTTCTCCTGGATGATTTCTTTGTGGAATATTCAAGTTGAAATCCTAGGAGGTATACTATGGTTATGTCTTAACTTTAGAATGTGTGTCTTGTTGAGTATATCTGGATATTATTTTTATATATGATATAGACATATAACTATGTATAGGTGACTATAATTTTATTTTTGTATGATTTTTGGTTTTAGGGTGTCCTACAAAGTATTTTTATACTCATGCCTACACAAAATGTTCCCGCATTCGTCATGTCTTGTGCAGATGTGCGACCTTTTGACAGATTCCATGGTAGTCTGGGACGAGATGGTTCTTAGTGAGAAGGTAAAGACATAGGTGTGTTCCTATGGATTAATAAAATAAGTACCAATACTTAATTTTTGGTTGGAATTTTGTTTTAGACTCTTCATGTTGAGATTTTATTTGAACCTGTTTACTTTCCATTACTTCATTTCGTACTCTGGTTACAGGATTTAGATGAATGCATGCATGGTTGTCACTTTTTTTACATTCCATCATTGTATAGGCTAAAAGATGTGTGTTTTTAGGTATATAAGATAAGGACTCCCATGTTTGGGATATTCTTACTCCACACTAGTCACTAGCCCTGGACCTATTGGTGGTGGGTTTGGGGAGTCGCAAAATAGGTCCCACTAGGACGATTCATGAAAAAATAATTCACTTTTTTAATTCTGGTATTAAAAGGTAACACATTCAGGTATTGGATATTATAATACTATAATGGTCATTCTTGAACTCTATAATATTCCTTACCTTCTTTTCTAGCTCCAATATCCCTTCTGCACCTCTTTAATATTCACATGTATGGATGACTGAACAGTCATATAAGAAAGATTTGATTTCTCCCATTTCCTTATGATTTCATGTTCCATATTAAGTAAATCCATTTGTATTGGTTATTTTTGAATCCTAATCATGGAAAATATGGAATGATACTTCTATATCAAATCATCATCCACCTTTTTCACCTTTATAGAGTGGTAATGTATTGAGCAGTAATAATCTTTAATCAACTCCAACCATATCCTTTGGTGCATATCCAACTATTTTTATGTAAATATATACTTAATGATTTTATGGTTGGTATATACATAACACCTTTCAATATAGTGATAATGAAACCATATTTTTAATGAAAACATTACTACTTCTAACTCCATAAAATGATTTAGGTAATTTTTTATGAGTCTTTAATTTACATGAGGTATACACCACTACCATTTTATTTTTCATGGGGACACATCCAAACCCCTTCTTTGATTCATTACTATATATAAAAAACCCTTATCTACTATAAGTAACTATGATGATAGGTTCATTGGACAACATTATATTATTATCCTTGAAATATATTCAAATTCATCTATCTAAAGGAACATAACTCCCTTATGAATTAACTTGATTAGTGGATTTGTTAAATGGGAAAAATTTCTCACAAAACATCAATAGTATCCTAAAAATACAAGAAACCTATGGTTTTAAGTCATAGTGGTTGGTATAGGAAATTATTAAATAACCTTTATCTTTTAATGATCCATATATATACCCTCTCTTGTAATTATATGACCCAACAATGATACTTCATATAGCCAAAATTCACACATGATAAATTTAACATAGAATTTATCCTTACTTATGGTATTTAATACAATACTTACATGATATTCATGATATTACATGATATTAAAATATATAATAGTATCATATATAAATAATACCAAACATTTATCAAGGATATCTTTAAATACTCTATTCATTAGATCTATGAAGATAGGGGCTATTTGTTAGCCCAAATTAAATCCCAAAAAAATCATAGTGTACATACCTCATATAAAAGACTTTTATGGGTATATACCCCAATTATACATTTAACTAATGATATATATATCAAAATTCAATCTTGGAAAAGCATTTATCAACTCATAATTGATCAAATAAATCATTGTTACAGGGTAAATGATATTTTTTCTAAATTATGAAATTTTTATGTTCAAGATAATGAATGAAAAGATACATTTAAATGTCTTTATTATTGTTAGTGAACCCCATAGTGATGCACTGGGGAATATGAATTACTTATTGAGACTCTCTTGGAGTTTCTTCTTTAATTACTAAAACTAAATTGATGCCATTATATGTGGAGCCTTTGAAATAGTAATAGAACCTGGTATGAGATCTATTGAATACTCAACTTCACGATTCAATGGAATACTGGGAAAATATTCTATAAATACAGTAATATACTCCCAAAAAAAGTCATATATTCGATATTGAGTTTCTCCCACAACATTTTATATAGATAAACCTCTTGTTAAGGTATTAAAAACCATATAATGTAAGTAATTACAATACATGTATATAGTCATACTTACACTGATAGGCAATCATATGTTGATCCAAGATAAGGAATGTGACTTAACTACCTTTGAAATTTGTATGTTCTCTATATTTAAAGAGAAGATCCATTCCCAAATTATATAAAATTCAACTATAGGGAGAATAATAATATTTACAATAAACACATTCTCGCAAACATATGTCATAAAGGATTTATAGATTTGAAATGAAATTCATATTCCATTGGGAATTATCACTGATTTTTTAATATCTAATCATTTAGGTAGTGATATTATAATCTTAGAAAAATAAAAAGATATAAAAGTGTGGGTGTAACCATAATAAAAAATAAATTAACAATTCTTGGGTGGATGATAAGTGTAAATTCCACCACTTCATTCTCATTATCCACTTATGTGGTTGTGAGTATATAGGTTTGTTCATTATTCTATGGTTTAAAAGACCATTCACATTTATATCATCATTAGCCCTTAGTTTTGTACATTTATTAGCATAATTCCCATACTTCTTGTAATTGAATCATTGTATGACGTGTTTTTCATTTGTATAATCTTTCTTTACACATTATATCCTCAACATATATGTTCTCAATTACCTTATCTTATATACATAATACATTTACCTATCTCTTGGAGAAAATTTCCCCCAAGCTTCTTAAAAAGAATTTATAATAAAAACTTAAAATATTATTCCTTCCATATGGTTTATTATTGTTTGAGTTTCTGTAAAAACCCATTTTCTCTTATTTTTCCCAAATATGGTAGAATAGCGGGAGTCTTCAATTTGCATTTCTACTTTGAGAGAACATTAAAAAATATATTTATAGCTAAAAAACTCCCTTATATTTAATGATGTATAAATATTTGGTTTTAATACACTAAAGAAATGATCAATTTTTTAGGGTCAATAATAAAACCAGAAGAGTACCTTATAAGTCATTTAATCTTTTCTTCATAGGTACTAATGGATTCATCCTAAATTTGTTTTAGATCTAGAAAATTCTTATCCATCTTTTTGTAATGAGTTCTAGGAAATTATTTATTAAAAAATAAATGTTTAAACTTCTTCCATACCATGGAATAAATTTTCTATTCTTTATACATGTTCTTGATAAGATTCCACTATTGATATTCTTCACCTTCAAAATGATACATGGATAATATCACCGTCTCATGCTATAAGCACTATAGAATAGAAAACATATTTTTTATCAAACTAATCGCTTGAACAGTAATTATTGGATGAGAAGAACCACTAATTGAGGGTTTATGTTGCTGAAAAAAATACTAAATAGTGAGATATTTCTTCCTTTAGTTATTTGGGAGTTCTATATGATTTTCATTATAATTCATAGATTGAGATAGTTGGGTAAGCATAACCACATAATTTCACATTACAACTTCCATTAATTTTAGTTTGTCATAAGGAAGTTTATTTAATTGACGTCAAAATTAATTTTTTAACTTGACTCCTCCATGTTTCACTCATTTACTAAAACCAAAAATGTCAGTGTGTGCATCTAACACCCCAAAATTCTATAAGAAAAATGATTTTTTCGATAGCTTATATGACACACAACACAAAAATTAGAAAAAAAATATAGTTCCCTGAGACTTTAAGATATATTTGTTTTTAAATAAATTAAATATCATTAGTATATTGAATTACATGAAGCTATGAGTGTAGGTTACATTAAAATCAATATTGATTTTTCTCGATAGCATGCATTACATGCAAGATCATGTTTTACCAAACAATAATATAATATTAAATTTTTCATTTAATATGATAGTTACTTCCGAGCTATTTTAATGGATGGTATGAATTAAATTAAATAAATTATGAATATATACAGTTTACACATGTTTATTATTAATCTATTAATAAGAAATAAAAAAAGAACCATATAAAATAAAAAAAATGTTATCTGAAAAAATGAATTTTTTATTTTAAAAGATAGTTTAGTCTCTCTTTGTGAATATCATTTAAAATTTATTTTTACTACCTTTATAAAATTTATTTTAAAAAAAATCATTTTTGAAATCATAATATCAAAAATATATTTGGGTTAATTTCTTTTATTTTTTTGAAATGTTTCATTTTTTGATAAATATTAAAAAACTCATTTTCATTTAAATTATTTATAAAGTTAAATTATATTTCAAATTGATTTTAAAGTAAAAATAGATTAATTTTATATCAATTAATACAATTTATTTCATTATATTAATTTTAATTATAAATGTTTTATATAAAAACTTTGTAAACTTTTGGACATTTTCTCTTTAAAAACCAACTTTCTCGTCACGTCTGCAGGAAACATTTTGAATTAAAATTTTCCATTTCTGTGAATTGAATTTGAATAAATGGAATCAGATCATGGGATCAGAATAATTTATAATTTATAATAAGGTTAACATAATTTAAAAAAAAGTAAGAGTGAATTTTTTTAAATTAATTACTATGGTTATGGAAAAAATGGATTTTCCGGGGTGGTGGTGGATAAACTATGAATATAAGGGTTCAAAATGACCCCAAAAAATGTCAAAAATCGGTTTAATTAATATATATAGACCTTATATTTTCTATTTTATATAATGGACCATTTTGGAGGCTTTTGGAATGATAAAAACGTGGGTATGATTGAATATTTTCAAAAAATTACAAGTTTGTCACTCACCTCACTAATAAAATGTCACCCCTCTCCTCTATTATTCACACTTTAAAAAATCTTTTTTTCTGAAAAATACATTCATAAATCACTTAAAAATTTCATAATATAATTATAGAAGCATTATTTTAGGTATAAATACAACCTAGGGAGGCCTTTGGTTAAAACCTAATGAGTTTACGTGATTAAGAGGTGAAGTTCATCAATGGGCATATTTATTTTATTTCTTCCTCCATCTCCTTCAATTCTATTAAAATAGTTATTATATAAAAAATAAGTATATTACATATAATTATGTGATTTTATAATAAAATCATTATCTAAATCACCTACAATTCCATCAAATGGGTTACAAAATCATTATTTGTGTGTACAGTGGACTACCACATCATGATCCAATATCATTCATTTTTTCATTACCACCTCTAATGGTTTTGTATGATGATAGATATAAAGTATATATATGATATTTATAATATAATTATACCTATGTAGTTTTTATATCATATATACCTTTATTTTAATTCCCATTACAAATGGGATATGATTACATCACTCGTGTGTACGGCTTACTACCTCCTCGAAAAGAAATATTATTTATTTTTCACTAACGCTTCAAATGAAATGAGATAATGATAATGTTAATGATTAAATGTTATATTAATGAAATAATTATTATATTCATGATATATTTAATATTTGATAAAGATAATATATCATTTTATTTCTTACTTTTTCACTCATTTAAAGATGATAACAACGTTTGTGTACGTGTAGACTAACTCCTTCACAAAGTGATGGAAGTTTCTTTTCCTCACCAAAACACATGGATGATATATATAATCATATAATATGGTATTTATGATATCATTATAATTTTTTAAAGTTAAAATATTACTTACCTCCTTTCCATAATAGTTGTTGAAAAATGGAAACTTTAGTTATGTGTAAGTACGACCTCCCATCTCCATGATCACAACATAAAACATTTTTCAAAACCATATTTCATGATTAGTATTAACAGAAAAATTGATGTAAAAATATGATAATTATGTCATTATTATTATTATGAATATTATATAAATATATAGTATGAGCAAGAATAGAATAATTAATGATGAAACACACATGGGAAATTAAGGCAAGTATCACATGAAATAATGAAAATAATGAAATATTTTTAACAAATGGGTGATAATATATTATAAAAGGATAATATATTATATTTTAAATATTAATATGGTTTTTAATAAGTCAATAACATGTTTAAAACAATAGTAAATGATTTTGATTTGTGTTCAAGAAAAAGGAAGCGTGAGGTAAGGGAATTCGTCTTAATTTCATTTCATTAACTCATATTGTAATGATACAAATATAATTTATTTTATATGGTGTATATAATTCCAATTTGAAATGAAATATCTTGATTAATTAATTATTCATTTTATTTTATAATTCAATTTGAATTATTTAATCCAAGGCCATTTGAGTTGAAAATTACCTTGCGGTAAAGAATTTCATAACGCAATTTATTTTCATTGGGTTATATTACTTCTTCATCATCTTTGATATTATAAGAATATTTATATAATGAATTTTCATTATAAAAATTTGTGTTTAAACTTTTATATGCATATTTAAATTTTATACAAAAAAAATATTAATTCATCAGCAATCACTTCAACGTTATGATCTTTAAAATGGTTTATTTCAAAATCTCATTCCAATAGAGAATGTTTATTCTTGAATTTGAATTGATAGAATTATTTTGAACATTGTATAATAAACCCATTTCATTTTTTTACCATTCTATTTATTTATTATATTTTCATGTAATAGTACAATTTTATCACTCTTTGGAACTTATAATGTTTTATAAAATATTTTTTTTAAAAATATGACTTCATTTCTCTCCTTGGTTGGGAATATATTTTCATTTAAAAATAGGTTTTCTAAAAATGTAATAAAAAATGATTTTAACCTTTTCAAAATTATTTATTAAAGAAATTTTACCCATTTTTTTTATAAAACATTTTCAGTGGATCCTTCTTGTCATTTTATAAATAGGGAACTTTTATATCTTTTTTATTATAAACAATGAATCATGTTTTTAACTTGTATGGAATGTATTAAATTAACTTTCAACATGAATATAATTTCTTTGAATATTCCTCTGAATGTTTTCACAGTTATTTTTAAATTATTTCCCCCCAATATTCTATAAATTCTTTTTCTAAAAGTGATTTCCAAATAGAATTATTTTATAAATGTTTTATGTTTTAAAAAGTGATTTTAAAACTGAAAACGTTATTTTCATCATGAATATTTTTAATGATGTTTTATGGTATTTTTATTCATCAGTGAAAACAACACTTAATTTTACATATATTACACTGGGGTTATTTTGTATTTATGCCATTCTTATTCCCCTTATAGATGGTTTATGATTATTTTCACTAAGTGTGTTATTGACATTCACCTTCTTGATTATTTTTTGTAGTCAATAAATCTCTCTTTAAATGTTAACTTTCCTATGATCATTGGACATTAAAAGTTCCCTAAATATGCATATTATTTATCATGGATATTTTTATTATTTAAATTATATATCATTTATACATACAGTTCTCTCCATTGAAACTCATTTGTTTATCTGGGGAAATATTGATAAATCGAAATTCTTTACTCAATACAGATATTTGATGATAAGACACATTATATATTAATTAAATTGACTATTCTATATATGAAAAATTATATGGGCATTCAAGGCATAGGTGTGGCCTAGTAAATGATATCCCCTCAATGAATTTTTAGTCTCATGTGGAGAATCTGTAATCTAGAATGAAATCAGTTATCCAAACCTAATGGGTTTGTACCTAATAGATTAAACTATCCTGTGAAAGTTTTTGAAAGTGAATGTACCATGATTCCATATATCATGTAATAAAATAATTAATAATATCATTCATTAAGTATTTTGTTATTTTTATACAAGATATTTTCATGATGATATTATCACTAGAATCATTTCATTCTAATATTATTGATCAAATGGAATATCTTTTCATTTATTTATATTTACTTATTTATTAAGCCTTATCTAGTCATGAAATTCATTTTATTGATTGAATGAAATATGATTTTAGTTATTTATCATTCCATATTGATTATTCCTTTTCTAATTATGATATCCAAGTTATTGATTAAATAGAATGCATGTTTAGTTATTTACCATTCCATATTTATTATTATACATGATATTTACATATTATTATTATCTCTTGATGCACTTCCTTCTCATTTTATTTATTACATGATATTTATGTTTAGTTATTTACCTTCTTGTATTGATTATTTTATTGATTCATGGTATATTCTTTCCTACTTAACCCTTACTGAGCATTTTATCTCACCCTTATTTTTATTTCTTTCTAAGGAATACATAAAGGTTACTACAAAATATTTTCAAGAATATAGTAGAGGGAATAATAATATTCTAAAAAAAATTATGTTGTATTTTTTATTTTCAATTGTAATATGGGAATCAGGTCTGTATATAGTTTAAAAAAATACTAAACTATTTAATCCTTTTGGAGTGACTCCTTGTATCTTATGAAAATGTATTAAAGCTAGAAATGAATCTAGGATACCGGGGTTGGGGTCACTTCATTTCGTATCAGCGGAAATTTATTTGAAACCTTGGGAACTAGATTAATAAAACATAGACTAGGGAACATAAAACAATGATATACTTTGAGGATATTTATAGAATAATATTAAAATGTTATTATAAGATAGATATTATGTAGTTTTTTCTGAAAATACATCCCTTTCTGGATACTACTGGTGGACATGGTTCTGGAATAGTGGTACCTAGAGGTAATAATTATAAAAAGGCAATATTGGACTTAACCCAATTGTCATTTGATGCATGAAAACATGGGTTACTTCTCACTTGGTTTGAGAATCCTAGGGGGATAGGTCACGAACTAGGTTGGGATTCCATCCAACCCGATACCTAAACCTATCTGCGATAAGGTCCAAGAGGTATTCTCGATCCTCCCAATATGGCGACTAGCCTCGGGCATCAAATATATCACTATGGGAACTGTTTAGAGAAAGATCAATATGAACAAATATAAAAACTAATCATGTATAATAAATAATAATTACTGATCATAAATAAATACAACTAGATCTCAATTAAATCAATAGATGAACTAGATACGGAACTACAAAATGAAACTAAACCAACTCAAAATCAGCATGTTATCTATATAACTTCTTGGTTCCCATCAACTGATAATACAAACATAAATAATGGGAAAACCTAAAAAAACTTGAACCCACAAAACTAGTCGGGTCTACCAACACTAAGTAGGGTGTGAGAAAACAACAGATCAGTAGTTAATCACCACAAAGTCCATATATTTAAATTCTCCAAAAAAGTCCCTAAACACTAGTTTGAAATAAATTTATAAAATATTCTTTTCTAATTTCAATGAAATAAACATTTATTTTCAGAAATTCCATTTTTAAAATCAACACACACATTAATTTCCTTTCTAAAATAGTTATCCATTCCAAAACTCATTTCACAACTAAAATCCAAGAGAAAAACCTTGCCAAGAAACCATGACCTATACTGAAAATGGAAAAAGTAGCACAAACAAGAAAAAACTAAAATGACTAATAACCAAAATGAAATAGAATTAAAGTATGAAGATAAAAATATCTAATCATGGTAATATCCTAAGAATATATTGAATAAATCTTTGGACATACTTGGTTAGGAATCACTTGCCGATATATGGTTCATCTCCCTAATTAATAACCAACTGTCCACTATAAAATTGCTAATCCAGAGGAACATCCAACCAAAACTCTCAAAAAATGAAGGGGGTACAACCCATATAATTGGTACCAACAAGAAACTATCAATAAACCCTCTAGATAACTCCCATGAATCATATGATAATAGTACATGTTTAATGGGGAGGTCCTCTCACACATGGCTCAAACTAAAACCCACAACCACCATGGTTGCCTAGAAAAAAACACTAAACCCACCTATTTGATGACCCTGTCCTTAAAGGGTGAACCATAGAGGTTATCATCTCACAATGAACCATTTACAAGTACCAACCATGCCATCACATCATATGAGTTCCAAAACCACTTTCCCAAACATTATGAAATACCAATCAGTCCTTCATATCACACAATTTTCAAAACACATTCTAAAATTCATCAAAGTACCAAACAATTCTCTATATTATAAATATGTTTATGATTAAAAACCATTCCAAAAACCAATTTGAAAACATTTAATATGATAAAAAATTTCCAAATGGAACTTTATGCCATTTAAGAATCAAATCACATTCCAAAGTGTTGAACATGCCAGGACATATGAAATATCATTGAAACCACAATTGAATTCATTTTAAAATGAAGTGACCTTTTAGAAATTAAAGAACTATATTGAATAAATTTTAATTTAGAAGAAATAATTTGAAATGAGGAGGGTTAGAAAAAATTATAATGAATAAGGAAATCTGTTTTAAAATATGTGGTTTAAGGTGAACATAATTTTTGTAATCCATCACAATTTTTGTGCCCATCCATGTGTTCACCAAGTTACCACTAGGATGTGACAAAATCCAATAAAAATTATTTAGTAATCTATATAAAACACCCATAAAGTCAATTTATAGACTCACCATATATTTTACATCTTATTTCAAAAGTCACCACATAAGTAAAAAACCAAGTAAAGGCACCAAAACCCACACACTAAGCTCAACATCAAAATAAACCAAATACCAATGATTAAACAAGGTTGAACATAACACCAAACATCCAGTTTCTACTAAAATGGTAAAATTAAATTTCATATAACACCTTTCATGCATATATATTGGTCTACATAAGAAATCACTTTAAAGGACTATTTTTATCCAAATTTCCAACACGAATCCACCATAAGAATTCACACCACCACATAAAAAACATGAGGACCAATTTTATTAATTAACTAGAAGCACTCATGAATCAAATGGAATGTTCTATAATGTAAAATAATGGAAACAACTACCTCAAGTGGAACAATCAAGTTTCCTATGATGAAATACACCAGAAAGAAACTCCTACCATAGCTCACAACCCTACAAAAAACCCAATTTCACACCACTATATGTATCCAGATCATCAAAACATGGACAATAGGATTAGATAAGAAATTTAAAATGGAAGAAAAACAAATAAAAAAGAGAGATGAGAGATAAAAATTCAATACGTGTGGATAATCACCAAGAAACAACCTTTAAATCTACTTGGAGGGGATTAGATGAACCAAGATGCTCCATGGGGGGAATCTAGGTTGATGGAATTCGACTAGTGTGTCTAAGGGAAGAAAACCCATATAAAACCAAGGTGAAATTTAAAAATACTTTTCTTCGGGTGGGTAGAATGGTTATCTCACATGATTGAAGAAACTGTGTGAAAACCGGGAAATTCCCCATTTTTAAGAGTTGCACGGGCATCACACATAGGATGCATGGTTAGTTTAACCACATGCATTAACTCTTTGACATGTGCACACATAGGCTACATGGTTAATCTGGCCACACAACTTAATTGTGTAACCTAGAAAAAGTCACCAAACACCACCCATTTTCCCCTAGAACTCCCATAACACACGGGGATAAACCATCTAACAAACAAACCCCATAGAGAAGTGACACGTAGTCTGTCAAAAACTCCCTGCCATGAATTTTTATCCCCATAACATTCACATTAAATAGGAATAAGGCCAAAACCACGCAAAACCTCCAAAAATCAAATAAATACTCATCTTAACCTTGAATATAAACTCAACAAAAATATCAAGTATCTAAAAGAATATAAAAATAAAATAAATAAATAAAAATAGAGTTTAGGGTGTGATAATTATCCCCACCGAAAAATATTTTTACCCCCAAAGATTTACCAAGATGAATAAGAACTAAAACTCAAAATCATAACCAAACGAGGCAAAATGGAACCAAAAAAATTGGGGTGACCCTTTACTCCACAAGTCACACCTGAATAGTTCTAGGTAAAACCACAAAAAAGTAATATGGGTAGAATAGACAGGTTTTCCCCACCAAAAGGATCAACCCACTCCATGACACAAATTTTGGAACTCCCAACATGAAACAAGGACCCCAAACATAGGGGAAACCCATAGAGGGTTCTCAAAACAAACAACTAACTTATGAATGATCCATCATTTCCTCATTAAAAAAACATATCAAAATAGATCTTAATCAAAGAAAAATAAGAAGCCCTGATCCAAAACACAATTCATTATTTATATAAGACATGCACATCTTCACAAAAATCACAACACAAAACCAAAACCGATCCACAAAGATAACTATTTAAAACCTTATATCCATAAAACACAACCACATAATTAAAAATAAAATAAAACCACCAATCCCTTCTAAATAACAAAAAACTTACATCAATAAATACAACTAAAAAAGATGACTTAAACCATTCTATTCCGACAGTTGATAAAAAAATCAAGGCCATAAACCAACATTAAATGATTCCTAACTACATGGAAGATTCGCTTAGGGGGATATATATGGGTGGAGATATGATTAATAAAGAATCCACTACCCCTCATTCGGGAACTTACATCATCCAATCGAGACATCCTCTTATGAAAATGATTCTTACATAATTTATCCATATGACCCAAATGACCGCATCTACAGCAAGCCTTTGTAGTATTACGATTATATGACTTAAAAGGCCAAAATTTGACACACTAAAACAACAAAAAATGACTATTATGATGAGTGAGAAGATGAAGCTAATAAAGGAGACTCCACAAGAAATGGTTCCTCTAGAATATACTTCTCACCAAATAGAGAACATCCATAAGTGATAAGAGATACTAGATTACCAATTTATTGTGTTCAAAAAACCAACTCAGCTAAGAACACTTCATCTACTTTCTTATCAAATCAAAATTCATTGGAATATAGGACTATTCCGATGATATATAGATGAATACCTCAAATTAAAATAGTAGACTTCAACTGGTCCATCAATTATACCTTTGGATAAAAGGAAACAAGTTCTTTAAAGTGGTTAATGTACGCCTTCATTGTGTGCTAACCCTGAAAAACATTCATGAGCTCTTCAACCTTCCTCATCTTTACCTCCTAAAGTAAAAACCATCGAATTAATATTTTCTTAAACACATCCCAAGACATACCAACTAGCAATGATTTTGATAAAATCACCTTCCACTGATCAAAAGGAAAACCTTCAAACAAACCCAATACAACTCGAACCCTCACCACTTCAAGAGTTCCCAACAACCTGAATATGCCTTTAACTTTATCATTCCACTATGAAACCTATAAAAATCACAATCATTATGAAATATAGGCAATAAATAAGCTGAAATAGACACTTCCACTCCACATGGAGTCTAGGTAGGGTAAAAATCTAGAAGAGAATCACTAGAACCCTCTAGGAACTTTCTAGGTGGCATAATCTAATCCAAAGGAAAACACAGAATAGAAATCAGCATAAACCAAAACTAACATACAATCAAACATCAACCAAAAATAGCACCTCAATCCAAAAAAACTGGCTCCTAAGACAAACAACATGAAAAAAACTAGAATCTACTTTTCAAAAAACACAATTTATTCCAAATTTCAAAACCACTATGAATCCCAATCCAAATTTTAAATTTTCAAAACCCATTTTGGATCAAATTTCAAACACAAAACCCCACTTTTAAAATAAAACCCATTCCGAAATCATTTTTCCATTGAAAACCTCTTTTCCCAAAAAAAATCATTTCAAAATTGATCATTATCCATCAAATCGAAAACAAAAAATCACATGAAAACACCTAGAATAGGGAACTTGTGACCGTGAAAGACTCATCCTCATGTTTTATTAGACCATGTCCCACGAAAGAACCAATCACTAGCACTATCTTGAACTAGGTACTCAGGATCCACTTGGATCACTACTCCAAGTATGCCCACCACACAACACCGGTCCAACTACATTTTCATTCACTTTCCACTCACCCAAAACCAAAATAAAGACTCAAAACCTATACTACCCTAGGAAACCTAAGGATAAAAATGAGAAATATTTCACAAAACTATTTTCACTCCTATATAATGAGTCTCCGCTATCTTAATCTATAATCTACAAGAAAACCTATAATTATAGAGGGAAGGTCTGATACCATTTAATCATGAACCAGACTAGGCTTCCATCCACCCCAAATCATGAACTAGACTATGAAATGTCTTGATAAGAATTCTTGATCACCTCGAGGTGGCAACTAGCCCCAAACATCAAATATATCATTATGGGAATGATTTTGACAAAGATAACCAGGATAAAATATCAAAAATGAGAAGGAAACATAACCAATAATAAATGAACATAAATAAATACAACTAGATATAAAATAAAACAATAGATTAACCAAAATAAGAACTAAAAAACAAAACAAAAAAAATTAGAAACAACACAATCACCATATGACCTCTTGGTAATCAAAAATCCGAAAGACCAACCTTCACCAATGTAAAACCTGAACAGAATCCTAAAACTAAAAACTATCTTAGGTATACTGGTGTCGAGTGGAACAAGTAGGATTTGATAATACAAAAACTCATTATTTAAGAACCATATTATACACACATTTCCATTCCCAAAATATTCCATAAATAATTGTTTGAAATACATTTATAAAATAGGGTTTTCAAATTTTAGAGAACTAAACATTTGTTTTCATAAATTCCATTTTAAAAATAAATAAAAACATTTATTTCAATTTTAAAAAAGATCTCCATTCCAAAAATCATTTCACAACCACAATAAAATAGAAAAGCAAAGCCAAGAAACCAAGAGATATGCTGAAAATGAATAAAAAATAACAACTAGGCATAAACTAATAGAAATAAAAACCAAAATGAAACAAAATTAAATAAGTAACATAAAAATATATAATCATGGGAATTTATTAAACACATCTAGAAAAATCCCTAGATGTAACTGGTTCAGACTCACCTTCTTGAATATAGTGAATATCCATAGTCAATAACCTATTGGATACTCTAAACTAGCCAATACAGTGACATATACCACCTGAACTCTCAGTAAATCTAGGGGATAAAAACTCTTATAATAGATGTTAACAAGAAACTATCAATCAAAACTCTATATTATTCCCAAATATCCCATGATAATATTACATGATGAATGGGGAGGTCCTCACACACACTTCTCAAACCGAAACCCACAACCACCATACTTTCTTAGGCCAAACACTGACACCACCTATGTGATGAACCTCTCCTCATAGAGTCAAACATAGTGGTTCTAATCTCATAACAATACATTCAAAAGTACCAATTAGTCTGTCACATCAAATAAGTTCCAAAAAAACTTTCCCAAACAATATAAAATACAAATTGGGACTTCAGATCACACGAGTTTCAAAAAAAATTCTAGAACACATCAAGGTACTAACCAAGAATACACATTTAAAATCCAATTATATTCCTATAGAATTCGTAAAACCAATTCAAAAACATAAAACATGCTTAAAATGGTGTGACAGATTCCTTTATACCATTTAGGAACCAAATCACATTCTAAAGTTTTAAATGGGAAAATCCTTATGAAATAAACATAAAACCACCCTTGAATTCATTTGAAAACTATGTGACCCATTAGAAACCAAGTAAACTTATTAAAGAAATTTTAATTTATAAGAAACTATATAAAATTATTCAAGTAAGAAGAAATTAGAAAAAAAGGAAATGTGTTTTAAAATATAGTGTTTAAGGTAAAAATCACTTAAGTAAGCCATGATAATTTGTGTGACCATCCATGTGTACATATAGTGGCCACATGGATGTGACCACATTCAATGTAACTTATTTTGGTAAAACATATAAATCACCCAAGAAACCAATTTAGAGATACACCAAATACATTACCACCAATTTTAACAAGTCACCACATAAGAAAAAAACAAGCAAAGTACCCAAACCCATACACCAAGATCAGCATCCAAATAAAATAAATACAATTCTTAAACAAAGATAAACATAACCCAAAACATATAATTTATACTAGAAAGTTTAAATTTTATTTAATTGAACACCTTCCATACATATATAAAGGTTTAGAAAAGAAAACCCTTTAAAGACCCATTTTCATCAAATTTCTAACATGAAATCACCATAACAATTCACATCAACACATCATAAGCATGAGAAAGACTTTTTTAAATTAATTAGAAACACTCAATAATCGAATTTAATGTTATATAAAGTAAAATAATGGAATAACCTACCTTAAGTGTAAGAATCAAGTCACCTTTGAAAAAATCCACCGAAAAGACACTCTTACGACGACTTAGAACCCAAATAAAGAAAACCAACAACTTCACACCACCCTAGGTATACAAGTTGTAACGATAAGTCCACTAGTGTTAGAAAACAAAGGTAAAATGGAAGGAAACAAATTTAGAATCAGATAGGAGCACTATCATTTAAATCTAGGTGAAGAATCGCTAATAAACCACATTGAAATCCTCTTGGAGGGGCTTAGAGGAGAAAATGAGCTACATGGGAGGTGTTCATGTCAAGGGAATTTAAGTGCGGTGTCCAAAGTAAAAAACCCCACATAAAAATAAAGAGAAACTTAAAAAATACAATTCATTGGGTGGGTTGCATAGTTAGCGTGCCTAGTTAAACAAATCATGAGAAAACTGTACAATTCCTTATTTTAAGAGTTGTATGGGATGCACACTTAGGCTAAATGGTTAGTTTAACCATGAATCTTAACCATGAAAGCTATGCACACTTAGGATTCATAGTTAAACTAACAACACACCTTAACTTCAAAACTGGGAAAAAGTCTCCAAACATTACCCTTTACACCCCAAAAATCATCTAACTCAAGGGGATAAACCATTAAACAAGAACAACCCATAGATATGTGACACTGAGGGGGAGTTAAAAACTCCCAAAAAAGACATTTTACCCCCATACCTTTCACATTAACCACTAATAAGGAAAAAAACCACACAAAACCTCCAAAAATCAAATAAATACTTACTCTAATCTTAAACCAATCCATAAGAGGAAATATCAAGCATCCAAAAGAATGTAAAAATAAAATAAAATAATAATGGTGTGACATGATATTCTTATGATAATTCATATTTTCATTACAATCCATTATGAATATTTTGAATACATAATGACAAATATTGACCTATGTTAAACCTAAGGTGTCTTAGACTGAAAATAAGGTATCTCAAAGGAAAGTAAAAATGTTTTATGTGTATAAATAATGTAATTAATTTTAAAGGAAAATTATGTGTACAATATATGTAAATAAATTTCTTCATCGGGGTACATTTATAGTTCGTTTTCTTATATTTGATGGACCAATGAATTATCTAAGTAAATGAACTCTTATAAAGTTTAAAACCTAATCCAAGGAAGGAAATATGGGGATTTAAAATGGATGAAGTATATATGGATTGGGATTCTGGAATTAAATTGTTGAATTATTTTTAATATGGTATTCTGGTTACAAAAATCATGAGACATATAAGGATTATGTTAAATTTTAGAATCATATGTGTATTCATTAACTCAGGAGTTTTGTATACCATCATCAGTTAATGTGTTTAATATTTATCATAAGATAAAAGGATTAAATAGCCCTTTTGTGTTTTTTGTGATGAGAGTCTACCAAGATTAATGATATTTTGGGAGAAATTTATAGAGAGAAAATGTTTTAGTAGAAAATTTATTTGAGGAAGAAAGCCTTAAAATTTTATAGAAATAATTTTAATGGTTTTGATAGACTTTATGGATAATATGATCATTAATGAAATTGTAATAATAGTGAAATAATATTATTAGACTTTGTGTGTAAATTTTTTTATTTAAAACCTTAGTAAAATTTTTAATAAAGAATTAATTTTATTTAAAGTATATCCATAATATTTTTTGGGGAATGTTATAGTAATTATATTAATATATTTTACAAAGTGGAAAACCAATATTCTGGGTGAATATCTATCATATCTAGAAAATTCTTGGGGCATGAACCCATTATTTAAGGACGATAAGGGATTATTTTCTACTATTGGCCTACACATTTTCCTCGTCAATATGCAATTGTTTTTAGTTAAATGATTTCAAAAATAAATATTAATGATGAATCAATGGTGTTACTTTCGAGGTTTATAGAGTAATTTATTATATTGAATAAGTTATTCTAACTGTATTATTTTTGGAAAATAGATAGATATAGAATAAAATACTTTTCAAACTTTTAGGTATCTTATGATCCATTAAAAGTGAATTTTAGTGTTTCATAAATAAAAAAATCATTTTTGGATATTCATTTCTTAGAGTAATGGATGAATTTAAAATTGATCAAAGGAAAAATAAAGGATGAAATTGCTCTAATAAAATAGATACATGTCAAGTAACTATATTTCCAAATATCCTTATATAGTAAAATAATTCCTCAACAATAGGAAAAAGATATTGAAATAGAAATTTTATTATGTTACATTCATATCTAATAAACCATATGGTATTTTAAGTCATCATGTATTTATAGTTTTTAGGCCCTTAAATTTCCATTTATAATTAATTTTTTTTGTGATCAATGAACTCAATCACTCTATAATTTTTTATTCTTTTCTTAAATGTCCATATCATCACTTTCCACAAATTTTCGATGACTTTGAAACATAGTTATGTGACCTTGGTACTTACCTTTCTCTCTTAATAAGTGAATATTTTATTTATACTTTTTATGATGTGGGTTTTCAACAAAATAATTTTCAAATATAAAACCATTGATTACAAACATCAAGATTAAATTTTTAGGACACAATTTCTTTATGTTGGGGGGAATTTAACACCTCAAAATACCAAAATAAAAACATTTCATTTGATAGCATATGCGACACACAACATAAAGCTTAGAAAAAAATAGAACACCCTAATACTTCACAATATATTTATTTGTATTTAAATTAATTCTTTACAATAACATTTATTTCATGAAATAATTAGTTTAAATTACATTATAGGAAATAATAAGTCTATTATATAGCTTTCTTTATATGTAAGAATGAGTTTTACCAAATAAAAATATATTATTATTGTTAAATATGACCATTACCTCCTAGATTTTAGAATGGAGGGTATGAATAGGATTAAATAGCTTTTGAATAAATATATTTTACAAAAAATTTTATTTTTTTGTTTATTATAAATAAAATAATAATCATTTAAAAGAAAAATAAATGTTTTCCAAAAAACTGTATTTATTCTAAAAGACGATTTAGTTCTTCTTTGCACATATAATTTAAAATTAGGTTTTGTTAAATTTAGAAAATTTATTTTAAAAATAAAATTAATTTTTGAAATAATAATATTATAATCATATTATGGTAATTTTTTAATTTTTCTGAAATGATTCATTATATGATGAATAGTTAAAATATTGAATTTAATTAAAACAACCATTTTGTTTAAATTAATTATAAAGTAAAATTATATTTTAAATTTATTTTAAAGTAACATTAGTAAAAATTTATATATATTAATCCAATTTATGTCATTTGATATATTTTCATATTTAATTATGATATAAAAACTTTGAAAATTTTTGGACATTTTATCTTTAAAACCCCGCTTTCTCATCGCATCTCCAAGATTAATTTTAAATTAAAAATGTTCATTCATGTGAATTTAATTTAGAAAAATTGATTCAATATTTTAGATCACAATAATTTATAATTTATAATAAGTTAAACTTAATTTTTGACAAAAATGAATTGTGAAAATAGTAAAGATTAATTACCTTAGTTAAGGTTAAAATTAATTTACTAGGGGTTAAACTAAGAAGATAATGGTTATAAATGACCATAGAACTTATCCAAAACCCATTTTATATAAAACATTCAACCTTATATCTTATAGTGTCTATAATTTTAATTTTTATAGGATTTTTCATGGCAAATCAATGGTATGATTGAATCATTTCAAACTATTACATGTATGCCACACACCTCAATTATAAAAGGACACCTCCTCTCATATATTATTCACACTTGAAAAACATTTATTTTGGTAAATAACAGCCCAAGTAACTTAAAAAAATATATATTCTCTTCTATTAATCCTTATCTAGGGAAAAAATCCATCCTAGGAAGGCCTTTGGTGCAAACCTAAGGAGTTTACCTGAAGGAGAGGTAACGCTCTTCAACGAGCATATTTATTTTATTTAGTACTATACATCTTTAAATTATTTTATATAACATGACTATATTATATAATTATTATACTAAATATTCTTATAAGTTTTTATAATAATTTCCTGAACTAAAATCATGTCTACTTCCATAAAACAGCTTACGACATCAATGTTCGTGTGTATATTGGACTACCGCCTCACGAACTGATGTCATTCATTTTCCAATTACCACATATCATAATTGAGTATAATTATGGTATAATATATATATATATATATATATATCATATTTATAATATAATAATACCTCTGGAGTCATTATATGACATAAAACATTTTTTACTTTCCATTCTGTACTATAAATGATAATGCTACTCATATATACGGTGGACTACTGCTTCACGTAGCGATGTTATTCATCTTCTACTAACACTTTAAATGGAATGTGATAAGGATAATGTTAAAGATTATATGTGATATATATGACCCAATTATATTATTTATTAAATTTTTATCATTTTTTAATGATAATATATCATTTTCTTTCTTACCTTTTCACTCACATGATAACATCGTTTGTATACGTGTGGACTACCCCCTTCCCAAAGCAATATGACCCTCTTTTCATCACCAAAACATATATATGATATATATAAATATATAATAATGTATATATTATATTATTATCATTATATAAATATAAAATATTACTTACCAACTATCTATAATAATCGTTGGAAAATGGAATCATTACCCATGCGTACGTACGACTTACCGTCTCCATGATCGTAACACGCTTCATTTTTTCCAAAATAACTTTCAATATAAATCAGAAAAGTATAAATTATGTATACATATTATAATTATTTCATGATTATTATTCTTATGATTATATAACAATATATTATGCATAATAACCAAATATTTCATGCGGAAACATAGATGAGAAAACATTTCAATTGACACAAGAAATAATGAAAAAAATTAAATATTATTAATGAACATGAGATGAGATGTTATAAAAGGATAATATATGATATTAAAAATATTAATATGGTTATCAAATATGTAAATAATTTGTTTAAAAAAACTATACGTGATGTTAAATCATGTTCAATAGAAATGAAGCTTGAGGTAATGGGTTTCATCTCAATTTCATTTCATTGAGGCATATTATAAGGTTATACACCTATTTTTTATTTAGTTTATATATTACCCCTTTGAAATGTTATATATTGATTCATTAATAATTCATTATATTTTATGTTTCAATTTTAATTATTTCATCCAAATTTATTTTACTTGAAAATTACTTATTTGGATAGAATTTCATGACTCAGTTTCATTTCATTGGGTTATGTTACTTTTTCATGATATTTAGTATTATAAGAATATTTATATAATGGATTTTGATAATATTTTGTTTTATTTACACCTGTTTTATGTGTATTTATAGTTTATGAACATAATATATTCATTGATCAATTCTCACTTAAACGTTATGATCACAGTTAGGGTTTATTTCACAATCTCATTCTAATTGAGATTTTTTATTCTTGTATTTTAGTTGAAGGAAATTATTTGATAATTTTCAAATAAAAACATTTAATTGTATTATACTCAGGTTATAAATGATATTTTAAAGTAATATAAACAATTTATCACTCATTGGTACTTAATGTTTTTTATAAATAGTTTTTAAATAAATTCTGACTTCATTTCTCTCTTCGGTCGGTAATCTATTTTCTTCAAAAACCATAATTTATAAAAATATTTTAATTAAATTTTATAACCCTTAAAAATTTATTTATTAATATAATTATTACCCATTTTTTCCTTTTAAAAAATGTTTTGAAATGAAAATTATTTCTATTTTTCTCAGAAGGAATTTTTCTAACATTTCTTCTACATAGAAGGAATGTTCTTTTAAACTTATATTCCATGAATGGAATTACCTACCCACTTGACTATCATTTTTTTGATGTTTAATTTTCAAACTCAAGATGTTATCTTTAATTAAAATGTTATATCCTATTTGTATATAAATTATTAATATTTAAATGTTATTTTCATAGAAAAATATTTTCAAAATGTTTTATGTTTTGAAAAGTGATTTTGAAAATGAAAAGGATATTTATGTTAATATTTTTTTTAAAAATATTTTTATTGTATTTGTTTTCTTAAGTGAAAATAACTATTCATTTTAAATTTAATAAACTAAGGATATTTTGTATTGATACCATCCTTGTTATTATTCAATATGGTTAATGATTATTTTGACCTAGGATAATATTAATATTCACTTCCTTGTTTCATTTTTGTAGTTAATAACTTTCCAATGAAATATTCACTTTATTATGATCATTAGACATTAAATTTCACCTAAATATCGATATTAATTATCATGAATATGTTTTTTATTTAAACCATATACCAATTATACATATGGCGTTCTATATTTAAAGTCATTTGATTATCTGGGGAAATATTGATAAATCCATATTATTTACTCAATATGGATATTTGATGATAAGACACATTTTTTATGAATTAAATATATTATTTAATACATGAGGAATGATTTGGACATGAAAGACATAGGTTTATGTTTTTTAATGATAACCCCTCATTGCATTAGTAGTCTCATGAGGAAATTCAGTAAGCTAGCAAGAAATCAGTTTTCCAAACCCAATGGGTTTTTACCAAGTAGATTAAACTATCTTGTGAAAGGTATTGATAGCAGAGGTATCATGATTCTTGATATAATTTCATCTAATAACTGGTCATTCCCTTCATTAATAATTTAGTTATCACTATCCATTATATTTTCTCTATGATATTTTCTCTGGATGTATTTCAGTCTCAATTTATTGGTTAAATAGAATGTGTATTTAGTTATTTACATTTCCATATTTATTATGACTTATCTGGTTATGAAATTTATTTTATTGATTAAAAGGAACATGTTTTCAGTTATTTTTTTTCTATATTGATTATTCATAATTTAATTATGATAGCCATGTCATTGATTAAATGGAATTTGTGTTCAGTTATTTACCTTTCCATATTGATTATTATCTATGAGATTTATGGATTGATATTATATCTATATACATATCCTTCTTAGTTTATTTATTTCACGGAATGTGTGTTCAGTTATTTACATTTCAATATTTATTATTTATATTGATTCACGATATATTTTCATGTACTTAACCCTTACAAAGCGTTTGGGATCACCATTATTTTGATTCCTTTCATAGGAATATATGAAGAGTACCATGAAATATATACAAGAATATTTTATAGAGGATATTGATATAATTGGAAAAAAAATTGTGTTATTAGTTTTTTATTCAAATATAATATGGTAATAGAATATTTACCTAGTTTACCAAGACAACTATAGTATTTGGTCATCTCGGATGTGATTCCTTATATCTTATTACAATGCATAAAAGAAGGCACTGGATCTAGGATACTAGGATTGAGTTAACTATAGAGAAATGAAAAATAATCATAGTATTAGATCATATCATTAAGAAAATAAATAATAAGAAACCTTAAATTATGAAACTTTCATCATATGAAATTTTATGTTTATACTACTTAATATTGGTTATTTTTGGTTCTAAAAACTTATTCGTCATAACCCATTCCCAAAAAATAAATAAAACATACTTTGATACTAATTGAGGTGACATAATAATCACTTACATAAATATTAAATCATTTTAGAGGAATATTCAACACATCTCTCAATAATATATCCCCCTAAACCATAATGGTTTATAGTCTTTAGAGACTAGATATATAATAAACTATTTTATTAACAACATTTAACATTTCTTATAAACTTTATTTTTCACATAGTATCTTTATAGACATATCTCACTTAATATACTTATTAATAATATAGGTAAATGGAGACACAAGAAGGGGTGAGTTAAAATTATAAGTAATATTAAATATGGGAGATAACATTTGATGATTATAAGTTATCATAACATGAGAATAAGTACCGGAGAAAAAAATCAAAGAACATAAAAAAATCATACCCAAATATATTGATCTCAAATCATGAGTCATGGAATAAAGTATCCACATAACATAATACACGATTCATAAGATTTTGAAAACCTTACTCCATGATTATCCATGATATAATAACATAGGCATGATAATATGGAATAAGAGTATAGAATAAAGGTGTGGAATACACATAAGAATAAAAAATAATATTTCAAAAATACCCATAGAGATATTGATCACATTTTAGGCTTGATCTAACCACCCATGTACCTTCATCAATTTAGGATAATATCCAGTGTACCCTCTTGATATTAGGCTAACTCCACATATACCCTTGGATATCATAAAAAAAATATAATGAATTAAATTTATATAATAGACCAACCCATCACAGAATAATAAACCATTCATATGCATTTCACAAGATCATGAAAAACACATTAGTAATTCAAAGAGTAATTAACCTAGAGAAAAAATGGTTCAAGATAATTTCAATAAAATATCATTATAAGAAATATAAATATAGAAAGTGGATGGTATCATTAGAGAATACCATCAGTGAATTATAGAAATCATTAATGGATTTTTACATAGATGAAAAATAATTTTATTAAAGAATTAGAAATATTATTTGATTAATAATAAGAAATATCCTTTTCCTTTGGTAAATATTAAAAACTAAAATAATCACATAACTATAAAAATTTGGTTTTTTTTAAATTAATCTCAATATTGAAGAATGGTAATAATTATGGTAAAATTTGGTCTCGTGTTAAGTGTTAAAAATAAAAATTCTTTTCACACTTTTGTAAAGAATGTGAAATGTGATCCATACAAAAATCATTAATAAGATTCATTTTTTATAATTTTAAAGAAATACAAAGATAGTTAAAAATTAATTTGAATAATAATTTTTAGCATAAATAAAAAAATTATTGAAATTTTTTAAATATAATGGATTTAAAAGAGAAAACAGTCATATAAAATACTTCAAAACTTTTAAATCAATTACTTTCAATAGAACCCCTTACAAATTTTCAAATAAAAAACACTTGAAAGAAAGAATGAAATAAGGGACTTAAAATTCCAGGATTATGATGGTATTCATGATATAATATTTAAAATTTTAATAATATAAACTATATAAATTAAAATAGTTTTATAAGATGAAATATGACTCAATGAAGTGAAATAGAGATTAAAAACCCTTACCACAACCTTTGGATGGGTCATATGGGATCCAACCTCCAGTATAATAAATTTAAAATTAGAATACATTTATATTAGAGCTATTTTTTTATATATCTATATATCATTCATTTATAATTTTGTATTAACCACTTATTAATAATTATTTGTTAAAATCATTATTTTGTTGTTAACTATTATGTTTTTCATGCATGTTTCTATTCAGTAATTTTTTCCATGAACCCTGGTCTTTTTTTCATCATATAAATAATTTTATTGAGTACATGGAACATGTTTTTCCTATATTTTTTGTAGTTTTATATATATTTTATGGAACTTATGGTGAAATTTACATTAAAATATTTTAAAATATCATTTTTTAGAAACTTTGATATCGTAAAAAGAATTTATTTTAATTTGTTACAAAAATATGTATATAAAAATTAAATAATCCTTAAAAAACTTAAATACTTCATTATTAAAAATTATTACAATTATATAACATTCAATAATCATCTGTGACATTAATGTTATAGAATCATTCATGTAAGTTGTAAAACCAACCCAAACAAGAGTACATTATAACAAATGAAAGTGTAATAATATTGAATTTTATAATGACAATATATATTTAAAATAAGCTTAATCATGTCGTAAAAATATATATATGAATTAAATCCATATATAGAACCATAAATGTAAGGTAGTAATGAAAAATTAAATACTTCGTTCAGGGAGGTGGTATTTTTGATGTACATACATGCAACATTTTCATTTCCCAATGGATAGAAAGAAGTTAGATAATTATTTTTACATCAGAATAAGAATTTTTTATTATAATAAATATACTAATTTAATTAGATTAGAATTAGTAAAATATATTTGTATTAGTGGTAAAAATAATAAAACTAGAATAAACTTAGTTAAGATGATTAACTCTTCCTAGGATATCTTCTGTTAATATTCTCCTTTAGCCTTATTAGATTGGTCTTATGGGAAGAAAAAAACACAAGAATGTGGGAATAAGAGTTGTATATGGGTTTTTATTGAGTTTTTAGAGTTATCTAGTATTCTCATTTATATATATTACATATTATTATATAGATATTCAATATAAATTAAAAATATGCACCTGAGGACCATATCAATTTAGTTACTTTGGAAGTTAGATAAATAAAAAATTGGTTCATAAAATAGCTACATAATCTCTCACTTATTTATTCATAACTAGAAACCTTCTTGGTCATCTCATACTAAAAAAATTCTTCAAAACCTAGGTAAAAAGGAAACATAACAAAGGGGGACCTTAGATGACTAATAAGAATAAACAAGTGAGATACCAATGATTACTAGATAAAAACATGACCATAAGAGTATAAGAACATGATAATGAAATTTTAAACTCATAATATATATATCATAGATCATAAACTAGAGTCATCATATAAATCTTGGTATTTTATAATATATTAATCATAAATGAATCAAAGAAAATGACCCCTAATATTATAATATTGGAATTCGACATAGATTTATGGAATTCATTTTAGATTATAACTTTATAAACTTTTATTAATAAAAATTGGTCTACTCATTAAGTTAAGGAAAAAAATCAGTCCCTCAATATAAGTTATGTATATGAAACTAGTTCTATGCATGATTTTATGAACCTGAAATCTAGGTCTACACCTAAACATATGGACACAAAAATAAGGTCCTTACATAATCTTATATACATGGATCCAAGTCCATACATAATCTTATAGACATGAAATACAGATCCATGCATAAAATTGTGAACATTAAATCAGGTATATGGATAAAATATTTACCTCACGATTTATCCATCTTTACCCAAATAATTAAAGTGATATATAATTCCAAGACTACCAACAACATAATGAAAGTCAAACATATGTGTTCCAAAATATCATTAAACATTAATTATATAAAAAATAATGAAAATAAATGGATTTCATAAAAATTTCATCACATAATCATTGCATAATATGAGGAAAAGGACTGAGTTTCATAAAATTATTGTTTTCTTAATCAAAAACCATGTAGAAAAAAATAAGTATATTTTAATTAGATAATATACATAATAAATTTTAATTAAAATATAATATTTTCATTATAGATGAAAAATCTATTTAAATGATCAGTTGGAAAATTTCATGAGGTGGATACCCTTTTCTATATAAAATAACTTATTCAAAATATAAAAATTTCCCAAATATTATAGAAAACCTTTTATTTTAAAATAACCATGAAATATTATAAAGGAATCTTCAAAACATTGATTTCCCAAGATGGTAGTAAGTTCTATTCATGCCATATATGTTAAAAGAAAACATTCGTTACACATTTTTATAAAAATTAAAAAAGTACATAGTTTGGAAAATGACAAGAATATTCCTTTTAAACCATTTTTTAAAAATGAAAACATGGGGGGAAATAAATTTTAAAAACCATACAAGAATAGTAAAATAATTATTTGGAACATTTAAAAAACATTGATATAGAAGAAAAATGGTTTTCCACCGAAGAGATAAATAATATTGATTTTCCTTAAAAATATATTTTTTGTATGCTGAGTACTTAGTGTGATTAAAGTGAAATTAAACACATATTTTCTAGAAATAACATTAGGAAAAGAATATATATGAGTTTTTTAGAGTTATATTATAATAATTCATCAATGGAAACTTAATCATAAATAATCTCGATAAACAAGGAGATTATGACATTAAACCCTTACCGCTTTGGTAACATTTAAATCATAAGACCCACAAAAGATATAATATTAAATAAAGTTATAGATCCCAATAAATTTAATATTAATAATCATAAAATACATTCATAGATAGTATATACATTTTATAAAATAAACAAGTGTTGAATATGGAATGTGTCTCATATAAATAATAATGAGAAAAAAATCCCTTACCTTGACTCCCACTTGCTTGAAAGAAATATAACCTTCTATATAATAAATTTAAATTTAATATAATTCTATTTTATAATCATGAACATACTTATAATGTCATATGTATATATATATATATATATCCAATATATATATATATATATATTTATAATCATTCATAAAAATATATATATAGAAAAATGAATTACACTTTTCATAGAGATGATAGGTCATAAGTACAAATTACTGATGTTTTCCATTTTAAAAGGATAGAATTAAATAAAGTTAAATAAAAATTCACCTATCTATAAACATTATTATATCATATAAATAATATATTTTCATTAAATCTATCCTTATTACCATCCATGTAAAGTAGAAATGAAAAAAATCACTTCACTTTGTGGAGGTGGTAGTCTACATGTATACATGAGAAACACTATCATTTTCTAAATGATTGAATAGTAAAAAGTTAGACATGATTAGTAACAACAATAACTCTAGTAACATAGAGATAGTATCTTCTTTATTACATTGACATAGATATAATGGGTAAAATCTCGAAGGACCGATCAATTTAACAATTTTAAATAACTAGATACCTATGTTATACACATTTTACATTGGGAGTAGAAAATAAAACATAACACCTAACAAAATAAAATGAACTGAATCCTTGAAAACTAATTCAATGATCTCTTCTTCACTCCTGGGTAAGGGAAACAAAATAAGGGTGAGCTCAAATTCTCAGTAAGGCTTACATACAATAAAATATATCATGAATCAATAATGATAATAAATACCACATGATAAATAACTAAACACATGTGACACTTAATAAATAACATGGATATCATAATTAGACAGGGATTAATCAATATGTATAGGTAAATAACTGAACACTCATTCTATTTAATCAATAATATCAGAATTAAATGAATCTAGAGATAATATTATTATGAAAATATCATGGATAATAATAATAACTAAATTCTCAATGACGGCAATGGTTAATTATTGGATGACAATATATTTGGAATTATAATACCTATATTATCAAGACCATTCACAAGATAGTTTAAAATATAGGTATAAAACTATTTAATTTGGCCAATTTATTTATTTAATGAGACCTACCGATGCATCTAGGGGTTATATAATACTAAAAACTATTGGAAAAAATCTCTCAAGGTAACATTGTAGTATTTTTTTTGGTGATTGTATTTATTGAAAATGCAGGTTTTCTTGGAGAATTGTAATGTTCCAAAGATTTTTTTTACAATCCATGTTGAAAAATAACCATGAAAAAGGAATGGAAGATCTAGATGAGGTAAAAATTCAATATATTCATGGTCTCTCTGTTTTGCAGTGTTTTCCAAAAAAATTAACATCAGAATCGACAAATGGAGAAAAGTGTTTTTGGAAAATGGACTTGTGTGCCAGTGTCTTGTAGACTTGGAATGGTGTGAACCATATGTTTTTCAAGATCATAACATCAAAATATGGAAAAGTAAATAGGGTCACCCAAGTTTTGGTTTGGGCGTACATGGTGACTAGGTCAATAGAGGCTAAGGTGGCTGGACTTGTGTGTTAAAAGTAAACTTGCACATGAAGCTCAGGGTGCCAAAAATGCCTATAAATAGATGGACACCCTAATAATTTTTTGAGATGCTTAAAACTTATATAGAATTAGATCTCCAGTTTCCCAAGTAGGTTTGGTTGCACAAGTGGTGGTTTGGGCGTACAAGTATAAAGATATTCAGAAATTGCACGTGAGTTGGTAGTTGCACACCAATATTGATTTGGGCGTAAAAGGGTGAGATTCGCCCATGTTTTTAGTTAAATAAGGGAGTGTCACATAAGTGGTTTGGTTAAGCTTCCATGCCAATTTTGAAGAATTCCACTAGTATTTCTAGGGTTGGGTGAAAGTTGAAAGATTGCATAGTACACCCATGGTAAAGTTGTATTAATCAGTGAATGAAAATGGAAATTCAACAGAGAAACAAAATATAGAGGAATATGCATTCATTTGTTACAATTAAGGGTCCTAAAAGTCTTTAAAATGTTAGTGGATCTTATGAATAAGTCATGATAACACTTCAGTTGAGAGAGTAGTGATATTTTAAAGTGTGATTGGTTGTAAAACCATAGGGATAGTGAGTCCTTTTTAAACATTGTAAACAGTAGTGCACTTTTAGTGGATTTTCTACATTAGAAAATTATTAGTGTATGATCTATGGATGTATCCTGGTGAGGGTGAACCAAGTAAAATTTCTGTATCCTATTCTTGCTTTAAGATTTGTTTATACTCTACAATGGGAAGGAGAGAGGCTTTTTCAGTGGCCTCTGAGCGGTGTTCTCTCATAAAACCTTGACGACAAGGGTTTTCTCTTGGTTGTAGTTTCCTTATCCCCCTCTGGCCTAGTTCAGTTCAGCTAATGCATATGGTACCGGCTCGGCAGGCGTCTTCGTATCCGTGCATCCATTTTCCGTGTTCGGTGTCATCATTTCCTGGAGGAGTGATGGAGTTCGGCCTAGCGATGCTCTCCCTTCCATAGACGACGCGGCTCGGTGCAGCTCCAACATATGTCGGTTCGGGGCGCCTTATGGCATCATCGGTGCAGCCATGGTTCTCGACTTCTGGCGTGTCCAGGCGTGTCTCCAGTAGGTTTCATGTGCGGATCAGCCCCTGATTTGCAGTGATTCGGAGGGGGAGGTGATTCTATGGTGTGGATTTTGTGATTTTTACTTGTTTTAATTTGTTAGTATTATGATTTATTTCAACTAGTAGATCTGGTATTATTGTGATTTACTTCAGCTGTGTAGATCTAGTATTGTTGTAATTTGCTTCAACTGGGTGTATCTAGTTGTGGTTATCCTGTTTTGGCCTCGTTGGTTATTCTTTTCCCATTTCTGCAGGCATTCTTGGCACCTGTGTTTCTAGCAGGGGTTTTTAGTTGAGGGAAATGGGGCTTGTCCAGGATGGTCATTGATGTTCTATGGACCTATGATTTCTAAATGTGGAATGGTTTCTTTTGTGATTCTGTTGGTTGGAGATGCATCCGGACTAGACCATGTAGATCAGGCCCCAAAGGAGGTTCTAGAGCTATTTTTCATCGTTTTAGTGTTTTTAGGATTCATATGTTTGAGAGGGTATGGCATCAGCCATCAGATCGGGCCTTTGCTTTGACACATGACACTTGTTAGCCGTTCATCTTTGCAATGATGAAGTGATTTTTCATGTTCAATTTCTAGGGAGGGGTGCTCCATGTAGTCAGTATGGTCTGTCTTTCTTGACCTTTAGGTCATGATTTGTCCTTAGTCGATGATGTCTGTTAGGGTTACCCTCCTTCCCTTTAAATGGGGTTTTGTTTAAAATAAAAAATTGAAGGCCTTCGTGCTATTGGATGGTATGAGAGAGAAGAGAGTTTTTTCTAACAATGAAACAAGACAAATAGGGGTAGTGGTTTTAATCAATCATATCCTGATCCCCCCCTCTCATGGTATCTAATATAGTGGAACAAACAAAAACCACCCATCATTATAGGTCTAAATGATTATTCATATGTGAAATAATCTATTTAATTCCTGAATCAATATGCCTTATCATCAAATATTCTTATAGGGAAATGGATACATAATTATCAATATTTCCCTAGTAAATTGAATAAATTTCTATGTAAAAACAATATATAAAAATTTTATATAGTTTAAATAATAATTATATCCATAATAAAATAATATAGATATTTAATATAAATGAAATTTCTAATGAAAAATGATCACAATAAAGTGATTGTTTCAAGATAAGGTTAATAATCACAAAACAAAGTGATATTGTTCAATAAATTTTACCACCTATTAATTTTCAAGTCAAATACCCTTGGATGAAATAATTAAAATTGAAACATAAAATAGAATTAAGTGTTAATGAATCATGATATTATATGTCAAATTGGGAGTATATATGTCATGAACTGGTCTTTCCACCATCCATCCCAACACCTAACTTGGCCCGTGGCATGGCCCCAAGGGAATTTATGATAAGCATGGATAGAAACTAGTGTCTAGGTATTGAGTAACACCTTTGGGAATGGTTTATCCAAGGGATCAAACTACAACCAACACATAATAATTATACCCCACATCGTAACCAGATTTTATATAAAAATAGACCAAAGGAAAAACTAAAACATTATTTAAACATTCTACATTATCAACCAAAAACCAAAATAAAAAAGAAAAGGGGAACCAACTAGACCAGAAGACTCTATGAAACAAGTGTATTGACACCCCCCATGTAACATCTAACAATCCCTACCCAAGAAGGAACCCATAGAACAAGGAACCACCACCTCTACCCCTGAAATTCCTTCTTTTACCTAGTTCAAGCATGATAACGTCTATATATTTTTGAGGGTGTATATAGGATGTGATCCAATGTTCCTAGTATGGTTACACCAGAATATATTCCATGTAATTACATTACATGAAAAATTAACAAGATATTTTAAGAAAAAGGTGCAATTTAAATAGAACATTCTCTGAATTAAAATATGAAATGGACGCGACAACAAGGTGAGAGGTATGAATAACATATCATGTGGACCATGGGAAATACCACTTCAAAAAAATGACTTATACCAAAATAAATTCAATAAAATAGAATATATTTGTTCATAAAAATGATTATTTCCAACAGATATTATGTTTTGTTGATATTAATTTAAGATATCAACAAATATTTTTTCCAAAAATTATATCTGTTAATAAAAATTGTTCAATGCCAACAATTATTTTACTAACAATTAAATCTGTTTTTATAGTATATCAATACCAATATTTGTTTTACCAACAGATGAATTTATTGTAAATAACCATTATTACCAACATATATTTTAACACCAGAAAACTACGTTGCAATAAACAACTGAATAAAAAAATATTTCATCATTAACCAATTTTGAAAACTATTTTTGTATATTATCATTTTTAGAACAAAATTGATATTCAATTTATCATTTTTGGATGTTTTTATAAAATATCATGTTATTTAGAGTACTTTTTTTAATATTTAAATTTATAAAATATTGAAAATCAATCAACAAAAATACAATAAATTATTAATATAACAGTAAAAAATAAAAAAAACATTAAATTAAATTAAGTAATATTATTTTTTTAATAAGTAAATTTATATTTTTATATTTTTTTAAATTATAGAAAAAAACTAATTGTATTGACTCTCCCCAAATATCTGAAATAGAATCCCAACCAATCATTCCTCCTAACATCCTCTTCCTTGTCGAGAACCCTAATTGAGCATCCTCACCCTCTGACTATCTAAGACACCAGAGCTCAGCCACTATTTTTTTCAATCTCCCCACCTTTGTTATATTTTTCATCCAACCCTAATACCGGTAATTCATTATTCATGATTCAATAGATATTTCTCAATTAGGTTCATGTATATTCGTTCAATTAGCATTACTAAATCTGTTAGCAATAGCCATTGGTCTCAATTACATTTCATGTTCTCAATGTTCTATTGCCCGTGCAGTGGTAAGAGATGGAGTCTGGGAAAAGTATGAAGGGTGCCAGGGACAGGAAGGCCAGTGGTCCAAGGAAGAAGCATATTTCCCACTCTTCAAAGGTTGGTCTGAAATTTCCCATAGGTAGGATCCATCATTTCCTAAGGAAATACTATTACTCACAATGCATCAGTACCAGTGCTTTGGTTTTTTTGGATTCTGTTATCTAATAGATAGCTGCCAAGTTTCTTGAATTGGCTGGGAATGAGGCTCGTGATAATAAGAAAAACATGATTTTTCCGAGACAGCTTTTACTGGTTGGGAGGAATGATGAGGATCTTGGTAAGCTTCTTGTTGGAGTGACCATTTCACCTGGCGGTGTTCTTCCTTACATCGATCCATTACTGTTTACCTAAGAAAATTGAGAAGGTGGGGGAAGAGGAAAAATCTCTGATCAAATCTATAAATAAATTGTCGAATACTTGAATTTTTATTTATCGTTATTGTTTTTGTATCAGATCAAGTTCAGTTCATCTCATCAGTGGATTTTTCATATCTGTGGTTTTTGGGAAGATGTATGTTTTTTTTGTAATTTTGGATCCCTGGAGAAGTTTAACTTGGAGATATTATAATGGAATTATGAGATCATTTGTAATTTTCATCATTGAGTTCCCACTCCCCATCCACACCAGATATGATTCCCACTTGCCGTCAAGTTCCTCGATGTTCATTAGTTCTTCATCTCGGATGGTATTCATCCTCAGGTTGGACCAGTCAACATCCAGTAACACTGATTCATAGAATATTTGGATACTCTAATTCCCCCTCATATCTACATGACTCAGTTATGCACAACTAAGCTTCCAATCCTAAATATCATGTTCCCAGATTTACAAATAGAAGTATATAGATTCCAATTGTGGGTATTAATTTTCAAATTCTACAACATATTTTATGACACTGAATATCATATTTTCTATTTTGGTATTTAATTCTATATTTTTATCAAATTTATACATAGAATCAAACATTTCATGTCCTAAACTTAGTAATGTTTTTGTCTTTATGGTATTTGTAGATTTATCGCTTTACATTTCAAGACATTATGTTTCATCTTGGATTGTATCTGAAATCCATTTATGATGGAGACTCTAAAATATGTTCATCTTTGATCGAATATTGATCCCAATTATATTGATACAATTTAGAAATTTCCTTCAAGACTATCTTTGCAAGTCTATCCATAGTGCCTAAGGTTTTTCATTACACTAAATGGTTTTTCAGCTATTGGATTAGGTGTCATTCTCAATAGAAAATTAATGTCATTATAAATTGAAAAGTACTATCATTATAAATTGAAAACACCTTTACTTGATTATATAATTTCATGCAGTGTTACT
Organism: Viscum album; assembly: GCA_963277665.1. Classification (NCBI taxonomy): domain Eukaryota; kingdom Viridiplantae; phylum Streptophyta; class Magnoliopsida; order Santalales; family Viscaceae; genus Viscum; species Viscum album. Next base: position 106,438,817 of record OY728161.1, read on the forward strand.
AGATTATAGAATTTTGAGTTATGGTCCACTCTTAATTGAAATTAGTTTCATTTTCAATGGTTTGTGGTCATAGGATAGATAATCTTCTTGTTATTTTTTTATAACACATTGTTGTTTTTAGTTGTTGTGGTCACTGATTATCTTCTACTAATGTGGTCAGTACAATTTTTAGTCACTAGTTTTTCTCATCATTTTTTTATTCTCAATGGTCATTTTTATATCATGCATTACAGAAGTTGTAGTGGTCATTGGTTATATATTATTTTTGTGGTCACTGTATGGATAATTTTTTCATTGTTGTGGTATCTAGTTGGATTATCTTATGGTTTTTGATTTCACTGGTTAGATAACCCTCTTATTGTGGTCACTGGGAGATATTTTTGACTGTGGACTTATTGGAGTATACTATAAGTAGTAAGTTTTTGTACAATTTTTATGTCTCAAAAATTAGTGAACAAAAATATTTTATGTTACTAGTTCAATTTTTTCCTATTCAAGGTTAATTGACTCTATGGGTCTCAATATGCTCATAAATTATGTTTTTTGGTATATAGATGATGATAGGTGTGAACCACTCTCAATGTATTCATGGAATTTTGACTTCATCTATGTTTTCTGTATCGATTCACTCATTTAATATCAAGAGGAGTGCCTTTCAAAGTTTACAGATTCTCTAAAGAAGTTCTCTATTAAATGTTTTCCAAAATAAAACATATCTTTATTTCAACTCTCTTGGAGAGGTGGCGTGATTGTATTTTTTTGTTATAGGTGTATCTTGGTGGACCTAATGTCAGAGATGGACCTAATGAATGATCTTAATGAAGGGGAATATAGTTATCAGGGACTCTCCTAGAGTCATTATCAGAGTTGGTTGCATAACATCTATTGTACTAAATCCCACTACCTCCTCATTTCTCTCTTTAATCACATTTGGTGGTGTTCTTCTTCTTCAGACATTATGCAGGGTCGGTCTTCTATAGTTATTTCATCATTTTTTAGGTTTCTTTTGGTGTTTTATCTTTAGTGTTTTGTCCTTATCATTTTGGATCAACCCTCGACTGGATTTGTACTTTCTAACTTTTTACATGGTAATATCCTTCTGGAATAAAAATGAATGAATTTGATGTCAAATTTGTTTCATCTTCAGGTACTTCAATGAGAAAAATCAGGTTGAGTGCAATTTAAAAAAATAAGGATGGATGGTTCATAAATTGGTTGAGAATAACACCTTCTCATTGTTGGTAAATACTTTCTTTATTTGATTTTAATTTTAATTGAACTTCTCATTCATTTGGTTACTTGTTGGAAAACCCTTTGTTATGATGAAAGTGTGTTTATGCTTAATTTTTTCATTCAAATAATCATTTCAATAATTATGAACAACTTGGTTATTATAAAACTACATGGTTTCTTGTAATACATGATGTGTGTTGAGTGTAAAGGCATGACAGTGTTGTTTTTACATGTATTTTTTATGGGTTTTTTGTTGAAAATAATATTGAATATTCATTGGTTTACAACATGTACATTGATCTATCTTCCTGCATGCTTTTAGAGTACTATTACAAGCTTATGTAATTTGATCTGTATGGTAAAGAGAATTTATTTCATGATGAATCCATTATTATTGGATATAATCATGGGTTGTAATTATAACATGTGATAATTTACTTAGATCCATTTCTCAACTCTTGATGGGTTTCAACTTTATATATTCCCTTGTGCTAAATTTTATGTTGATTTGATTGAAAAATGTATAGAAATTTGTCTCAAGAATGATGCTTATGGTTTTGTGAATCAACAGTAGCTTGAATGATCATTATTTCTTAGACTCGAGATTTATGCTCATGATTTTAGTAATATCAAGGATGGAATTAATTATTTTAATTATATTTTACTTGTAGGTGTTGAATGGACCAACTAGGTTGGAATTTAGGAAATTTAAATAGGTATGATACTATTGGATTTAATTCAATGGAAGGACAACAACCCGATGCATTAATGATAAATGAATGTTTCTGGAGTGTAATATGTTATTATTGTTTTCATTCATTTTTTAGATCTTATACAGTTAAAATGGATGATGTTTTCATCACTATTTTTTCATGCTCGTTAACTCTGTGAAGTCTTTTCAGGAAATTTGTAGATTTTCTAGTTGTTTTACTCTTGATTTTCTTGCTGGGTTCTTTGTATTCTTCGCTTACTGGTTTTTTCTTTATTTGTGGTGAAATATTAGTTTTCGTTATTTGATTTTTGTTCAAGTTTTGTTGATCTTTGTGCTAAAATATGCTTATTGAATCGTTTATCTAAGTTGTTGATATTCTGGTTGTGTTCTATCTTAGGGGATACATCACTTTCTTTTGATTTTATTTTAATATCCTTTTGAGATTAAACTGTATCAAGTTGATAGTCTCTCTGAATTTGCCTTTACAAGTGTTTAATGTTCTAACATTTTCATTTAAATAATATTTTATTGATCCTTCAACCTTTAGAATTGTGGGTGCACCTGGTGGCACAACTTCATCTATAATTTCATTGAGTGCATATTTGTCTCGTAATTATTGTTGGAGCTTATCTGGTAGTCAAACCTCCTCATGATGGGAAAATTATGGATCATACAGGTCATACTGAGGGTCTACTTTATTTTGAGCTCTATGGATTGATTGCATTTCTTGATGTAAGGTTCATATTTTCAGAATTATAGTTTCTATAACAAAACCCATTGTTGTTAGAAGTCTCACTCCTCAACGTGGACACATACTATGATCAATCCCCGGCTACTATTATGATCTTTTTTGATTTACATCCATCTTTATTTTTTAACATGGTTGTGTTCATTTATTAGAATGCCATTGCTGCATTGTTTTTTCAATAATCTATTATTTAGGCGATTAGATGTAATTAAAAATATTGTTTCATTCAAGATAAAGGTGGATTTTTTTTACTCAACCAGGATGATAAAGCTTAACTTTAGTGGAGTAATTGTTTTTTATGTACCTTTTTTTCTAATCAATTTCTTTAATATGTGGAATTAATTTTTTATTCTTTATTAGTTTTTTAGGTTTTAATTCATGCTGATATTTTTCATGAATGTTTGGGTATTATTTTTGATTGTGTAGTGTAGATCTTGAAGCTAAAGGATGTCACAAAACATCGACTTGTGGTTCCTCAAAGGTACTGGAGTTGACTTGGTTTGTTTCTTCTAGTGGTGTACTAGGGGGTGATGAATGTTCTTTATTGGAAGTAACTATTATTCAACCATTATGGGTGCTAGAGGATTGCGGTCAAGGGGTGACAGTGTTGGAGGATTGCAGTCAAGAGATTACATGGGTGGTGGGGGTGGGATGGATCTTGGGGTTTTGTATTTTTATGTTCTTATAAATCTACATCAACTATGTATTGATTCATTTTTTTTATTAAATTCAATGTTTAATATAATTAATCTTCTTCTAAATTTGAACTTTTTTGAAAATCATATTTGGCATGATAATTAAAACAGGAATATTATATATGATAAATTAATAAATATAATATGAAATTTTAATAAAAATAAAAATTTATAATTTTTATCTAAATATAATTTATAAACAAATAATATATTTTGGAAATATTATTACCAATAGATATATATGTCATTAACACTTTGACCAACATATATATTATCTGTTGGTATTATTATAAAAGTAATAGAACTATTTTATCTGTCACAATAACATTTAGTGACATATTTTTTACTGACAGTTTAGTAACATGACAATTTTTGTTGGTAAAAAGTTTTACCAATAGAAAATGCACTTTTACCAATATATATAGCTATGTTGGAAAAAGATAATTATTTTTTAGTGTACCTAAGGTAATAGGGCTATAGGGGTCCTAATATCATCATAATCTTGGTGATCATAACCTAGAGGCATCGGTTCATATCCTACTCAAGCCAACCAATCCCCATCATGTGCGTTTATTTAGCGTGGTAACATAATCCTATTAGGTATACTAGCCCTCAGCCTCGTTGACTCACCTAACTTACTGGACATATTCAACCAACCAAGATAATTAGGATTCTACTTTTAAATACTTCTCCCCTATATCAAATGAAATATACACTTATGAAATCAAAATTCAAATAATAAAAACCAAACATGTCAAACCAAAGTTGAAAATGGAAAATCATTATCAACCATTTAAATCAAAAAAAATCCATGGAAAACACATTTCTCACATCCCACACAATTTATAAAACCATTTTAATTACCAAATCAAGAATACTATAAAAATAAAACAATGTCAAAACACTACCTCTTCATTGAAACCTTCACAAAAACAGGTGGAATCCCAAAACTACACCAAGGAGAAACCCTAGATAAGTAAGATAAGACCATACCCATCTAGATTTAACCAAAATAATTGAGATTCCAACCAAACCTAAGACAAAACCCTTTTTTTAGAAAGTGAATATAAGAAAGAATGTAAGAGATTCCAAGAAGAATGAATAGAATAGGAAAGGAGAGGCTTACATAATATTTTATTGAATAATACACACAAAAATCACCCAAATATTGAATTTAAAGGGAGAAGAGAGGAAGGGGGAGGTGTGCCAAGGGCTGGGGAGACCAAATGGGGAAAGTGGGGGTGATTTGGTGTTAAAATAAGGGAGGTTTAGATTAGGAATTTCAATATTTTTATGGTTCTGTAAGGTAGTTTTCCCACATGGTTTTTCAAACCGTGTTCCAACTGTGGAAACCTCTATCAAAGAGGAAAATCTGCCGCATGGTTTTCCTATAGAGGTTCATGCCTATGCACTTAGTAATTCTCCTTGGAAAGTGCCACCGTCTAGGGTGCACAGTTTTCCTTGAAGGGCCAAACATCCATGAACTAGGTTGTGTGGCCTGAATAGTGCCACTATGAATGGCATATATTATGCAATGGGATGGTGCATGATTTCTACTAACTGTGTGCCAACTGTGAGCCTCCTTCTATTCGATCAAAAACAACCATTTTTCTCATAATATTTTCATAAAGACATGAAATAAATATAATACCAAAATTAAAATAAAAAATACCTAAAAATAAAATAATTTATGTGAAAATATACACTATATAATATGAATTATGCACATAACATTATAATATTTCTCAATGATGGGAAATTGAGATGAAGTCCCTAACCTCACGATTTCATTTATCCAAAAATATTTTTTCATCATTTCTTATGTTTTAACCATGTTATTAATTTATATAAGAACCATAATAATATTTTTAATATCATATATTATCCTCTTTTAACATTTTCCCATCAGTTTGTTAATAATATTTCAATATTTTCATTATTTTGTGTGTTAATCGCCTTGTTTTCTTGTTCATTATTTGTTATTAAAGTCTATGTACATGTGACTATTATATATTTAAATCACTTAATGAATAATAATAATGAAATAATTATTATATTTATACATAAATTATACTTTTAAAAATAATCATGAAAGATGGGTTTTAGAAATAAAGTTCGTTACAATCATGGGGACGGTATGTCATACGTACGCATGAGTAACATTTCCATTTTTCATTGATAATTATGGAAATGATTTAAGTAATATTTTACCATTATATAATTATAAAAATATTATAAATACTATATTAATTCAGTAAATATACTTATTTATGTCATCCATGTTGTGTGGTTTTTAAAAGAGAGTCATGTCACATCGTGAAGGCGGTAGTCCACACGTACACAAATGATGTTATAATTTTCCAGTGTAAGAAAGAAAATATAATATTTTTATTATCATAAATATGTAATTAATATCATTATTATTTTATTTATATAATATATATTCATTAAATTGATCCTTAGCACCTTCCATGTAAAGCGTCAATGAAATAAAAATCATAATGCTTCATGAGTTGATAGTTTGTCGTACACACAAGTGACATTATCATATCCCCTATGGAATGGAAATTAGAAAGGTTTATTTGATATAATTATTAAAAGGGTATAAATATGTTATAAATATCATATATATACTTTATAACCATTATCATACCCAACCATGTCAGTTAGTAATTGAGAAATGAATGACATCAGTTCGTGAGGTGATAGTCTTCCATACACGCGAATGATGATTTCGTAACTCATTTGATGGAAGTTGGTATGGTTGTAAGATATTACCTTTTCATAAAAATATTTTAGTATATTAAAGATAATTAGGATATTATATCATCATGTTTTAATAACAATTTAATGTGGTTGTGGAAGAAGTAAAATAAAAACGCTCGTTGTAGAATGATAGCTCTTCTTTGGGTGTGCTCCTTAGTTTTGCACGAAAAGCCTTCCAAGGATAGATTTATACCCAAATTAATGATTCTAGGATGATGTTATGGAAGTTATTAAGTAATTTTTTAGTGTATTATATGAACTAGTATTGTTTTATGGTCTGAATAAGAGTCAATATGGTTGACCTTTTATAAGTGGGGTGAGTGGAATACTTGTATTTTTTTAAAAGAAAAAGGTGCACCCACGTTTCATCATTATAAAAGGGTACAAAATAAAGTATTATATATAATTATACATTATAGGGTCTGAATATGTTCTTAAAATATATTATTATACAATTTTTTAGGTCATTTTAACCCTTATCTTTTTAGTTTAACCCATTGTAAATCCATTTTAACCTTAACTATGGTAATTGATTTTTACTGTTTTCACTATTAATTTTGGTAAAATATAAAGTTTAACTTATTAGATAATATAAATTATTCTTATTACAAATTTTAAATCTATTTTTCCTAATTTAATTTAAATTAGTTAAAATTTTAAATTTCAAATTAATCCTACATAAGCAATGAGAAAGCGTGTTTTCAAAGAGAAAATCATCGAAATTTTACATCATTTTTGTATCAAAATTAATTATGAAAATTAATCCAATGAAATAAATTGTTATAGTATTAATATAATTTAAATAATTTTACTTTAAATGTAATTAAATATATAATTTTAATTAATAAATAATTTTAATGAAAATTATGTTTTCAATTAAAATTCAGTATGATTAACAATTCATCAAAAAATGAAACTTTTTGAAAGAATATAAAAAATTAACACTAAGAAAATTAATAATTTATAAATTAAAGAATGAAATTTATTTTTTCAAATTAGTTTTATTAAAGTGGTAAAAATTAATTTTATTTTATGTGAAAAAGTGTGATTAAACCATCTTATAAGAATAATAATATTTTTTCAGAAAACATTTCTTTTTTACTAATGATTCTTATTTTCATTTATAATATATATATATAAAATGTTCATGTGGAGACTATATATTTTTAATAAATTATTTTGTTCTATTAATACCCAATAATTTACTTTCTAGGTTATAATGTTATTTTTTAAATAATAGAGTATCATGTTTCTTTTAAACTAGGTGTTACATGCATCTTAGGCTGTCAATGAAATTAAATTTAATCTAAAAAAGTATTGTAAATTACTTGGATGTTAAGTTATTCCATACAACAAAAATTTTATCCTAAAGATTTAATATATATTATATTTTAAGTAGATTATGGTATTTATTATTTATAGTATCCTCAAGTTTCTACGTTGCTTAGTCCATTTTGTGATTTCTCCAATGTACTTTTACCAGACAAGTCATTCAAATCATCAATAATTTCTCTCTAGTATCATGAATATGGATCGATTCTTCATTGTAATATAAAACAAGTTCCAATTCTATTTCATAATAGTTGATTACATGTGTTGGGTGTGGAATGTACTTCCTTTACGATTATATATGAAATACATCGTGTACTTTGGAGATATTTGGTGGCATTACAAAATGATAAAAAAAATGTACAATTGTTTCATGGATTTATAAGGTTCTAGTGTACCAGGGGATCAGTTTCACCTTCTTACTAAAACTTATAATACCCTTCCATAGAGATATTTTCACAAACAAAACATGATCTCCCACTAGGAATTCCAAACCATTCCTCTGATTATCTGAATAATGTTTTTTTTACATTAAGATGGTTTAATGTGGGCTCAAATTTATGTTAAATATTTTTATTCAAAAAGTTATAGGAATATGAGTTTCCTTTCAAAAACATATTCTAAAATGTTATAGTATGAATTATATTTCTATATAATTTTTTATATGACACTATTTGAATATTTTAATGGAAACGATTATTATAGGAAAACTCTACCAAAAGTAAATGCTAATCCCATATACCATGAAAGTGATGTGAGAATGAACTCAACATGTATTCCATTGTTTGAATCATTCTATTGGATTTTATATTGGTTTGAGGATGGTAGGATGTTTTAAAATGAATCTCAGTTTTAAGATCCTTCTGAAAACTCTTCCCAAATTTCGATGTAAAAATGGGGATCTAAATAAGAAAAAATTTAAAGAGGTTCAACATAATGACTAAAAAATTCATTAATTAAAATCCTTGTGATATTCTCAAGAGGAAAATATTTTCTTACAGTTAGGAAATGTGCATATTTGGTTAGGCATCCAATGATAACCCATATTTCAACATTCTTTTTAGGAGTCATTGGTAGTCCTGTAACAAATTTCATAATAATGTCATCCCATTCCACATAAGAATAGAAAGTGGTTACATGACTCCTTTAGGATCATTTCTCATAGCTTTTACTTGCTGACAAAAAAATATCTAGAAACATAATCAACAATTTCCCTCTTTGTGTTATCCCCTGAAAAATGTTCCTTCAAATTACTATATATCATTATTCAACTAGGGTGTATAGATAAATTTGATCTTGGAGAAACATCCAAATATTCCATGTTTTTTCTCAGGTATAAATGGAACACACAATCTCTTTCCAAATTTTAGAACACCATCTTCAAAAATGAAGTTTTCTAATTTCCCATCATTCACAATATTATGTTTCTTCTAGATTTTCTCATAATCAAATAGAGAACATTTTGTATTTTCATAATCATTTTTAAAATGAGTGATGTCCCCTTGTACTTAATAATCCCCATGTTTTTATTTACTAGATAAATGAATATGAGATCCCTCATAATCATCATTTAGGGAATAACTCCATGATATATCATACTTAATGAATTATATACCGTAATTTCTTTCCCAGGGTGGTACTGTGTTGACAAATCATAATCCTGGAGTATGTCATGAAATCACTTTTTCCTCATGTTTAACAATTCTTATAAAAAGATATATTCTAGGATTTTATAATCTTGGTATATCTAAAAAATTTCACAATAGAGATAATGTATGAATGTATTCAAAGGAATGATTATTGTTACCAACTCAAGATAATGGCTTTGATAGTTCTATTCACAAGTATTCAATTTCCATTATGTATATACAATAACTTTATCCTTTTTCACTAGGACACAATGAAGTCCCTAATTTGATTCTTTAGAGTATATCAAAAAATGAATAATTTCCAAATGGTATAGTCAAAATTAAATCATTGTACAATATCCTATTTAGTTAATCAAAACATTCTTCACATTCCTTTCTCCAAACAAACCTGACCCCTTTATATGCAAGTATGGTTAATGGGTTATCAAATCGTGATTTTTTTAATGAATTGCCGATAGTAACCCACCAAACCAATGAAAATATGTACCTTTGTTTTTTTTTCAATGGTTAGGCCATTCTATGTCAACATTTTTCATCCTCGTATCAACTTAGATTCCATCCTTAGAGACAATAAGGTCAATAAAAGAAACTTATTGTAGCCAAAAATAACACTTACTAAATTTCCAATAAAACCCATTCCTTCCATGAGTCTAAAGAATGATATTAAAGTAATTCTCATGATCCTCATAGATTTTAGAATACACCAAAATATCATCAATGAATACCACAACAAAATCATCAAGACATTCCTTGAATAATTTGTTCATTAGATCCATAAAAATAGAGGGTTCATTAGTCAATCCAAATGGCATTGCTGTAAAATCATAATTTCTATGCCTTAATCAAAAATCTATCTTTATAATGAATTCATTCATTACTCATAATTGATGATACAAATAATTATTTTTAATCTTCAAAAAAAAATGGGATCCATGAATTTGATCTAATAATTCATCAATGTGAGGTAGAAGATACTTGTTCTTTATCATAATAGAATTGATATCCCTATAATCAATAAAATAGCCTCATTGATCCATCTTTATTATTAATGAAGTGAACATGGGCTCACAGTGGAGAAACAATAGGTAAATTAAATCTCTTATCACCTATATCATAAATTTTCTTCTTCGAAAACACTAATTCTGAAAAGGTTATTCAATATAGAGTCTTTGATATTGGTCTTGCATCAAGGATTAAATTAATGGAAAACACAAGATCACTATTTGTGGAATTTCCAGGTAATTCTTTAGGAAATACATCAATTTATTCATATACAATAAGAACATCTTCAATTTTAAAATTACCTTCTTCATCATAATATTTTTTTTCTCTTCTTTCCCAAGAATCTCATTTAGTAATACTACTTGTGGTTGATCTATGTATGAATCAGGTGATGAAGTATTTACTATAATGTTAGGGAATTTTTCATCTTCCTCACAAATAATAATTTCCTTATTATTGCAATATAATTTTTCATCCTATTTTGAAATATAGTGCATACCAATGATTATATTTAATTCAACCATATATACGATAATAAGGTTATAAAATAAAGCATGTTTATGTGTCATAATTAGGAATTACTAAAAAATTATTGTTCCAGTGAGACTTCCCCTTTAAATGATAATTCCCTCATCAAATTAAAAAATAAATATGTCATTTTCTTGAAGAAATGGGTATATATAAAACATTTTGAGGATCCATAATCAAATAATTCATTATCTAAATTCTAATATAGTATTAATCTACCTAATTCCACATCATTAGGTACTTCTATATCAGCTTTAGTGATCATATAATCTTGGACTTCTCCCCTTGGATTCATATATGGTGGATTCCTATGATTCTTGGAACATTGGTGTGAATAATGGACCATTTATTTACATTTGAAAAACTATATATATTTTTTTTTCTTCCTCGTACATTCATGATCCATATTCCCCTTATCTCCGTACATATAACACACTCCCATACCCTTCATGCCTTTACCATGATGTTTCTTTCTACAAATCTCAACTTGTTGAAATTTCTCTATCCCCATATTCTTCTTTAAAGAATTCCCCTTCTCTCAGTGTTTACACAACCTATTATTCTTTTTATTACCCTTGAATATATTTGATCTAGAAATTTCCTTCTATATTTTTATGGAACATAAAACTATTTAACCATATAATGAAAATGTTTGGGAGAAAAACTCTATTCATAGACATGGATTAATAGCTTCAAATAAATGGTCAATATTGTAATCCGAGTTGTATATGTAATCTGTATAATATCAATATAACCTTGTAAAAGTATCCTCACACCCCAACACACCTACTTCTTAATTTTTTATTAGTATATGGATCTTTCTCTTAATATTAATGTGTTTTTCATGAGGGAAATATTTTTCAAATAATGTATCCTTAAAATATTTCCATTCTATGAGTTTTATTTTCTCTTCCTCCCTAGAATTCTGGATCAATGAAAATAAATGATCAGAATTTCCTTTGAGATAATACACAGAAAGTGTAAAATTTTCCTTTTTATCTCATCCCAACACTATAAATATATTATCTAGAGACTTAATACATTTATCAACTACCACTAGATTAGTAGTGACACCAAATGGTGGGGGTTTCTGTCGAATAAAGTGATTCTACATAGGAGAATATAATTGTGGAATAGGTTTCTCTACGTGATAATGGTTATTTTCCATAGCTTGATTAGTCTTCTCTAATATAGCCATAATTTTCTCAATTTTAATACCAGTTTTGTTGGCTTCCTTTGTAGGGAAATATCTACATTATCCATCAGTATCAATAACCTTTTTCCTTCAAGGATCTATTCTTAAAAAATCTCATATATTGGATTACCTTATAATATTATTAATTTTAAATAATAATGTATAATTCCAAATATGGTGTAAAACATAGTATAATTTAAAATTTAAACATTTTTAATCTCAAAATCACAAACATGGTTTCTTTGAGTATATAATTATTTTTGAAAATTTTTCATAATGGTTTATAATGAAAATGTGAATTATCTTAAGAATATTCAATAGGAGTGAAAATATAGGTGCCTTGTGAGGTCTTTTTTATGCACTAAGTGATGATCAGTTATAGCCAAATGCACCCTTTTCAGAGTTATTACCCCTATGTACCTCTGATCTAGAACCAAATCTACTTATAATATATAGAAATATATTTATTTATTGAAAAAAATAATATCTTTCTTACAAAACATCAGTTTGTTATTATATAGTTATCCTCAAATTATATCAAAGGTTTATGTTCTATAATCTATTTTCCCATAATCAATTTCCCAATTTTTCTAATAAACTTCCTCTGATACCATCTATAACAACCCCAAATCTAGTAACTCATAGATATTTTCTGGTTTATTACATTAGCATAGATACCAATGTTCAAATCTAAAAGGAATAACCAATTTAGTAATTTTGGAAAACCATATACGTACATGATACACATATTACATTGGGAATATAAAATAGAACATAATAAATTACAAAAGAAAATGAACTGCATCCCTGAAAACTCATTCAAAGATATCTTATTCATATCTTGGGGAAATGAAACATAATAACGGTGAGATGAAATGCTCAGTGATGATTACAAACAATATAAGATATCATGAATTTATAATTAATAAGAAATATGAAATGGTAAATAACTCAACACACATTACCTTTAATCAATAACATGGAAATCATAATTAGATAGTGTATAATCAATATGGAAAGGTAAATAACTGAACACACGTTCTATTTAATTAATAATCTAAGAATGAAATGTATCTAGTGATAATATAATTTTGAAAATATCATGGATAATAATAATAATTAAATTATCAATTAGGGAAATGATTAATTATTGGACTCAATGATCTGAGGAATCATGATACCTCAACTGTCAAGTCCTTTCACTAGACAGTTTAAATTACAGGTAGAAATCCATTTAATTTGACCAATTTATTAGTCTCATGAGACATACCGATGCATCATGAGGCTATATAATATTGATCCCCACCCATCACTGTTGGTCCAGATTATTCCTCATATTTCAAATAATCAATTTATTTCATGAATTAACATGCCTTATCCTCAAATATCCATATTGAGTAAAGGATATATATTTATCAATATTTCCTTAGTAAATCAAATATCTTTCAAGTAAACACCATATATAAAAATGGTATAAGGTATAGGAAATAATCATATACCTCATAAAATAATATGAATATTTAAGATATATGTAATATCTAATGAAACTTTTTCACAATATAGTGATTATTTTAAGATAAGGTTAACAATCATAAAAGAAAATGAGATTGTTCAATAAATATTACCACTTGGTAATTTTTAATTAAAATACCATTAGATGAAAAAATTTAAATTGAAACATTAAATACATTGAATTATTTATGAATCATAACATTACATGTAAATGGATAGTATATACATCATATTAAAATAATTTTGTGCATAATAATACAATATTTATCACTGAACATAAATTGAGGTCAAGTCCCTCACCATAGGCTTCCTATTTGGTTGAATGTGCTTTAACATACTGTATATTCATTTTAAAAATGCTATTAAATTATAATATAACCATATTTACATTTATAATTTCATATATTACCATTTTAAAACATCTTGTCACCCATGAATTAATAATCATTCATTATTTTCATTATTTTGGGTGTTAATTTTGTTGTTTTAACTTTTGTGAATTGTCATCAATGTTCTGGTTATTGTGAATTTTATAATGTATTATAACCTCCATAATAATAATAATTAAATAATTATCATATTTATAAATAAATTATACTTTTAAAACTAATCATGAAAGATGTTTTTAAGAAATAGAGTATGTTCTGATCATGGAGACGGTAAGCCATAAGTATGAATGAATAAAGTTTCCATTTTTCAACGATCATTATGGGAAAAAATGTAATTAATATATAAAATTTAAATAATGATAATAATTTCATAAATAATATATTATTTTTATAAATATACTTATATATATTGTCTATATGTTGTGGTGATGAAAATAGAGCCACTTCACCTCGTGATGGTAGTAGTCCACAGTATACGAACGATGTTATCGATTTTTAGTGTAAGAAATAAAATGAAATATTATCTTTTAATAATGAGACATATGTAATTAATATATTAATTATGTCATTTATGTCACATGTATTCATTAATATTATCCTTATCACATTCTATGTAAATATTTAGTGAAAGAAGAATCACATCGCTGCCTCGTCGTACACACGAGCGACATTATCATATCCCCTATGAAATGGAATGTAACAGGGTATATATGGTATAATTAATAAATAGAAATAATTATGTTATAAATTTACATATATATCTATAATTTATTTCCATAATCATAACCAACCATGATATGTGGCAATGGAGAAATGAATGACATCAATTCGTGAGGCGGTAGTCCTCCGTACAAATGAATGATGACTTTGTAACCCATTTGATGGAAGTGTGGATGGTTTCATGAAATTTACATAATATGAAAAAGATATGATTATATATAAGATAATTAGTTTATTATTTCCTCAAGTCTTAATAATAATATAATGAGTAATATGAGAAAATAAAATAAAAATTCCTATTGAAGAATGTTACCTCTTCTTTGGGTATCCGCCTTAGATATTTAGTAATTTTTTTTATTAATTGGGTTAATCTACAAAATAAGGACTCTAAAATGAGGTTATGGAATTTTGGAATTTAATTTTCTATGTCTTTAATTAACCAAAATTGTTTTATTTATTTGATAAGAGTGGATAGGGGGTGTATTTTTTTAGGAAGGGTGAGTGGCACAATTGTAATTTTTGAAAAGAAAATGGTGTACCCACGTTTTTCACATTATAAAAGGGTAAAAAATGGAGTATTATAAAATATTAGAAATTATATAGTCTAAATATTTCTATAATGTATATTATAGACAAGTTTTTAGGTTATTTTAACCCTTATCTTTTTAATTCAACCCCAATAAATCCATTTTTACCTTAATCGAGATAATAAATTTTTACTATTTTTACTATTAATTTTGGTAAAGAATTAAATTGGAATTATTATATAATATAAATTATTATAATTCCAAATATTTAATATATTTTTTCAAATTCCATTCACATAAAATAAAAAATTGAATTTAAAATTAATCCAATAGATGTGATAAGAAACCGGGTTTTCAAAGACAAAATGTTCTAATGTTTAAAACAATTATATGTCAAAAATAAAAATTAAACCCATTACAATGATATAAATTGGGTTATTTTATATATAATTTAACTAATTTTAAATTTAAAAAATTGAAAATATTATTTTAATTTATAAATAATTTGAATGAAAATGCAGTTTTCACTTAAAATTTAGTATTTTGAACTATTCGTCAAAAAATGAGACTTTTTATAAATGTTCCAAGAATTCACCCTAAGATAATTTATAAATAATAATTTTATAAATTAAGTTTATTTTTTTGAAATTAAGTTTCTAAAGTTGGTAGAAATTAATCTTCTTCACAAAGTGAGACTAAATTATCTTTTAGAAAAATCATTTTCTAAAGGGGTTTTTCTTTAAAACGATTCATATTGTAATTTAAAATAAATTTAAAAAACTCACATGTATAAAATATATACTTTAAAAACTTTATTTAGTTTTATTCCTAAAAACTATTTTATTTTCTATGTTATAATTGTCATGTTAAAATAATAGTGTATCACGTTTTATTTAAACCCGGTGTTGTGTGCATCACAAGCTATCAAAGAAATTAAATTTATTCTAAAAGAAATATATTGTAAATTATTAGGTTGTTTCATGATATTATAATTGAATTAGTAAAAAATTATTATAATTATCATATATTAATATTAAACCAATTATAATAACTGTTAATTAAATACGGTGGTGTAAAATGAATTATTTTGTTATGTAGAGACGGTAAGATGTACCTACGCATGAGAAATACATTCACATCCAATTTGAGAAAAAATATGGATGATAATGGTAATTTCATAATCATAATAACATTTTAGTATATATATTATAAGTAAATAATTAATTTATTATAAATACCATTGAATTATAGGTGGTAAAGATGGAGTAAAAAAATGACTGGGTTAAGGTGAATACCGTTTATTTGGAGAAACTCCTTTAGAAATCCTCCAAGGGATCCTAGAATTGGTATGTTGAGAATTACATGACCAATAAATTGGGTCTATTGAATTTTAGAAGTTATTTTGTTAGGGTGTGATCTGTATATAAGGATCAATGTGATGTAAAGAAGAGAAAGGAGGGGTTTCATTTTATAATTGAGTGGAACGACACTTTTGGGATTTCTTAAAAGATTAAAATATAAAGAATTCAGTACCTAGAATGAAGTCCACAAAAAGTACATGGATTAGAATATAATATTTTATGGGGATGAAATGACATCAAAAAATAAAATTTTTATAGGTTTATGTGGTATCTTGAAACTTATCTTTTTGATTAACCGCCCAGTTAACCAATTTTAATATAAACCATTGTAACATCGTTTATAATTCTTAATGGGTTATTATTTTACTTATATGGTAAAAATTGGTTCATTAATTCCTATGGGATAAATTTTTTTATCATATCTTATCCACCATATCCAATTTATCTATTTTTATAGATTTTAATTAATTTTTTATAATTTTATTTTTATAAATTTCCATTAATGTCAATTTTCAAGTAATTCATTTAATATGATATAAATGATATAAATAAAATGTTTTAATTGTAACATAATACTTTTAAAAAGAAATATTATGTTATATTTATCCATAAATTTTTTCTAACACTATAAATCACCCAAATTATTTTACTTTTAACATTTCTAAAATCTTGTAATTTATTTTTGTATTAATTAAATAAATACTATATTATAATTTTAGAAGAACTTAAGGTAATTATTTAATCAAAAATAAATTAAAAATAAAATAACATCATCAATATAATTTCATTATTTATAAAATATAAATTTATATATATTATTAACTAATTTTTTTCCCTATCTGAATAGATAAAAGATATTTAAAACTACGAGTATATGAAATTTTCTAATGACTCATATTTTCTTGATTTTATTTTTAGAAATTCTTTGGGAAAATTCCAACACTCGGCACTGAGACAACATGCAATTCAGAGGCTCAAGGTTCATGGAAATATTATTTGAATTTTTTTTAGTTTTTAATCGCATGCGTGCATGAAATTTTTAAAAATGTGAAGTAAATCTTAAAAGGCTGCCCAAAATAGAAATATGAGGGAACCATTGAGATCAGAGTAGTCACTTTACCCTAGGAGTGACCTAACGTTGGTTGGTGAGGGTCATATGTATAAAAAGTAACCAGGGGAATCACCATAGATAAAATAATTAAATATTTTTTTTTGAAAAACTAAAAGCTCATAAAAGGTGACTCATATTGAAAATTTGAGACCACCGTTGAGTTCGTAAGGGGTGTTTTCCTTACACAAGTCGAAACATTAACCAGCATGGGTTGACTGCAAAAGTTAATTTTTGGATGTAAACATCATTAAAATATTTAATAAAAATATTTTATTTGGGAATTATAAGTTGACACATCGACATTTTTCTTTTTTTTAATATTCCATGTTTGAGAAATTAATGGTTATATCCATAAACCTATAATTTCCTGGATGTATGGAGAAGGAAGCTATATACCGATGACGAATGCTGTCAAATCGATTATCAACGACGACATAGACCTCTGTTCTTCATCAACAAGCTATCCAAATCGAGGTAGGGTTTCGATTATTCTATAATTAGGTTCTCCTTATTGGAATCAAATGATGAATTCAGACTAACTCATGAATTTATTGATTCATAGTTCGTTCATTCTTGAAGGGTAGATAATTATTTTGGGATTAAATGGAATAGATATTGGTGATTATTCTACTATTATTTTCTTTTTGATCCTGCTAACAAGAACAGATCTAGGATGAATGAAAAAGAACAAGATCCATTCTATGGGTGTTCAGGTGCTTTATATCTCCCCTAAATCGATCACATTCTTCTTGTGTTCTTTACCCTTTGAAACCCTATGCGAACAATAGATCGTTGCACCCAAGATCCATAGTGCAACAATCCGAGACAAAAGGTAGTGATACGAAATGGAATTACAGTGGTGCGATGAGAACAAAATAGGTAGGTGGAAGCTCATGGTAGAGGGCACAATAAATGGTGGGCCCCTAGAAGGGTGGTTGGCAGTGAAAACAGCGTACAACCAGACAGGGGTTCATATTCTAGCGGGGCACACAGTCGCGGTCCAGTGGGACCGTGCTAGAAGAGTATCCCATGGTGGCAAAGGCTAGGGTCAGCAGATAGGATCTATGATAGGTGGTCATGGTGGAGGCTGGGGTAGGACTCAACTCGAAGGCTGTATCAGTAGGATTCGATAGTGGTGGGGAGGCTGCGGGAGGAGACCTTGATGCAATGACTGGGGGAATGGCACACCTCTAGGGTCCACATGAAACCTACAGTGATGGAATCTGTAGGAAAGGGGGATAGGATGCTGTGTCGTATGCATTGAACATGGAGGTCGCATTGACCGGGGGTGCATGACTGATCCATGCACTGAAGGGGCTAGCCCGCATGCGGTGGATTGGGTTGGGAAAACAGGACAGCTCCAACGACCTAGTGAGCGGGACTACATAGCCCATCAGGTAGAGCCGGTTCAGGAAATCCCAGATCCACCTGGTCGGGTCAGGTCAGGTTATTCAGACAAGGTCAGGTCATGTTTTCTAGACTGGGTTGGGTCAGACCCAGACCAAACCAGACCCTTTTTACTAAATTGGCCATATCTTTCAAATCATGTTTTTGTTTGATGATTCGTTTATGGTGGAGGGAACCTTGAGATGAGAAATTCATCTTGAGATACTATAACTTAGTTTTTGTGAATTTGTTTATGGTATAATGGATTGAGGTGTAGATTTCTTGGAACAAGTTCACTAAGAGAAGAATTTCGTATCTGATTGTGACGATGTAATCATGGTGAATATGTGACCTGGTGGCTGCTTGACCCATTGACGCTTTGCGTGCCACCGACATTCCGTGAGCCACTGAAATTCTATGTTCCATCAATTCTAATTGTGCTATTTATGCTTCTTGTACCATTGATTCTCCATGCGCCATCGATGTCCTGGACACCATTACAGCTTCAGGCACCACCGACACTTTGTGTTCCACTGAAACTCCGTACACCATCAACGCTCTATGCTCCCTTAATGTTCCATGTTTCATCAATTCTTCATTCTTGAATAAAACATCTAGTTTCATAAAGTCTGAGAGATCTCTGTACTATAACATGAAATACTTACCTTAGTGCTTTAGAATTATACCTGTGTGAGTTGGCCGTATTGATTATACTTTGTGTGTTTCATTTATGATGTACATCATGTGTTTTCTTTTTCTTGTGTACTTAGTTTGTTTTCTTTGTGGCATACATTGTGTATTTGTTAGTGGTGTACCATTGTGGTTTAGGGTCCCTATTGAGTATTTTTTTACTCACCACTACATGGGATTTACCCCAGTGAATGTCATATCCTATGCAGATGATCGTTGATTTGAATAAATCCTAGATGGAATAGGACTAGGTGGTTCATAGAGAGAGGCCCAACAGATGAGGTGTTAATCATAAATGTAAAACAACTATTTATGTACCTACCTTTGAGTAAGGGTTTTCTGCAGATGAGATTCATGATTTGAGATGATGTTTCTTCGCTGTTATGACAAGCATCATGAACAGCAAAGGAATGGAGCTTTGTGAGTGGTGCTTTGTGGTGGTGCTTTGCGGAGGTGCGTAGGGTTTTGATAGAAAGCTATGTGGTTATGAAGATCACTATGAAGGGGGAATTTCCGTGGAGCTTTGTGAAGATAGAGATGTGCCGCAAAAATGTTTTTGGATGATTCATATTTTTTTCTTGAATAAGTGGATCTCTTCATTCAACCATGCCTATAAATAAGAGGCCACCCCTCTTCATTACACACTATTTTGAGAGGGAAAATCTTGGCTCACTTTGACTTCATGAAGGAAGGGGTGCTCAACGTAGTAGGATATTCTATGTGAGCTTGAGCTTTACAAAGAGAATTTTAAAGTCTTTAATGATGCCAATGATTATAAGTTAGGTTATATTTGTCAATATAGGGTGTTTCGCGTTAGCTCAGTGAGCTTTACGAAGTACGTTTCTCTGCACGGTAGTGAGCTTCGCAAATTAGGTTACTCTGTGAGGGAATGAGCTCAGTGAAGGGTTGTTCTTTTCAAGGCAGTGAGTTATGTGAATAGTTGTGCTCTGTGTGGTAGTGATCCCCAAGAAGGGTTGTTCTATTTGAGGTGGTGTGCTCTGATAATGTTTGAGCTTTGCAAACGGGATTTATGAAGGGATGTTTAGAGTAATAATGTTGAGTGGTCATGGATTTCAGTGATAATCTAATCGGGTCTTTGATTCAAGTAGTGTCTCATGTTGGAAATAGGAAAAGACTTCAATGGAAATATATTGAAGGGAATTTCAAGTCGATAAACTGAGTTAGGCTTCTCTCATAATTGTGAGATATGGGGAGTTTACTGAAGTGCTTTGAGGGAAGTGGTGAGCCATCCCTGAACTTTTGTAAAGGCAGTGCGCCTGGCATAGAGTAACTGTGACCAAACTCTTGTACTCCAAAATGGTGGAGATTAGTTTATTTAGGCATTAATGAAACACTTTCAGTGTATTATCCTTGGATGTAGCCCTTCACGTTGAACCAAGTAAATGTGATATGTCATCTATTTTATTTCATTTGTCTGAAAGATTTAATAGGTTCCTACCAACATGGGAACAAGATCCAAAACTTTAAAAAGAAAAAGTTGACACCCGGATTCACCCCTCCTCTAATAGGGTGTTTTGGGGTTCTTCACCTACTCGGTTCTAGTAGCCATCCCCTGGCCTATTGGAGATAGGTTTGGGGTAGTTAAAACACATGCCTCAGGGGAGGGTTTATGATAGAGTGGTATCAGAGGTGGTTGGTTCTACATAATGAACCATGAGTCTATGATATTGGTTAGGGGAAACAATGTCGAGTGTTTTGAGATCCTATTTCAGGATAGGGAATCCTATGTTGGTGTGGAGGTTGACATATCCATAAAACATGACACATAAATTTTCTTTCAAACACGGTACATGAAAACATGATTGCAGGGAAAATATCAGTACATGAATTATATATGATTGAGTGTGTTCTCCTGTCCTACTTGAATTAGTGTCATCTCATTAGGTATATTGTATTGACTATGGTATGTATTGATCTATTTTCGGATGTCTCCACACATACATCCAGCTAGTATTCTGATGCATAATCATGGGGATGATCTACCTAGTTATGAGGTGTTAGTAGAGGGTACAATACCAGAGATAGCACCACGGAGTTGTGTACCAGCAATACCACCACCTGAAGAATAGTAGTTACTACCAGCTTTACCTGTAGAGGATGCATGCAGGATGAGTGAGTTGCATGAGTTCTAGAGGCAGCGACCTCCAAGGTTCAGGGATGAGCTAGACCCCCAGATAGTTGAGGATTGGATGGACACAATTACATGTGTCTCCCACCTAGTGAGGACACCTATTGACTAGATGTTAGTCCTAGCCACAAGTATTATACATGGCTCAATGGGGAGATGGTCAGGCTTTGTGATCCAAACGCATGAGGAGATGTACCTCACATGGAAATAATTTGAGAATATATTTTGGGGTGATTTCTTCCTAGTGACGTTATGCTTCATGAATATACATGAGATACTACATCTACAGCAGGGCAAACAGACAACAGAGGAGTACTCAGGGAGAGTTATGGATCATTCTTGCTACTCTACGTATATGGTTCATGACCCATTCTTCAAGTCAAGGACCTTCGAGTAGAGACTATGCTGTGAGATCAAGGCATCCACGATATCCCTTATAATTTTGGAATATGTTGGGGTAATGGAGTGAGTTATGCTAGTAGATATATTTATGGAGGAGTAGACATTAACAGTGGGAGCTACCACCAGGTGTCAGGTAGCTGGATCTTCTATAGTAGGTAGCTGATAGATGATGCAAGTATCCAAGTGGATCAAACAGTTCAAGGGATAACCCAGGACCTTGGGTCAGTGGTGTGAGGCTCTAAGGGAAGAGAGAGTCAGCCAAGGGACATGTTGTGTTACTCATGCAGTGGTCAGAGACATCTGTATCGAGATTATCCAACCCATCGTACGACCGATTAGGAGACAGTCGAGGGACCGCTGAGGTACAAGTAAAGTCAGGAACATGGTGGTCCACTGGGTAGAGGATGTGTAATAGGATATAGATGGGTAGATGGAGGTGGGAAGAGGTTCGATGTACTACCACCACCACCCCCAGGTGGTCCAATATGGGCTCAGGGAGCTGGTGGAAAGGAATGAGGCCTGCTTCAAGAGATTAAGTCTTACGACCCCAGTGCTCCAATGATGATTAGAGGTACAGTATATGTCTTTTCCACCATAGATGAAGTTTTTATAGACACATGTTCTAGTCACACATTTATTTCCATGACCCTTGTTCGAGACTTGGAGATTCTAGTGGAACTTTTGACTCAATACATATGCTTAGAGACTCCTACAAGAGGATATTTAGTGATCAAACATTGGTTCAGACATTTTTCCATCACTCTAAGGGAAGATACTTTTGTGTGGGATATCTTGGTGGCAACATAGGGGTCTTACGACCTCATTCTCAGTATGAAATAGTTATCCTCAATTCATTCCTCGATTGATTTTTTTAGGAAAATAGTGCGATGTGTCCTTGGATATGGGACCATGTTTTCTTTTTTCAGTGAAAAGGAAACCCAGGTAGTGTAGGATGGACTCAAACATAGGAGGGTGCATCCGATCACACACTAGTTAGCTAGCATAACCCTCAGTGTAGTGGATAAGTCGAGTCCTTAGTCTCCTGCAGTGGTGGATGAGTACAAGGACATATTTCCAGAAGATGTTACAAGATTACCTCCCCAAATAGAGGTTTACTTCTACATTTATTTGTATCTTGTGAAGACATTGATATCTACACCTTAATATCAGATGGATCCCATGTAGCTTCGGGGGTTATGGGTATAGCTGGTGGACATTAAGAGGAAAGTATTTGTGAGAACTAGTGTTTCACCCTTGGTGGCTCCAGTTTATTTTTCCAATAAGTAAGATGGGATATTGATATTATGTGTGTAATTTCAATGCTCGAACCAAGTTACCATGATGAACGAGTATCCACTACCAAGTATTGATGGTCTCTTCGATCAGCTGAAGGGAGTGAGGTGGTTCTTGAATATAGACTACAGATTTGGCTATCACCAACTTCATGTATGGGATGAGGACATCCCTAAGATAGCATTCATATGTCAGTATGACCACTATGAGTACATAATAATTCAATTTGGAAAAAATACCTCCCTGAAAATGTTCATGGGACTCATGAACAAGATCTTCCAGCCTTTCTTTGACAGTTTCATAGTAGTCTTCATTGATGACATCCTAGTGTACTCAACTTCCAAGGAGGAGAAGATGATACACATGAGGATGGTCTTGGTCACACTTTGAGAGAACCATATTTAGTTTATGCTCCCAAAGTTTCAATTATGGATATTAGAGGTCCACTTTCTAGGACACATCATTTCAGAGGCTGAAGTAGCGGTCGATCTGGTGAAGATTGGAGCAGTGCTTGCTTAGGAGCCACCCAAGAGTGTTACCAAGGTATAGAGTTTCTTAGTTATGTCTAGGTACTATTAGATGGTTTTAAAAAACGTTTCTTGGGTATAAACACCCTTGATTTAATTAACATGGAAACTGCAGCCTTTTACGTGGACATAGAAGTGCCATTAGTCATTTTAGGAGCTGAGGTAGAAGTTGGTGAGTGCTCCCATCCTGAGAAAACCAGAGGAGGGTGCTGAGTACATTTTGTTGTATAATTCATCAAGGAATAGGATTGGTTGTGTCCTGATGCAGGGGAAAGTAGTGATTTCTTATGGTTCATGCCATTTGAGGTTGCATGGGCATAACTATGCAACCCATGATCTTGAGCTTGTAGCTGTAGTCTTCCTATTGAAGTTGTGGAGAAACTACTTGATGGGTGAGTGGATTACCATCTAATCTGACCATAAGAGTATCAATTATACCTTCTCCTATAAGGATCTAAACTTGAGACATAGATGATGGACAGTGTTCCTCCAGGACTATGACTTTGAGATTGTTTATGCTCTTGTGAAGGGGGGTGTGGTGGAAGATTCTCTCAGTAGTATATATATCTTGAAGTTCCTGAGTGAGGTATCAAAGCAATTATATTCATTATAAATATCCTTTATCGATGGGGATAGAGAAGATTATCTCCAGTCGATGGGTTTCACCCCTCCACTCTTACAATGCGTCAAGGAGGTAAAAATCAGAGACAAAAACTTCAATACGTTACACGATTAGATGTCCACATAGCATGCCCCTAATGGATATTCAAAATTTTGGGATCACACTATTCTCATTAGAGGATGCACTGTAGTACTAGTGATGTTGCTGTATTAGGTCATGGAGAAGTTTCATACTTTCCATTTGGTGGCACAACAAGGAGTGGAAAAGATTTATGAGGAACTCCAATGTCCATTTTGGTGATTGAGGATGAAAAAGGTGGCGGAAAAGTTCAATTATAGATGCCTAACTTGTCAACAAGTGAATTCCTAGCTCTAGGTTCCAGCCCAACCACTTGAGGTGCCATAGTGTATGTGGGATGAGATATAAATGGACTTCATGATGGGTTTACCATCCACTTGAAGGAGACATGACACTATTTGGGTGATCGTTTACAGACTCACCAAGTTGGCCCACTTCTTATCGATGCACGAGAAGAGTTAAATAGAGAGTTTTAGATGCCTCTATGTGCATGAGATAGTTCTGATTAATGGGGTTCCATCAACGATCATCTTTGATCGTGATGTTCTATTTACATCCCGGTTATGGAAGGGATTGCGTGACTTGTTTGGGACTCATATGCACTTGAGCACAACATTTCATCCCCAGTCGAATGGCCAGATGGAGAGGACCATCAAGGTTCTTGAGGACTCGCTACGTGCTTGCATCCTAGTCTTTGAATGAAATTGGTAGGATCACCTAGAACTAGATGAGTTTCATTTTTGACAATATACATCACTCCACCATTGAAATGGAATCATTAGAGGCCTTTTATGGGTGGCCAAGAATGTCACTAGTATGCAGGACGGACCTAGGGGAGTCAGCACTCATGGGTCTAAAGTTGGTATGAGCTACGACCAAGAATGTGTCTATCATCCAAGTGTGGATGAGGACTGCACAAAGCCGACATAAATCATATGATGAAAAGAGGTAGATGCCTCTGGAGATCACATAGGGGGACCATGTGTTACTTTGGGTCTCACCTCAATGGATATTGTAGAAATTTGGATTGGGTGCAATGTTATAGAAGATATAAATTATCACTATTCAGATTCTGAGTAGAGTTGGAAAGGTGGCTACCACCTAGCTCCATCCTCGTAGTTTCACTGGGTTCATGATGTCTTCCACATGTCACTACTGAAGATGTGAATGCAAGATCCATCACATGTCATCGATTGGGGAGAGATGGAAATTAACGATGGGGCATATTTTTCATAATACCTAGTAGAGATTGAGGATCAACATAATCGGATAATTCATGGGTGGGAAATTCCTCTGGTGTGCATTCGGTGGAAGCATAGGAATCTACAGGAGAGAAATTGGGAGTGGGAGGCTCATATTTATGCTATGTACCCTAATTTTTTTTATTAGACTTTTTTTTTGGATTTTAGGGACGTAAATCCATAATGCGGGGAGAATTTCATGACTCAAATTTTCAAAAGTTTTTTAGAATTTTTTTAGTTAAATTCTATGACCAAGGGATGAAACATCATGATATTCCATGGCTCAGGGTGCATAGAATGATTGTCTGAAAAATGTTATGTTTCTAATATCACACACATGATAATTTTCTAGAAAAGTGATATAACTCATAAATGGTTGACCATATTTGAAATTTGAGAGAACTGTTGAGCTAAATTTAGTGGTTATACCCTAGTCACAACCAAAAATTATCCAGTGAGTGTAAAGACCAGTAAAATTCAAGGGAATTTTTTTATTAATTTTCTTTGGGATTTTACAAGAACGCAGTTTCTGACGGCGCTTGATTCCGAGGGCCGGTGTGCCCGGAATCAATTTTCGAAGTTTAGCTCGGGTACGTTCAGTGAACGAACGAGCGAGGTTTTCTAACGATTGAACCGGTGCTCAGAATCGAAATCCAAGGGCACCGATGACACCGTAGTGCTGGTATTTGCTTAGGAACACCTATTCCGGAGTTGCGTTTGCTCGGGTGTTGATGTAAAAAAATGGGGAATAAAAATATAAATGTTTTATATTTTTATTTCTTCACTAATCAGTTTAAGTGAAAATTAAGTTGTGTCTCAACTTAATTTCTCTCTTCTAAGTGGTTTAGCCCATGTGAGGGAGTTGGGGTGGGACCCACTGATGTTCTAACTTTCCTTGAGAGGATTTAAGATGAGTTGGGGCCCACACGAGCCCCCACCTATTCATCTTCCCTTAACTCTCTTAAAACACCTTCTTCAAAACCCCTTGTTAAATTTTGATAACTCACCTCATTTATGGTACCTCTTCACATTCTTCTCTTCCATTAATTCATGAAACCACCTTAAATAATAATTAAATCCTCCAATTTAATGAGGGTGGTTTATGAATTTGAAATGGATGAGTTAATGAAAATATTAGTCAATTCTAATATTTTATTAAGGGAGGAGCCTTTTAATGAGAGGGGGATCCGTTGGAGAACTTCCTCTCCTTCCTCCATTGTTGCACCACCACCGAGGTTCCATCTTCTCCGACGAGACACTGATGAATTAGGAGGGATCGGTGGTGTAGTGCGGACACAACGATCTATGTTGACTTCGATGTCTTCCTTGTGTCTGATCCAACGAACGACGCTTGAGCCGGGATCAAAGGCACTTTACGGAAGCGACGAACACCAAAGGATGTCGTCACCTTAATCTCTTTCCTTAAGACGACGTCAACGAGCCGACATCCGCCCTTTCGCGACACCGTCATCCACAATGCTCGGCTACTGCGGATCTTTCTCGAGGTAGGGTTTTATTGATTCTTGTTCGTGAAACATCCTTTGTCGTTCCTTGTCTTATATTTTTGGGCCGCTTGTTATCATCTTAACGGGAGGAGGTCAGACCGCACGAACACGGCCGACCCTCCTTCCCCTTGTTATTCTGTTGTTGCGGTTTGAAAGATGGCGTCATGGTGCGACGACACCGTGCGGGAACCTGGAGGAATGCGTCAAGGATGCGCGACACCGTCGTGCCGCGCCATCGAGGCCGAACGAAAGTGTGGTCGTAATTGGGACCGCGAAGGCAAACAGAAGACTACACAGTCTGTTCTTTTTACGTGTGGAACGACGGGTATTGATAGAACGGGCCGCAGAGACGATTTGATGTTTCCATAGAGAAGAACGGGACCCGGGATGTGCATCGGCGCAGAAGGAATTGAAAACGGACCACCAGAGCAACTCCGGTGGCCCGCAGACACCACCGGCGGCGGCACCACGGCGCGCTGCCTGGAGAAACCGCTGCGGCGGCGAGCTGATGGATCCCGCGGCCGCGCGGGATCCAGGGGGGGACGCGGCTCACCGGACGAGCTAGCGAGCCGCCCGTCCGAGCCGGGACGGACCCAGACCCAGGTCGGATAGACCCGGTTTGGGCCGACCCAGGGGGGTTGAGCCGGGTCAGACCGGGCCTAGACCCCCCATTTTCGGATCACTTTCGGTCTATTGCCCATATCATGGGATACGGACCTCCGATCGATGCACCGTCAGTTGCGTAGCAATCCTTGAATCAAGACGGTCGTTTCAGTATATTACACTCAAGGTTTCGGAGAACTTTGGGTTTGGCCGGGTTGGTTCGGATACGAAACCAACCGGGCCCTCAGAGCGGAAACGCTTATATCTTGAACTCCGGACGTCCGATTGACGTGTCGTCGACTTTTTTGGATTCCTATTAATGAAACGGAAATTTTGGATTACTCTGCTCGAGGTTTGGATGCTGTCGGAGTGCAGTCGGGTTGGTTCGCTCATGAATCCAACCGGGCCCCTGGAATGAAAAAGCCAATAACTCACAGACCGGGCGTCCGATTGACGCACCGTCTGTCTCATTGATTTCCTCTTGATGAGTCGGACCTTTTGGCATACTTCTCTTGAGTTTTGGATGCAGTTGGATAGTGGCCGGGTTGGATTGCACCTGAAATCCAAACGGGCCCCTGGAACGGAAAAGCTGATAACTTTCAGACTGGACGTCCGTTTGACGAACCGTCAGCTGTGTTGGTGATCACGTGGAGAAACGGTCCCTATCAATTTACCCTATGATAGTTAGGGGTACATTTGAGATACGTCCGGATTGGTTTGCACAGGAAACCAACCGGGCCCCAGGAACGAAAAGGCTAGTAACACACAGACCGGGCGTCCGATTGATGCGTCGTTTGTTGCGTTGAGACCCCTATGATGAGGCAGTACTTTGAGATACTTCTTCGTGGAACTTTGTGATACTTGGAGTATCAACCTATAGCTCGTGGAGAGGACCCTCACGGAGACGAGCATGCGGAGTACGAAGACCGTGTAGCCGGCTGAGACCTGACGACTGCTTGACCGGTCGACTCGGTGTGTTTCGGATAGCCCAGTGGGGAGCACTTGGTTGTAGCGGAAAACCCATGGCGGAGGAGCGCTTGGTTGTAGTGACAGACCCGCGGTACTCAACAGAAGGAGTACCCTTGAAGGCTATGAGGGGGAGTGCTTGGTTTTAGTAGCAGACCCACGGAGGAGGAGCGCTTGGTTGTAGCAGCAGACCCACGGTACTTAACAGAAGGAGTACCTCTGGAGGATATGAGGGGGAGCGCTTGGTTGTAGCGGAAAACCCACGGCGGAGGAGTGCTTGGTTGTAGTGGCAGACCCGCGGTACTCAACAGAAGGAGTACCTCTGGAGGCTATGAGGGGGAGCGCTTGGTTATAGCGGCAGACCCATGGTGGGAAGCGCTTGGTTGTAGAAGCAAGCCCACAGTACTCGACAGGAGTAGTACCTCAGCAGTCTTAGGTTAGTGAGCAGTATCTCGGAGTCATGACAGGACCACTGTACACTCCAGAGACAGGGCTCTTCAGTAGTTACAGTTTCTATAATGAAAATCCTAGTTTGAGCTGAGTCTATGACCTTTGTGTTTACCTCATGATTGAGATGGGTCACTTCATAACATAGGTATATGTATAGGAATATACCTAGGTAGAGGTTATCCGTTGATTTCATAACCTTTGTGTTCCCTCATGAATGAAATGGGTTACTTGATAACTTAGGTATAAGTATGGGCTTATACCTATGGAAGGGTTATCTATTGAGTTTCTTCTTTGTGGTTATCCTTGTTGGATTTAGAGAGACCTTGAGGGTCTCGGGGTCCCTACTAAGTATCGTTATACTCACCCCTACAAGGGCTATGCCTGCACCTCGTTGTGTTGGTTTTAGACGACGGACAATGCTGACGGAGATCGAGTGTATGAGGACTGGACGACACCTGGTGGTGGACCTCACGACGAGTCAGTACCTGGAGGTGGACCTCACGACGAGTCGGTACCCGGAGGAGGTTGACGGACGAGGACACTGAGGAGGCTCTCTGTACCTACCCTTTAGGTAGGACCCTTGGTGGACGATCCAGGAGATGTGCTATCTGCACCTACTCTTCGGGTAGGATCCTTGGTGGAAGATCCAGGAGCTTCTTGTCACCTTTTGGTTGTTTTATCTTTTTCCTTGTACTTTACAGTTGGGCTTGTATTTCTGGCCACTTTACTTTCAGCACAGCTTGTTTCAGTTTTACTTAGTGTTTTACTTCCGCTTGTACTCTGTGGTGTTTTTTTAATTTTATAAAGGCAATGCCTTCCCAGTTATCGGGATTTATGCCTTTGGTGCTGGTTTCCAGCCCCTAGCCTATGGAAGGCGGGCTTGGGGTAGTCACGACACGGGCCCCCGAGGATGGGTCGTGACAAATTGGTATCAGAGGAGTCGGTTCTACCGCAGGACTTATAACTATGATATTTTCTTTTCTACGAAGCAATAGTGTTAAGGGTATCGAGTGTGGTCTTCAGTTCAGGGAGTCCAGTGTTGGTGCGGCGGTCGACGTATCTGTAAACCAGGATCCTGACTTCTGATTTCTGACTTTGTGCACAAAAACACGGATTACGCATGTGTTTCCAAAAGTTTTAAAGTCAGCTCAAACTAGGTCAGCTCACCAAGTATAAATAGTTGACCATGTCGCATCTGTTCAGGATGTCTCCATGTAGACAGTCATTTGGAGTTCCGAGAGAGTACTCGATGACGGCCCACCGAGCGGTGAGGCTCCGGTGTGGGGCCCTTATTTCTATGTTGGAACCCTCGGGTGGTGTACCAGCAGCACCACCACCTGTTGGGTAGCAGATTCCACTAGCCTTACTAGAGAACTGTGCATGCTGGTAGATCGCGTTGCACGAGTTCTAGCAGCAGCGACCTCCGAGGTTACGAGGCGAGGCAGATTCTAAGATAGTAGAGCACTGGCTGGGGGAAATTGCTAGAGTTTTCTGAATAGATGAGACATCAGTAGAGTGGATGGTGGACTTGGATACTAGTGTTTTCCAGTGAGTGACCGTGAGGATGGTCCGCATAGTGATGAGGTTTCGATACATGGTCCGATGCCTGAGATAGTGCCTTCGGGTAGTGTGTCAGCTACACATCACTACCAGTTGGTCTGTAGTTACAACCGGGTTGAGGAGGTGGCTGAGAGTTTTCTAGAGCTTATACAGCTTTGGCCGGATAATGTTTCAGTAGCTGAGTAAACATCGAGGCGTACTGATCGTTTTTGGTACTTGATGACTACGATATGATCAGTGCTTTAGAGCTCGGACCTCAGAGTGAGGTGTGTTTAAGGGATATCCGAGTAAGCACTCTTTTCTCTAAGCATTCCTACTTATGTTAGGGTGCTAGAATTATCCTTTGTGGTTGAATGTTCTTTGGCTGATCGGTTTTAGCCAGTGAATGTTAACAATGGGAAGATGCGAACTGGCGTCAGTCTCAGAGACTTGGGCTTGCGAATGTTTCAAAAAAAGGAGAAATGTTAAGGACAGATGAATCTGCAGAGTAGAAGATGTGGAGTCAAAGCTAGGAGAGAAGCATGAGGTGGTGTACATATCAATATATTACAACCATCCGCCTTTGATGTTCTCTCCAGGATCAAGGAGCTGGAGGGCAGGGAAAGACAGTAGCTGCATGCGGTCAAGGAGAGTGACCCAATGGCTCTAAGAATGATTTGAGGGAAAGTCTGTGTCCACTACAAGATTCTGTAGTAATAGACGTTGATACGAATCATTTATTCCTTCCATGAATCTTGTCCCAGACCTAGAGTTTCGGGTTAATCCGTTGACTTGACCCTCACGTTGGGAGATACCTTGGGAGGAGACTCGATAATCACACTTACGCCGAGAGTGTGATCTGACCCACGAAGCAAGAGTTTTAGTTGGAATCTATTTGTGGTAGCGTCGAGGCCTTACGACATTGGTCTGAGTATGGATTGGATCCACAGTTCATACACGGATTGACTGTATTAGGCAAAAAGGTTGTGGTTTATCTACAACGTTGGGATGGGGTTTTTCCTTGGTCGGCGAAAAGGAAAACCCAGGCAGCACAGGATGGAATCATGCATAAGAGGGTGCATTTGATCACTCAGGAGATGGACAAACTTACCTTTGTGCCATAATTCTCTAGAGTTGCAGCACCACTTCCAGTAGAGCTTTCAGGAGCTGGGTTGACCGGTGTGCCCAACCTGTGGGCGTTGGTTACATAGTTCACTGCGATGCATTAGGGACCGGACTCGGGTGTGTCCTGATGTAGGAGTGGGCAGTGATTGCCTATGGATCATGGCATATGAGACTGCACAGAGCTGACAGGAAGCCTCTAGAGTTCAAGGATGACGACCACGTCCTTATACGGGTCTCACCTCGACGAGTTTTATAGAGATGTGGCCAAGGCGGCAAGTAATCTCCGAGGTTCAGCGGACCTTTTCAGGTCCTCAGTAGAGTAAGTGAAGTGGATTACCGCTTGACCCATCTAAATCATTTGCACCGTGTGTACGACGACTTCCACATATCTCAACTGGGGAGATACGTCCTTGACCCGACGCATATCATCGGCCATGGGGAGCTAGACTCTGGTGATGGGGTGACTTTGCGGGGTTCTAGTAGTGGTTGAGGATTGATAGGAGCGGTTCCTACGAGGATGGTTGACTCCTTGGGTGCGCTTTCACTGGCTGTACGGGAACCTCCAGGTGACCACATGAAAGCAGAAGGCTCAGGTGCGTGCTCAGTACCACTTTTGTTTCCCTAGTTTTTGTTAAAGCTTTACGAGGACGTAAAACCCTGAGTTGGGAGTAATGTAAAGTCCTGTAAAATTCAAGGAAATTTTTTTCAAAATTTTCTTTGGGATTTTACAAGAACGTAGTTTCTGACGGAGCCTGATTCCGAGGCCCGGTGTTCCCAGAATCAATTTCTGAAGTTTAGCTCGGGTACGTTTAGTGAACGAACGAGCGGGTTTTTCTAACTATTGAACCGGTGATCGGAATCGAAATCTGAGGGCACCGATGAAACAGCACTACCGGTATTTGCTTAGTAACACCTATTCTGGAGTTGTGTTTGCTCGGGTGTTGATGTAAAAAAATGGGGAATACAAATATAATTGTTTTATATTTTTATTTCTTCACTAAGCGGTTTAAGTGAAAATTAAGTTGTGTCTCAACTTAATTTCTCTCTTCTAAGTGGTTTAGGCCATGTGAGGGAGTTGGGGTGGGACCAAATGATGTTCTAACTTCCCTTGAGAGGATTTAAGATGAGTTGGGTCCCACACGAGCCCCCACCTTTTCATCTTCTCTTAACTCTCTTAAACCCCCTTCTTCAAAACCCCTTGTTAAATTTTGATAACTCACCTCATTTATGGGACCTCTTCACATTCTTCTCTTCCATTATTTCATGACACCACCTTAATTAATAATTGAATCCTACAATTTAATGAGGGTGTTTTATGAATTTGAAATGGATGAGTTAATGAAAATATTAGTCAAGTCTAATATTTTATTAAGGGAGGAGCCTTTTAAACAGAGGGGGGTCCGTTGGAGAACTTCCTCTCCTTCCTCCATTGTTGCACCACCACCGAGGTTCCATATTCTCCAACAAGACACTGATGAATGAGGAGGGATCAGTGGCGTGGTGCAGACACAACGATCTATGTTGACTTTGACATCTTCTCTGCGTCGGATCCAACGAACGACGCTCGAGCCGGGATCAAAGGCACTTTACGAAATCGAAGAATGCCAACGTCCGTCGTCACCTTCATCTCTTTCCTTACGACGACGTCAACGAGCCGAAGTCTGCCCTTTCGCGACACCATCATCCACGATGCTCGGCTACCGTGGATCTTTCTCGAGGTAGGGGTTTATTTCTTCTTGTTCATGAAAGATCCTTTGTCTTTCCTCGTCTTATATTTTTGGTCCACTTGTTATCATCTTAACGGGAGGAGGTTGAACCACACGAACACGGACGACCATCCTCCCCCTTGTTGTTGTGTTGTTGCGGTTCGAAAGATGGAGGCATGGTGCGACGACACTGTGCGAAAACCTGGAGGAATGCGGCAAGGATGTGCGGCACCGTCGCGCCGTGCCATCTAGGCCGAACGAATGTGTAGTCGTAATTGGGACCACGAAGGCAAATAGAAGACTACCCAGTTTGTTCTTTTTACGTGCGGAATGAAGGGTATTGATGGAATGGGCCGCAGAGACGATTTGATGTTTCCGCAGTGAAGAACAGGACCCAGGATGTGCATCGGCGCAGACAGAATTGAAAACGGACCACCGGAGCAACTCCAGTGGCCTGCGGACACCACCGGCGGCGCCCCAGCGCACCGCTTGGAGAAACCGTCGCGGCTGAAGCCGCGACGGCGAGCTGATGGATCCCGCGGCCGCGCGGGATCTAGGGGGGACGCGGCTCGCTGGCCGAGCCAGCGAGCCGTCCAGCTGAGCCAGGCCGGGTTGGGCGGACCGGGCCGGGCCGGGTCGCGCCCTGCCGGGACGGACCCGGACCAGGTTCGGATCGACCCGGTTCGGGCTGACCCAGGCAGGGTGGGGCCGGGTCAGACCGGGCCCAGACCCCCCATTTTCGGATCACTTTCGGTCAATTGCCCATATCTTGGGCTACAGACCTCCGATCGACGCACTGTCAGTTGCTTAGCGATCCGTGGATCAAGGAGGTCATTTTGGTATATTACACTCAAGGTTTTGGAGAACTTTGGGTTCGGCCAGGTTGGTTCGGATATGAAACCAACCGGGCCCTCAGAGCAGAAACGCTTATATCTTTAACTACGGACGTCCGATTGACGTGTCGTCGACTTTTTTGGATTCCTCTTAATGAGACGAAACTTTTGGCTTACTCTGCTTGAGGTTTGGATGCTGTCGGAGTGCGGTCGGGTTGGTTCGCTCATGAAACCAACCGGGCCCCTGTAACGAAAAAGCCAATAACTCACAGACCGGGCGTCTGATTGACGCACCGTCTATCTCGTTGATTTCCTCTTGATGATTCGGAACTTTTGGAATACTTTGCTTGAGTTTTGGATGCAGTTGGATAGTGGCCGGGTTGGATTGCACCCGAAATCCAACCGGGCCCCTGGAACGGAAAACTGATAACTTTAAGATTGGACGTCTGTTTGATGAACCGTCAGCGGCGTTGGTGATCACGTGGAGAAACGGTCCCTATGAGTTTACCCTATGAGATTTCGGGGTATAGTTGAGATACGGCCGGATTGGTTCGCACACGAAACCAACTGGGCCCAAGGGACGAAAAGGCTAGTAACCCACAGACCGGGCGTCCGATTGACGCGTCGTCTATTGCGTTGAGACCCCTGTGACGAGGCGGTCCTTTGAAATACTTCTTCATGGAACTTTGTGATACTTGGAGTATCGACATTTAGCTCGTGGAGAGGACCCTCACGGAGACGAGCGTGCGGAGTACGGAGACCGTGTAGCCGGATGAGACCTCACAACTGCTTGACCGATCGACTCGATGTGTTTTGGATAGCCCAGTGGGGAGCGCTTGGTTGTAGCGGCAGACCCACAGTGGAGGAGAGATTGGTTTTAGCGGCAGACCCGCATTACTCAATAGAAGGAGTACCTCTGGAGGCTATGAGGGGGAGCGCTTGGTTGTAGTGGCAGACCCACGGTGGAGGAGCGCTTGGTTGTAGCGGTTGACCCGCGGTACTCAAGAGAAGGAGTACCTATGGAGGCTATGAGGGGGAGCTCTTGGTTGTAGCGGAAGACCCACGGCGGAGGAGTGCTTGGTTGTAGCGGCAGACCCATGGTGGGAAGCGCTTGGTTGTAGCAGCAGGCCCACAGTACTCGACAGGAGGAGTACCTCAGTAGTCTTAGGTTAGTGAGCAGTACCTCGGAGTCGTGACAGGACCATTGTACACTCCAGAGATGGGGCTCTTCAGTAGTTACGGTTTCGATAATGAAAATCCTTGTTTTAGATGAGTCTATGACCTTTGTGTTTACCTCATGATTGAGATGGGTCACTTGATAACTTAGGTATATGTATGGGCATATACATGGGTAGAGGTTATTCGTTGATTTCATAACCTTTGTGTTCCCTCATGAATGATATGGGTTACTTGATAAATTAGGTATAAGTATGGGCTTATACCTATGTAAGGGTTATCTATTGAGTTTCTTATTTGTGGTTATCCTTGTTGGATTTAGAGATACCTTGAGGGTCTCGGGGTTCCTACTGAGTATTGTTATACTCATCCCTGCACGGGCTATGCCCGCACCTCGTTGTGTTGGTTGCAGACGACGGACAGCGCTGACGGAGATCGAGTGTACAAGGACTGGACAGAACCTGTTGGTGGACCTCATGACGAGTTAGTAACTGGAGGTGGATCTCACGACGAGTCGGTACTCGGAGGAGGTTGACGGACGAGGACACTGAGGAGCCTATCTGTACCTACCCTTCAGGTAGGACCCGTGGTGGACAATCCAGGAGCTGCGCTATCTGTACCTACCCTTCAGGTAGGATCCTTGGTGGAAGATCCAGGAGCTTCTTGTCACCTTTCGGCTGTTTTATCTTTTTCCTTGTACTTTATATTTGGGAATGTATTTCCGGCCCCTGTACTTTTAGCACAGTTTGTTTCAGTTTTACTTAGTGTTTTACTTCGGCTTGTACTCTATGGTGTTTTGTTTACTTTTATAAAGGCAATGCCTTCCCAGTTATCGGGATTTATGCCTTTGGTGCTAGTCGCCAGCCCCTGGACTATGGAAGGCGGGTTTGGGGTAGTCACGACACAGGCCCCGAAGACGGGTCGTGACAGTGAGGGTCATCTATAGAAAAATTCACCAGGGGAATAATCGTAAATAAACTAATTAAATTAAAATTATTTTATTTTGAAATACAAATAAATCATAAGAGGTAACTCGCATTGGAAATATGAGACTACTATTGAGTTTATAAGGGATTTTTTTCTTTAGGAGAGGCCTAACATCGACCGGTGTGGGTCAGCTACAAAAGTTAGTTTATGGATGTGAACGTTATTAAAATATTTAATAAAAATATTTTTTTTGGAAATTACTTGTTGATATAGTGACAGCTTCAATCATTTTAATAATCTATGTTAGAGGAATTCAGTATTATCACTATAACAATATAATTCCCTTGAGGAAAGGAGAAGAAAGCTATCTCCCGACGAGGAACGTCGACAAATCAAGGACCAATGACAACATGAGCCTCCTTTATTCTTCAGCGAGTGATCCAAATCGAGTTATCATGTCAATATATTTGTGGATTATTTTCTCCTTCTTAGAATTAAATGAAGAACATGGACCGAACCACAAACATATTGATCCAAAGTTCTATCATTCGTGTGGGGTGGATAATTGTTGCAGGATTAAAGGGAATATATCTTAGTGATTATTTTGATGTTGGCTTCTTCGTGATCCCGCTTACTTGAATAGATCAAGGCTGAATGAACAAGGAAAAGATCCATTTTATGAGTGTTCATGTTCTTTATCTCTCCCCTAAATTGATAAAATTCTTCACGAATTCTTCTCCCTTTGAAACCCTACATGAACAATCGATCGTTACGCCCACGATCCATGGAACAATTATTCGAGAATAAAGTTAGTGATCCACAACAACATTGTAAAGGTGTGAAAATAGTCCAGCATGTAGGAGGTGGCTCATGGATGAAGTCAGAATGAATATAGGGTTGTCGATAGGGAGGCCGACGATGAGGGTAGTCCGCATCCCGGTGGGAGGCCGAGTTTCGGTGGGGCACACAACTGCGGTCCAGCAAGACTGCGCTAGTGGAGGAGCCCGTGGTGGCACAAGATGCGGGTGGCAGACAGGAGCTGCGACATGATGTCATAGTGGAATCTGTAGTGGGATGTGGATCAGAGGCCCTAGGAGATGACTGGAAAGTGGAGACATGGGCCAACATGCGACTGGGTCCGCATGGTACCTACAGTGGGAGAAGCCGTGGGGAAGGGGGCCGGGACACGGTGTCGTTTTCATTGAATGCGATGGACACATTTATTATGACTGTACGGATGAGCCATATTTTGTAGGAGCAAGCTCACATGTAGTGTGTTGGGCTTGGTTAACCGGTATGGTTTAGGGCGACGACTAGGTCAGGTTAGGTCAGATTCAGACAGGATGAGACCCTTTTTACTAAATTAGTCATATCTTGCAAACATTGTGTCTGTTTGATGAGCCTCTTTTGGAGTAGGGACCCTTGTGACAAGATAATCCTTTAGGGATACTCTAAGTATGTTTTTGTGGAATTTGGTTTATAGGCTAACAGTTTTAGAGGTAGGTTATCCCAGAATATCTATGTTATGAGTGGAATATTGCAGCAGGTCATGACAATATAATCTTGGTGACTACATGACATGGGGGATGCTTGACTCATTTCCACTCAATGTTCCACCAATGCTCTATGTTACATCGATGCTCCATGCTCCGTTGACATTCTATGAACCATCAACACTCCGTACAACATAGATGTCCCTGACACCATTACCACTCTGGGCACCACCGACGCTCCACGCACCACAGATGCTCTGTGCACCACCGACACTCCATGCTCCTATAATGCTTTGTGCACCATCAATGCTCCATGCACCATTGGTGATCTGTTCACCATCGAAGCTCCATGCACCACAGACACTTATAGTGTCATAGGGACTGGTAGATCTGTGGACTAAAATTGGAAATTATTTTCTTTGTGCTTTAGACATATACCAGTGTGATCTGACCATATTTACTATACTTCGAGTGTTTTATTTTGTGGTTAACTTCATGTGTTTCCTTTATGGTGTAATTCGTGTGTTTACTTTTTGGTATACTTCAGATATTTCTTTGTGGTATACCTTTGTGGTTTTGAGGCCCGTACTATGTATTGTTTTACTCACCACTGCATGAAATTTTCTTATACGTGTCATGTCCTATGCAGATAATCAACAATTTGATGGAGCCCTAGGTGGACCAAGAATGGGTGGTTATTAGAGATGGACCCGACAGACGAGGTGTGATTCAACAACTTTAGACAGTTGTTTTTGTACCTACCCTTTAGGTAAGGTTTTCTACGGACGAGATTTTGAGAGATTTTACTTTTATTTTTGATTGGTCTTGTATTCTGGCACCATTTACATTTTAGTTTTGTACTGTCATACTCATTCATTGGAATCTTAGTGGTATGCATTCTTGTTTACTCAGGTTTTTCAATTTCAACATTTTTGTCTTTGATATGGGTGCATGTGTGCAGGTACTTAGGAAAAATGCATACCATTTTTGGGATATTCATACTTGCTGTTAGTCTCTATCCCCTGACATATTGGAGGTGAGTTTGGGGTAGTCATGACATGGGCCCTAGGGGGACAGGTCGTGACACATTTTGTAACATTATTTGATTTAAATATTTTATAGGTCATTTTATTAAAAAAATATCCATTAAAGATATAAATTTCAAGACTATGTTGATAATGTTTGAATTAACTATATCCAATAATAATTAGGAAGAAAAATTATGGCCTTATCACTTACTTTTAACCCAAATTATCCCTATTTACCATTTATAATGGCAACACATTCCACCACAGTTACTATTCATATTGAGAAAAAATAAAGGGGACATATTTAGCAGATTTGATCCTCCTAATTAAAAATGAGGATTTTTTTTTCAATTTTTAATTTATATTATTGGAATAAATTAATTTTAAAAATAAGCATGCAAAACGTGATGAAAAATACCTTTTAGAAAAAAAATTAATTTTTAAGCATAAAACATTATTTATTCTTATCATGTACTTAGAAAAATATTAAATGAATGAGGTGTAAATTTATTGGATATAAAATATATAAATTTCATTAAAATAATTTTCCAATAATTATTAATTTAATTTCTTAATAAAATAATAAATTGCGCAGATAAAAACAAATTTTCAAAAAATCATTCTTTTTTATTTTAAAATTATTTTAATTTTTATTTGTAATTAATTGATAACTAATGAATAAATTATGTATATATATATCTTTGTGTGTGTGTTACTATATGTTTTTAATAATTTATTTTGTTATATTTATACCCACTAATCTAATTTCTAGATGATAACTTCAATATCATAATATTTCAATAGTTTGTTAAATTCAACCCCCTTTAAATTTAATTTCACACTTGAAATTCATCACAATGATGTAAGAAAATGAGAATAACTCTATTTCATTACATCCTCTATCACTATAGTAACTTCTTCAAATTTATGATTCCTCTAGAGAACTCTCACCAGGTGAGTATTATTATTATTCCATATCACTTTATATCTACACTCCAAGATTACTACTAGTTATCATTCATAATAAAGATTATTTTCCAATCGTATGACCTCATATTTCTGTACATGTGATATATCAGGTATGGACTTTCTTAGGAGAGATATATGGAACACATTGCAAACTTGAGAGAGGTTTGGTAGAAGTACCAAAAAATATGCTACCATCCTTACCCAATTAATAATATCTAAAGGGAAACATACCTATGTTTTATATTTACATTATTTCCAAATATAATAACATTATTACATGGATAAATTAATAGGAACACATTTTCACCATCTTTAAACTCCTAATTCCGCGGATGATTTTCATCATAAAATCTCTATCGACTTTGATCTTCCTTGTGCTTTGCTGAATGGCTCTGAATATCTCTACCATTTCCTCATATATCTTAGGTACCAATTGATATATTTTTCCAACTTCATCCCAAAATTATGGATTTATACACTTCTATCCATGTATATCTTTATAAAGAGCCATCATAATGCCCTATTGAAATCTAATTTTGTAATAATACATGACCAGGGGATGGTGTTTATCCCAACCACCTTGGAAATCCATAAGAAAAGATCTCAAAGTATCTTATTGTGCTTGAATTTATATCTCAGACTAACTATATATCCATGTATTATACTCCATATCGAAACTCAACTCTATATCTAAATCCTACAAAAGACATCACTTGAATTTGAAGGTAAAACTCATATCTCGATAAGATACAATTGAATTTGGTACACTATGAAACATTACCACTTTTTTAATGTATATTATGGAAATATGATCAAGATAGGAGTCCTTTAAAAGGTAAATGAAGTGTAATAACTTCATATAGAGATCAAATATAACCCAAATAGAATTATGGCCCTTATACGATTTGGAGAGTCCGATGACAAAGTCCATGGTGATATTTTTACATTTCAATTATGATATGGGTAATGGTTATAACATCCCCATAGACCTATATCTCTCATATTTTACCTAATAACATACCAATCATTCATATACACACTCTATAATTACATTATTTATGTTTTACCACTAGAAATACTTTTTTATTTCTCTATACATCATCACACTTCCAAGATGAATAAATAATGAAAAACTGTAAGTCTCAAACAGTAGATCCTTCTTTAAATATGGTATGGATGGAACACCTTAATGGTTCCTAAATATTTTATTTTCATAAGAATTATGTTTAAACACAAGAAAATTTATCACCTTCATTCATAGTTTTACATCTTCCTTCTATATATCATTATCATTCACTTAGATAGCTGATTGGGCACCCATTTGAGAAAGATAATATTTATCCCTTTAAATCAAGATTTCAATATCCATACATTTAAAATATATAAATATTGGATATTTTTCATACTAATTATAGATAAGTTGGCATGATCCTTTTGGATCAGGGCATCAGCCACCATGTTCAAGTTCTGAGGGTGGTTATGTGTTAAGAAGATGAAATTATTAATTAGATCCAACCATATTATATTTCACATATTCAACTATTTATTTATGAAAATATACTTTAAACTTTTATTATCATCATATATTTGACACCCATTTCCATAAATATAATGCATCCACATCTCTAGTATAAATATTCCCACAGTTAACTCTAAATCAATAGTTGGGTAATTTTTCTCATAAACCGTAAATTGGTGTGAGGAATAAGATATCACCATATCATTCTAGATGAGGATTCATCCTAGTACCTTATTTGATGAATAAATAGAGATTACAATACCTTCTCCACTATGGGTTAAATTAAGCACAATTTCATAGACTATCCTTCTCTTCAGTTCCTTGAAATATTATTCACATTCATATTCTTAAGAAATGTAGCTCCTTTATAGGTTATCATGGTGACTAGATTATATTGACATGATATATTATCAACTATGCGATGACAATATCCTATAAAAAAAAGAAAAATATAGATATAATTCATTGTGGTTGGTCTAGGAAAACGTTCAATAATATCCTTCTTTAATGGATCCATCGATATAACCTCACTTGAAAGTATATGACCCAAGAATGAAACTTTCTGAAGCTGAAATTTACACATGGTGAATTTTTTAGAAAGCTTCTCCTTCCTCAGGGCCTTCAAAAAAAATTAAAATTATTTTAATACTCTTAATTTATATTTGAATATATGATAATATCATTTATAAATACTATGACAATCTAATCAAGGTAATCTCAAAAAACTTTATTCAATAAATCCATCAAGATAGAAGGGGAAATAATAATACTAAATGTAATAACTATATATTTGTAGTGTTAATAGCTTATACATAATTCAATCTTTTGTGTATCCTACTTTATGAACATTAATTGATGATATCCAGAATAATGATCAACAATGGAAAAGTATTGAGCTCCGCACAGTTGATCAAAAAAGTCATCATTATGTAGTGGAGGATACTTATTCTTTATTGTGATATTTGAAAAAGTTTTAGAATGAGGAATGAATTTTATTGATAACTAAACTTCATGATTTAGTGTAATAGTAGAAAATAATTCAGTAAAGACATAAAAAAACTCCCATATAGTA
Organism: Viscum album; assembly: GCA_963277665.1. NCBI lineage: Eukaryota > Viridiplantae > Streptophyta > Magnoliopsida > Santalales > Viscaceae > Viscum > Viscum album. The sequence goes on from OY728161.1 coordinate 106,481,593, forward strand.
GGTATGTTTTTATGTTATGTTTCTCCCAAATTACCTGAGATAAACATACCTTTTATATAGGAATCAAGAACCATATAATGTATGTGATTTATTTTGAAATTTAATATTTATTTTCTCACTAATAGAAAATCATAGGCTGGTTTGTATTATCAAACATGACTTCCCTTCCTCTGAAATGGATTTAGTATATATGTAAAGAAAGGTAATTTGTGACCAAAATAACATCAAATTAAACTTGAGGGAGAATACAAATATTTTTATGGACATTCCAAAAAACAATAATCAAAGAATAATCATTGACTTGAGATGTTATAATCATACCATGATGTGTTTTTACCACTAATTCAAAATTTAATGGTTGAGGTTGTATTATGATACCTTTAGAAAATTATTCATATATAAAATAGTTGGTAGATCCTGAATCAAATAATACATTTGTAGTTATATAGTGTATATTATGTGTACCTTTCACCACTATATTATCATATTTTGAATAAAAAATAGTGATATAATGATATTTACCCTTTTCTATAGGATTGAGATGTTACTGGGGTCAATCATCATCATTAACCATTAGGTTTGAACACTGGTTATCACAATAACCATACTTCTCTCATTTAAAACTCTAATGTGTGGGTAGAGTATTCTATGGTAAATTTTAATTATTGTTTTAATTAAATAGTATATTTACATCACTTTAGAAATTTATTTCCCAATGACCTTCCTTTATAAAATAAAAACATTTACCAGTCCCAATAAGACAATTTAATCCATGTTTCTTTCCACAATTCAAGTATAAATTAAAGTTCATATTATTCTCTTTATTATTTTTATAATTTCCATTGTATTAAATATTTATTTACTTATCAAAACCATGAGATTTATGGGTGGCTCTAATATTAATTTCAACTATGATATCATATCGAATGATTTCTTCATTTCTATATAAGTCACTTATAGAAAATTCTATTCAATGTACTTGTTTTAAGCCACTAAAGTTAAATCAAATATACTTTCTTGTTGGATGATAATAATAAACCATACCTAAAAATTCTCATAAAACATTATTCATTGTTACCAACAGATTCATTATCATTATTCTTTACCTCATGGAATTACTTATCTATTTCCATATGAAGAATACGAGTTAACTAATTATAGAAAAATAATATTTTAAACTCATACCACTCCATGGATTAAATATATTCCCATTTCCAAACATTCTTGATAATATTACACCACTGATTCGATTTTCCTTCCAAACTATAGAAGAACTACATTAAATTTTCATGATTTGAACATCGGAGGAGGGAAAGTATATTTTCCGTGGAACTAATCCATTTCTCGGGGAATAATGGATTAGTAGAACCACTAAAAGAAGGTGTATTTTTACTCATAAAGGACTAAAAAACATCATTCCCTCCTTATATAATTTTATGTTCTTTATGATTCATAGCTTGAGAAAGTTGTGTGAGCATAATAACGAGATTCTACATTCCAGTTCCCATAACATTTGGATTCTTAGGAGGAAAATCATTTCATTTTCAATCACATTCATAATAAAAAAGACTCTTTTAGATTACATTTACTTACTAAAATCAAAAAGAGTAGTGTGAGTAATAATAATCATAGTGGAAAACCACATAATCATTTAAAATGATTTATAAGATTTCTAAATAAAGATACATAATTTTCAATATATGAATCCTTTGTTTTAACCTAGGTCATCCATGATTATTACCAAACTTTAGGATGGTATCCTATACGTAGAGTTATCCCCAAGGATATCACTAAAGTTTTATCATCATAGCTTCCAAAGGTTAAGTGAACCTTGGATTTGATCCCACATATAGGGTCCCAGACTTCTCATAAAAAAATAATACATCTTATTAGATGAATGATAAAAATAATTTAAAAATTCATGACAAAGGACCATATAGGTTCACTGTATTTGGAAACATGGATATATAAAAAACTAGTTTATAAAATATATATATCATCTCCCATTTACTTCTCAATAACTACCATCCTTTATAGACACATACATAATTTTTTTCCTAACCCGGTGAAAATGAAAAATCTTAATGGGTGATATTATATTCATTGAAGGTAAATCACTTTAACATAAAATTAGCATAAGTTTCTGATAACATGATCATAAAATTTGAAATTCATACCCTGCATATCATAAATAACAATCTTTAGTCCTCCTATAAAACATAGTAGTTAATAAGACATGAATCATAATATAACTAAAGAACAAGATCCATGGGATAATATCATTGGAATAAGATTTAGATTTTTGGAATACACATAAGCCTAAAACATTGTAAACATTTTTTAATTGAAATAACTTCACACATTATGTTATGGACATGAAATTAGGCCCTCCAATTAACTTATAGAAATAAAAATAGTTCCATTAATTATCTTATGGACATTAAATCTTGTTCTATGCATAAAATTATGGAAATCAGAACCTAGTTCACACATAATATTATGTAGATGAAAACCGTGTCTGAAAATAATCTTATGGACACGAAATGTAGGCCAACACATAAAATTGTGAACTTGAAATCAGGTTCACACATGAAATATTTTCCTCTTGAGTTTTACATATTTACCCAATGAATTATAGGAATATATAATTCTAGGGCCACTAATAAAATAACTAAAATAAATAATACTTTTGAAAAAAGATTATAAAATATTTATCATATAAGAAACCTTGAAAATAAATGGATTTCGTAAACATGTCATCATAGCATAACTCATGGAAAAGAAACCGGTTTAATAAACCTTTCATTACATCATTAAAGCATAAACCATGGAAAAGGAAATTTATATGTAAAATTATAATCATCATAATCATAAAATATCCAGAGAAAGAATAAGTATGAATTTATTGGAGTATATCCCCAAAAAACATAACTAACACCAATGGACAATATCTTAGATAAAAAAGTATTTAAAAGATCAGTAGGAATATTTCATGAGGAAAATACAATTTTCTATTTGGAAACACTTATTTAAAATAAAAAAATCGACAAATATTATATAAAAAATTTTATTTGAAAATAATCTTGAAAAGTTTTAAATGATTCTTCAAAAAATTGAGTGTTCATGATTGAGGAAAATTACTTTCAAGCTATATATTTAAAAAACATTATATTAACAATTTTGAAAAAAAGAACCTCATCTGGAAAATGATAAGAATATTACATTAAAGAGATTTTATAAAAATTAAAAATCAGTAAAAATAAATTTATAAATTAATAGGATAATAGAATAAAACTTCTTTAATTTTTTTTTAAAAAAACATGGACATGGAAGAATTTTTTTTGATCGAGGAGATAAATGAAGTAATTTTCATTAAAAACATATTTTTTTGGAATATTTAGTACTTAGGTGAGTAAAATGAAAGGAAAACGTATATTTTCAAGAAATATACAATAGATAAGAAAATTAATTATTTTATAGAGAGGTAAATCATAATAAGTTATCATTGTAAATTTAATCATAAATAACCCCGATAAACGATGAGATTTTGACACAAAACACTTACATCTTTGGTAAAATTTGTATCACAATCTCTATGAAATAAAAAAACCATTGATTGATATGTAAATAAAAATAAATTTCATATAAATAATCATAAATAAAATTCATAGGAAATATATTTAAAACATATAAATAAGTGGTGAATATGAATTGTGTCTCATAGAAATAGAAGTGATACATACATTCATTACCTTGAATTCCACTTGCTTCGAAGGCACTTGAACCACATGTATAATATATTTTAATTGATTATAATTATATATAAAAATTATTTAACTAAATATAATATCATATATATATATATATATATCCATTTTATACATATGTAGGATCATTCATAACTTATAGAGATAGAAAAATGAATCACAGCATTGATGGAGATGGTATGCTATGTGTATATATGAATTTTGTTTTTATTTTTCATCAAATAAAAAATAAGGTTAAAAATAATTCAAATTTTAAGAACAATTATATCACATAAATCACATATATTCATTATGTGTATCCTTATTACTGTTCATGTAATGTGAAAATGAAGAAGGACTCACATCGCTTTGTAGAGGCGATAGACCACATGTGCGTACATGTGACATGATAATTTTCCAATACATTTAATGGTAATAAATTATATTTTATATTTTAATTATATATTTATTATTATATCATAATTATCATATATAAACATTAAACCCATCATTGTAACCATCCATGAAATATGGTGGTGGAAGATGAATTGTAACATAACATGAAGATGGTAAGCCTTACATACGAATGAGTGATACATTTGATTAATATTTGAGTAACATTAAATATATTAAGGATAAATATTTTATAATTTTATGAAAAATACCATATCATTATAAGAGGTAAATAATAAGTAAAAGGAATGTGTCTAGGTTTGGGAGATTACCTCTTCTTTGAAATAATCCCTTTCGATATCTTCTTAAGGGTCTTAGGGTTGGTCATTTTGGAATACCATAACCTATAGAATATATTTATGTATTTTTAGAATGGATTGGTAGGGAATTTTTGATCTATGTGGATCAATATGGTGTGAATAAGAGAAATGATGGATACCCTTTTATAAATGAGTGGAAGGACACTCTTGGGATTTCATAAGAGATTATAATATAACAATGTCATTATCTTGAAAAATTCCTTCCAAAGACCATGAAAGAAAAGATAATATAGGATGGGGTGTAAATCCCATTAAAAAATAATTGTTTTTGGATTATGTGGTATTTTAATCCTTATCTTTTTTATTAACCCTTTGGTTATCGAGTTTTATCCATAACCACAGTAACATCCTTATTTTAATTTTAAAGTAAAATAATTTTACATATATGGAAAAAATTGGTTCATAAATGTCCATGGGAAAAAATGTTAGATCATATATTTTCCACCACATATAATTTCAATAATTTCAATATTTATAAATAATTTAATAAAATAATATTTGGTTAAAATATCATTAATTTCAATTTTTACATTTTCAATTAACTTGACTTAAAATACGTAAAGAATAATCTTTAATTATAATAAAATAATTTTAAAAATACATAATATGTAATATTTAACCAATTTTTTTTGAAAACTGTAACACAATCAAATTATAATACTTATAATATTTTTGAAATCAATTATTTTATTTTTCCACTAATGGAATGAATAATTTATTAGCTTTGAACATACATTAAAGGTAATTATTTAATACTACAAAATTATAAATAAATAAATACCAAGAATATAATTTAATTAATCGAAAAATATAAAATTAAATTCATTAATAACTAGATTTTCACTATTTTAACACAAAATAGATATTTAAAACTAAGAGAGTGACATTCTATAACTTTATTGGCATTAAATATTATATTGGTTATTTTCAGGGACAAGTGTCCATTAAACAAATAAATATCCATAATAAGGTGATGAGGGTGTAATTAACTTATCCAATAATAATTTTAAAGAAACATTATGGTCTAATCTCTTAGTTTTATCCTACACTAACCTGATTTACCCTTTATTGAGGTGATACATTTTTCCGCAATTACAATTCATGGTAAAAAAAATAAAATGGGAATATTAAAAAAATTTGAAAATACTAATTCAAAAAATGGAATAAAAATTTCATGATTTAGTTTATATAATTAGAAGAATTTAATTTTAAAAATAATCTTCCAAGATGCAATAAAAACAATTTTTTAGAAAAAAGTAATTTTCAAGTATAAGACTTTGCTTATTCTTATCCCAAGCATATAAAAATATTAAATTAATGTTAAAATTTTTTATTGGATATATAATATAACATTTAATCAAAATAATTCACCAATAGTGATTATTTTTACTTTTTAAGGTGAAATATACATTTCATTCCTAAAAATAGTTTTTTCCGAAAAACAACTTTCTTATTTTAAAATGATTTTTATTTTTTTTATAATTAATTAATAACAATTGAATTAATTATATATATATAACCATAATTTTTTCATAATTTAGTTAGTCCTATTCAAACATTACAATCCAATGGCTAAGGCATAATTTCAAAACAATAATATTATAATATTATGTCGTGATTCATTTAAACTCGATGTTGCGTGTAACACAAGGTATTAAAGAAACAAAATTCTTTAAAGAGTAATATTTTCTAAGATATCTGGTTTTTATAGTTTGGAAAAGAAAAGTTTCTAAAAATATATGGATAAGTGAGGTGGTAAAGGGATCCTTGTATATGTGAGAGTGGTGGCATTCATATAAATACTTATGACATTAATATAAATTTATTTTTATTCTCAAAGAAAAGTGGTATATTATTTTCAATTTTTATAAGGTATAAAAATTGAGGAAATTACTCAACACATAAAATCAATTTCTTACTTTTTTATGTGATATTTGTGTTCTTATCGCTTATTCTAACCATTTTCCATAATTAACCTTAGCCAGAATAACAAAACAAACCCTAGGTAACTTATTTTTAAGACCAAAAATGAAATTGACATTTATTACCAAATTTGAATATTTCAATTCAAAAAAATTGAAAATTATTTTTTATAACTAATTAAAAAAGGTGATATTAATTATTTCTAATATCTGTGAAAAAAATATATAAAATTATTTTGTGGGAAAAAATTATATTTAAGCATAAAAATGAATTTATTCTTATTCATTGCTGGGTAAAAACCATTAGATGATTTCTAGTTTATTTTATTGAAAATATTTTCAACAAATATAATTAAAATAATTCATAAATAGTGATAAATTTAATTTATTAAGGTAAAAATACACTTCCCACATAAAAATTGTTTTCCAAAAAATATCTATTTTTTACTTTTAAATGATTTTATCTTTATTTCTAACAAATTTATAACAAATTTCGGAATGGTAATTACTTTTTTACATGTATAAAAAATAAGTTTCAACAAATGTAATACTCTAAATAATATTAAATGAAATTTTGAATGAAAACATAAAAATAATGCTTTTAAATATAAAATTTCTATTTAGTGAAGAATTATTAGATTAGTATTTATTATAATTATTTAAGTACTTCATGTATTTTCTTAATTTATTTTAATAATTAATACTTGGAAATCATTTTGTAAATATCATTCACAAAAATTCATTGAATCTAATAATAATAATAATTTCATCAAAATTATTCAATTTAGTTTCTATAGAATCAATGGTATTTTATTAAGTGAATTAGACCGATTTAAATTTATAAAAAAATTCTTTTATCAATTTAATTTAACTATATAATAATTTATTTTATTATTTTTGTATCATGTGAATGAAAATAAATGGAAAACAATAAATTTATCTAAGAGGAAAATATATTATAAAATCATTAGTTGTTATATGGTTCATTAATTAATAGTGAATCTTGACGAAAAAATAAGTCTAACACCACCACCAATAGAAGCATTTATCATTTTCTTGATGGGTCACTAGCATGGTTCCTAAACAACTCTCTTTCTCCCATTTTTTCCCATGACTCATCTTAATAAGTATACATACCACATTGGGAATCTCATCCCAACACCTCACTCATAGCTAGAGTGTCTAGTCCCCATAGTGGATCCCTATGAAAACTATGTTTAAATCAAATTAATATATGATATGCATTCTATCAATCTACCTCCCAAGCCCCAACATTATATATTCACCTCTAACAAAAAGTTTCACAATCAAACATTTTCTCTAATTATAGTGTTTAATTCATTGTCCCATATCTTATGAATGTGACCCGATGAAGGGGAACCAAAAGCCCACAAGTGTACCACACCATATATTAGAGGATATTGAATAGTGGTGGGGGACTAAAATTATCTTTGTGAGATTATGATGTCAAATTTAAAACCCTAGGGTCATGCCTAAATCTACTAAAAATTTAATGTAACCCATATATATAATGAATAACAAAAAAACCTATAGACATAAATAGGGATCCAAGGGGGATCTTGTAGTCTATAATATAATAAATAAATAGTATATATGAAAAATCAAATAAAATAGAGTATAAAAAACAATATGTAATAGGAATCATCACATATATACAATAAACACACACTAATTGGTAGAAATAAAAAATAAAAACTAAAAATTTAATAAAAGTGGCCTCTATCGCAACACACATAATCATCCCTTCCGAATCCTTATCCACCGAAAAATATTACACCCAAACCATTTGTGTTACTCTAATTGATACCTAGGATTGAAAGTAATAATTAAGTCTACCCATGTACATCAAAACCCATGTCATTTAAATGGGTAGTGTATTAGTATGATGACCCTTTTTAATTCCCCTGATCACTTTAACAAACTATATTTTGTTTTGATCTAGTGTATGTGCATGAAAAACATTGAAGAGTGTTATTTGCGATCTTGAAAAACACCCACCCAGAAATATAACTCATGATGAACATGCAAGAAAGAACAAAATGCCATCGTTTTCTAACCAGGACAACATGATACTTGAGCATAATAGATTTGGACAATTTTTGATGGAGAATATTCATCTCAATCCATAAATACATCATGAAGAAAGATCAATAAATTTTCACACACGGCATAATCCCACATCAATTCCTAGACTAACCCATCTCACTCAGGGGAGGCCATAAATCAATATATTTGACCATCCCCTCTCACTCAAGAGAGCCCACACATAAAAATCATGAACTATCCCCTCTCACTTAAGTGAGGCCTCATATCAATATATTTTACTATCCCATATCATTAAATCGATCCCAAATAAAAACATCTCAGACCATCCCCTGTCATTATATAGATTCCAAAACTCAACATCTCAAACCATCCCCACTTACTCAAGGGAGGCTACACATCAACATATCTCAATTGATTCCTCTTAGGGTTACCCTTAAAAAATAAAGAAAAAATAAAATTTACAAACCATTTATAAAAAAAATAACATGTCGTATTTATTCATTCTCGGCCCTATGAAAAAAACCTAATGAAATCATTATTTAGAAACCCCCTCATTTTCCATTAGATACCATTTCAAAAACCATTCATTGAATAACCATTTTTCATTTAAAACTCATTTGAATCAAACAAATTTTTAGGAATCATTTTTAAAAATGAAACCCACATACTACACAAAATTCATGCCATCAAAAAATATATATAATGAGTGAATAACACTTATTTGACTAATTCACCACCAAAAAAATCATTTAGGATGAAATTAAATCCTTTATGAGTATTTAAATAATGAAATACCATATCATTTTATGGGGTGAAATCAAAAAAGTAATGAAAAATGATATAAATGACCATAATGACGAAACATGATCATAAAATCATCCGATTAGAATGAAATTTAGTTATTTAAATTATATATACCGTAATTGATGATCTTTAAATCAAAACCATTCTCTTACTGACCTCGTCCGAGTCTACATGCATCTATATTATCCATAAACATAATGAAATTAATCCATAACAAATTTTATAATAAAACCCCAACTTGGAATAACTGAATCCAAACTCACTAGGGATCATAATAGTGTGAAAATCTTGAGCAGTAAGGTGTGTTCTCCCTCTAACATGCACATATACCCAACCCACCCAATATCCATTAATTATTTACTTGAATAAATATCCAATTAATCACAATTCACCAAAATGACATATTTAATTAATCTATAAATACACCTTATCTCAAATAAAGAATGGTGTAATGGATATCTCATAATGGGACCTCCATTATGCATCACACACAAAATCCTCTAGAATATGGATTATTCCATCATGATCCGATGAAATTTTCTACTTAAAACCTTATATGGGTGCACCAATATTTTAGGGAAAATAGAAATTAGAAACAGGATAAGGAGAGAGATCTTGCATTGAATCCATGTGATGAAACCCCCCCTGAACAACTTGGATAAATGGGAGTGAACGGGGTAAAATGGGAGAGAAATGCAGGGGTTTCCCCTTCTTTTGATCAAGTCAAACCAAGGGAGCCTAATGGGGTTCTAAAATATGACCCCTGGGAAATTACGAAAATGAAAATAAAAAAACAATATAAAGTTTATTTTAGGTGTGGAATTAGGTGTCATGGAACAATACCCTCATTTGAGTCCACATCGTGATATAACCCTAGGAGTTATGGAACAAAAACCTAGTCCTAAGAAATTATTTTGGTTTGACTAAAGCTTCCTGTCACAAATCTCTACTCAAGATCCACACCAATACCCTATGACCATCCCATTGTGGCATAGAGTATTGTTTCATAGAGAATATTTTCTACTATATTATTCCCAATGTTTTGGACCAAGATCTACCCTGAGTTTAATGAATTATGGTGAAGCACACCATTTGTGTCATAAACGATCCCCTTACTCCAAAACATTCTCTTACACATGGGGGATCATAGAGAAACACATCACATTATTTCATGACAATCCCTTCACACCCAAAACTTATTCTTACTAGGCATCCATACACACCATAATGTTCAATCACCAGTACTGAAATATTTTTTTATGTTGGGTTTTATGTTTTTTCATTAGGTATAAGATTTCATCATTATAAGAGTTGTAATACAATTTTTTATTTCAGTTATTGAAACCAATGTCAAATATTTTCAATTTCATTTATTAAACAAGTGATTTTTTTATAATTTCCCACCTAGATTTTTAAAAAACTAACACGAAAATTGAGTTTTCACATTGGTTTTTTAATTTATCAATGGGAAATGATTTTTTTACATTATTTATTTAAATATCTAAAGTGGTATATATATATATATCTAACATTATATTACAATGAAAAAAACTACTTATTTTTTAGATATTCACTAACATGTTTCATAGTTTCATAAGATAAAATAATAAGTTTTAAATTATAGAAAATAAAAAATAATAATGATTCAAGGATATCATGATTTTAATAAACAAATAATATTTACAATGGTATAAAAATACTGAATGAGAATTAATGAGATCATTTCCAAAATTTTATATATATGGAAGAATAATTGAAAAATAATAATTTTTAAGAAAATATCAATATCATCATCATATAAATTAATTCAACCGTTTCACACATTGTTGATGTCACCCAATCTTTCTCCATGATTAATATTGACTCATTAAATGGAATATATGAATGAATAATAGATGGAGAAATGAAAACATGGAAGAAAAATTTCAAGGGAGTGATATATTTGAAAATGGAGGGAGACAAGTATGTTTTAGGGGGAAATGAAGAAAAATATTTTTTTGAGTGATATATTTATATGTGGGAAAGAATAACCAGGAGATTTAAATGTAAAAAATGAACTTTTCTTGTCTGGTGGGATTAATTTGTTGTTTGAAAAAAAAACTTTCTTTGGCATGATGAGAAAAAATGAATTTTCATTAATTTTTAACATTGTTTATTAAAATAATGGATGTTAAAAATGTTGAAAAAACAATACATAACATATTTTATTTTATTAATTAATGTTAAAAATACCATTTTTTTATTTTTTCTATGTTGGTTATTGAAATAACTGATGTTGAAAATATTCTTGGATATTTTTAACATTATTTTTTGAAATAATATTTGATAAGAATATTAATAAGAATATTTTTATGATAAATTATTGATATAACTGATGTTAAAAATAAACATTTTTGTATTTTTATATCATTTATTACAATAAATGATGTTAAATGTACTCTAGGATAGCTTTTAACTTATGTTTTTAAAATAATAATCAATAAAAATATTTTTAACATCTTTTATTGATATAACTGATGTTAATAATACCCATATTTTAGTTTTTTTACATTGTTTATTTAATAAAATACATGGAAGACATTTTTTATGTTAGTTATTTAATCAATTATAGTCAAACATTAACATTATAATTATTTTTTTTTTGAGTTTCGGTTGTAGTTTCATCTACTATCTAATGTAGTGTCACAAACCAATCATGTTTTTATAAATTATTTTATAAATTCATTTATTTTCATGATTTTTCTTTATATTAGGGATGCATTTATCTTAACGTTTAATGAAATGGGTGTTTAGAACATGCCATATAGTTTTTTCATGGTTAGTGAAAACCATGTGTCCCACCTATGTGAAACATACAACGGGTTAGAGAGGCACTCACATAGTTAGTGCATAGTTTTTCAAGCTGTGAATCCAAATAATGTGATGTAACCTTATATTTATAGTGAGGGTCACATGATTAGTTCACAATTTGTTAAATGGTGTGGCTAAACTATGCAGCCCACCAAAATTCATAAAAATAGAATATTCCCAAATTTCCCCTCTTGAAATTTATCCCCTTAGGGGTCTAGTCTCCCTCCCATTCATCCCATAAAACCCATTCCACCTTTAAACTATACTTTCCCTATCCTATTGAGAGATTATATAAGATTTATTCACATTTTACGTGAGATTCTACAAGGTATGATGGTCAAGATACACTCCCTTCCTCTCCTTAATCATTTTTTTCCTTTCTCTTCATTCTATAATATGGTCTAGGAAATATAAGGTTTATTTTTTCTCAAATTTTATTTGGGGGTTTCATTATTTTAGGGTTAGGGTAAAATTTTTAAAGGGTTTTATTACCATGTTATTATAGATTAAAACTATTGTTGATTAAATCAATGTGATTTATGTGGGTTTCTACATACCTGGATTAATAAAATTTAAACCATGATTTATTAAATTATCTACCACATGTTTTTATTGTTTTTTGAATGTTACATGTTATGTTTTATAGTTTTTAGATGAATATAGTGTAACATTGAATTACATTGCATGAAAAAATGTTCTCTATCATAATTTTGAAATCTATTTTTAAATAACATTTAAACCTTATGTTTTCTATAAAGATTGAATGTATATAATAAAGGAGTTTCATGATTAAAGGTTTGATTCTATATGTCTCATTTTTAGTTTAAATGTTATGATCTAAAATTAAAGGCGTTCTTGGGTTTTTTTTAAATTATACTCTTAAAATATTAGAGATTTATGATGATGTTTATTTTATTTATTTTAGTAGGTGTTTTGTTTTACTTGGATTCTTAAAGAGTGTTTCAAAGGACCAATTGACACATTAAAATGGGTTTTTAACGAAGTCAACCCTTAAATCATAGCCCTTTTTGTGTTTTGGGAACTTCATGAAATAATGATAATTAATGTTGTTTACCATAATAGAGGGATGTGTATACCAATTTTTTATTCTTGAAAAAGGGTTGATTTATGAAGGGTGTTTAGTGGAGAGATTATATTTTAAATACAAGATGGAATGATTATATTTTTATGTGATATCTTTTTGGATCATTACTATTTAAATGTCATTTGAAATATCATGTTGTTAGGTGAGAAATCATGGTACAAAAACTACACTACTATTTAATGATTTCACCAACAAGTGGCCTAAGGCTGGACTTTTCTATTCTTAGTGGGGGATTACCCCTCATTCGGAAAATATAGTGTAAGATGAGTGTTTTAGTTGGTAAAATTACATTATGAACCAATTATATGGATTCTTTTGTTAGCTTTGTACTAGATTGTCCCTTGAGCCTCTAGGTTCCCATGATGGTCATGATTTTTCTATTCTGATATTCATTATCTAGTGACATAGTAGTTTTTTTATATTGACCCACAATGTTTATAAAATAATTTCTTGGTTTTATTTTATTTCACATATATTCTGAAAGTAAGTGATAAATTATTCTCCTTCATTTCAAATGATCAATTTTTTCTAAATGTCTAAGATTACTAATTTATTTTTTGAAAGACTATTCCCCCTATATATTAAGGAATGTTTAAAATGCCATGTATTGATACTTGTTTTTAATTTAAATGAAAACATTACTTTGATCCTAGCAATTCAAAATAGAATGAAATTTTTTCATTGATAAATGGTTTGCATGTGGTGTGGGGAGGATACCTACTAAGAAATATTTCTCATGAATATTATACTATAGGTTTATCCAAGTTCTACTTAGATGCGGAATATGATCTTTTAATTTAGTTTTGTGTTTAATGTGGTTGTTAGGAAATGGATTCATTGGCTAGACACATGGAGATGGTTGGGTGGAGTTTCATATATTTATTTTAATGTTTGTATATTTCAGGTACACACCCATCTTCACTAATTTTATCTATAGTTTATTTAATTTATAATTTTCTTTTATTTAATTTTGTCTTGATGATATGTCATGATATATTGGGATTATTTACTGGTTTAGTTTATTTTTATCTATGACCTTTATATTCCTTATTCTTTTTTTAGTAGTGGTTCATATTGAAACTAATTTTTTTACTTGTGTGACCATATAATGTATGAAGTGGTAATTAAATATTTCTAATTGGAATCAATCAATATATTATTATTCATTGAGAGAAAACATTTACATTAGAGTATATTTTGGTACCATGACACTAGTTATCAGTCTGTGGGGATTGGGAATTCCTTCTGGGACATGTTTCATGTAACAACCAAACATGAATCACTGAGTTCAAGCTAAAATACCACACGAACACAAGCATGACTCCCTATATGCCCAAGGTTTCTGACTATAAGTGATGGTCTAAGTAAATTCATGGTAAGAATATACCCTAAATTAGAGTAAACAATAATTATAAATAACAAAATAGAAAAATATTAAACAATCAAAGTACAAAAACACAATAAACATGAAATCTATATTAATGTGATGAGATATTTTATATACTGAACAATCATACAAACAAAAAAGCTAATTGAAAACTGGGATAGTCCCATATACAAAAAAATAGAATAATAATGTGACAAGAGCCTCTGGAACTCCAGCTTCACAACAGCCTAGTCTACAGACTCATAGCAAGCTATCCTACTCAACAATCAAACCCATGACTTAGCCAAATCTTTACCTGTAATAAGTGATAGCTTATTGGGTACCCATGTCCAATGACTGCCCAAGAAGGGTGTGAGAAAAACATAGTGTGGAGAAACTTATGTGGTTTCATAAATGAATACTATATGTAGTTTACATACATGTGAAATATGAAACAAAGTAAACAATAAATAAATGACCGCACAAACATAATATATAATCACAAATGTACAAGTAAGGAATTAAACACCCATTTTCTGAGTGGTGGAATTCTCAATAAGGTGCTACAAGCCCAAGATATACTTACTTTGGACCCATGAATGAAATAATATCATCCCAGAGCCTATAACATCCCCCTTAGAGATATAGTACCAAAAAATGGATGATACATACAACTTTATGTGATAATTGGATGCCTTCCTACCTCATTCCTAACACATCCCTCTAGGGGGATGTCTACCAGGAAAAATATGCATGATCAAATGAATAAATAAAAAGATAGATTATTCAATACATGATATAAATTATAGATCAAACATCATTTCAATTCAAGCAGTATCATAATAATAGAAATATAGATACAAGAAACCTAAATAATATGTCAATGAGGTTACACATGAAAAAATTGTGACCAAACATAAAACACAGGTCTCAAAGGATACAAATACACACAATGTGATCAAACATAAATATAGGTTTCATAAGCTCCAGGCACCCACACACACACAAACCATGCAGTCAAACATCAACATAGGTCTCATGGGATACACACACAGAGACACACACATACACACCGTATTAATCCTTGACCATTGGTGGCCATGAAACATGACATGATATAAGATAAAATGTGGACCTTGGAACATTGTATGTTAATTATAAATATTCATTTAATTATTTATGATAATTTATTTATTAACAAAATTATCATGGCATTGGGTATCTCATTTTAATTGATTAGGATGGTCAGTAAAAATAAATTATATTTCATTTATATCAAAATTATGAATTAATTATCATTTCCCTAGGTGTTAAACCACATACACCATGCTAATAAATGATACATGATACAATAGGGATATGTACACATAACAACCTACCTAAAACGGAGCCAAATACCATTCATTCAGAGCCAACTTCTTTGTCCTACCCACCCAAGTCCATTCACCCTCCAACAACACTACAAGGTTTTACTCATATCCAATAATTCAAAATTAATTAATCATATCTAAATTATAATTAACTAAAAGAGTAAAAATAATATTATAACCAAAGGAAAATTCATTCTTTTCTAATTGACTTACTAGATATCACTATCTAAATAAAACCACAACGAACCACCCATGGATGGTTTATCTCATTCTTCTAATCTCATTAGGGGAAAATACACATCACACAATAATTAGTTATATCCCAATTTAATATAATTGAATTTTAACCGTAAAAAAACAAACTAAGAGTTTCACCTTAGATGAAACATCATCCAATCGAGTTTGAGGCACTCCTAACACACTATTGGTTCTAATATGAGAAAAATCACGAAATATATTCCATATTTTGATGGTAAATTCAATAAAATTGAACAAATAAAAAATAAGATATCACTAAGGGGACATACCTTCATCAAAATTCATACCAATGATACATGTTCATTATCAGCAGACATAATCTTTCTAAGTGATCCAAAGTCTCATGATTCTCAAAATATTATATTCAATTTGTGTTGGAATTGTCATCTAATTTATCTAATTATAAACAAGACACAAACAAAATGAATTAAAAGAAAAAAGAGGAATCAAGGGACTTAAAGGGAAATGTATTACCAAAAAGATCATCGATGATGGATGATAAAATGATCGACCACTGTAGGAGAAAGTAGGAGTCTAAGGTTGAAAAAGGTCAAAGGATCCAACCTGCATTTTCCATTGGTGCACACCAAAATCATCCTTGGATTAAGGTAGAATATTAGATCGAGGAAGGGAGGGGAATATTTCTAACTTCATAACAAAAATTTAAGCCAAGGGAATATAACCTGAGGGGCATTAGGTAGGAAAAGAACCAAAAGGCCCTTACTTAACCCATGACCAATACACCGATAGACTAACTGATCGTGGTCCAATAGCTAGAAAATGAGTCTTACTAGGAAGAAAGGTTACTTCATGTCTCATTAGATTTTTGATACAAGATCACTGGTTAATTGGTGAGACCTATTTCGTGGAAGGGATTCTTCTCACCTCACTGACTAGACAATACGACTTGAGAAGCTAGAATACTCCAAGCCTCCTCTACTAAATATCTGAGTCTCATGTCAACTTGTTTTCCTTCCCTCAAGTCTTGAAATTCCCCATTGAGGATGTTCAAACAAGTGGAACCTCACATTGACACCCCATTCCCCAAATGATTTATCCAACTAATGATAAGATAAAATTCTCTCTAAAGTTTACAACCCATAATAGAACAGGCCAATACAATAATCCCACCATAGAACTTATTGTCCTTGAGAGGTTTTGGTAGCATGTGAATCATGCCTCTCGATATTCCTTCTATTTCATTACATGAAGTTATCTATACTCCATCCATGAATTTCAAGCACTACTTAAACAATGAACTCACTCCTTAACACCCATCACACTATTGTTTGACAACTCTAAAGATGGTCACTAGTAACTGACACAAAAGCTCATTGCCATCCAATATCAAGAATACGATCACTATATATATTAAACTCCACACTCTACGGTGTCTCACACTAATTCATCCAAAATAGGATTATTCTCCTCAATATAAGAATCATCATAAAAAAATTTGTGATAGTACAATATCACATCCGATGTATATTAGTTCCATAAACTCAAACAATGCAAGAAACAAGTTCAAATTTGATACCAACACCTAATTCCTACTCCCAAACCAAGACATAGTGTTTTTAATAACTAAAACGTCAGTTGCAATTGATATTATGAGCTCGCTGTGGCTCCAACTCACCATATTAAGGTTCATGGGGAAACACCAGTCAATATTTTCATATCCATCATCTAAAAAAGGTTACCATCCTCAGCAAATGATGCTCTATAAAGCCAAAAATTCTAAAACCTTATGCCTTAGATGAATATTTATATTACTATAAAATCCTCTCTGAAGTATGAATGACCTTGAAAGAGTTCCTGTGATTGATTCACCAACCACTTTCACTATATACAAGGATATCAACCACCCATCAACACACCAAATATCCAAATCCATCTCAAATTGCATAGATTATCTCCAAAGTCCAAAGACCCTATTTTTTCTCCATATAGCGCTATACCTAAATCAGATATCGGGCATCCAAAACAAATCTATATTCTCTTAATCCCACTTCACATCAGTATTTCAGAGTCACCACGATCATACAACATTTTTTTTATGTAATACCATGAAGGTTTCCATAATAGTAGTTATTTTAGTTGTGAAAGGTCGATGAACCCCATCATTAGAGTATCCTAATTGTGTCCACACAGTGCTCATAATTTTTTACCAAAGGCATGACTAGTGATCATGGAACATGATGACTAAGCATGATTGTCCATTCAACAAATTTATAGGATAAATAACACATTCTACATATATCTAGGTTACTTATAACACACAAATATATAAAAAAAATAAAATAAAACATGAAGTGTGTAATGTTTTTTAGAACCCTACTCATAGGATACAACCTCCATCAATATGAGACTTATTCCCACACACATACTGCTATTTCTAACCACAAAACTTCACTAATGATGACTCAAAATGATTGTGCAATAACACCCTGATCCATTACCGAGGCCTTATTCCACTATAGAGACAACTCTAAAATAATTAATTGCTAGAGGCCAAATGTTGTGAGATGAACACCAAATGCACCAGTTTTTAACACAAATGGTTTCCTTGAAATAAATTTGTTAGTGAACTTCCACCATTATCTCCGTCAATTTCACACAAAAAACTAGAAGCATTCTCAATAGTTAGCTGGACCCCACTTCTAATGGTTCAACTAAACTCATACATAACCCCTACAAGAATGATACCATGTTAAGTATCCCTGAGAAAGGAAAGAAATCATCACTAGTTGCTTGAACATTGTGACTACTTCATGAGTCATGGGCCTTTAAGTCAGAACTGCTATCTTTAATAGATTTTCAAGCACCATAAGGCACCCACTCATCCAAAATGAGAAATCATGACGTTCCTCTTTAGAAAGGGAAACTCCTTGATACTGAGATTCACCAAACACTCACATCACTCATTTTTACAATGAGAATCCACCCAAACTCTCAACTCCAAGGTCTGACCACCTAGGGTACTCACTCAGTATTCAATAAGGGTTTCATTGTAAAAAAACATTCAATAAAACCCATGGTCCTACCCTAAATTCCACAACCATCCAAGAACTTTGAATCCCAACCTTGTATCATGAGCACTGCACTCTAAGTTCTATGTACTTCTGAGTTTCAAGGAAACTTTAAAAAACTTCCTTTAATCAATCCAAAGGTTACTCACATGAACATGGGATTTTAATTAATGAAAACAATCCAAAAAGGATTAACCTTGAATTTCCATTTTATAAGGAATATCCTCACCTGGGATAAGTCTAAGAGGTGAAATACTCTACCCTACTATTAATCATAGTCACATTTATAAGGCCACAAGGTATTTACAAAACCCAAAAAATGTTTCAAAAGGGGTTAGTTCATAGAATTTCATCTAGGTACATATCCAAAAAACATCTTAGTATTACATTTCCACTCATTCATAAAGGGACCACATAATTTCCACCGTCATATTCGTCGTCATTAAAACCACCATCATTTATTAGGTGAATCACATCGTAGTATTACATGACATGTTATCAGAAGTAGACATGATTTTTGGTTTAATTGAAATAATTTCAACATGAATTTATATGTGATAACACAATATAAGTTGTTGACACTCAAATATTTTGGTCTTCCATCATTAGTAGAATCATATAAAAGCATTATACATGTCATGGGAAACCAATGTGTTGAATATGATGCATGTGATTCTTATTTCTGATATGGCCAAGAGTCAAATAGATATAAAATCAAAAATCTCAAAATTAATTTGTGTCACATGAGGTGTAATAATATACAACTATAACAACGTAAATCTAGAACATCAGTCACATGCCTCAGTAACTCAGACATCCATAAAAATGGTGTTCATGATGAAACAGACCGAGTTTCATTAAAATATCCAAAACATTCATATGTAACCTATCTACAAACACCCAAAAATAGTGAAAAACAAGATAATTTATGATATGATACCATTTTGTAACACCTTGACAAGAAAAATTGGGTTTGAGAAATAATTCCACATGACCTCAAGCATGCCTCCCAATACTCTAGAGGTTGCTGACTAACAATGATGCTATAAGTAATGTTGTGGGGAGACTATACCATTAATCATAGTAATAAATAAAAATAAATGAAAAAATATTTAAATATTTTATAATAAGATTACATAGAAATAATTAACCTTAAAACTATAAAATGAGATACAACTGTATGCAGTTTTAATAGTCATAAAAATATAACAACCAATCCCTCATTGGATAGATCAAATATAAAAATAAAGTAAATAAAATACTACGAGAAGTGATTCAACTCCAATATCACCTCATTTTTAATTACATATTATTTTTATGTAATATTTGTATTTAAATAATTTTATTTATTCAGCAGCATCCACTACATGAAACAACAAGTTTATATGAACCACGTAACATTATTAAAATATTATGTGTCTGTTATCGACTAGCTATTGGATTAGCGGGTATGAATTGTAATTACTAAATTATGAAAATATATAGTATATTAATTTAAAAAATCAATTCATTATTTATCCATTTATTATAATTAAAAATGTTTTTTTAAATAAAAGTGATTTTTTTTTGGAAAATTGTTTTTATGCGTGCAATAAATTATTTTTATAGATAAAATAAATTGATTATTATAAGTAAAAAATTGTAATAATATATATATATATAATTCAATAAATTGTTTTAACATTCACCTAATATTCTTTATTATTCTTAAGATAATAATTAATCTTAATTTATGCTTAAAAATGCATTTTCTAAAAATCAGTTTCCTTCACATTTAGTGAACTTACATTAAAATTCATTTCTAACAATTGTAGGTATTGAATTAGATAAAATGAATTAAATTATTATAATTAGGAGGTCAAAACATGGTAAATAGAACCCTTTGGTTTTTGGTCAATATGAATTGTAACTGTAGTAAAATATTCACCTTAGAAAAGGGTAAATTAAGTTAATTTAGATTAAAAATAAGTGATAAATCAATAATTTTCATACTAATTATTATTGGTTTAATGTAATTCAATAATTATAACCTTAGGATCAAAATTTATTTGTTTAATTGAAACTTATATAAGAAGATAAATTATATTTTATTTAAATCCAATAAATTTACAAAGGTCTATTTCATTGTTTTACATATCCTTTATTTGATCACAAATGGAAAAACTAGTTATGAACGAATCGTAATAGAAATTTTATGAATAATGAAATAATAATAATTATTGAAATTCATTTATAATTTTTATATAAAATATAATCACATCAAATGCTTACACACTACTAAAACAATATTTATTAAAATAATAGAAAAAATAAAATAAATGATTTTGAAAACATTAAAAGTGATATAATTTGAGTAATTTATAGTGTTACATGAAGTTAATAGATGAATATACAAGATCAGTGTTGTGTTGAAATATTATATTCTAATAATAACTTTTTCTTTATGACTTTTATGTCAAATTAAATGAATAGTGTCAAAATTGACAAAAATGTTATATTATCAACATAATATTTTATTAAATTTATAAAAAATAATAAAAAATATTTAAATAATACGAAATATATATTATCTGGTCTAAATATTCATATCTTTTCCATTTATGGTGCAATTTTTACCTTATATGTAAAAATTAAAATCCTACTGAAAAGTTTTCATTGTAGTTAAAATTAAAATTATTTAACTAGGGGTTAATCAAAATGATAAGGTTTAAATTAACACTAAAACTTATATAGATTTTATTAGTTGATGATATTAAAACCCTATAGTATATTATATTCAAATAAATTTCAATTTAGGGTCATTTTTTTTAGGGGGAATTTATTATAAATTAATCTTTTGAGAAATTCCAAAAGTACCCCTCACCTCAATTATAAAAGGGCACCTACATTCCCACTTATTCAAACCATTTTAGATTTATATCTAAAAAAACATATAATTTTATCATGTAAAATTACATATAAACATTATAGAGGTTCTCATATTAAAAAAATCCAACCTTAGAGCCCTTTAGAGAAGATCCAAATGAGTCATTTCAAAGAAGAGGTAATCGCCTTACGCGATCACTTTATTTTATACTCTTATTTACCACCTATAAATATATTGTATTTATTATAAAATAATAAATTAATTATTCTAAATAATTTGATATTTTAATATTTTTATGAAAACACTAGTAAAAAATCTCTTTCCCATCAAATGAGAAGTGAAAGTATATTTTGTGCGCGAGTACGACTTACCGTCTCCACATAGAGATACAATTAATTGTTCATCACCTTATTTTTTAGGTGGGTGTTATGATGGATTTAATGTTTATATATTTATTTATGAACTAATTATAATTATGTAATTTTAATATCACAACTACCTACTTACCATCTAGTCCTTTGGGAAATGATATATTCATTTGGGTGTATATGTGGACTACCACCTCCACGAAGAGATGTGATTGATTTTTAAGTTATTTATTACTTGTATGGAAAAGAATATGAATTTATTAATATATTTATTATATATAATATAATATTAATCTTAGAAATGTGAATTAATATTTACCTTTATCTTTTTCCATCTTCCAAATAAATGAAAATAATATTCATTTGTACTTATGAACAACCATCTCCATGAACGACGTAATTCATTATTTTCTATATATAATATTTACGAATGAATATAAATATGTATATAAGTAATATAAATGATAATTATTTCATGATTGATATTATTTATATGATGGAAGAATGATAAATATACAATGATCTGAACTACTAAGCTGAAATACACATGATAAATGAAACATTTAACACCCTAAAATGAAAATTTTAATAAGGAATTATTGACTAAAGGGAGTGTTGAAATGTTATAAACGGATACTATATTATATTATAAGTATTAAATTACTCTATTATTTAAATATAATAAATCTAAATTTATTATACTAGCGATTATAGTGCTTTTGAAACAAGGCTATCTCGAGTTAAGGATTTTATGTCACAATCTCATTGTTTGTCAGGATTGAGTATGACGATACCTCCAATGATAAAATTTTAGAATATACCTCTCAAGAATTATAGGAATTATATTACCCTTTATTTAATTCATTTAAATAATTTTTTTATTTTCATTTTACTCATCTTTTGTACTTAAGAGACTGAAAATATTTTTTTAAGGAAAATCGATTTCATCTATGCCTTTGGATGAAAAACCTTTTTATTTTATATTAATGTTTTCTAACAGTGTTTTAAAAAAGTGTTTTATTATTATCCAATGAGTTTTTAATGAAAATTTTCCTATATTTGAACTTTTACTACATTTTTTGAAAGTAATATTTTTTATTTCATTAAATGAGGTCCTTTGAGTATTTTCTGAAAAAAGTATGGACGAAATGTTTTTAACTTATATAGATTAATGAAATTTCCCACCTTCCTGAATAATTTTTACTTTGAATAATAATTTAAAACTTTAAATTTTATTTTTACATAAATTATATCTTTTATAGTTTTTAGTTCTTTATAGATGATTTCAAAATCTAAAGGGTATTTTCCTCTATAGTGTTTTAATGATATTTTATTAGTATCATTATTGTAAAAGAAAAAAATATTAGATTTTACTCATGTTTTATTGGGAATATGATCCAAGGATACCATCCTTATTTTTACATCTATATTTTTTATGAATATTATGACATAGTTCTTATGAAATCCATTTATTTTCCATGTGATATGATACATTGAAATGATGAAATGTTTTTGAAACCCAATTATTTTACATGGGTTATTCTATGGAGAAATGTCTATAAATCCCATTTATTGTCATGGGTTATAATATGATGAATGTTTTATTATCTTCTACAACACATATTTATGATTTTTAATAGGTCACAGTTGGGACCTATATCTCTCTCTAATGAATTGGGAAATATTGATATCTCGTAAGATAAATTGGATTGGAATGGGGAGTGAAACCAGTTTAGTAAGGGACTGTGTCCACTATGATTGTCTTGGGAGTGAACCTTAACTAAAATGAATGTTTTTGGAGTGAACCCATTCAACTTTGATAGTATTGTAAAATATCCTTGATTACTAAAGGAATTATTTTCTATTCTTATATGAATGCCTAAATTCTATGTCTTATGCCAATGTTATGCTCCCATGGATCATGTTTATTGATTTATTAATGATTCATGTTTTATAACTTCCATTAATT
Source organism: Viscum album (assembly GCA_963277665.1). Classification (NCBI taxonomy): domain Eukaryota; kingdom Viridiplantae; phylum Streptophyta; class Magnoliopsida; order Santalales; family Viscaceae; genus Viscum; species Viscum album. Next base: position 106,506,086 of record OY728161.1, read on the forward strand.
TTTACCATAAACCATGATTATGTTCTATGATATGTAGGATAAGGTTTTCAAAAATTAATATCACGTTTTCATAGATTTTTTTTTCATGTTACCTCATATGATCATTGATATCTCTCTTGTTTAACTTTTCTAAACATCTGAACTCACCATTCTCTTGTGTTTCCTTTCCCCAGGATATAAAGTATGGTATTTACTATTATATGTATATGAAGTTTTCTAGTAATGATTAAATAAGTTAGATACATTGTAGACATTTAATGATCTAGTTATTAATGTTTCTACATTTCCAAGGATAATAGACCTAAAATGTCCTAGCATGGATTATTATGTTGTGAAATGAATATTCATATATTTAGTGGTAATATCTATGTATGAAATGTATGGGTCATTATAGTCAGTATTATATAAATATTTAGTTAACCATTGGAATATAGTAAATGAAAATCTAGTAATAATATTTGGGTTAAGTTTATATATAGTATAAAATCTTATGGTTTGAGTAATGGTCTTGAATGACCTAGGTTAAAACCAAGGTTTAATGAAATATGGTTCCATGATTTAGATATCCTAAAAAGTATTTTTTAGGATTATATGATTTCTTACCTTTATTATTATTGTTAAAACTATGCCTTATGGTTTTAATAAATGGTTTGAACATGATGAAATCCTATTAATGCTTAATATGAGGGAAAAAGAAAAAAAATTCCTCCTAAGAAAGAAAATGTTATGCGGATTTTAATGAAAAATATTACATTATTTCTCACATAACTTTCTTAAGAAATGAATCACATTAATCTTCCAAACATTCAAAGGGGATAATGATGTTATGTTGAGATTTTATAGTGCAAATTCCACCATCTTTTAGTGGGTTCACTGATCCACTACTCACTCACCAATGGATCAAAACCATTGAAATGATATTTTCCATTAATCTATGTTCAGAATATGATAAAATTATTCTGGATATTAATTATTTGGAAGGTGAATTTGATCAGTGGTCAAATCTTATCAAGAAAACAAGATAACAAGAAAATTTTGATTTTTTGGATTGGGGATAATTTTAATAATTATTTATATTTAAGTAATTTCCTTAAATTATTCATATAAAAATGGAGAGATAATTCATTGAGTTAAAGTATAAGGATAATGAATCCATTGGTACTTATGAAGAAAATTTCACAGGACTTGTTAGGTATGCTTCTTGTATTATCATCCAACATGAAATTGAAGTTGATATATTCATGAGTATCTTAAAAGAAATCCTTTTAAGGGAGTTATCCATAAGGTAATTTAGTAGCTATGAAAAAATAATTCGATGTACTACCAATGAGAAAATGGATATTATAGTTACCCATCGATCTCGTGGTTTTGATAAGAAAAGAAAAATAGAATTCAAAGAAAATTCTAAAAACCATAGGGAGAAGAAGATGGTCCTTCCTTTATGATCGATGTGTGAAAAGAAGAATGGGGAAAATTATCATAAGGGAACACATAAATGATTAAAATATGGAAAGAATGTTCATCGAGAAATTTAATGTTGAAGTGATGGGATGAAGTTAGCTAATGATGATAATAGATAGAAAGATCCACAAAATTCACTATGCTCACTCCAGTTCTTTAAAAACAAGAATTATGTGAATTATGATTAACAGTTACCAAATATAAATTTTATTGATGATGATAAATGTTAATAACATATTATTCCCATAGAAAAAAGGAAATATCATGTGATCACTATTTCTAATAAGAGGTTTTATAACAACATGGTGAAATGTACACTAACCATCCACTCAAGATCTCAGAATGTCTTATATGATTCTACATTTACCCACTTTTTTATACCTAATAATTTTATAAGGGTATCATATAACTACCTAATAAATTAGATATTTGGTTTTCAGTAAAAACACCTAATGGTATGATGGTCACATCCAAAGTATATGATTCTTCTATGGTTGAAGTTTGTGGGAATGTGTTTCCTTCAAATATTTTCATTCCTCCTATAGATGAATTTGATTCTATTTTCGGAATGGATGGGATTTAATTATATAATGTCCACATCAATTTACAAGGAAGGTAACTTATGTTTGATATTCTAAGCCAACATATGACTTCCTATAAATGTGATGAAAAAAACTAACTTCTGAGGGAAATTAAATCCTTTGTATGGGTTATGATTCCTATTCAAAAGGGGAATTTATGTTAGATGGTTGGGGAGAAAATCAACATCAATGATATACCGATTGTGTGGTATTTTATCAATGTATTTATGGAAGAGTTTCTCAGCCTTCCACTGAATTAGGAATTTTATTCTTCAATAGAACTCATACATAATTCTACACCTATTTCCAAGAATCTATAGATAATGACCACGATTGAGTTTCAAGAATTGAAGAAGCTACTCTAGGAGTATCTTTAAAAGTGATCCATTTGGAAAATTTCATCACCTTGGGGTGAATCTTTTATGTTTTTAAGAATAAAAATGGATCAATGAGACTCTATATAGATTATCCATAACATAGAAAATTCACTTTAAAGAAAAATTATCCTCTACCACGTATTGATGACTTATTTGATCAATGATGTGGAGATTAATAATTTTACTATATTTATCATCATTTTGGATATAATAAATTGATGGTTTTAAGGAGGATATACCCAAGACAACATTCCATACAGGTATAGAAACTATGCATTTATAGTGATTCCATTTAGTTTTACAAATTCCCCCACTATCTTCATAAATTTAATGAATATATTTTTTAGAGATTAGATTGATTAGTTTGTGGTAGTCTTTATCAAAAATATTATTATTAAATAAAAGACAAAATTAGAGTATTATTATTGTTTTAGGATTGTGATGAAGACCCTCAGGATAGATAATATTTATGTAAAATTTAACAAGTGTGAATTTTGGCTACATAATGTTTCATTCTTATGTAATATAATCTCAAATGAGGGTATACTAGTAGACCCTTAAATGAAAAAAGTTGTTGGAAATTCTCCCAGACCAACCAATTTGAATCAGATCTATAGTTTTCTTGGTTTGACATGATATTGTTTACTAATTATGGAAATGTTTTCACAGATATCGATTCTAATAACCAAGTTAACTCAAAAGGGATTCAAGTTCCATTGAAAAATGAATGCAATAAATTTTTTATTGAACTAAAGAGAATATTATTCATCAAACCCAGACATACAGTACCCTACAACGGAGAAGGATTTTTAATATATAAAGACATATCAAATAAGGTTTTGGGATGCATTATCATATAGGAAAATATGGTTATAGCTTATGCCTCATTGAAATTTAAGGTCCATGAGAAAAATTACCCGACACATAATTTGGAATTATATGATATAGTTTTTTAATTAAAAATATGGATGCATTATCTAGATGGATAATGGGGTGATAAATATAGTGTTGAAAAAAGTTTAAATTAGATTTTTACTCAAAAAGAGAAGAACATGCAGCAAAGAAGAAGGCTAAAGATGATTAAAGATTATAAATGCATAATAAATTACAACCATATGAAAGTGAACAAGTGGAAGATTATCTTAGTCAAAAAGATCATTCTTTCTTATCTACGATGAGGATTAAAAGAGATTATATATTTTTTTAAATTCAAGTATGTATCATAAAATAATGAAGGAATGAGAGAAATCATATCTATCTCAAATGAGTGTTCAAACATCTATCAAAGTGAATATTAAAGAGGAACATAAGGAAGATGTAGAGATGTAAAAAAAGTTAAGGCATGTTAGAGATTTCAACCTTTATTTTGATGGAATAATAATTCATTGGAGTTTTGTATATTTTCCTTCGATTATATATTTGATAAAGGAGATGAATGATTAAGCTCATAGTTCATATTCTCTATTTATCCTAGAAGTAAAAATATGCATAGATATTTTAAAGAGTATTTCTAGTGGTATGGAATGAAGATATATATTTTAGAGTATGTTTCTTGGTGATCAGTATATACACATGTTAATTTTATTAGATATAAGTATAAGGTGATGTTAAAACCATTACCCATACTAAAATTGAAATGGGAAAACATCACCATGTATTTTTTCATCGGACTCCCCAAAACATATAACATTAATAAACTAATTTGGGTTATATTTTATCACCTCATCATGTCATCACACTTCATTTAAATTAGATAATATTTATATAAAGGTAAAATATATTGATTATAAATTAGAAAAGTGGTAAGATTTAATGGTGTAAAACTATCAATTATATCATACAGGGATTTAAGGTATACCTCAATGTTTTGGAGAAGTCTTCAGGAGGATATGGATACATAGTTAATTTTCATCACATATTATCATCCTCAGATATATGCTCTATCTGAGAGAACCATTAAAACTACTGAAGACAACGTGATAGATTTCTCTATAGATTCCATGGGTGGTTGTGGTCAATACTTTCATTTTGTATAATTCTTGTACAATAATAGACTTCACTCTAGTATTTAGATAACTCTTTATAAAACCCTATTTGGTAGGCAGTGAATAACCCCAAATTTATATAATGAAGTGGGAGAAATAAATCTATTAGGAAATGATATAGATAAAGAAATAAGAGATATTTTTTAGATCCCTTCAACATAACATAATAGAATCTTAGAGTTGAAAAAAAGTTATTCTAACAATCATAGAAAAGATCTAGGGATTGAAGATGGTAATAAGGTATTCCTATGAATATATCCCAATAAGAGGGTGATGATATTTGGAAGGTAGGGCAAGCTAATCACTAGGTGTATCCATCATGTTAAAATTATTGAATGTATTGGATATGTAGCTTATCGATTGGTGCTCCCCCTGAATCTCCCCCAAGTCCGTCATGTGTTTAATGTATCCCTCCTGAGGAAGAACATACCTATTCCTTCACATATAATGATCTCATAGGTAATACCAATTGATTTAGATATTTATTATGAGGAAAACTATTATAGATTATATATCATAGAGAGAAGGTTATTTTAAGAAAGACCACTCACTTGGTCAATGTTTTTTGGATAAACCACCAATTTTAGGAATCTATGTAGGAACATGAGGATTTCATGAGGTATAAATATCCTTATTTGTTTTTATATGAGTGGAAATTTTCAATAAAAAATACATTTTAATGGGTTATAATGTGAAATTCATATATTTTTATGAAATGTTTAAATATAAATAATTTTACATCTTCAATAGCTTGTGTTACAGGAAACAATAGGATTAAACGAACTGATTAACCTTATTAATAAATTATGTTTCCATTATCTCCTAGAAATTGGATTCAATGGAATGAATAGTAATAATTAAATTATGAAAATATATTATTCACACATTTATAAAATTAATTCATTAGTTATTAAATGATTATAATTTAACAAATAAATATTTGAAAATAAGAGTGATGATTTTTCATGAAATGTTTTATGCGTGCAATGTATTTTTATACTAATAATTTTAATTAATTACTATTACTGAATAATTATAATTTATTTTATATATTATTTATTCAACATTCTTTTTTAACATTCATATATTTTTATTATTATTTATAGGATAATAATAAATCTTGTTTTTTTCTTATAAACAAATATTGTTTAAAAATCAGTTTTCATCACATTTTGCATCCTTCAATTAAAATTAATTTCTTCCATTGATATTTATTAAATCAAGTAAAATTAATTATATATTTAGAATTATGTGTTTCAAATTTGGTAAATAGGTCCCTTTTATTTGTGGTCAATATGAATAGTAACAGTGGTAAAATTTATGAACTCCATAAAGGGTAAATCGAGTTAATTTGGATTAGAAAAAAATTGATAAGGTCATTATTTTTCATCATAATTATTATTATTATATGAATTTAATTTTACCATTATCACCGTAAGATTTAAATTGATTATTTTAATGTACACTTGTCTATGAAAATGACTTATATATTATTTAAATCAAATAAAGTTACAAAATGTCACTCTCTTAATTTTAAATGTCATTTATATGATCACACAGGGACAAAAACTAGTTTTTAATGAATATAAATAGTTGTTTTGGGAATAATGAAGTTATATTAATTATTTTGATATATGTATAATTTTTAGGTAATTTATAATTAACTTAAATTATTACACAATGCAAAGACAATATTTATTCAGTTAATGAAAAATAAAATAAATGATTTTTAAAATATTAAAAATGATATAATTTGAGTAAGTTACTGAGTTACATGAATATTATAGGTGAATATAACATATTATTGTTGTTTTAAATTACTATATTTTACTAAATATTCTTTTTTTATGTATTTTATGTCAGGTTAAATGAATAGTGTCAAAATTAATAATAATGATATTTAAGAAAAATAATATTTTATTTGATTATGTAAAAATTATAAAAAATTATATAAGATAATTTGGATATGAAATGGTATAAAATGTAATAAAATTTATATTAATGGGTCAATTTTAACCATATATATAATAATTACAATCTTTTAATATTGAAAAATTTGTTACCATGATTAAAATTAATATTGGATAACTAAGGGTTAATCAAAATGATAAGGTTTAAAATGACACAGAAACCTATATAAATTATATTGGTTTATGGTATTAAATCCTTAAAATTACTTATATTACAATTAATATCCATTTTTTTGAATTTTACTTGATAAATAATTTATTATAATTTAATATTTTTAAAAATTCTAAACGTACCCCTCTCATCAATTATAAAAGGGCACCTCCTTCCTAACTTATTCACACCACTTTGAGCCTTATATATCTACTTAACTATAAAATTTACATTCTAAACATATATAAACACATTATAAAACTTCTATTTTTCCCAAAATTATAACTATATATCCCTTTAGATATATATGAAGGAGTTCTTTAAAAGAATAGTTAATCACTTTACCTGATGACTTTCCTTTATACTCTAATTTATCTACTATTAATCTATGGTATTTATCATAAAATAATAAATTTGGTATCTAAAATATGAATAAATATTATTATTATTTTGAAAACAAAATTATTCACCCTCTTTCCCATCAATAAATAAGTGAAATATTTTCTTGTGCGTACGCATGGCTTACCGTCTCCACGTAGGGATCCAATGAAATTTTCATCAACATATTTTACGAATGGGTAATATGGTTGTTTTAATGTTTATATATGATATTTATGACATAATAATACTTATTTAATTATAATATGACATATACCTACTTACCTTTTAATCCTTTGGGAAATGATTACGTCGTTCGAGCATATGTGTGGACCACTACCACCACAAAGCGATGTGATCCATTGTTAATTTATATTTTACATGGATATAAATGAGTATTAATTTGATGAATATAATATATTTATATGATATAATAATAATAAAATAAATTTTAATTAATATTTACCTTTATTTTATTCCATTCATTGAAAAAATTAAAACAACGTCCATGCATACGTACGACTTACCATCTCCATCAATAATATAATTCATTTTTTATGTATATAAATTTTATAGATTACTATGAATATGTATATGATGAACATATATGATATTTATATAATTTTTAATATTCTAGAGATGGTGTAATAATGATAAAAGTATAAGTATTGGAACTAAAATACCGTAATACTCAAGATAAACAAAACAGTTAACAACCGGAAATGACGATCTTAATAGGGAATTATTGATAAATGGGAGTGTTGAAATGTTATAAAAGGATAATATAGGATGTTATATGCATTTACACGACTCTGGTAAATAATAATAATAAATTTAAATTTATTATACAGGATTTTATAGTTCTTTCAAAACTTAAGCTAAGTGATTAATGTCACAATGTCATTGTTTTTCATTACTGATTACTGATACACCTCCAATGATGAAATATTATGGTCTAACTCTTAAGAAACTTATAAATTTTATTCCTATCTAGTTATTTACTTAATTTAGATGTTTTCTTTTCATTTTCCTAATCATATGTGTTAAAAATACAGAAAAAATGATTTTAAGTAAAATCAATTTAATTTCTCTCTTAGGTCAAGAAACCTTTTTATTCTATATAAATATTTTATAAGAATATTATAAAGAAGTTTTTTATATTATATAATTAATTTTTAAATTAATTTTCCCATGTTTTAATATTTACAAAATGGTTTAAAAGGAATCTTTTAGTCATTTTACAAATGATGTACTTTTTAAATTTTATAACAAAAGTACGGATGGAATGTCTTTTTTAACTACCACTAAGTGGTTTCACTATTCATCGAAAATTGATGTTTTTCAGAAAAATACCCAAACATCAGCCTAAGAATTATTTTATTTTCCGAATTCAAAATTGATGTATATTATTCCAAATTCAAAACATAGAAGTGGAATTAATTAATTTTAAAATTAATTCCCGTTATCAAAACAAATAGTGTGTTTTTAAGAAACAATAATTATCAAAAGATTGATACTAGTTTATATAAAATTTCGAAGTTAAATTAATTCAAATGAGAAACATTGGATTAAATGGTAAAAATATATTCTAATTAAACTTTAAAAACAATTAAAAAGATAATCTAACCATATAAATTATTGCTATGAAAAAAGTTGTTTTTAATTAAAATATAGCGTGTTTTTACTATTTATTTAAATATAAAAGTTATCAGAATAATATGAAAAATTTATCCAAAGTAAATTTTATATCCTGATTCCAAATAATAATTTTATTTTGTCAAATTGAACTTATAGACATTTCAAAAACAAGATTTAAAGTGGGTGCGCCATCAAAAGGTGGGAAAACTGCAATTTTTGAAAAATACATATTTTACACGAAAAATTTATTTTGTTCTCATACCATATTCTAAAAAATGTGTAAGATGAATAATAATGTTATAAAATTTGAAATGTCATTAATACTATTCATAACGACTAGTCTATAATAATATTATAACAATATGTCATTTTTTAGTGAAACCCGGTATTACGTACTAAACACGCTATCGAAGAAGGTCGCCATTGTGTGTAATGAAAGCCAAGTCAGGGTTGCGTGTTGTGAAAGAATGCTTCGTTGTTTTTTATAATAGAATACAACCATATTTCATTTATACATCTAATATATATATATACACACTCAATGTTGCATAGAATGACTATTATTAAACGAACTTGAAATTGTGTGTTACACAATACAAGAATAGTGTTGCGTATACTGCAAGCTAATACATTGTTGCATATAGCGCAAGATAATATTTGTGTAGCATTCAACACAAGAAATTAAGGAAATTAAAATGAATAATTATCATAAAATCTCAGGTTGTTACATTCTACCCCCCTTAAAATGAATTTCTCCCTCGAAATTCATCGGGGTTATAAATGGCTTAATACTTGAAAGTTTCTTTAATAGAAACCCACATCGTAAAAAGGAATACCAAAACATAACTTTAAAAACTAAATTATGAAATGTAACGGTTACCCAAAGTAACTCATCGTTGGGTTTCCATATAAGAGAACATAAGTGAAAATACGGATATGAAAGATAAATCTAACCATTAAGTTCTGATGGAGAGTGGTAGAGGACATGGCTATGAAAAAGACAACAATCACAAATCCATAAATTTGTGATGATCTAAGGTACCATCAGATTCATCAAGTAAGAGGACACTAGGACAACATTTTTTGGTTTTCAAGATCATTTCCCTAAAGTTGATGAATTAAAAGAAAAACTTACATGATTTGGTACCATCTCACTATTGTTCGTGCCTTGAACAATTTCCACTTTATCCCTTAAAGAAATGAAGTTGAATTTTTTATTTGTGAAGTGTTAGCAGATCATTTGATAGAATGATGGGTCATTCCATCTGTTTCAAACAAAAGGTTAGAAAAAGTTATCAAATATACATAACTTCATCTATGGTGAGGTTAGTCACATATGATTCAAAAAATGGACTTATACTTCAACTATCATACTGCTTAATAAAATAAAACTATTTTCTACTAACCAGGGACTTCCTGTATTCCAGTGGTAGGCGATAAAGGCCTACTGCACTTTGGTTGTGGGTTCGATTCCCACAGCCTTGTCCGATGCGACGGGTTGTCGCCTATCCTGCAGGTTGTCCTTTTTCTAAAATTACATCTTTATGAAATTCCATCGATAATATCGAAAACAGTTCTAGCCTTAAACAATACCAACTTATGTCCAACATAATCCATTTCAAATATTTAGGCTTATCCAAAATACTTCTGTCTACGCTTATAGTATAAAGAAAACAATTACTAGAAATATTATCTACCGAGCATGTGAATACCATCATTTATCCCCGATATATCTTGTTGATCACATTCCAATCATGTGAATACCTTAATCATGTATTCTCTTGAAAAATTAATACCCATTGATCCTTAGTCAAAACATGAATGATGTCATAAGTTAAATCTTTCCACATACCAAAATCCCAAAATTTCTATATACTCAAACCATGATATCACTTTGTCCTTATATTAGTCATGAGCTCATGAATACTATCAAACATTTAATTTTCTCCTTATCCCTTCATTATACGCATATCATCTACTTTCCAAAAATATTCGAATAAACTTTCATGTTTACTGGTACCATTAAATATATACTATCAAATACTTAGGAAAAACAATAGTGTAACAATCCTTAGATGTGTCTTTATTCCATAGTACCATTACCTACACAATATAACTCTTGATAAACATAAATCATTCCACTACCTTCTTAAACCACTGACTGAGCTTCATCATTTCTTTCATCTCATATATCATTTGTAGTCTCTTCATAATAATCCACATAAATACTACCCATATGACCATGATGATTCTCTTTATGAGATTTTCCATTAGGGCAATGGTTTTCATAATGCCCGTACATTCCACATTTAAAACATTTAACCATTTTTGATGTCTTAGAAATACCATTATCTTTGTCCATGGTGTTAACTGAACCTTTTCCTTTTCAATTACTAGATTTGTGTCCTTCTTTTCCACACCCAAATAATCTTCCAATTCCTTTGAAACATTCTCCGTAATGCCTCTTCCCACATGACTTACATGAGGGAAATTGAACTTTCTTTCATCTATGATCATCATGAAACTCCATCTTTCTCTTATTAGTTCGGTCAGAAAACTTACCAAAGCTGAGATTATTGATCATATTATGAGATTGATGATTAGGTATAATAACGATGTTTATCCTTCCAAATCCCATTTTATTTTCTTGATCATGAAGAATATCACTGCATTATCCATCATATTCTCCATTATCATGAATCTTCATGTTTCCAGCCATTTTCTAAAACCCAAAAAGAATAGTGTGAGAGGAAAAAATCACTCTAAGTAAAACAACATAATAAAGGGGGAGTACCTTCAATATATAACATATTAGGGTTAATTCTAATATTTTTACCATAATTATAGGACTATAACCTATACTTATACTTAACCTTAGGGACATCCCTGGAAATACCTTAGAAATATCTCTAGGGATCTCACTAAAGTTTTCGCATCCTAGTTTCCAATGGTTAACTAAACCTTTCCTCTGATACCAACTGTAGAGGCCCGAAGCTTGACTTACATGGACATTACATTACTTTTTCGGAATACTTAATACATAACAAAAATAGACACACAAGGACCATAATAGTTTAGTTTCCTTGGAAACTTGGAACATAATCTTCTAATTGTGGTGAAAGAACTTCAACATCTCCCATAAAGATATTCCCCTTTTTTTCTTACCTAAAACCTTTCTTTAAATCCTAGGGAAAAGAAAACATAAAAAGGGTGAGCTCAAATTCTCAGTAAGGGTAAACATAGAAAACATAAAACAATCCATAAACATTTGAATGCAAAATCTTGAACATAACATCTAAACATCAAAATATTGAGCAAAGACATAAATCTTGGAAGTATGTAATGCATATATCATAAAGGGACATAAATCATGATAAAATAGCATGGGAATAAAACATGTGAATTTGGAAACCATTAAGCACAAGATATGATTTCCATAGTAGCCAAGGCATTGCTACCAAGACCATCTTAGTGGACAAAGTCCCTTTCTAAATCTAGTTCACTTTTCATTCCAGTCCTGTATTACTGAACCAGATTAACTTACCAATCCAGCCATGTCTATCTCATGAGATATAAATCTTTAACCAATGAATTGGAGGGAGATATAGGTCCCACCCGTCTCATAATTAAATCATTCTTTCATGTGCCACAAAATCATAAATCATACATCATAGCATAACCCATATAATAGAATGGGATTCTTAAACATCATTCCATCATAACATAATCCATATAAAAAAATGGATACCATTTCATCATAAAAAGAATCAAAACATGTAAATAATGTAGAAATTATAATTGAAACATAAACATATTAAATAATTTCATTTTAGATGGAAAATATTTTTGATAAAACACTTGAAATGAAATCTTGAGGAAAATATCCTTTCTTCTTCAAAATCATTTTCTTTTCACAAAATGCCATATAATTTTAAAAGAAAAGGGTTTTGTTGAAAATAATCAAGCAATATTGTATAGGAAGATTCATGAAAACGAGGTGTTATGAAACTGTAAAAATACATTCACACCGTATAAGTTAAAAATAACATTCTCCCCGTACTTTTGTCAGAAAAGTCAAAAAGTATCTCGTATGGTTAAAAAAGAAAGATTCCTTACATACCATGTATTAAAAGTAAAAAATGGTTAAAAAGGATTTAAAAAATTCATGAAACCATTTTTAGGAAACATGGACATGGATGATAACAATAACCCCAGTAAATACTTATGAATAAACAATCTCGGATAAGAATGAGATTGGAATAGTTATCTCTTACGTTAGATCTGGTATGCTTCGTACGTATCCGAACCTCCTCTTCTTCGATGCACCTCCTTTAAGACTTATCTTAGGGAAGTAGAGTTGGTATTTTGAGAAGAGAAAAACCTCCAGAATGTTTCTAGGGAAGTGGATAAGAGAAATGGGTAGGGTTTGGTCAAGCTTCAAGGCTCAAAAGGGTGTGAAGGGAAGAGGGAAGGGGTTCCCTTTTATAAGGGAGGAGAGGGGCACCTTTGAAAAAACTTAAAATATTATTTTATAATAAAGTCAAATTCCATTTTTAATAGCTCCAAATTAATTTATTTCGAAGATAATGTTGGGGTGGGTATAAATTCTCTAAACCAATAGATTTTAGACAGGTTTGGGTCATTATATCAACCTTATCTTTTAGTTTTAACTCTTAGTTAATTAGATTGACATTTACCATGTCACTTTGTATTTTTATATTATATAGTTAATAAACATACCATATACATCCAAGAGACCCCCAAGTTATCCATTAATGATACACCTATCATGATATAAGTGTCTTGGCCGACCCTTAGATTTTTAGGAATACAATAACAATTAATAATATAATATTTGTTTTAAAAACTATTTTATGTAAATTTTGACACTATTTGGTAATGGATTTTTGTGAAAATCATAACAGCATGATTAGTTCGAAAAAAGTTAATTAATTCAACACTAACATGTAATATTAACCTAGAAATTTTTTGGAATTCCTAAAAAATCTCAAATTACATTTATTTGGTTATTTTTAAAATCAATTATTTTAATATTCCATTATTTAGGTAATTACTCCATCACCATTGTGTCATAAATAACATAAATTATTTAATGTCTAAAATTTATAAATAAACTACCATTATATAGGAAATATTTTTAGATTTCTAATGAATATTTATAGTCGAATTTATATTATGTATAACCCTATATTAAAAATGATTTAGTTATTAAACATTGATTTTAACCATTTTAAACCTTCTTTAAATAAATTAATAATAAATGTACAAATCTAATCCAAGTGGACCTAAATGGTCAGATTTTATTCCTAAGGTTTTTTTTGGTCTAATTACACTTATACAATAGAATTAGGACATGTTTTAGGGTAATAAAAATATCATATTTACCCTTAATTACCCTATTTACTTTTAACCGTGGTAAATAAAAGTAAAAAGTTTTTATTCACCAAAAAATATTTTTATCTCATTGAACCATATTTTAGTCGTTTATATTAACCGTGTGTCTCAGATTTTTGAAATTCAATTCATATAAGTTGTAAAATTTCATTTAAATGAAAAAGTCAGTTTTTAACTACCACTAATTGGTTTCACTATTCATCGAAAATTGAAGTTTTTCAAAAAAATACCCAAACATCAGCCTAAGAATTATTTGATATTCCGAATTCAAAATTGATGTCTATTTTTCCAAATTCAAAACATAGAAGTGGCATTAATTAATTTTAAAATTAATTCCTGTTATCAAAACAAATAGTGTGTTTTTAAGAAACAATAACTATCAAAAGATTGATACTTGTTTATATCTCATTTCAAAGTGAAATTAATTCCAATGACCAAAATTGGATTAAATGGTAAAAATATATTCTAATTACACTTTAAAACCAATTAAAAAGATAATCTAACCATATAAATTATTGCGATGAAAAAATTTGTTTTTAATTAAAATATAGCGTGTTTTTACTATTCATTGAAATATGAAAGTTATCAGAATAATATGAAAATTTTATCCAAAGTAAATTTTTATATCCTGATTCCAAATAAAAATTTTATTTTGTCCAATTTAACTTATAGACATGTCAAAAACAAGATTTAAAGTGGGTGCGCCATCAAAAGGTGAGAAAACTGCAATTTTCGAAAAATACATATTTTACATGAAAAATTTATTTTGTTCTCATACCATATTTTAGAAAATGTGTAAGATGAATAATAATGTTATAAAATTCAAAATGTAGTTAATACTATTCATAACGACTAGTCTATAATAATATTATAACAATATGTCGTTGTTTAGTGAAACCCGGTATTGCGTACTACACACACTATCGAGGAAAGTCGCGATTGCGTGTAATTCAAGACAAGCCAGGGTTGCGTGTTGTGAATGACTCCTTCGTTGTTTTTTATAACAGAATCAAACCATATTTCATTTATACATTGAATATATATATATATATATACACACACCCAATGTTGCGTAGAATGACTATTATCAATCGAACTTGAAATTGTGTGTAACACAATCCAAAAATAGTGTTGTGTATACTGCTAGCTAATACGGTGTTGCGTATAACGCAAGATAATATTTGTGTAGCGTAGAACACAAGACATTAAGGAAATTAAAATTAATAATTCTCATAAAATCTTTGGTTGTTATAATAAATCTATTTTCAATACCACTCACACCTCATGTTAGTTAAAATAACTAAATGGTTCTTCTAAATGAGTTTCCTAATTAACGATTTGATACTATAAATATCATATTTATTTTAAAGGTTATTTTCTAAAATTAATAGTTTTTTGAGTTATTTTAAAAGTAGTTTTATACTCATGAAATATTTTAGTTAGTTGATATTGTTTATATGATTTGGTTTCAATGGTTTTCTTTGTAACTTGGATTCTTAAAGAGTGTTCCAAATCACTAGTTAGCACTTTTCTTGACATACCGACCTGAGTGACACACACGAGTCGGTCACATGAACTCAAGAGTGCCTCCATGTATTATAGAGGCTACTGACTAGTAGTGACAATCTGATATCTCAATCATGGGGAGACTAAGACATATTTGTATTATTTACATTAGTTATACTCATTATTATACCCATCCAAATAATGAAGTGTTTGAATAACAAACTACACCACGACGTGGAGATGGTAAGCCGTGCGTACGAACGTATGGGGAAATTATCATTAATATTATGGATAGAATAATTAATATGGTTTTTCCATTTTTATAATAACATCATAGTATATTAATGATACCAGAGTTATTAGTTTAGAATGGAAAAAATAAAGAAAACGGAAGTGGAAGAAGAAAAGAACGTGAAATAGGTGGTGAAATATTTACCTCTTATTCGGGTTCTTCCTTTTGATTTTTTCAAAAGGGCTCGATAGGTTGGATTTCTGACCAAAGGAAGGCCTCTAGGATGAATGGATGGAATATGGGAGGATATTTTGGTAGGGTTTTTCTCATAAAAATGGCTTTGGAGATGTGAAATTAAGAGAATGGTAAGTACCCTTTTATAAGAGAGGTGAGGGTCACTTTTGGATAAGCTTGAAATATTATTTTATAATAAAATAATTTTCGATTTATAATGGCTCCAAAATGATTTATTTCAAGGATAAGGTGGGTATGGCTCGAAAATCTCTCAAACAATAGGTTTTGGATAGGTTTAGGTCACCATATTAACCTTAACTCTTCGATTTAACTCTTAGTTAAATAGTTTGACATTTACCATGTCTCTTTGTATTTTTATATTATATTGTTAATAAACATAATATAACAAGCCAAGTGAACCCCATGTGGTTATTTATTAATATATATCCCGTTATCTAAGTCATTTGACCAATCCTTAAATTTTTAGAAATATTATATCAATTACTAATATAGTATTTGTTTTAAAAACTCAATTTTGACAATTTTGACACTATTTAGTATTTGATTTTTTTGAAAGCCATTAAAACTTTATCACTTCGAATAAAATTTATTTAACCAACCCTAAAATTTCATATTAACCTATAAATTATTTTAATTTATCAAAAGTCTCAATTTACATTTATTTGGATATTTATGATATCAACTATTTTAATATTTCATTATTAAGGTAATTACTGCATCATCATTGTGTCATAACTAAATTAAATTATTTAATGTCTAAAAATTATATATAAAATACCATTATGTATTAAATATTTTAATCTTTCTAATGATTACTTATAGTTGAATTTATATTGCGTGTAACCCTATATTAAAAATTGTTTTGTTATTAAACAATGAATTTAACTCTTTTAAATCTTCTGTAAATAAAATAATAATAAATGTATTAATTTAATAAAAGTGTACCAAAGGGGGTCATATTTTATTATTTAGGTTGTTTTGGGTTGAATTATATTTATCCAATATAATTATGACATGTGTTAGGTTAATTATGATGTCATTTTTACCCTTAATTACCTTATTTACTTTTAACTGTGGTAAATAAAATTCAAAAGTTACCTTTCACCAAAAATTATTTTCATCTTATTGAACCAGATTTTAATTACTAATATTAACCGTGACCCTCATATTTTTGAAATTCTAATCATAGAAGAGGTAAAATTATGTTTTATGCAAATGTGTAAATGCTCCTAAGAGGTGGGTAAAAGACGGTAAAAAGTTCAATAAAATTTTTAAATATCTAATCATATTATAAAATGAATCCAATGAATAACATTTAAATTATATAGGTATTATATAACTATTTTTACCTAAAATAAATTTAAATAAAATAAATATTTTTTTTAAAAAAAAGTCGGTTTTAACCAATAACGTAGTGTTTTTCACTATTTATCAAAAATTGAATGTTTTCAGAAAAATACCAAAAATTCACCCTATGATAATTTTGATATTCTGAATTCAAAAATACAGTCAATTTTGAAAAATAAAATTTATAAAATTTTAAAAAGTGGGTATTACTATTCATAACAGCTAGTTTGATTGGTCATTGTGTGTTAGAATATTCAAGTTGCGTACAATTTAAGCTATTTCATTATTCAAAGGGAAACATACCCTGGAAGATTGGGGTGTTTAATTAATCCCTCCTTCAAATAATTTCTCCCTCAAAATTTCTAGAATAATATCGCAGAAAATGATTCTAGTGGTTCTTCATTATAAGATTCTCTGGTTCCCACATTACCTCTTCCATCTTGTAGTTTCACCATAGAACTTTTACTAGACGAGTCATCCGGTTTCTCAACACTTGTTCTTTGGTATCGAGAATTTTGATAGAATCTTCACAATAAGACAGATCGGGTTCTAGTTAAATTTTCTTATAGGTGAGTACATGCATTAGGTCAGGAAATTATTTTCTCTATAGTGAAATTTGGAACACATCGTGAAATTTGGAGAGAATTGGCAGCATTGCCATAGGGTAAGCTACTACCCCAATTAGTTCTAGAATTTAGAAAGGTCTGATATTCCTGGGACTTAATTTACCATTCTTACTGAATTGTATAACTCCCTTACATAAAGATACATTCAATAAATCATGATCTCCTACTTGAAATTACAAATTCTTCCTTTGGTTATCGGCATAGATCTTCTACCTACTTTGAGATTCTATGATGTGGGTTTGGATAACATTCACCTTTTATATTGTTTCCTAAAAAAGTTCTGGGTCTATAAGATTTATTTCACCAACATCATCCCAAAAAGTTGGTGTGCGACATCTCTTTCCATATAATGCTTCATATGGTTCCATCTGAATACACGAATAGAAGCTATTGTTATAGGAAAATTCTACCAGAGGTAAATATTGATCCTACATACCTTGAAAGTCCAGTGAGTAAGATCTCAACATGTCTTCTAAGGTTGGAACTGTGTGTTCTAATTTTTAATCAGTTTGAGGGTGGTAGGCAGTGCTAAAACAATATTCAGTATCCAAGGCCATCTGATGACTTTTCCAAAATCTTTAAGTAATATGGGGATTGCGATCCGAAATAATCGATAGTGGTACACCATGGAGTCTTACAACATTTTTAATATATATTTCTTCTAGAATTTCAAGTGTTAAATCTTCTCATATAGCAAAAAAATGTGCCAAATTGGTAATACGATCAACAATGACCCATATTGACTCATTCCTTCTAAAAGTCTTTGGTAGCCCCATGATAAAGTTCATCGTAATATTGTCCCACATCCACTCAAGTATGAGAATAGTTTTCATGAAACTTCAAGTCTGTTGCCTTCCAGCTTTCACTTGTTTAAAAACCATGCATATTGACCCAAAATCAGCAATACCCCTCTTCATGTTGTCCCACAAATAATTTTCATTCAAATCTCTATACATCTTGGTGCTCCTAGTGTGAATAGTGAAATTGTAGCTATGAGCATCATCCAAAAAATTTCTTTTTAGATTAGGTATATCGGGAACACAATGTCTCTTCCGAAGTTTCAAAATTACATCTTCATATAAAAATTAACTCAATCTCCCATCATTTACAGCTTTAATATTTTTTTAACTCCTCATCATTATTCAGATAACTTTTAATCCTTTCTAGTAAATATGGTTTGGAAACCATTTGAAAAAGTATTGATGTTTCCCCTTCCATGGTTATTACCATATCCATCTTTACTAGATCCCTAAAAATAGGACCCCTTTCAACTCACATCTTATTCAAAACTCCATGATCCTTTCTACTCAAAGCATCTTCTACCTTATTTTCCTTCCCCGAGTGGTAGTGTATAGTGTAATCATAATCCTTGAGTAGTTCAGACATATCCTTTACCTTATGTTGAGTTCTTTCTGTGAGAAAATATACTTCAAACTCTTGTGATCATTATAAATATCACATTTTTCACTATAAAGATATTGTCTCCATATCTTCAGAGAAAAGATTATAGCTGCTAACTCAAGATCATGAGTGAGATAGTTTTTCTCATGAAATTTTAGCTATCGTGATGCATAGGAAATAACTCTACCATTCTGCACAAGGAAACAACCAAGTCATTTCATTTAAGAATCACTAAAAATAACAAACCCATCATTCCATGATGTTAGATTCATGATAGGTTCATTTAATAATCTTCTCTTTAGTTCTACAAAACATTCATCACACTCTTTTGTACAAACAAATTTAACCCCTTTATGTGTGAGCTTGGTTAATGAGTTATCCAATTGGGAAAAATTCTGGAGAAAACGTCCATAGTAACCTAAGAAACCAATAAAACTGCATACCTCATTTATACTTGTCAGTTCTAGCCATTCTTGGATTTCCTTGCTCTTTTAAGGATCAATAGAGATACCATCCTTAGAGACAATATGTCCATGAAAAGAAATATCTTGAAGCCAGAATTCACACTTGATAACCTTACCATATGATTCATCTTTTCTAAGAGCCTTTAGAATAATGCAAAAGTGATTCTCATGATCTTCATAGCTTTTAGAGTATACCTAGATATCATAAATAAACACCACTAAAACATCATCATGATATTTCATGAATACTATATTCACTAGATCCATGAAGACAGAGGGTGGATTAGTCAATCCAAAAAGCAATACTGTAAACTCATAATGCCCATACCTGGTTTAAAATTCTATTTTTTAGAATGTATTCCTTCTTTACACATATCCAGATAGAATTTCAATATTTGAATAATATTGTTCTCCATGAATTTGGTTGAATAAATCATCAATACGAGGTTGGGGATACATGTTCTTTATTTTTATAGCATTGATCTCCCTATAGTCAATGCACAACCTTATAGATTCGTCATACTTCCTAACAAAAAGGACAGGGGCTCCCCATGGAGAAACACTAGGGAGAATAAATCCCTTATCACTCAATTCCACTAGTTTTTTTGTTAGCTCCACTAATTCCATAGTGGCCATTCTATAAGGGGTATTTGATATGGGACTAGAACCAGAAATTTAATCAATGGAAAACTAAATTTCTCATTCTGGAGGATGTCTAGGTAAATCCTCCGGAAACACATCAATATATTCTTGAACAATAGATACGTACTCTATTTGAACATTATTTTCCTCACCCATAATTATTTCATTCTCTTACTCCCCAATAATTGAATTTAGTAGAGCTTATGGGGGTGGATCTAGATAAGAATCAGGTGGTGATGTTTCTTCTCTAAAGATAAGTTACTCCTTATCATCGTCTAAAATTATAACCTCCTTCTTCTTAAAATAAATTTTTGAATCATGGTATGAAAGCAAATAAATTCTGAGTATTATATGAAATTAAATCATGGGTATTATGATGAGATCAACAGATAAAGAAAATTTATATTCCCTAATGGGAATTGATTCAAAAAACTTTTTTGCGATGATACTTCCCTTAAGAGTTTTGACTGACAACTCCCTTGTTATGTCAAATTGAAAATATCTAATTCTATTATCAAAATAGGATGATATGAAACAATGCGATGATTCAGAATCAAATAATGCATTCTCTAAACTTGAGGAATCCATTAAATTACCTTTCACCCTATATTTTGGAGATTCAACCTCAGCATTAGTGATTTCATAATCTTGGCCTTTCTCCCTTGGCCTTTTCCAAGGTAAGTTCCCTTGGAGTATAGGAAATTTATCTGCACAATGTCCCTTTTCTCTACAATTGTATCATTCAACATTGACAACATCTTTCATTCCCTTATAATCACGAGCATGGTGAATTTTTTTCACCACACTTGTAATAGACTCCCATTCCATTCAGGTAAGTACCATGGTGTTTTTTCCCACATTTACCATAGGATGGATATTAAGTTTTTCTCATCTTCCCCTTATTCCCATTTTCATAGTCACCAGAATATCTCTTCTTCTCTTGCTTTTCTTTGATGTCATAAGACTTGAAGAATTCCATTTTTGTCTTGATAGCACATGAGACAATATCTTCGTACGATGAGAAGGATTGTGTGATTAATGCTCTACGGAGAAATGGTTTTAACCCATCCAAAAATTGATCAATCTTACTCCTTGGGTTACGTATATAATATGTTGTATGTCTTTCTAACCATTTAATGGTAGCCTCATACTTTGTGACATTTTCATCCTCATTTTTCCTTAGACTCAAAAATTGTCATTCCATATCTGCTCGATGGTCACGAGGAAAGTATTTTTCTAATAAAATATCTTTATTCTCCATTAATTCCATGTTCAATACTACTTCATCTTCCTTTGTGTTTTGGATTAATGACCACCATTGATATACATCACCCATGAGGCGATAAACTACCATGGAAACCTTTTCCCTCTCTATACTCCCCTAATCATGAAATATTTTCTCTAAGGAATTTATCCATTGCTCCTCTACTAATGGATTTTTACTCCCATTTAATGTTGGTGGTTTTTTCCTCATGAAGTATTCAAACACTAATCCTCCACATTGTGGATCAGGGTGCTCTATATGGGTAAGGTTATTTTTCATAACCTGAGTGAGTTATCCGAGTATAGTGATATGCTGATCAGAACTAGTTGCATCTCCATCTCCACTATAATTATTTTGAGTAGGAGGGAAATACTTACATGGATTACATGAATTGATACAGTTTCCATTATTTCCACTAGGTGCCATTTCTATATAATGGAACACACTAGATTAGTTTATGAATCAAAATATATAATTCCAAATTTGTAAAACACTTAACATAAATTGAAAAATTTATTGATATAATCTATAATCATTAAAAAAATGTTTTCTTTGAGGATGTATATACTCTTAAATCATTAATAATGGTTTGTAATGAAAATGTGAATTATCCTAAGCATATCCCCTAGGAGTTTCATAACCAGGAGTGCAGCAAGGCCCGTTTTCGTGTACCAAGATACATTGGGTCAAGCGAGGAACTCCTTGTCTGAGTTTTCACTCCTAGGTACATTTGTGTCAGATCTTCCTCTACCTACTCGTATCTAGAGAGGGATTTATTTATTAGAAAATACACAAAATCTCTAAATTACCAAGATTTTGGAAAGTTTTTCTATACCAATCCTCAAATTCTATCTTAGGGTAATGTGCTCGAATAATTGTTTATCTAAATCTAGATTCCAAGGATTGTACTAAACTTCATATGATACCAACTGTAACGCCCCAATCCCAGTTACCTAGAGTCAGTGCATTATTACATAACATTAGCATGATACAAAGAATCATGTCCCAAAAGACTGAACAGTTTAGTATCCCTTCAAGTACTAGATATGTTCATAAGTTTTACATTACATCATGAAATAACAACATCAACAAAATTTTGTCCCAATTGAACAAAATTATACCCTTATCTTATCCCTACTGTTCAACAATAAAATAATTCTTCAAATCATGTGAAAAAATATAACATATAAAGAGTTGAGCTCAGATGCCAGGTAAGGATAAAAACATAGCGGAAACTTTCATAAATAATATTAAACATTTAAGATAATGTATAAGACTAAAACAAAAGCCTTTTAAACTTAAAATTCAGCATAATATAACAAATATAAAATCAAATAATTCCATTTACTTATTCACATGTATATTCTACTCATTGAATAATCACATACAATATCAACAGACACTTTCATAATGATGGAATGCATAAATCCATAACTCATTACCACATAGTAAAGGCCTTGTGCCAAGACTAAAAATAAGATTTTGTCAAGGCCTTGTGCCAAGAGACTAGTTTGTCTCATGTGACCTACCGCTGCATCGAGGATCTATAGCAGGCTCCACCCATCACTTACTAAGTCCAATTCATTCCTCATATGAAAAGGATTAAACATAACATAAAAATTCACATTAAAACTAGCATACGTAATGTCTATACTTTATCCATAAACCACAAATGTTGTAAAAATAACACAACCCCTATCAAACATATCACAAAACCTTCAATAAAATATGGAATATTTCTATCATAATAAATCAACTTCAAACAAACATAAAATCCTTCAAAGATTGTTGACATAGATGAAATCAAAAACTTTTGGTAGAGAAATATCTCTTTCTATTTTGAAATAATTTAAAATAAATATAATTATAAAAGAAAACATTTGTATTGAAATTATTATTATAAGCTTTTATGGGATGCTTTGATGATTTTATAAAGACAGAAAATAGCCACACCCACCGTATAAGTTAAAAAATGAAATTCTTACCATAATTTGTCGAAAAGGTCATAATGTACATTGTTTGGAAAACGAAAAAAATATTCCTTTCAAACCATTTTATAAAAATTACAACATGGGTATAAATGAATTTAACCCATAGTCTTGTAAATAGTAAAAATATTTATAAAGACATTTTTAAGAAACATGGTTGTGGATGATAAAGAGGTCCTAGTAGATACTTATGTAAAAACAACCTCAGATAATAAAGAGATTGTGAAATTTACCCTTACCTTGAGCTTTTACTTATTTGATGTTATGTTAACCTCCTGTATAATAGTTAATTTTTTTTTATTAAATTATAAATGAGTAATATACATAAATATGATATCATATATGATCTTATAATATTGCATTGTCAATAATAATTTAGTAGTATCATCGTTTCAGGTGTTAACTGATCTGTTTTACATTTTATGCTCTGTTACGTAAGCCATATTTGTTATGGATAAGATGTATTTTATTCATATCCAAAATGATACTAAGTTCTTAAACATTATTTTTAATCATAAAATTAAAATTATTCTTGAATGATTATGATTAGGAATGAATCTCATCGCGTTTGTGGAGATAGTAATCTGTACTTACGCACGAGCGATAATATCATTATATTGATGGTGAAATCGTATGTAATTGAATGGTAGATCATATATATAGAATCACTAACATGTTATATTTATTATTTACATTAGTTATATTTATTATTATACCCATCCAAATAATGAAGTGTTTGAATAAAAAACTACACCATGACGTGGAGACGGTAAGCCGTATGTATAAACATATGGTGACTCTATCATTTATATGATAGATAGAATAATGAATATAGTTGTACCATTTTTATAATAAAATCACAGTATAAATATGATGCTAGATTTATTATTTTATAATGGAAACAACAAATATAGAGTAAGAGGGAGAAGAAAATAACTTGAAAGTGGTGATGAAATATTTACTACTTTTCGGGTTCTTCCTTTTCATTTGATCAAAAGGGCTCCATAAGTTGGCATTATGACCAAAGGAAGTCCTCTAGGATGAAGGGAGAAACGTTGGGACAATATTTGTGCATGGTTTGGCCAAGCCAAATTGCTTTGTAGGTGGTAAATTTAGAGAAGGGGAAGTACCCTTTTATACGAAAGGTGAGGGTCACTTTAGGAAAAGCTTGAAATATTATTTTATAATAAAATCAGTTTCGGTTTAAAAAGGCTCCAAAATGATTTATTTCGAGGCTAAGGTGGGGATGAGTCGAAAAACTCTTGACTAATAGGTTTTGGATAGTTTTATGTAACCATATTAACCTTATCTTTTAGATTTAACTCTTAATTAAATAGTTTTACATTTACCTTGTCTCTTTGTATTTTAATATTATTTGGTTAATAAAAATATTATAAAAATCCAAGAGAACCCCATGTGGTTCATTATAAATATATACCACCTCATCTATGTACATTTGTTGATCCTTATATTTTTAGTAATATTATATCAATTAATAATATAGTATTTGTTTTAAAAACTCAATTATGTCACTTTTGACACTATTTAGTATTAGATTTTTTGAAAGCCATTAAAACTTTATCACTTCTAATTAAATTTGTTTAACCAAACCTAACATGTAATATTAAGTTATAAAATTATATTAATTTATCATAAGTCTCAATTTAAATTTATTTGTATATTTATAATTTCAATTATTTTAATATTTCATTATTAAGGTAATTACTCCATCATCATTGTGTCATAAATAAAATAAATTATTTAATGTATAAAATTTATAAATAAAATACCATTATGTAGGAAATATTTTCAGATTTCTAATTAATATTTATAGTATAATTTATATTATGTGTATCTCTATATTAAATATGTTTTAGTTATCAAACATTAAATTTAATTCTTTTAACTCTTCTTTAAATAAAATTATAATAAATGCCCTAATCAAATCCAAGAGGACCAAAGGGGTCATATTTTTTCAACTGTTGTTTTTGGTCAAATTATACTTATCCAATATAATTAGAACATGTCTTATGGTAATTATGATATCATTTTAAACCTTAATTACCCTATTTACTATTAACCGTGTTAAATTAAAGTCCAAAGTTACTATTCACCAAAAATTATTTTCATCTTATTGAACCACATTTTACTTACTAATATTAACCGTGTCTCTCGTATTTTTGAAATTAAACTCATATAAGCGGTAAAATTATGTTTTATTTAAATTTGAAAATTCTCCACGGAGGTAGGTAAAAGACGGTAAAAAGTTCGATAAATTTTTTATATATTTAAACTTATTATAAAAGGACATCAATTAATTAAATTTAACATATATAGGTATTATGTATCTATGTTGAACTAAAATAAATTTAAATAAAATAAATAATTAAATAAATAAAAAGTCTGTTTTAACCAATAATGCAGTGTTTTTCACTATTCATAATACTTTAATGTTTTCAGAAAAATACAGAAAATTCACCCTAAGATAATTTCGATATTTCGAATTAAAAAATAAATTCCATTTAGTAATAAAAAATTTATAAAATTTTAAAATGTGGGTATTACTATTCATAACAGCTAGTTTTATTGGATGCGGTGTGTTAGAATCTCGAAGTTGCATACAATGAAAACTACTGCATTATTCAAAGGTAATTGTACCGTGGAAACATGGAGTGTTACATTGGAAGAGCATGAAGGCTCAAAATGGAGTGAAGAGGAGAGGGAGAAGGTTCCATTTTATAAGAGAGGACATGGTCACTTTAGGAAACTTTCAATATATTAATTTATTATAAAATAAATATAAATTAAAAATGGTCAAAAAATCATTTACCTAAATGATAGGATTATGTGGTTTTGAATACCCATAATCCACTAATTTTTAGACAATATTTTAAAAAAAATTATCCTTATCTTCTTAGTTTAACACTTTTTTACCCTTTTTATCTTATAGTGATTTCATGTTATTTACACAATATGGGTTAATGTGATTACCATATCATGTAAAACGAACCAAAAAAGTAATTCATGGAATATTTGGACTTTTCTTATCAATTTTTCTGAATTTTAGATTTTTACAAATTTAATATCTTTTAATAAATTATTTATTGTTTTAAGTTATGAAATGTGCTAATTTTAGACACTATTTATACTTTACATTTATATAAATTTATAACAACATAATTCTTTCTTAACAAAGGAATTCACTCAAATGTAATATTTAAATAATCTATAAAATTCATCTATGGAATAATAAAACCAAAGTACATGTATTTTAATATTTATTAAATCATTTATTTTAATCCATTATTAATGAAGAAATCACTACTTCATCAATGTATTATAACTAAATTTATTTATTTAATGAATAAAAATTATAAATAAAATTTTTTTACAGTACATATTTTTATATTTATAATGAATATTTTTAGTAGAAGAGATCAATTATATAACCCCATACACAAATTTTATTTTTAAAAGATACATGTGTATGATATATTTGTCTTTACTTTAAAGTAATTATTATAATATGTCATTTTCATATCTAAGTGGATCCATGGGGTCACAAAATTGACCCAAGTATGCCAATGTTCAGAAATATGTCATCCAATAAAATTAGGAAATGTGTTAGGGTAGTTTAGTATTATTATAATATTATTTAATATACCATTATTTACCAGATTTACCCTTTATCCCAGGTAAATAAAATAATTACTAGAGTTACTATTTAAAATGTCTAAAAACAAAACAAAACAATTTACACAATTTGGACGTAATTATTCTAAATATGAAATCAATTTTTTAAAATTAAAACCATGGATGTTTCAATAATTAAATTTAAATTAATTACAATTTTCAAAACCAAAAAGTCGGTTTTTAAAAAGTAATAACAATCCAAATATTGAAATGTATTTTTTTCCCATTTCAATGTAAAATTACTTCCAATGAATAATATTTTATTAAATGATAAAAATATAATCCAATTACAGTATAACGAAAAATAAAATTACATTCTATATATATAAATAAAATTGATGAAATGGAAGTTTTGTATTAAAATGCTGTATTTTTCATTATTCATTAAAACATGAATCTTATCATAAAAATACCAAAAATTCAACATATGTAAATTTTTATGTCTCCCTTACAATTAAGAAGTTTATTTTGTCAAATTGAATATATAAAAGTGTTAAAAACTAGATTTAAAATGGGTGCACCATCACAAGGGAGTAAAACTGCATTTTTTGAAAAAATGTTAATTTTACCTGAGAAAATGAACATGTTCTTATATCAGGTCTAGAAAAAAAATAATATCAATTTTAATGTTATATAAAATTCAAAATATGGATAATAATATTCATAATTTCTAGTTTATATCTCATAAGAATATTTTAATAATATATTTTTCTTTAGGGAAACTCATTATGGCATACAACGCAAGCTATCGAGGAAGGTCCCTCTTGCGTGTAACGCAAACCAAGAATAGTGTTGCGTATACTCCAAGATAATATGTTGTTGTGTATAGAGCAATATAAAATTTGTGAAACATACAATATAAGAAAAAAAATAAAATAAAATGAATTTATCCCGTAAAATGTAAGGGGGTTACATTCTACCCCCTAAAAAAGAATTTTGTTCTAGAAATTCACCAGGGTTATAAATGCTTTACTACATGAAAGTTACATTCATGGAAAATAACATAGTAAAAATTAATACTAAAACTTGATTTTTTTAAAAATAATGTTTGAAAAATAATGGTTATCCAAATTTACTCCTCATTGGGTTTTTTCATAGAAGAACCTAGGTGGGATGTGAAAACCTGGATATGGAAGAGAAATCTTACCATCATGTAATGAGGGATAGTTAGGATTGTAGAAAGTTAACTAGCCTAAATCCATAAATCTATGATGATTTAAAGGACCATATGATTCATCAAATAAGAAGGTAATAAGATAACATTTTTTGTTTCAAGATCTTTTTCTTATATTTGATGAATTTTTAGATGAAGAGAAATATATACATGATTTTAGTACAATATCATTGTTGGCCATTCCTTGAAAAATTTCCACTTTATATCTTATATAAATAAATTAAGGTTTATTTTTCATTCTTTATGTGTTATCCAATCATGATATAGAATGATAGGTCATTACATATGTCTCATGTAAAAGTGTAGAACTTGTTATCAAATATTCATAAGTCCAACTATAGTGAGTTAATACATTAATCTAACAAAAATAAACAGAAATATAAATTATACTATCCTTAAATGGATAATATTACAATCCTTCGAAACACTAAAAATATAAAACATTAAACAGAGGTAAACTATATTAACATAACATTTGTCTCCCATATCTCATTTGGCAGTTCTTTGTTGTCACATTCCAAACGTGTTAATTCCTTAATCATGTATTCTATTGAAACATGATAAAAACATGAATTACTATATAAAGTTAGTGAAAACATTAATTATATCAAAATTAAAACTTTACACACACCAAAAATAACAAAAAATTTATATACTCAAACCATGATATAACATTTTCCTTATATCAGTCATGAGCTCATTAATACTCTCAAAAATCTCATTTTCTCCTTATCCCTTAATTATGTTCTTACCATGTGATTTCCAAAAACATTTCAACCACATTTCATGGGTACTAGAACTATATAATTATTTAAAACCACAATAAAATAATACATAGATAATCCAATATTCTATAATACTATAATTGAGATTCAACAACACTATTTTATAATCTAATTACATAAAAACTTAATCATTCCACCACTTTATTTTCATACTCAACATCACCAATAATGATCACATTTGAATTGAAATTGTCATTGGATTTAAGAGGTTATTGGCATCGATCATCATCATTAACCCTTGTATTTGGGCATTGGATAGCATAATGTCCCATTTCCTTGCACATGTAGCATTGAAGTGTTGGTGGTGTGTTCTCTGTAGTATTTTTCCTATTCACATCATTAGTAAAAATTTTTCATTACATTTGAATTAAACTACTCTATGACCTTATTTTTCCAACTTGAAATAGTTTCTAGTCCATTTAAGACACTATCAACATGATTCTTTCTAATATTTGAGCATATGGAAACATTCATCATCTTTTCACCATTTTTTTTTGAGATTTTCCCTTGAACTCCATCATTAATTTCATGTAAAAACCATGATATGGATATGTAACATCAAATTTTAGTTCTACATTCATAGAAAAAACACAATCTTTTCATAGATACAAAATCATCTTATATCTAATTCCCTTCAAAGGATAAGTTTTAAGCCACTAAAGAATTGATCAAATTTACTTTTAGGTTGGATGATAATGCCTAAAACATACCTTGAATGTGTGGTAAAATTCTCCCGATATGTACCAATAGATTCATTATACTTTTTCATAAGATCAAGGAACTACTTTTCAATCTTTTTTCACATAATAAAAGGGAAGTAAATATAGAAAAATATGTTCTCGAAATCATTAAATTACATGAAATCAATTTCATCTGACTTCCTTGTATTCTTAATGATATTCCACCACTAGTTTTCTTCACCATATAATCAATAGACTGCAAAAATAACTTTTTCATGTTTTGAAAATTGATGGCTGGAAAATATATTTTCAATTATACTAATCCATTTTTCAGATACCATTGGATCCAAAGACCCACCAAAATAAGCCAGGTGTTGCCTCATGAAGGACTCAACAAAATTCAGTTCCCTTCTCTACTCATTTGGATGTCTATAATTATTCATAGCCTGTGTAAGTATAAGAATAATATTTTTTCCATATCCCATAATATTTAGTTTTTAGGGGGGAAATCATTGTATTTTTCAGTGCATTGTTCTTTAACATGATTCCTCCAGGATCCATCCATCAACTAAAAGCCAAAAGAATAGTGTAAGAGGCAAAAATCATAATAAAAAAACAACATAATGAAGGGGGATTACTTTAAATATCTTACATAATAGGTTTAATCCTTGGTTATTCATGGTCGTTACTATAATTCTAGGGTAGTAAGATATAGTTATAAATTTGTTTCGGGATATAACAAGACATACCTTTGAAATATTTCAAGGGATCTCACTAAAGTATTTGCATCCAAATTTACAAAGGTTTACTAAATCTTCACTCAAATACCACCTCTAATGTCCCAAACATGACATAAAGGTAAATTAAAATCTATTTTAGAATAAATAATACATTAAAAAAATAAATTCCCTTATATCATATTATTTTAGTGTCTTTTGAAACATGGAACAAAATCTTATAACAATGTAAAATATCTTCAACATCTCCCATAATGATATTCCCATTATGTTTTTCTACCGAAATCTTTTCATTATATCATGGGGAAATGAAAACATAAAATGGGTAATGTCAAATTCTCATTAAGTTTATACATGGAGAAAATAAAACAAAGCATAAACATTTGAACGTAAAAAAATGAACATATAGTTTAAATATCAAAATCTTGAGTCCTAAAATAAATAATGGTTGTTCCTAAGTCATAGATCATAAAGAAACATTATCATTGATAAAATGGAATTGATATAAAACATTGAATCGTGGAAATGAATTAAGTACATAGTATGATTTCCATATGAACCTAGGTATTGTTTCAATGACCATCACAGTAGACAATGTCCATTACTGAACAAGGTTTACATGTCATTCCAACCATGTATTACTGAACCAAGTTTACTTTCCATTCTAGTCATGTCAATCTCATGAGATATAAATCATTACCCAATTAATTAGAGGGAGATATAGGTATGAGCAATCAAATAAATAAATAAATCTTACATGTGCCACAAAAACATAAATCATTCATCATAGAATACTCGATGGAATAAAATGGGTTTCCTAAACATCATTCCATCAAAATCCATATAAAATAAATGGATTTCATAAAATTAAATCCATCATAAACACAAAAAAATAAATGTAATAATAGGGATATAAACATTACTCTATTCCATATTATATGGAAAATAATTTTAATAAAACTCTTGATATTAATTCTTGAGAAAATATCCTTTCTTTTTCAAAAACATTTTCTTATCGTCAAAATGTCATGCAATTTTAAATGAAAAGAATTTCGTTGAAAATACACTTGTGAAAATGTAGAGTACATTTCATGGAAATAAGTCATTATAAAGATGTAAATACCTGTTCATTATATATATGTTAAAAAATTATTCACCTCGTACATTTTCTGAAAATGTCAAAAATTACATCGTATGGTGAACAAAAGAATGATTATTTTAATACCACACAGTAAATTTCAAAAGGGGGTAAACATGACTTTAAATATACATAGAATAATATTAAACATTTTATGAGTTTTTTTTGAAAACATGAATATAGATGATAAATATATCTCCAGTAAATAATTAAGAATAAACAATCTGGGTTAAAATGATATTGGAAAAGTTAACCCTTACCATAGGTCCAATTTTTTCCCATGTGTGTCCAAAACTCATCTTCCTCATTTTTCCACCTTTAAATATCCTCTTAGGGCACTTTAGTTTTTCTTTAAAGAAGACAAAAACCTCTAGAATGTAACTAGTACATTTTAGAAGAGAAATAGTTATGGGTTGGGTGAGCTTTATGTATCATAATGGATTGAAGAGGAGAGGGATGATGTTCCCTTTTATAATAGAGGAGAGGGGCACTTTAGGAAACAATCAAAATATAAATTTATTATAAATTATATTTCAATTCAAAATGGTCCAAAAGAAAATTTAATTCAGTTATAAGAAGATTTTGGTTTGAATACCCACCAGTCAATAATTATTTGACATGTATTGAATATTTATTTATCCTTATCTTTTTTATTTAACCCTTAATTTACCCCTTTTATTCTTTGAGTGATTTCTTGTTATATACCGATTTTGGGTTAATGTAATTACCATATCATGTAAAAAAACCAAATAAAAGTAATTTATGACATTTTTGGACATTTTTTAACCATTTGGATGAATCATAGTTTTTTATGAATTTAATATCATTTAATAAACTATTTTATGTTATAAGTTGTTAATTATGTCAATTTTTGACATTATTCATACCTGATTTTTTAAAAATTTATAAAACCCAGATTCCTTACAAATAAAGGGTTTAAATAAAATATAATAAGTCCATATAATCAATAAAATTTGTGGATGGCATAAAAATCCTAATTACAATTACTTTAACATTTATAATATCATTTATTTGAATCCATTATTAATAAAGAAACCACTGAATCATCATTGTGTCATAATTAAATATTTTTATATAATGTATAAAAATTATAAATAAAATATCTATATATTGGAAATATTTTTATCTTTATAATTAACATTTATAGTTGAATAGATCAATTATATAACTCCATAAAAAATTCATTATAAAAAAGATACATGTTTATGTTATATTTCACTTTACTTTAAATTAATTAATATAAAATGTCATTTTTCACATCCATGTGGCTCCATGGGGTCCAACAATCGACCCAAGGATGACCATGATTGACCATATCTCATCTAATAGTATTAGTACATGTTTTAGAGTAGTTTAATATTATTATAATATTTTTTACAATTATTTACCATATTTAACCTTTAACCAAAGTTAATAAAATAATTTATGAAGTTAGTATTAGTTATGTCTAATTATAAAAGGTACCTATTTACACAGTTTGAAAATCCTAATTCCAAATATGGAATCAATTTTTCCAAATTAAAAACATAGAATATTCAGTTATTAATTAAAAATTAATTACCATTGTTAAAACCAGAAAGAGGGGTTTTAAGAAGTTATAACTATCTAAAGATTTAGATGTGTTTATGTCAAATTTCAGTAGAAAATTACTTCTAATGAAAACACTTGTATTAAATGATAAAAAAAATCAAATTAAAAATTAAATAAAATTAAAAAAATATTCTAACTATATATATAAATTAGATGAATAGGCAGTTTTGAATTAAAATGCAGTACTTTTAACAATTTATTAAAATATAAATTTTATCAAAAAATAACAAATATTCAACATAAGTAATTTTTTCCCCACATCCAAAAAAGAAGTTTATTTTGTCCAATATAATATATAAAAGTGTTAAAACCATGATTTAAAATATGTGCACCATCAAAATGGTTTAAAGAATCTTTCTCTGAAAAATAAATCATTTATATGAGAAAATAAACGTCTTCTTAGATCATGTCTATAAAATACATAAGAAGAATGTTAATGTTATATAAAATTAAAAATATGGTTAATACTATTCATAATGGAAAGTTTATTTCCCCTAATAATATTTTAATAATATATCATTGTTTAGTGAAACTCAGTATGGATTACAACGCAAGCTATCAAGGAAGGACGATCTTGTATATAATGAAAACCATGAATAGTGTTGCATATACATCAAGCTAAAACAGTGTTGCATATAGATCAAGATAATATTGGTGTAGAATAAAACACAATACATTAATGAAAATAAAAATAATCTATCCAAAAAAATCTCTGGGTGTTACATTCATTGTGGAAATTTTTGGGGATACTATAAGAAAACAAGGATGATCAACCTCAATGTGATTCATTACATGGGTTAGGGAAATTGGGTGGATGACATCCTAGAATTCTCATGGATGGGAACTATTATAGTTAGGAATTTTTAGTGACTATTATCCATTAGAGCACTTTAATTTTGAAATGTATTTTTAATTTCTGAACAGGTGGGCTGAAAAAAATTTATTGGTACCTCATAGTAAAATTATTTGTGTTTTCGGAGATAAAGAATGCTCTCATAGACATGGAATAAGGATCAGATGCTATCCATGAGCTCCAGGGTGTGTAATATAGTGGCTAAGATGGATTATGTAATTTATAGGAGACCATCATCAAACATACAAACCCCATCACTCATCGATGTTGTATATAATTTCATAAACAACTAATTATAAGAACATTCCAACCTATAAACTCTACTAGTTAATTGATAGGACAGTCAAAGGGGGTAAAAATAATGAATTTATCCATTCATGTTTTTATAGGAAATCCCTAGTTTTCCTATTGTTCTGTTAGTGTGTAGAGACTCTGACTACCCACTACCTTCTCCCCATAAATCACCATTTGTTTGTGATGAGAATTATGAAAAATTATTGATCATTTGTGGTTATAATCACACTCTATCAACCCTCCCCTTACCACATACTAATCATTCTAATGTTCATGGTGAGTGTTTTTTGTTTGAAACTCCCATAGAGCATGGTAGAATCACTTAATTATCATATGGATTAATTTTTTATTTTATATACTACATAAAATGATTACTTCATTAGATAAACATATTTCATTTGGATGATGTTATCTAGTGTACCATATTGATTAATCATAACCTATAAATTGGGAATAATTTTTTTGTATTGGAATTTCATCATAATAAATTCACCAAAAATGCAGTCATGGGTACACCATATGATAGTGGAGAGTGTTTGGAAATGGTTATAAAGAATAAATATATCGTTGTAAACATTTCACCATTTTACCTTTTGGATATTTGTTTAATTAATTATAATTTTTAATTATAGATACATTTTTAGGTGATTTTTTGTAACAACCTGGTCCCGAATAGTCACCCGAACAGTGCCAAACAGGTCTGGTGCTGCTACCTTAGGCGCACCTCCCCGAACGCCAAAGGCTGCCGACTAACAGAGAGGGTCTAATAGGTATAGTGGGGAGGATATATCCTCTTATAGGATAATAATAATGATACTGGTCCAAGTATAATAGTAGAGATACAGTGGAATAAAAGACTCAGCAGACTCAAACCAGACCCGTAGAGCGAAAGCACATTCAATATCAATAAACAGCGGAAGAAATATATATAAACAAATGTAAAGGAAATTAAAAAAACACCATGCTAATCAATGTTAACTACTAAAACAATTAGCATGCATCTATAGCAAGTCCCTATAAAAAAGTGGCGCCAATGGCTAACCAACAGTAGCTACAAACAAGTAAGTATGCTGATACAAGTAAAGAAAACAAAACAGAGTAACCCCAGCTAGGTAATAACTCATGGTCCATACCATCTCCAAGAAACAACTAACGCGGCCCAGCTCTTGAAGCTGGCCTCTTTCCTAGACGTAAATCCATAAAGTCTATACGCGTCTTGAAGGGCCCGTGTAGGGTGTGAGAAAAATCTCAGTAGGATACCACCCAACGGTGCATACCTAATATGAGTGTTTATGAAGTCATGCATTTATATGGAAATCAGTAAATAGTGCAATGCAAAAATACACACTAACACCCCTGGTGCTTAGCAGCCACCACGGAGTGTCACCTGCTTCGCCCAATGCCATAATCTCTGTCATGATACCTAGAACCATGTGACTCCTGACACCATGTGTCTCATGTACCGATGTCCCAAAAGCACGCCCAAGAAGTAACCAGAAGGAACAACGATACCTATACTCAATAAGAAACTGGAAGGACAATGATAAATTCCCTCAAATAATGTAACTGGAGGGACAAAGATGTCTTCCCTCAAATCACGGGGAGCCTCATCCCCCAACCAGATAGTCTCGATGATATCCCTAGAAGGCTCTTCACCTTCCATGTGGCTTCTTATGACATGCTCCCCCAACCAAAATACCTAAACCGCAACTACGGGGGCCTCTACCCGCACGAGTGGTCACAAAAACCTCATCATAAAGTATCTCTATATACACACTACTCAAATTTCCGAGTAAGCAGTAATCACCAAAATAGTACCCAAGACACCACATCTCTGACACCTCGTGTCCTTGCGACCATTTCGCTCAAGTCCGATGGCATCTTCATCCTAGTAACCCAAGTCATGCCCAACCTGACAGTCATCCTGCCTCAAACCGACCTCCATGACGCCCAATCCCATGGTTAGAACCACCCAACGTAACCCGGGCCAAGCTCAACCTGTGATCAACATCACTCAAGAATATCTGGGCATTTCCCAACACAACCCAAAGGGTCCAGCATGTTCAATTCAGCAATTGGATATATAACAAATTTAAACATTACACATAAACATGCAAACATTCAAACAGCAGAATTTCCCTAACCCAATTAATATCAAT
The DNA here is from genome assembly GCA_963277665.1 of Viscum album. Taxonomy (NCBI): domain Eukaryota; kingdom Viridiplantae; phylum Streptophyta; class Magnoliopsida; order Santalales; family Viscaceae; genus Viscum; species Viscum album. The sequence continues at coordinate 106,542,951 of OY728161.1, forward strand.
CAACATTACCGAGGTCTTGAATTCCTCTAACAATTTAGAGCAGTCTCAATAAATTAAACTCAACAGTTTAAAACATTTATATTGCAATTTAAACCAGTTTGGAATCCCCCGACCAAAATGCCCCGATGAGCAACGACCCCTCACCCAACCCCGCTCAATAAAAACTGATAACATTGCATACCCAAAGGCATCCCATAGGTCCAATATCAATTCAATATGAAACAGCAGATAAAACAAGTCCCGCTCAAAATACACGAAAACGCGCCAAAGGCCGCATCACCCAAAAGACCAAAAAAACACAAAAAGAGGTATGCACCACCTACCTGATAGTCATACGATGCTACTCATCTAGAAACAGCCTCTAATTCTCTCTAAAGGTGATAGATCTACAAAAGAATCCAAACCGCTCAAACCCCTATAACTCGTTCTAGACCAGAAATCAAACAAAACGGTTCAAGAGGAATCAAGGCCCTACCGAAGGGGTTCCAATAGAACAATCAGTGTTCGGATTAGGGTTCGGATGAAGAACCAGGAGGGATTTGAAGTCACGGCCATCTTGGTTCTTGAAACCCGGTAGAAGAAAATGAGCTCCGACTCAAAACGAGGCTACTTCCCATTTTAACGTAAAAAAAGTACACGACATGTACTTCCTGACTACATGCCATGTATATCATTTAGCTGTTCATTTGGTGGCTGGAATTCCGCCAACTTACTTTTCGAACCTGCCAACATGAGTACACGACGTGTACCTATGGGTATATGACGTGTACTCGGATTCCCTTCTCTTCCTCATCGACATACCCACAAACCATGTATATCCCTCATACACAGCCAGACTACATGGTGTGTCCAAGTAGGAAACAGTGTGTACTTGGTCAAAGTGATTCTCCTCAGCCAATAGGTCTACACACCATGTATAGCCTCCACACGGTCAAGGGTACATGGAGTGTCTAAAACTGCACACCGTGTAGTAAGAAATTTATACACAGTCATCACACGACATGTACTCGGAAAACACACGGCCAGTAACTCACTCAAAATATACATGGTGTGTACTTAGAGTACACGATGTGTAGTCTAAAAATTTCCAGAAACTGCCCATTTCCTCCAGTTTCTTTATAAACTATTCAAAATTTTAAATAGGGTAAGGATTTTTACCTGTTCTAAAAACCCAGGTTCTTACAATCTCCCCACCTTAACATAGCTCATCCCTGAGCTTTCAAACGAAACCCGGAGATGGAACCGAACAAACCAAACTGTTCAAAGTTACATGGAATTCCCTAATCTCTAAGGTCCCAGTTAAATTCTTCAAGGGGGGCTCCCCACCTTAGGAATTTCCTAACCCGGTCTCAACCCAAAAAAACACAAAGCAGCAAGGTTTACTAACCTGTTTTCTGGACGCACAGTCCTTCCGTGATGCATCATCACCCCTGAACCTCATTGGTGCTCCTGTGTCATCCCTGATACCCAATGTATCCCACAACGCATCGGTGTCTGCCTCCATGAGGTCCTTTATCCCACGGATGCTAAAAAAACATGGTGCCTAGCACCTCAAGTAGCCCGCATCCTCGATGCCCCAATTCCCACGACACCTCAAGTAACTACATCCTCGATGCCCTGATGCACATGACATCGCAAGTAACCTACATCCTTGATGCCCCTGATGCTACACATCACTCTCTCTCTCTCTCTCACACACACACACACACACATATATATATACATATATGACGCACCCAATATGGTGCCAATCCCACTAACTAGCATCTAGTCATTCCACATAGATCATGTGCACCACGTGCACTCAAAATGGACATGCCTCTATAGGTCATGATAAAAAAGAAAAAAGGAATCATGGCCACACCCGTGGTGTACCTATAACCGTTGTCGGCTCCTCAGACTACTCATCCCCTGGCAGCTCCACGGTGTGCACCTTACCTGAAGTACATGTGCTTGATGCCTAACCTCCCTGCGGTGCTACTCCAGCCACCATCCACTGACCGCTCAACTGGATCATGCTGTCTCTGTCACGTCCTCCCCATGCAGCTGAAACCCGGATACCCTCTCCTAGTACCAAACCAGAACCAACTCCAGGTGCCACCATCTGTTCTAGTCCCTGTTTGTCGGCTGTCTGAGTAGGCTTCCTGCAAAACCTCTCCAGATGCCTGACCTGTCCACATGCCCAACACTCCTTTGGAGGCCTATCGCACTGAGTCCGAACATGTCCCGACTTTCCACACTGAAAGATAATCACAGAAGAACTACCACGAGGTGGTCTACCTGAATCCCTAGCATGACTGCCCTGCTGGAACTCATCCCGTCCACGCTTCCTGCTGTCCAAACTGTCACATGAAGTTGTCACCCGGCCATCCAGGGGCCTATCCCCCTAGTTTCCTGCTACTATAAGTTCCTGGTTCATAGCCTAAGAGAAGGAACCCAACCTGATGATGTTCACCTGGACCCGAATGGCATGTCCTAAGCCATCCTCAAAGCGTCACACCCTAGTTGCGTCATCGCTTACCACCCAGGTGAAAAGAGAGACAACTCTGTGAAAGTTTCTACATAGTCCATGATAGACATGTCTCCCTGCTGAAGACTCAAGAACTCCCAAGCTCTCTCTACCCTCAGTGTCTCTGGTTAAAAGTGCTCAAAGAACCTGTCCTCGAAGTCCTTCCATGCCAGTCCCTCATGCCTACGAGCCTGAACCTGCACGTCCCACCAACACTTTGCCGGTCCTCTCAGCATGTACGTCACCATCTTGACCCTCCGCCCTGGAGGCATCTCGAGCTGCTGGAAGATCATTTTCATGCTCTCTATCCAATTCTCAACCGCCTGAGGACCACCCTCCCCCCTGAAAAAGAGGCGGGTGCTGCGACTGGAACTCCTGCGTCATATATTCTATAGAAGGATATGTACCATGTGCTCCTTTGTCGATCCCCTACAAGACACGCACCAAGCTAGCTCAGAGTTTCTCGTTGAGCCAGGGTCCAAACACTGCCAAACCCAACTGTTGTCCTACCTGTACTAAATCCTAGGCCTGATCCTATCCCTGAGACTATACCTGCGGCTCATACTCTACCTGTACCAAATCCTGAACCTAATCCTGCACCTGCGGCACAATATCATCTCCCGTCTGGTGCTCCATTTGAGTCACCCAAAAAGAAACCCGCTGAATACCATAAATGGTCAGACATCTCATATATATATATATATAACAATATATATTCAACAAAGATAAGAAAGAAGTAAAAGGCAGTGAATACTACTACCCTTACCCTCCCCCACTGCAAACCATGCCCCACGACATCCTGACCTCATGGACACCCTACTCGCCCCTAACAGAGCCAAGTATCAAAAGTAACTTGGGCCATGCCAGTCCTGACAACCGACGTTGCCTCAAACTGATGACCGAGTTTCCCAATCCTAGTGATCAAAATCACCTCAACTAAAGTACTTTCCTGCTCGTACAAGAGCCAGACCCAAATTTCCTGCCACATGCAATTAAAAAAACATAAATCATGGCATACACATTGAAACAACAAGAAATTCTATCAGGAATTTCACCAATTCACAGTTTAGAGAACACAATCATGGAAATTGATTTTTATTCACATGAGAATTATCACTTCACAAAGCATACATGTAGTTATGAAATTGAAGTAACCTAAAAACATTCCTATCAAAAGCTAAGAAAACAAGCCTTTCCATACCGGGCCAAGGTCCAATTCTCCGTTACCACACTAGGCCAAGGGTCACATATCACAATCAATAACATCACAAACCAAGTGAGACACTGAGGTGGAAATCATATATAAACTATAACCTGATAAAAAAGAAAAAATAAATTCCCCCCCATGGAAACTTGGTCCATCCCTGGTACCTAGGGCTGCAGGCACCCATGCACATGCTAGAAACCCAGTTCGAGTAACAACCTATATCTCTAGTATAACATATACCAAATAGTAAAACCATTATAAATAAAATAGAATCCTCAATATCATTAGTTTCCAGTAAAATTCTGCTACTAAATCTCTGTCAAAACTCCTCTAATACCACTTTGTAATGACCCGGACCCAAACATCCACATGAGAAGTGCCAAACGGGTCGGGTGCTACTACCTTAGGTGCACCTCCCCGAACGCCATAGGCTACCGACTAGTAGTGAGGGTATGATAGGTATAGTGGGGAGGCTATAACCTCTCGGAGCATAATAATAATGGCACTGGTCCAAGTATAACAGTAGAGATGAAGCAGAATAAAAGACTCAGCAGACTCGAACCAGACCCGCAGAGCGGAAGCACATTCAATATTAGTAAACAACGGAAGCAATAATTATAAACAATAGTAGTGTAAAGTAAACACAAGAACATTCTAATCAATGGTAAATACTAAAAAAACCAACATGCATCCATAGAAATTCACTAAAAAAAGAGGCGCCAATGGAAAACCAACAGTAGCTACAAACAAGTAAGCATGCTGATACAAGTAAAGAAAACAAAATAGAGTAACCCTAATTAGGTAATAACTCAAGGTCCATTTCATCTCCAAGCAACAACTAACGTAGCCCAGCTCCAAAAGTTGGCCTCTTTCCTGCACGCAAATCCATAAAGTATGCACGCGTCCCAAAGGTCCCATGCAGGGTGTGAGAAAAATCTCAGTAGGATACCACCCAAGGGTGCGTACCTAATATGTGTGTTTAAGTAATCATGAATTTATAAGGAAAGTAGTAAACAATGAAATGCACAAATAAACATTAACTCCCCTGGGGCTCAGCAGCCACCATAGAGTTTCACCTGCTTCGGCCAATTCCAGAATCTATGTCATGAAACCCAGCACCATGTGCCCCCTAACACTACGTGTCTCAAGTACCAACATCCCGAAGGCATGCCCAAGAAGTAACCTGGAAGAAAAATGATACCTATCCTCAATGAGAAACCAGAGGGACATCGATATCGACCCTTAAATAATGTAACTAGAGGGACAACGATGTCTGCCCTCAAAAAATGATGAGCCTCAGCCCCCCAACCAGATAGTCTCGACGTTATCCCCTGAAGGATCGTCACCTTCCATGTGGCATTCTACGGCAATCACCCCCAACCAAAATACCTAAACCGAAACTATAGGGGCCTCTACCCACAAGAGTGGTCAAAAACACCCCATCACGGAGTATCTCTATGTACACACTACTTAAAGTTTTGGGTGAGTGGTAATCACAAAAATAGTATCCCAGACACCACATCTCGGACACCTCGTGTCCCTGTGACCATGTCGCTCAAGTCTGATGGCATCGCCATCCCAGTAACTCGGGTCATGCCCAACCTGACAGTCATCCTGCCTCAAACCGACATCCATGATGCCCAATCCCTTTGTTATAACAACCCAACATAACCTGATCCAAGCCCAAACTGTGATCAACATCACTCAAGAATATCCGGTCCATGCCCAACACAACCCAAATGGTCCAACATGTTCAATTCAGCAATTGAATATATAAAAAATTTAAACATTACACATAAACAGGAAAACATTCAAATAATAGAATTGCCCAAACCCAATGGTTATCAGTCAATAGTACCGATGTCTTGAATTCCTCTAACAATTTACAGCATGCTTAATAAATTGAACTCAACAGTTTAAAACATTTATATTTCAATTTAAACTAGTTTGGAATCCCCCTGCCAAAATTCCCCGATGAGCAACGACCCCTCACCCAGCCCCGCTCAAGAAAAACTGGTAACAAGGCATACCCAAAGGCATCCTATAGGTCCAACAATCAATTCAATATGAAATAGCAGATAAAATGGGTCTTGCTCAAAATACTTGAAAACATTCCAAAGGCCGCGTCACCCAAAATACCACAAAACACAAAAAAAGGTATGCACCACCTACCTAAGACTCGTATGATGATACTCCTCCGATAACAACATCCAATTCGGTATAAAACGTGGTAGATATACCAAACCTCTCAAACCCCTATAAATAGTTCTAGAAAAGAAATAGAAAAAACGGATCAAGAGGAATCGAGACCTTACTGAAAGGGTTCCAGTGGAACAATCAGTGTTTGGATCGGGGTTCAGATGAAGAACCAAGATGGATTTGAAGTCCCGGTCGGCTTGGTTCGTGAATCCTGATGGAAGAAAATGAGCTCCGTCTCAAAACGAAGCTACTTCCCATTTTAACGCAAAAAAAGTACATGATGTGTACTTCAAGAATACATGTTGTGTATATCATTTAACTGTTCATTTTGCGGCTAGAATTTTGCCAAATTACATTCCGAACCTGCCGAGATGAGTACACAGTGTGTAATCGGCTTCCCTTCTCTTCCTCACCGACTTACCCACACGCCATGTATATCCCTCATACACAGCCAGACTACTCAACGTGTCCAAGTAGGACACTACATGTACTTGGTAAAAGTGATTCTCCCCGACCAATAGGCCTACACACCATGTATGGTATCCACACTGTCAAGGGTAAACAACATGTCTAAAACTACATGCCTTGTAGTAAGAAATTTCTACACGGGCATCACATGAAATGTACTCAGCGAGCACACAGACGATTACTCGCTCAAAATATACACGACGTGTAATTAGAGTACATGGAATGTAGTCTGGAAATTTTCAGAAACTGCCCATTTCCACTAGTTTCCTTAGAAACCAGTCAAAATTTCAAACAGGGTCAGGATTTTGACCTGTTCTAAAAACATGGGTTCTTACAATCTCCCAACCTTAACATAGCTCATACCCGATCTATCATACAAAACCCGGAGATGGAACCGAACATACCACCCTGAGTAATAAAACCCGGACTTCCCCGGTCTCAAAGTTCCCAGCTAAATTTCTCAAAGGGGGCTCCCCACCTTAGGAATCACCTAGCTCAGTCTCAACCCAACAAAATTCAAAGCAATAGGGTTTAATAACCTGTTTTCTATATGCATAGTCCTTTCATGACGCATCGTCACCCCTGCACCTCATTGGTGCTCTTGTGTCGTCCCCGACACCCAACGTATCCTACACTGCATCGGTGCCCACCTCCATGAGGTCCTACATCCCATGGATGCTCAAAAAACAAACCTGGTGCCTAGCACCTCAAGTAGCCCACATCCTCGATGCCCCGATTCCCATGAAACCTCAAGTAACTGCATCCTCGATGCCATGATGCACAAGATACCTCATGTAACCTGCATCCTCGATTCCCCTAATGCTACGCATCTTAGACACACACACACACACACACACACACATATATATATATATATATCACACACCCGATATGGTGCCAATTCCACTGACTAGCATCTTATTAGTCCACATAGATCCTGTGCACCACGTGCACTAAAAACAGACATGCCTCTATATGTCATGACATAAAGGTAACATGGAATCACAGCCACACCCGCAGTGTACCTCTAACCGTCATCGGATCCTCTTCCTGCTCAGCCCCTGGAAGCTCCACAGTGTGCACTTGGCCTGAAGTACAGTTTCTTAATGCCTGAACTTCCTACGGTGCTGCTCCAGCCATTGGCCACTAACCCCTCAGCTGGATCCCGTTGTCTATGTCATGTCCTCCGGGTGCAGCTGAAACACGGTTACACTCTCCTGGTACAGAACCTGAACCAACTCCAGATGCCATTGTTTGTCCTGGTCCCTATCTTCCGGTTGTCTGAGAAGGCTACCTGCAAAACCTCTCCAGATGCCCGACCTGTCCACATGCCCAACACACCCTTAGGAGGCATATCCCACTGAGTACGAACATGTCCCAGCTGTCCAAACTAAAAGAAAATCATTGAAGAACTACCAAAAGATGGTCTAGCTGAATCCTTGGCATGACTAACCTGCTGGAACTCATCCCATCCTCGCTTCCTGCTATCTGAACTGTCACCTGAAGCTATCACCCGGCCATCTTGGGGCCTATCCCTCTGGTTTACCTCTACTATAAGCGCTTGGTTCACAGTCTCAGAGAAGGAACCCAGCATGAAGATGTCTACCTGGACCCGAATGGCATGTCATAATCCATCCTCAAAGAATATCACCCTAGCTGCGTCATCACTTATCATACCAGGTGAAAAGAAAGACAACTCTGTGAAAGTGGCTTCATAGTTTATGACAGACATGTCTCCTTTCTGAAGACTCAAGAACTCCCGATCTCTCTCTACCCTCAGTGTCTCTGGGTAAAACTGCTCAAAGAAACTGTCCTTGAATTCCTTCAATTCCAGTCCCTCATGCCTATGGTCCCGAACCTACACATCCCACAAACGCTTCATCGGTACACTCAGCATGTACGTCACCAGCTTGACCCTCCGCCCTGGAGGCGTCTCGAGGTTCTCAAAGATCATCTGCATGATCTCTATCCAATTCTCAGCCACCTTCGGACCACCCTCGCCCTGAAAAAGAGGCAGGTGCTGCGACTAGAACTCTCATGTCAAATATTCCATAGAAGGCTCTGTACCCTACGCTCCTCTGTCGATCCCCTACAAGACACGCACCAGGCTAGCTTGAAGCTGCTCATCAAGCCAAGGTCCAAACGCGGCCAAACCCGGCTGCTATCCCTCTTGTACTGAATCCTGGGCCTTATCCTATCCCTGAGCCTGTACCTGCGGCTCATACTCTGCCTGTACCAAATCCTGAACCTGATCCTGCACCTACGACACTGTATCATCTCCCTTCTGGATCTCCATTCGAGTCACCCAAAAAGAAACCCGCTGACTACCATAAATGGTTAAACAACCCACACACAAATATATATATCAAAATATATATTAAATGCAGATACGAAAGTAGTAAAAGGCAGTGCATACTACTACCCTTACTCTCCCCCACTACAACCCATTCCCCACAGCATCCCAAGCTCATGGCCTCCTTACCCGCCCCTAACGAAGCCAAGTATCAAAAGTACCTCAGGCCATGCCCGTCCTGACAACCAATGTTGCCTCAAACCGACGACCGAGTCACCCAATCCTAATGATCAAAACAACCTCAACTAAAGTACCTGCCTGATCGTACAAGAGATAGACCCAAATATCCTACCACATGCAATTCAACAAACATAAAACATGGTATACAAATTTCAACAACATGCAATTCTATCAGGAATTTTACCTATTCACAGTTCAGACAACACAAGCATGACAATTGATTTCTATTCACATGGAATTATCACTTCACAAAGAATACATGAAGTTATGAAATTGAAACACCCTAAAAATGTTCCTATCAAAAGGCAGGAAAACAAGACTTGCCATACCGGTCCAAGGTCAAATTCTCCATTACCACACCGGGTCAAGGGTCACATATCGCAATAAATAACATCACACACCAAGTGAGACAATAAGGTGGAAATCAAATATAACCTGTAACCTGAGAAAAAGGAAAAACATAATTCCCACCCATGGAAACTTGGTCCATCCCTCGTACCTGGGGCTGCAGGCACCCAAGAACAAGCTAGAAACCCAGTTCCAGTAACAACCTATATCTCTAGTATACCATATCCCAAATAGTAAAACCAGCAGAAATAAAAGAGAAGTCTCAATCTCATTAGTAACCAGTAAAACACTGCTACTAAATCCCTGTCAAGAACTCCTCTGATACCACTTTGTAACGAACTGGACCCAAACAGCCACCCGAATAGTGCCAAACGGGTCGGGTGCTACTACCTTAGGCGCACCTCCTCAAACCCCAAAGGATACCAACTACCATCAAGGGTATAATAGGTATTGTGGGGAGGATATAACCTCACAGAGAATAATAATAATGGTACTGGTCCAAGAATAATAGTAGATATGCAGTGGAATAAAAGAATCAACAGACTTGAACCAGACACACAGAGCGGAAGCACATTCAATATCAATAAATAGAAGAAGTAATAAATATATACAATACCTGTGGAAAGTAAACACAATAGCATGATAATCAATGGTAACTAAAAAAACCAACATGCATCCATAGCAAGTCAGTAAACAAAAGAGGCGCCTATGGCTAACCAATAGTAGCTAAAAACAAGTAATCATGTTGATACAAGTAGAGAAAACAAAACAGAGTAACCCCAGCTACGTAAGACCTCAAGGTCCATACCATCTCCAATCAACAACTAACGCAGCCTAGCTCCTGAAGCTGGACTCTTTCCTGCACGTAAATCCATAAAGTCTGCACGCGTCCCGAAGGGACTGTGCAGGGTGTGAGAAAAATCTCAGTAGGATGACATCCATTTGTGCGTACCAAATATTATTGTTTAAGAAGTCATTCATTTATAAGGAAATCAGTAAACAGTGTAATGCACAAATAAACACTAACTCCCCTGGTGATCAGAAGCCACCACGGAGTGTCACCTACTTCGGCCAACGCCGGAATCTTTGTCATGAAACCAGGCACCATGTGCCCCCTAACACCATGTGTCTCAAGTACTGACATCCCGAAGGCACGCCCAAGAAGTAACCCGGAGGAACAACGATACATATCCTCAATATGAAACCGGAGGGACATCGATATATGCCCTCAAATAATGTAACTAGAGGGACAATGATGTCTACCCAAAAATCACGGCAAGCCTCAGCCCCCCAACTAGATAATCTTGATTCTATCCCCCGAAGGCTCCTCACCTTACATGTGGCTTCCTATAGCAAGCACCCCCAACCAAAGTACCTAAACTGCAACTACATGGGCCTCTACCCACACGAGTGGTCAAAACCACCTCATCATGGAGTATCTCTGTGTGCACTCTACTCAAAGTTCCGGGTGAGCGGTAATCACCAAAATAGTACCCAAGCCACCACATATTTGACACCTCGTGTCCCTATGACCATGTCACTCAAGTCCGATGGCATCACCATCCTAGTAACCTGGGAAATGCCCAACCTGATAGTCAGCCTACCTCAAACTGACATCCATGACGCCTAATCCCATGGTTAGAACCACCCAACATAACCTGGGCTAGGCCCATCCTATGATCATCATCACTCAAGAATATCCGGGCCATGCCCAACACAACCCCAAGGGTCCATCATGTTCAATTCATCAATTGAATATATAAAAAATGTAAACATTACACATAAACAGTCAAACATTAAAACAGTAGAATTTCCCTAATCCAATGGTTATCAGTCAATAGTACCGAGGTCTTGAACACCTATAAAAATTTATAGCAGGCTTAATTAATTAAAATCAACAGTTTAAAACATTTATATTGCAATTTAAACCAGTTTGGCATCCCACGACCAAAATGCCCCGACGTGAAACAACCCCTCACCCGGCCCTGCTCAAGAAAAATGGGTAGCAGGGCATACCTAGAGCCATCCCATAGGTCCAAAAATCAATTCAATATGAAACTAAAGATAAAACGGGTCCTGCTCAAAATACCTAGAAACGTGTTGAAGGTCGCGTCACCCAAAAGACAATGAAAACACAAAAGGAGGTATGCAACACCTACCTAAGACTCATACGATGCAACTCCTCTAGTAACAGCCTCCAATTTGGTCTAAAATGCGGTAGATCTATAAAAGAATCCAAACCGCTCAAACCTCTATAACTCGTTATAGAACAAAAATCAAACAAAACGGCTCAAGAGGAATCGAGGCCTTATCAAAGGGGTTCCAATGGAACAATCAGTGTTCATATTGGGGTTCGGATGATGAACCAGAAGGTATTTGATGTATTTGACGGCTTGGTTCGCGAAACCCGATGGAATAAAATGAGCTCCACCTAAAAATGAAGCTACTTCTCATTTTAACGCAAAAATGAAAGAAAGTACACAATGTGTACTTCATGACTACACACTGTTTATATCATCTAACTGTTCATTTGGTGGCTAGAATTCACCAACTTACTTTCTTAACCTTCCGAAATGAGTAGACGTCGTGTACCTATGGGTACACAGCGTGTACTCGACTTCCATTCTCTTCCTCGCCGACTTACCCACATGCCATGTATATCCCTCATACACGTCCAGACTACATGGCGTGTCCAAGTAGGACACGAAGTGTACTTGGTCAAAGTGATTCTCCCTGACCAACATGACTACACTCTATGTATGGCCTCCACACGGTCAAGGGTACACGACATGTCTAAAACTACACGCCGTGTAGTAAGAAATTTCTACACGGTCATCACACCGTATGTACTTGGCTAGAACACGACCGGTCACTCGCTCAACATATACACGACATGTACTTAGAGTACACAACGTGTAGTCTCGAAATTTCTAGAAACTGCCCATTTCTATTAGTTTCCTCAAAAACCAGTCAAAATTTCAAATAGGATCGGGATTTTGACATGTTCTAAAAACTCAAGTTCTTACATTTGTCTTGATTTAGGTACTCTATTGATGATGTGAGAACAACAATGGATGATTTTTCGACCCTTATGAAATTGTGAATTTTAGAGAAATGTTGTGGGTAGTATTTATTTATCTAAATATATAATAATTTTATTTCATCATTAGAGATTTTTTTCACCAAATATTTATAGACATGAACTAAAAAATAATATTTAATTTTATCATTTCATTAGTGATTACATGAAATCCCCATGTAAATTTTGTATTTGGTTAGTTAGGGTTACACCATTATTGAACCATTAAATGAGATGATTTTGGTCTAGGGCCTTACATTTTGGGTGAAAATGTGGTGTAGTTTTAGGGATTAAAATTTTGTTTCAATGCATTTATAGAGAATTTAGATACCAAGTATAACATATAGGAGTCCTTATTTCTTATGGATTGGGAAAACATAAACATATTTGTGAAATGAATTAATTTTGTATTCAGATTGTTTTGTAATTTTAATTATAATAAATGACCATGTGATTAACATTTTATTGAGATATTTACTTACTATATATTAAATTAGATGTATTTAATTATGGATATTAATGGAATTGATTATGAAAATTGGAATTAAAATGATAGAAACATCATCCTCCCTTTGAGAAATATTTTTGTGTAATTCCTTAGAGAAGCCTAGGAATCCATTATGAGATATAAAAAATATTTTTTTACGATGTGAAATTAAAATTATGTGTGGTATAATGTTTTATAATACTTCAAAATATATATTAGATTCTATATTGATTCTTTATAATGAACTCTAATGGGTGTCTCCCCCTTGGATGCGAGTAATGTTTTCATTTATCAACTGAATTATATTGTTGTTATAGAGTATTTAGTGTATTCCTTATCGAGATCATCTAGATGATGTCCATATATTTATATTTGTTATTTGTACCAAATTCATTAGCTATGGGACATAATTATAGTATAATTTTACAGCTAAACACATGGTGTTGTCCCTTGAGTTCAGACTACTTAGTTGATTATTTTCGAAATAGTTGGGTGGGGATAATCTATATATTCATGTAAATTCATCATAGGAAATTTGGTCATGGGATCCTTGGTTTTGTTTCTTAAAATTATATTATGAAATTATGTTCCCACAGTTACAAGGGTTTCCAATAATGGTCAAAGTAAGTGGTTTGTCATGGGTGTTCATCCTATGACCGTAGGCTCAAATCATACCGTTTTTATTTTCGCAGACTATAATTATTCATGATAGGTTATATTTATTTTTAAAAAACCGTATGATTTACTCAAACAAGACTGATTTATAGTAGACACATTTGGAGGTCGCATACTGAATTTTACCAATTACATTCCATGACCTCCATGGTACCTTGGTGAATGAGAGGATACCCATTGGTCATAGAATATATGTTTAGGGTGAGAATTAATGTTTTTCATGGTTCTATTATGGATATGATAGATATTGGATAATATATTAAGGATATAGATTTAAACATTGTGGGGTTATGTTGTATTTGGATCTTCATTCCATTTTTTGTTGTTGTACTTGTTTCCTTTTCTTTATTTCAGTAATAATGTTTTATCCATTATTATTACTTTGTCACTTTGAATATGAAATGTTATTCTTAGAATATTTATTTTTATTATAGAGAAATGTTTTTTGTTTCATCCAACATTTATATTATTTAGTCAATGTCCATATGGAACAATCTTCAGACTTCATACCCAATAAACCCTCTTTAATAGTGATAATCCTTTGGAATATAGGGAGGAACACATGTGGCCCAGTACCGACTGTCAGTGTTGGAATATATTAATAATGTAGGGTTTAGGGTTGTTTAAATACCCAATAAAATAATTATGTTCTTCTTAATTATTAACACAAATTAATAATCAACCTTGTGGATAATTCAGTTGTATAAGTACATGAAAATGTATTTCAAATAAAATTTATTATTATTATCTTTTATTACGATATAGGGTTTTCAATAAATATTACAATGAGAGACACAATTATATCTCAAGATTATATTTAATTCAAGTTGTAGAGTTTGTGGAGTAAATGAAATAATAATAAGAATATTTTGATAAAAGTTTCACCTTACATACTTCATAAACTCGAGGTGAAAAATTACTATTTGTTATGAATACACACCAGTTCATGATTCAATTTATAAATCCTGATGATAATAAATGGATCACCATAAATTACATCTATCACCATAAATTACATGTATTACCTATATTATATGGAGTAATTTCTGCTCTAACATAAAAGAGCTAGGCACAACTCAAATTTCAATGAAAATTCTATATTTAAAATTTTAACTGTAAATAGATTGGATATTTATATAACATCACCAAATATGATATATTAGAAGAATAAGTTCAATAATATTAAATTTGGACTTATAACCCGACTAAATTTATCATTACTTTTATTAAAATATTCATCTTGGATTTTTTTATATTTTTTTTGAAGCCTTTTATAAATTATATACTCATCTACCCCAAAATAAACGATTAATTAGTGGATCATCTATGGAATATGGTGTAGATTTTATGGATAATTTTCCTTTTCTATTTATAGTTTTTGATATTTTGGTACATCATGATACATTATTGTGGTATATGATTAGAAATTATGAAATTTCAATGAACCCAAAATTGAAAATTGTGATTGAAGAAGGAATAATTTCAAACATGTCTCATAGTGATATATAGTTTTATAGAATTATCTGGGTACTACAGAAACACAGTGATAATAGTATCATGATTTCATATCCAAAATAAAATTTATATATAGATTTGGGTGAAGTATATTTAGATGAATAAATGTGAATAATTATTTAATGTGATCAAGAAGAGGCTAAGAATTTGTACTTTACTCACATTCCCAAAACTAAAAGAAGTATTTATGACACAAAATGATTCTTAAAGGAAATGTTTCAGCTGATATTATTATAAATTATAATTTAGTTATATATATTTATATATAATCAAAATTAATAATCAGCGATTAAATTTATTTGGTGGATTATTAATAGTGTGAAATATGATCTAATCAACAAATATTTTTATTTTATACTTAAATGGGGATATGAATTTCACATACACACAAATATAAGAAGACATTAATGAATATAATAGCGGAGAAGAACCATAACATATGTCAAAAAAAATGTTTCGTGTTAATGTAGGACATAGATTTTTCAATGCATTACCATCTTTAAAAATTCAAATGGTGAAATTGATGATCATTGAAAAATAAATCCTAATAAACTACCAATGATGTTTATTTAAGAATACCACCATCACCATAAACATTTAAAATTAGGATATTTACATTATATATACATTTTAATATCATTCCTTTCCAAAATTATTATCTATCTTTATACCAAATATCCACGAAACATGGTAATATGGGATGATTGGGTGCTCTAAAATATTGTAATAAAAACAATTAATAGCATTTTTGGTTGAATTAAAAAGAAATATGATTGTATTCATTCCTATTGGAATTATGCACGGTGTGATTCCATCATATGAGACAAAGGAGGGGTTATAAGATGACACAAATAGCCCATAATTATTCATCATTTCTTTAAGTACCTATATGTGATGATATCCTTCAAGGAAAATTCACTGGGTTATTATAAGGAATAAAATTTTATCATACTCAAAAAACACCATGGTATTATAATAAGTTAAGGTGTAGAATCATAATTCCGTTTAGATGATGTAAGAATTACCCAAACAAACATAGAAATTGGTTTAAATAATTATGAAAATTACCACCATTATTTTAAATGTTACTAATGGAACATATTTTATACCTGTTTTTGTGGATAGAATCCCTATGATTTTAGAATTAAATATTATTCATGAATTTATCATTTTATTGAAAATAAATATTTTAAATTTTATTATGGTTGTAAGGATTCGTACAGAACCACATTCGGTAATTTATGATCCAGATAAAAGGTGTTAATCTATATTATTTTTTGATTATTTTAAATAACCAATAATCATATATCAACATCAATAAAAATTACCAACACCAAATTGATGGTCAATCATAAGAAAACATTTATAATCATAATGAAATTAAAATATATTTCTTAGTGGACATTAAACATTGAGGGTATCAAAATGTACCTTGGGCTTTGATAAAAAATTAAAACAATTTGAACTCAAGTATTCTGTTGGATTTATTTAATGTTTGTAAATGAGAAGAGATGTAGAATATAAACACATTAGTATGTGTGTAGTGAATTAATTTTATTTGAAAAAAATAATATTTATGAAATATAAGAGATGTATAAATCCAATTATCAGTATAGTAATAAGGAATATAGTTTAATAATATTGGTATTCATAATTATCAAGTGGACATTGAGAATATTGTAAATGAAAAGTATTTCCCTAAATTATCACCATAGAATAAAGTCAAGAGATTAAAAATGAATTGAAAATTAAACCGTATTATATTAACCACTTAGATCTTGTTGATTTGAGTGGAGTTAAGGAATACCAGCTGACATGTCCACTAAACCATTCTCATGTTACTGACATATTCCATATCCCTCTATTGAGAATGTAAAACCCAGACCATAAAAATGTGCTGATTATGGAGGTGGATTAATTAGAGAAAAATTACTCATTTGTTCTACATCCACCAACTATATTGGATTATAGACACAATTGCATATGAAACAACACAAATAACCTTAGAAAATGTGGAATATTAGAAAAATATATACTGAAAGGTAAAATATGATCTAGGGGATTAAATAATAGAGAAGAAACATTATTTATTCTTAAAATAAAATTTTGATTTAAATATGAAGGACTATAATTTTATATGGGTAAAATTTAAGGTCTTGAGTATTTAAATATAGGATATTATTTTTCAATATAAGTTTATTTCATATTGGTCTGTATATTATAAAATAAAATTCATGCACAAATTAATAAAAAATGATACATCTATATTCAAAAAATATAAAACATCACATATTGATAATTAACATGGTCTCTGATATTGAATGTATTAAAATTAGATGACAAAAAAATTACATAACATAAATTTTAAATTTTAAATTGTTGTGTTCTCTATGTATTTTCATGATAGAAAAGAACAATATGAAAAGAAAAGATAAATAGGTGTATGATTGTAGTATTTTATAGAATAGAAAAAAAATTGAAATTAATATTTGAGAATGAATAATGATAGAAAAGAGAGGCATAAATGGGAGTTATAAGTGAAATAGGATTTTTGTAATAATATTATAACCATCGAAATATGAAATAGATACTTATAATTATAATATGATAATTAAAATAGTTATATGATGATTGGAATAGTGAAATTAAATGTAAATATAATTTTTGGTTAGCAAATAATTAAATTAAAAAAATTTAATGTGACAAAAAATAACTTCAAGGGGGATCTCAAATTAGTTATAACTATATATTTTTGGAGTTTTTTAATAATTTTATTAAATAATAATATAAAAAGTTATATATTAAAATTTCCTTTTATGTAAAATTATTTTTATATGAATTATACTTATTTGACTTATAATATTTATCTTTTCCAATGTTGTGTTATGTTTCTCTAAAAACCATCATTTATTAAGTTAATACTGAAAAATTAATTTTAAAAATGGTAATTTTTGAGAACATAATCAACGATATTATATTCTATAAATCATTTATAGAATATATATATTAATTTAAAAAATATTTCACAATAGAAATGTACAATTTCATAAAAATAATTCATATTAAAAACCTATAAATTTGAATCGGTGGTTAGAAAAAAATGTATTTTGTTAAAAAAATTAAATAAAATTAAATAATTTTGTATAACTAAATAAATATGTTGGTTACATATTTATAAATTCAATTAAAAATAATTAATTTAAAAATATTTTTTCTCATATAATAAAACTATTATAGGATTTTTTTTGGAAATAATATTTTCTTCCTAAGTTTATGCAAAATAACCACTCCTCAAATAGATCACATATTCGGTTATGTCCATGTGAATCATGTGATGGATTCATATTATTGGAATAAGTGTGCACATGGTATGCGACATGC
Source organism: Viscum album (assembly GCA_963277665.1). Lineage (NCBI taxonomy): Eukaryota > Viridiplantae > Streptophyta > Magnoliopsida > Santalales > Viscaceae > Viscum > Viscum album. Next base: position 106,561,352 of record OY728161.1, read on the forward strand.
TCAAATATATCTCCTTATGTGGTAATGAGAAGAATATAAAAATAATATGGTGTCATAGGAAGGATTTACCACTGAGGGGTGGGGGTGAAATAGAGGTTTAAATTATACAAATTATTTATTATGAACTCTAAATCTTGGCCATGTTGAGGTTATAGACCCACTCAAAGAAATATCCATGTAAAAATTTTTATTAACCACTAATATGGGGGATCAAAACACTCTATATTTACAATGTTCGATACAACGGCCTACTCCTTCTAGTTTTCGTTATCCTCCCCACATAAATTCTCCACTATAATATTCTAAATAATTTTAATGGTCAATAAATATCTGAACCGTATCTCTCCAAAATATATAAAACAGTTTATTTATACTAGTTTTTATAGTGTAACTAAAATACCAAATTTCCTACTCCAAAATTTTCACGAGAGACTTTTTCTCCTGAGAAAAAAAAGAGACTTCTTGCACCCAACTCCATCTTAGAGGATTCCACCTTTCATAAATTCTTGATCCATTTGAGGTTGATATGTTGATATCCCCCCACAATATTGTTAGATCTAAGTTTCACATGAACATATTCGTGTTCCTTTATAGATTGTTGGTATTACTCAATGATTTCAGATCCACAGTACATAACTAGTGTCCTCAATTTAACAATGCTCGGGAAAATTGTTCCTTCGTCTGATGTCTTGGTCTCAAAAAAATTTCATTTCATTCAAAAAACATATTCAAAAATATTTTCATTCATTAATTTTTTTTCAAAATATTATCTCATTATATCATCATGAATTGTTAAATACTATCAACTCAAATATGATGTCTTCTAGAATTACTCTGGGATTCCGTATCAAATTAAGAACACATCATGCATGGATTTCATTTATTCTGAAACATTTTCAGACTAAATTATTAAAATTATTATTATGTTCTTATAAATTATGTTTGTAGTAACTGATTTTTCATGAGATTATTTGTGTTTTCATCTTCTCTTGAACAATCCACCATCAAGATTTAACGACTTGTGAAAAAAACCCAAATCGGTATACATGTGTCCTTATCCACTATTAGTATACTATGTTCAATATATTGAATGAGTTTCATGGTTTACATGAAAATACCTCTTTCATTCTCATGAAAGTATCTTCTGATCTCACTTACTCTATTATGTGACTAGATAAGGTTCACTGGAATTGTTCTTCTTCAATTTCACTACCTTCATCAAATATAAACTTGTTCTAGGATGTGTTTTTTGTGGTGTATCCTCAACCACTTATTGAGGCGTGTATGGATCAATATTTTATTTCTCATACGAAAATGGTATAATGTAGGTCTATCTCAATCTCCTTCACGTATAAAATAGTTTTTTCTACAATTTCCTCATGAGACATGAGGCATTTCCAATTGATTCTTTCGTAAATATAATCTTTTGGTAAAATTTGAGTCATGTATAATCATCGCATTCCAAAATGAATATCTATTGTTGTATCCATCACCTAATATAATGTTGAGTTTGTTGAAGATTTCATTCCATCATGCGATGATCTAGGACTCATTAGGTTACTCAATTGTTAGGGAATGAATTTACATGTTATTATTCATGAAATAAAGAAGGCTTTCTGTTTATTATTCATTATAAAAAATGAATCATAGAGGTTATTAACTTGATGGCCATCCAGATATACTTGACGATTCAATGTTTCTCTTCTCCCCTTCATGAGACAAATGGTTATGTCCCTGGATTCCTTCTAAAATGACTTCATATGATAAAATGTCTCATGTGATACACTATCAAGTTATATGATGACACATTCATCCTTTATTTTGATATCTTCTTTCCATTTATGAAAAACATAAAAAAAAACACTTTTCTTGACCATGGGTTATTTAGACATATATACACTTCGTATCCCCAACATTCATGGTTTTTTGAGGAATTATTCAAATTCCAATGTATCTTTGGAAGTCATTAATGTCATGTCTATTTAATTATCCATGAAACACTAAAATTATCAAGTGATCTTGAGAAAAATTCATTACATAATCACAAATTTGATAAGGTGTTCCTTAGTGGTCTTCATATGATGTTGTAGTGAATGTAAGATACCCACTCTTGTGACACCTCTTATATTCCAAGATGAAATAAAACTTCATAATTAATCCATTAGTATTTGGAAGAGGTTGGACTCTCTGATGATGATATGATATATTTACATTCATATGATGATATCATTTGATCACATGAATGTTTTACATAATTTAGAGAACAAAATGGGATTCCCAAATAACAACCAAGAATTCATCTCTTGATAGAGAATGTTTATATGAAAATTCATTCCCATGTATTTCATTCACATGGACCATGTTTTACAAGTTTTTTAATGCATGGTGGAAAAATATTTCTTGCATTGGTTTATTTATATCATTTGGAAACATCCCTTCAAATTAATCAATCATGATGGATATCATCTTCATCCATGAGAGTAGAAACCTCATTGATAGGATGGATATGATGGTTCGAGCACAGAACAGTAGGATGTAGGATTCAATAGATGGTTCACATCAATTTTATCACGTCACCAAAAAAATATTTGTATAATTTAATTTGGATGAACAGTTCCCACACATCATCCATTCCAAATCAAAATATCTAATCAATTGTGTTGTGTTTTATAATCCCAATCGTTTCAGAACATCCCCATGCTAGCTACTAAGGTTCAACACCATTCAGACAACATGCACCACTAGGTTTTGTCCCAGTGGGAATCTGGACAAAAAAAATGCATTTGAGAGTGCTCTCTTTAGGATTCATTCATGGGTACACCAAAATATATTGAAGTATATGACTTATTATCCACCCATAAGATATCTTAGGATTATACCTTATGTATTTTTAACCTTTTATACAACACAATAGTATTGTTAATAATAGTTATGGATACTTCAGTTTCAAAAATATTTTTTAAATGGGGCTAAAAATTATACATTGAAAAATGATAACTATATAATATAAATCAATTCAACACTTTACAAAACATATTAAAAAATACCACATAAAAATATAGATTAATATTTTTTGTATATCCACCTTATCATTTTAACTTTATAAAAATATATATTCACATGATCATATTTCTTCATAAACATGTTGCAACCATTGTTTCCTCCTTAAACACCAGAATATGTAACATAATTTCAGTTCAAACAATTGTCAAATTTCAAATTATAATTGTACAAGAATGAAATCCAATTACATTAGGTAAATCTAGAAAAATTATCCAGGAATCACCACTCCATCCACCAACAATCATTTACATATTGATAATAAATTCTTCATAGTCTCAATAATATCCCCCTTATTATTTTTATCAATATCATCACATATAAAAATAAAATATGTTGTGAAAATTTTATACCAATTATTGATAATCAATATGATTTGTTGGATTGGGTCTTTTCACCTCATCTTTATTATATAAACAATGATCATTTACCTTGTATATAATGTTTTAGATTACTTATAAGAGAGGCATAAAGTCACATTATTATCATTGAAAATACCCTCTTGTTAATCATCTCTATATCAATGTGGGCTACCCTGGTGTTGAAAATGTAACATCCCCACCCTGATCACCTCTATAGTGGTGGCCAGATAGGTGGGTCACATGAACTCAGGTACATATCTTCATATGCCAGAGCATGTTGAATACTAGTGAGGTTCTCAGGAGGTGATAGTAGCGAGACTATACAATACTATATGATTTTCACATTGGTGTAATAGAATATAAATAAAAAACAAGTTGTAGAATCATCAAATAAATGAATGACAATAGAGAAAGATATATAAAAAAAACTTATATATTAGCATAAGAATTAATATTAAAATTCATTTAAAAGGTTGTACAACTATTTAATGCATGACATGGTAATGATATTGATAGAGAGTAGTAAACAATTCAGCATGCTCATTAATATAGATCTAGAATATTGAAAAGATACCAAATCCACAAGGGTAATCTCCATAAGCATCCTGAACTCCTACTCAGTCCATTTTTCATAACATCCAAATTATAATAGCACAACATAAGAAATCAATCATGGTACATTGTCTTATATACAACAATGGTCATCTTGGGAACCCAAGTGCAATGGTTTCCAAACTATTGTGTGATATATAAATCTCAGTAGGCTAGATCTATTTTTTTCTAGCCTAATCAATAAAATGTAATAATAATTAAGAAGTGTTCCATATAAAATAAATTTATATTTAAAACAAATTAATAATTGAAACTTGTTCTGGGTTCGAAAACAAACACCCTTCCCATACCAATTTATGTAGTCTATGTAGGAATTTAGAAATAAGGTACCATTTCTAGCATAATATGTGTACCAAGGAAAAATGTTATAAGAAAACTAATGTAGGATCACCCTAAAGCATGCTCTTAGGCTTGGGTTCTAATTCTCATGTCATCACATAAGTTTTCTAATAAATAAGAGAGAAAAGTCACATGTGCATTATCTAATATAAATAGAATAAAAAATTGTAGAATATGCAATTTAACCAAAAAAATTAGTCATTAATTCAAAAAATATAGAGTTGGAGACTGCTCCCATCCCTAGGGTAACACTATGATACATTATTTCAAATATCCAATGCCACTGAGCACATCCAAGACAATATTTTTGAAGGTCCAACTATAGATTGTGGTATGGAAACTATGATTCCATCCCTAATATCTCATGTAAGGGGTCACATATCATCTGAAGGCTCAACATATCTATCTTTCCAATCGATCAGTCATTAGTTTCCCCTTAGTGAACTGGTATCACCAAATTTTATAATAAAAATCTTTTAGGAAGCCCCTGACTAGTGAGCCTAAAACATATCTTCCCTCATGCATTATGGAATATCCTCCCAAGCACGGTAGTCCATCCATGAGTCCTTAATATGGAACTCATGTTCTTAGCTAATCCATATCATGTGAACCATAAAATCATGGAACATATAAATTCTCACAAGCCCTTACCAAACATAAGAAATAGGTGTCGTCTTACCACCATTATATCCGATTATAAATGAGTGATAAAATTTAATATATGACCCATAAATCAGTACCTCTTATGAAATTAATATGCCTTGATAAAATTTCATGAAAACTAAATAATTCAATTCATTTATGGAAAATAATGTCATCATGATTGTGCCATTCCATTTGTTACAATTTACTTAACCATTCATGTTCAATTATATTAATAGGTATGGTCATACCACCCTATTCAAATCATTTAATCAATAGTCTTTACAAAACATGAATCATTACTAAACATATCACTTCAAATGGTATCTCAAAGAATTGGAAAAAGGCCATTTGGTCTAGGAACACCCCAAATGAGTGGCCAATAGGCATGAAGAACACCACAAACGAGTTTCCCTATAAGCAAAGGCCACAACCGGCATGATAAGAAAAACCAAAATTTTTTAATAAGTGAAAAAAACCATCACTGGAAGGTTGTGATGAGTAGAACAAAGGCATGACATGACAAAAGAAACAGAGTAAGAGGGAAAGGGTAGATTCCCTACAATAATAATTCTAATTAATTTTTGATCCATGCACTTAAGAGGTGTCTTGGATTATCTATCATTATTCAAGGAAGAAACATCATTTTGAAATAACAATGAAGTGTCATGTACAAGCATTAAATTTAACAATTTTAATCTAAAGAATAATGGGAAATCAAGGTATTATGTATAGAAATCATAATATCTTATCACTACATTTTGATATTGAAGGTAGTGAACCTTCATTGGAGGGTTTTCATTGCAAAAAAATGAATTTGTTATATAAAAAAATATCACTTTTATTAATTTCACTAACATTGTCAAGGAAGATCATAAATAGAAAACCAAACTACATTAATTAAAAACTATTAATATGAATTAACTAATTAATTAATGCTTTAATAAAATAAAAGGGGAAAGGAAATGGACTCTATATTATGGGGCATCCAAGGTGATCATTTCTCCTCTTAGCACTTTCTAACTAAAGAATGATGCTCCCCACTAAGCATATGCATATTCACATACATGAATTGAAACATATACCCTATACAAACACCAGAATGTCCATGAACATCTGCAATGGGATCCTTATATATATTCTTATATTCTTATACCCATCTCTGCTCACCAAAATATGAATTTTAATATATATATATATATATATATATATACATACACACATAGGCACACCTATCCCAATACATGAACATTCAATTCCATGGATGAATATATTCATAACATGGGAACCTACACACATATATATATATATATGAACACACATATACCTATGTACTTTTAGGTGAGTCGCCTTAGTCCCCATGACTCAAAACCCCAAAGTAGAGTGCAACACACCCCAAAATAAATACCAAGGACCTTAAAACACCAGAATGATGCATTGTAAATTGATAAAAACCACACAATAGATGAAATACCATACCTCGTATAGTGGAGGTGGCCAAAGTTGAGGCGATACACTTTTCCTTCAGGGGAGGTTTCCCAAACAAGTACTCAAAAGTCTCAAAGGACCATCTGCACAACCCTAGAATAAAATAAATCGGTGAACTAAATTACCCAAAGGACCTAGGGTTCACTCAAACCCTGTGGAGTGATAGATAAGACAAAAAGAGCATAGATTAGTGAGGAGAAGGTGGTATAGGGATTACTATGAAGGATCATGTGATGAATCAAATGAAATCCATGTGGATTTCATCAGGGAAGGAGGGTCAGCCGATGGGGGGGACACAGGTTTGAGGGATCCAAAGGGGGGAGGTGTTCATGATATAGGTAAGATGGAGAACACTCATTGGGTTCTCCAAAAACTAAAAATAAATAATAATAGGTAGATAATAAAGATAGTAATAATAATAATTATTATAATACTATTATTATTATCATTAATAATATTTATTTTAATTTCTCCAATTTTTCATGTAGCTTAGTTTAATTTAGTTTCATTATAAATTTTTTTAATTTAGTTAAATTAAATTACTTATGATTAACAATTTGAATTGTTATGAATCATGGATATACGTTATGATTCCTGGTCTTAAAAACATCCTTCAACATAAATTAATTTTTTTAAAATTCCAGGTATTTTCTATGTCGTTCAAAACCAGGGATAATACAACCTTACCACCTGAGAAAATCTCATCCCTATCATTACATTAGGAACAAATAAAAAATTTCCATATTACATGGGCCATGAATTATCATTCAAATGTACACATTGTGATTCCCAAAACCCAATGCACCTTTCAATACATCTTAAAAAAAGACACATAATATTTCAATGCTCAGGGAAAGTATATTTTCTAAACAAAACACTGAGACATAAATTACACAAGCCCAGTTAGCTAGATACTCAATAAAATCATCATCTAATTAAAAATATATCCTATGTTACATTCCACCTTAGTCATTAATGTGTGAAAAATGAGAAATTTTGTGCGATGACACTTTCCACCAACGAGATTTCCTACAAATCATTCCCTTAAGAATTCTCAAGATGCTTCTCATGTGATTTACAAAACTAATGAAATTTTTGATTCCAAATTGAACCACAAGACCATGATGAGACATATATTCATTAAAATACATGGCTAAGATAATCCAAACCTTTCCGGACTAGGCAAATTTCTAGAAACAGTTTTTCCTTACAAACTCCATTGAACAAGAGATATAACTAGTCAATCCACTCAGCCCAACCATTCAAGAAAATGATTGGCATAGGCGGTCGGCATTTTACAAACTAAATTGTGATGTATTCTTCAAATTATCTTTTATTTTACATGAACACGTCCTCCTAATTCCATACCTAACAACTAGTGACAATCCTTGATTTAAGAAACACCACTCCTGAAAACTAGTCCTAGGTAACCTGTGATTCGCATGAAATTAGTGAAAGGACCTAACACAAGGTATTCCATAGTCCTTTTTGACGAGTGAGACATTGAAACAAAGCCAAGACATCCAAATATGTCATTTACTGAGCCTATAACTACATCCACCTGGTGGTCCAGTCAATGGAAAACGACTTGGGTCCTAGAGTTCATCGAATGAATTCCTACATGTGAAACCAAAGGATCAGTCAAGACTAACCATGCATTGATAAGAACCATTTCCCAACATGAAACACTAAAAAAATCACCCCATAGAAGCCCTATATCTTTTAATGTTTTAGCATGGCGTAAGACCAATGATCTCTTAGTGCATCAAGGAAGAGGGAAATATTGGGGGTATGCTCATCACTTAAGGAATAGTACCCTAAGAGGAATATAATCTTATGAATAAGACTAGTCAAACAACTTCAAGTTAACTACACTTACAGTATCCTTGACTTTACCTGTTAACACACTATCGTTAACTAATCACTATGACTTTACAACCCAAGGCTTCCCATGTTCATAAATGATTAACCACCGAAGTCCACCAATGACTAAAAGAGTTTCACAAGGGTTTCATATATAGCCAACCTCACCATTGTCTTGTTGCTGGGAAATCACCAACATGATTTAATGTTCACATGCCTCATAGAAATGAAGCCAACTTGATCATTCTATAATGGTCTTATTTGGTTGTGTTCCTTATACCTAGAAGGTCATGTATAAAATAAAATCAACATGACATTCACAACATTAGGAGTGTCCTAATTGTCTAAAGGAAGATATAGACTAGCAGGTCAAAAGAATGTTGTGTATGAACTATCGTAATACAAATGTATAATCAATTATATTGAATGCCAAAACCAAACATACCAATGTTTCACAACAACCGAGTCTGTGAAATTCATCATGAGAAATGGGAAGAACTTGATTACTCTAAGAAACAATTCACTCTACTGTGGACATGAACTGAGATGTATTTAACCACACCAGCTTAAAACTTTCACTGAACTCATCCAGTTCATAAGAACATTAATAAATCGATAGGAAAAATTTACATGAATGTATAATACCCTGAGGTGATACATAAGAATGATGAATTTTTTCTAGGATAAAGACACATTGATTAATCTATCACTCTTGAGAAGAGAGGGTTAAATGACCTATGAAGTAGTTGACCATGCCCGAAGTATGTCTAACCTTTTGAAAATGATAATTACCCAATTCTCAAGCCTATGAAAAGGTCATGGACACCATGATTAGCCATACAAAAATGGTTTCATTAAAATTTAAAAGTCCTACCACGTACAAAGGTATGAGAGCAACACAAAAATGCTGAAAACTCATAGAATGATCAAGTTATTTATGTTTTAAGGGTGCTACCTATACTGATCTATCCCCTTACGAATATCATGAATCGACCCTAACACTTGGTCATGATAAATGAAGTAATTGGGCTCAAAATATGATCATCTAATTCATTTGTAAAATAAGGAAAACCTATGAGAAAAATTTTCACATCCATTCCAAGGGAACTCAAAGAAGATTTATCTAACCTTACACAATGAAAAAAATAGAGGAAAAGAATACATGTTCCATTTCAAATCCCTTTACATTTAATACCATTTCATAATACTACATGTTCATGTTCAATAGTCCAACCATATGGGTGTCCAACTACCAATCTCTAAAGTTCTCATACATATTACATCTGGAATTTGATCACATTTAATTGCAATAAATAAATTTTATTAATATAAACCACTTACATATAAAATAAGATACGATGTCACTACGAGTAGAAAATTGATAGAAAAATGTTGTAATCATAGAAGCATGACATTTTAAACATAGTGTAATGCTAATAACCACAGAATTGTGATACAAGGAAAATATGCTAGTAAACAAGAAAACATGGCAGCATGCTAGAATTCTAAATATATCACCGAAAAATTATATCTAAATAAAAATGGTTAATAAATACAACACATGCCATATGATTGATCCACACAATTTGAATCAAAAGAAAAACTAAAATAAATCAACACGGCATGGCACAATGCATGACATGTGAACTTATATGATCAAAATATTATGCATTCTATGATTTATTTTTTTCTTAAATTCCAAGGGTAAAATAACATAAACTCTATAAATCATTTGTATTATAAATTACACAAATAAATAGATGTGAAAACATATAAACTTTAATATCAAAATGCATGATAATCAATTCCCAGCACTTGCCACTTGGACATTTCCCATACATGAGGTGATCAGTCCAAGGCAGGAAAATTTAACAAGAACTAACACATTCATAGTATTATTCCTAACAACTCAAAATAGTATGAAAAAGGATAAATATTTACTAGGATACAACTTTGTAACATCCGTACCCGGGTCAACTATAATATGGTAGCCAGACCAATGGGTTACATGACCTCAGGTGTGTCTCCTGATATGCTATAGGATTCCATCTAGTAGTGAGGATATTGGGAGGTGATAGTGGGGAAACTATACCATATTATTAGATTTTCATAGCAGTATAATAGAATATAAATAAAAAACAATTTCTAATAGCAGAAAATAATTTAAAGACAAGAATGAAAGATAGATAATAAAACTCTTATTTCAATGGAATCATTAATACATAAATTTATTTAAATGGTTATATAACATATGATTTCATGACATGGTAATGATACATGATTTAAATCAGTAAAAAATTATGCATGATCATCAATAATTTTCAAGAATAATGATAAGACACCAAAGTCAAAATGCTGATCTACAAAAGCATCGTGATCTCTATCCCATTCCATTTCTCAAAACGTTCATGTAAAAATATCCCATCATAAGAAATCAATCACGGATTATAGTAATGTGAACAAGAAATGTTTACTCAGGTACCCAGTGCAATGGAAGCCTGAGGAGGGTGTGAAATATAAATCTAAGTAGGATTTCACCACCAATGTCTAGCCTAATATATATATTTCTATATGTATTAAGAAGTTAACCATATAAAATAAATGTTGTGTGATACAAATAAACAATAAAAACCTAGTCTGGTTTCCTAAACAAACACCCTTCCAATACCACCTTCATCAGTCTAATCCAGAATTTAGATAGAATGTACTTTTTCATGAAAAATATGCATACAAATTCCAACAATAAGAAGGAAATTCAAGGATTTTTACCCCCAATCTTGTCCATAGGCTTGGTTTCTAATTATCATTTCATCACATAATTATTCTAATATAAAATAGAAAAAAAGAACAATTTTATTCTCTAATATATGTAAGTGTAAAAAAATTATAGCACAAGTAATTTTACCTAAGTAGTCATTAAATAATTCAATCAAATATAGAGTTGGAGTCCGAGTCCAGCCCCGAGGAATCGCTACGGTACATCCATTCAAATATCCAATTCCATCAAGCTCATCCAAGACAATATTTTTAAAGGACTGATTATCGCTCGTGGTATAGAAACTATGAGCCTATCCTTGGTATCAAACGTAAGGGACTGAGAATCTTTTAAATAATTAGCGTATCCATATTTCCAATGGGACCGTCATCGGTTTCCTCTTAGGGAACCATTATCACCCAGTGTTTATCTTAGGAATCCCTTGTCTAGAAAACCTAATACATTAAATCCCCAGTGTTTCATTGTATAACCACCCAAGAATGGGAGTCCATCCATTATTCCTTAATATGGAACTCATGTTCTCAACCATCTTATATCAAGTGAACCAAACAAGTAAGAAACATTTAATTCACATAATTTATTACTAAAAAAAATGTGTGGCATTACTACCCTTATAAACCATTGTAAATTATTAGTTACATTTAATATATAATGCATAAGTAAGTACCACTTTTTTAATTCAAAATCCATGATAAATTTCATTAAAAAAATCATTCATTTCATTTATGGAAAAGAATTCCAATATGGTTATACCATTCCATTTGATATAGTTTCCTAATACATTCATATTTAATTGTTTTAAGAGGTAGGGTCATACCATCCTATTCAAATCATTTAATAAATTAGTTTATCATGCCAATGTTAACTCCAAGAACCATTGGTAAACATATCACCGAAAATGACAACTCAAGGAATTAGGAAAAATTCTATTTGGATTGGGAACACCCAAAAGGGGTGGCCAAGAGGAAAGCTGAACACCCCCAAATGGGTTTCTCCATAAGAGAAGGCCATAATGGGCATGATAAGAACAAACCAACCAATTTTATAAGTGACAAATAGGCATCACTGGAAGGAAGCATCGTACATCACAAAGGTGTGACATGACATAATGGAAAAAGTAGGGGGGAATGATTCCCTACACTATTAATTATAATTAAATATTGATCCACACACTTAGGAATGGTCTTATATCAATGATCATTTTTCATAGAATCAACATCATTTTTAAATAACCTAGAAGGGACATGAACAAGAATTCCATTTAACAATTATAATCATAATAATAAAGAGAAACCAAGGTAATATGGAATAAAAACCTAAAAGTCTATCACATCATTTTTGTCTTGAAGGTAGAGTACCTCTATTGGAGGTTTTTTTACAAAAACGTCACTTTGTTATCAAAAAAAACATATACTAATTTTATGAATTTCACTATCTTCATCAAGGAAGAATTTAAACTAAAAACCAAAATGAATTAAATAGAAACTATGAAGGGGAATTAGGTAATTAATTAATTAATTAGTAAAATTAAATAGGAAATTAAAGGGGCCCTACCTTAGGGTAGATCCATGACAAACATTTCCGCTATGTGTTCCTTCCTAATAAATTCTACTTCTCCCCTACTAAGAATATTCATCTTTATATTCATGTAAAGACAACTAGCCCTTATTCGTACACCCTCATGGCTAGAACATACGCATGGTGATCCTTAAATATATTCTTATATGTATATTCCAATCTTCACACTCCTATATATTCACATTCATATATGTACATAAGAAAAAATGGCCCCACACATGTATATTTAATGATATAGATGAATATACACATAATAATGATACCAATATATATATTTACACATTACTATTCGCAATCAAAAGACTCACCTTTGAAATGGTGACTCAAAACCGAAAACTAGAGTCCAACACATTACACCATTAATATCATGGACCTTAAAACACCCAAATAATTCAATATAAATTGAGAAAAACCATGGTGAAGATGAAAGCACATACCTCAGATAGCACTGGTTGTCCAAATCAGTGAAATCCCCTTTTCCATCAATGGAATTTTCCGAAACACTAACTCAGTGGTCCGGAGGGACCATACCCACAACCATAGAACAAAATAAAAACAAATAATCTAATTTCCCAAAAGACATAGGGTTCTGTCTAGCCCTTCAGGGAAATGGAGAGGCTAATATGAAGCTGGAAATATGGATGAGAATGAAGGAGCGGTCTTGCAATGAAGGATTATGTATATAATTGGACAAAATCCATGCATATTTCATCGTGGAAGGAGTATTGGTCGGGGGATTCGCACGGGGCCAAGGATTCAAAGGGGGGAGGTTTGCGTGACACAAGTAAGAAGGAAAACACAAATTGGGTTCTCCAAATTGTAAAAGTAAATTATAAAATTTTAATTGTAGATATAATACCAGCTATAATAATTATAATACAAATAATAATAATAATAAAATTATTATTATTATTATCACAAAAAATATTTCATCATTATTACATTGATATTCAATTAAGTTTCATTTAATTAATTTTCATTCAAATTAATTCAATTAAATTAATTTAATTTATGTACGAAAAACACATTTTAGTGTTCCTACTTTTAGAAATGTGTTCCTATGCTCTGTCTTTAAAACAACCCATGCAATAAATGAAAATTTATAATTCCACTAGATTTTTTTTCATCTAGTTCAAACCATGGTACATCACAGAAAACAAGATAGATACAAACATGGAAGTATAATATATCCCTAAAATACCTTGTAGAAGAAAAAATTATTTAAATTTTTTTAATTAGGGTTAGAGATTATCTAATATTTCAATAAAATTATAAATGTTGATCATGCATAAAAAAAATTAGACAGTTCAAATGAAATTAACATCTCTCTCGATGTATTTTATATTAATATAAATAAAAATACCCACATTGATAAAAATGGTTAAAAAGTTATGAACTTGGGATGAAATTATGAATAAAATATATCATCATCCAACAATATAGTTTTGTTTATATGTTCCACATTCACAATGTAGTGAATATTTAACTGCTTCATTTTCTTGATTCTCTCAAAAAAGGAATGTATCCATATTCTTAACCACCCATCACGTTAGTAGAAAAGAAGTAAAATTTAGTTGAATAATTAGGGACATTATTTTTCATTATGAGTAACAATATTGTTGACATATGTCTCTCAACCAATGAAATTATTTTCTTCCAATCTCAGTTTTTATATTGTGGGATGTCACTAATTAAATTGTATTTGTTTGAGAACATGAAGAATATATTTCATTTATCTTTCTATTAAAAAGATACCACTGATTTTTGAGACTACCTATATAGTTGAGGACAAAATTTCCAGTTTTATCCCATAATACACAATTGTTAAAATTTTATTCTCAAATATCATTTTCACCAAAATTTCTATAGAAACATTATTTCCACAATCAAAAGTAATTTTTGCAGGTTCCTCCAATTGTTAATCTAGTTTGAACTGATTTTTAAAAATGACTATGCACTATTTTATGAATTTATATGTCTCCAATAAATCATCACATGTCTCACAACTAGTTTTCTATTTCATAAACCTCCGTTTTTAACCATAGGGAATATATATTGGAATTTTTTCATGCTTTTCTAAACATTATAACCATTCTAATTGAATCTTTTGATTTTTTAGGATTTTTTATCAATTTTTTCCTAAAAGTTGTGATGAATTTCAATTCACATCATTATTTATTTGGGTGTATGTTTTAATTTTTTGACCATGACGTCCCCATTATTCTTTTATTTTTTCATGAAATTAAATTTGATACCATAAAGAGTAGGTTATGATCCCCTATAATTCATAGTTCTAGTAAAATATACATAACGAAGATCTTATACCTGGTTATATATACCATCTATGAACCAAGTATATCAATAATTATTTATAACGTGACTTATTTTTTCTAATATGTAGTGATTTTATACAAACAAATATTTCTCCCATTTATATATTTTAGTATCTCTCATTATTCTTCTTAATGGTAGTTTACTCAACTATCTTGTCATTTTGTATTGATAGGAATACCAACTTGTCACCTTCATTTCATAAATTACATCACTTTTTAGGGTCATATATTACAATCATTATATGGGTATTTTATGATAGGTACATAACTACACACATCAAAATAGTGGTCAATTGTATTTCAGTAGTTAATAAAATCCCCAAATTATTCAAATATATTATTTATTGTAAAACTTCAATTTTTTATTTTCCTTCTGTAGTGTTGGTATTTCCATTTCATTATCTTTTCTCCCTGTAAATAATGGACAAATGTTTCTTTCATGAAATCTAATGTTTTTATAAATTTATAAATATTCATTAAAAAACATAAAACAACACCAATAATAGAAATTAACGCTTATTACCTTATTTTACTTTGAAATTTAGTTATTTCTCATAGATTTTAAGCATTTATATTTTCATTTTAATGCCACCCACTAAGGGAAATACCATAGAGAACATTTATTCTATATTCTTTTCACATTTACCATTGATTTTGTTGATTTAATAGCATATTTCAAATTCCATTGATTCTTAGTGTTTGATTAAAAATTGTGCATGTACTTGAATCTTCAATTTTACATAAAATATTTTGTACATTATTGGATACAATCTTCTTAGAAGTTGAATAAATTTATTAAGAGGATTTCATGTCCATTATGGAATCATAGTACACAATATGAATATGGGTGGATGAATCTTTATTTCATGTTTTTTGGGAATCTATATCTTGTGGTGATTCCCAATTTTTCTATCTCAAAACCGGCACTAAAAAAATAATGTTGAGGGACTTAATCTCACCATCAACTAATCACATCTTTTCTTCTTAATCATACTTTAACTTATTAATTTGATATTCATTCATTTTTCAGGATTCTTGCATGAAATATCAGGATTATTTAACCAATTATGTCTATCATAGAATTTAGTAATTTTTAAATTCATATAAATTGTGTGAATTTTTTTAATTTCATGGAAATATTCTACAAATATAATCTCAAACAATTCATTCACATAATCACATTCATAAATTTATTCAATAGTTTCCTCACATAATTCATTGTAACGAGTTTCTTATGCCATCAAGTTTCTAAGTTATGTATGTGTGTTGGATATCCCAACCATTCAATCCAATTTATCTTCCATATAATTTTCCTCTTCTTATTGCTATATTTTTTTTAACAAAAAGACCATTGCCACCATAAAAAACTCATTAAAACATAATAAGGTATTTATTTATAATAACATTGAACTATAAAGTTATATAAATAATTGATCCGTCATCATTATAGTTATTTATGTATTTATTAGTTGAATAATAATAGAAACTCACACTAGAACATATACCATTTTCATTACATTTACATAGATGTTTCAATGTCTGTACTCCTAGATTTGCATAACTTTCTTTCCTATTTAATTTTCCTAATATTCCAAATCATCGTTGAATTTTAATTATTATTTTTAGATCATGTAACATAAATTTAATCCATATGAGGTAGATAAAACATTTCATGATATGTGGACATCCCAAAAAACTATAAAGTTTATTTCGAGGTGACCTTCCCTCTAATACCAACTGTAATGTCCCTGAATTGATTTACCACTAGGGGTGAATTAGTGATTTAAATTTTACAAATTAATTCTTTATAATGAATCCCAATTATGATTCTAATTTTATTTATCCACTCAATGACATATCATAGTCTCAATTCAAATGAATAAATAATAAGAGAGGGAACAACACTTGAAATTTACAAAGTTCAGTACAATATCAAACTCCTTGTCAAGTTAGTTATTCTACACAACAAGGATTATCCACTATAAAGTAGTAAACAAATAAAATGGATGATAATGTGTCAAAATATATCTTTACTAAATCCAAATTGGAGTCTAGTAATACTACATTAATCAGTGTTACAAGAAACCACACTAGCTTATTCCACAATCTTTATTAGAGACATATACTCCTGATTCACTGAGGAGACAAACTGCTCCCAACTCTATCTGGGATGATACATATATTAATCAATGCTTGGCACACAATAGGTTGATCTATTTATTATCCTCCAAGAGAATGTAGGATCACAATTTATTTTTTCTTGTTTTGGTACCCTTGTAGTCTTCTGGTACTGGTCAATGTTTTTTCTCACATGTATTCGATTAGTTGATTTATTGAATCAATTATCATGTAGATTATTCATTTTTATGAAGTTAAATGTTCAATAATTTATGTGAATGTGGTTTTTCAATCATCATCATAAATACTTATATGCCTAAAGAATCATTCAATATATCAACTTAGTCTATCTTTTTGAATATAAAAACACTTTCAACTCCAATATAAGATATTCTATTATTCATCCAGAATGTATTTTAAAATTAATCACACATCATTCAAAGATTTCAATGAATATGAAAAAATATCACATTTAGTTATGAACATTATTTTTTCAATAATTTAGGTTTTTAGTATCTCAATTTCTAAAGTGATTATTCACATGTGGATGTTCCCTTGAACTATCCACCTTCATGGATTGGTGTCCTATGCACAATACAAAATGGTAATTCAAATTTTATTATCTTTTATTCATCTACTAAAATATATTTATT
The DNA here is from genome assembly GCA_963277665.1 of Viscum album. Taxonomy (NCBI): domain Eukaryota; kingdom Viridiplantae; phylum Streptophyta; class Magnoliopsida; order Santalales; family Viscaceae; genus Viscum; species Viscum album. The sequence goes on from OY728161.1 coordinate 106,579,176, forward strand.
CCATTATTTTTATGGATTGAATAGTTAGTAATAATCTTCTTCCTACCTTCCCCTAAAATGATATTTCGATATAACTTCCTCTTTCACGTGACTAGATGAGGGTTAAATTATTTTTTCTTATTAAATCACTCTCTCATAACCCAATACATTATCATGTTTGTAGGTTCTTTTAGTGGTTAACTATTCAAAAAAAATTATACATCGATGGATGATGAGTTAATTCATCAAAAATAAATTTTTTACAGTATTTTTGTGTCAAAATCCTTCACAAAGGAAAAAAGAAGTTTCCATGTGTTCCTTTATTATAAAATTGGTTTTTTCTATCAGTTTATTATAAAATGTCTTGAAAATATTAAATATTATCCCATTATATGATACACATGAAATAAGTTATGACAGTAGGTGTCTCCATCACATGACAATAGTTATTGTCCCTGGGATCATCTTAACCATAACATTATAAGTTTTGGTTCTAACAATTACCACTTCATAAGAAAATGATTGTATGGATTATCCATCACATTACCATATGAATCATAGGTTTTTTCATCATTATTGTAAATGATTCACACTAGTGATTCACTATATGGATATCATAAGACAGTATTTGTGTCTGTATTTTACATCACATATTTGGGATAATAGAGGTTTTATATATGGATTCCCTTTAAAAAATCCGAATGAGATATGAATTTTCCTAAGTTACTCCTTCGTGATACTCTATATCATGGATGTTCCCTATCCCGAGATAAACCTTCGATTTTTGATAACCACATCATATAAACATTAGGATCTTAAATAAATTATATAGGTAAGTAAACCCCACATTTCAATTAATCTTAATCAATGTTGATTCCTTATTAAATTTTTTATGTATCTCGGGAACTCCTCAATGATGTTGAATTAAATATATCCATGAATTAGTATAATGATCTTGATATTTTGAGATATCTTTATTTCATGATCACTTTATAGATCATGTGACACCATGGTAGACATCTGGTCATTATATAGTGAATGACTTTATCCCTTCATGTGTGGCCTCTTATATGCACAGTGGAAATCCTCCCAAATAATTCATTTGTTAATATATGAAAAAGGTGGTACATTCACTTCATGATAATATATGTTTTTTCTCTTTCAAGGATATCACACGATCATTTGAATTATTCACATAATTTAAATAACATCACAATATTCCAAAATAACTATTGAAAAGTATTCTCTTGATTGAAACGTTCCATGTGATGACACTATGTGAAAGAATTATCTTTAATTCAAACCCAATAATTTGCATTATGGAATCAATGAAAGGAAATTATTACATGAATGTGTTTAGTTAGATCAAGTGGCCCTATTCATTTATTTGATCCTTAAAAATTAACATCCGGTTTTTTTTTGGGAAACCAAAATCCTCATTGAGAGGTAGAAAATGATATAGTTATTTTAACCCATAGGGTCAGTCGATTTAACAGACGACTCAAATCGATCACACCTAATGGGTAAAAAAATATTGGTATCTTTTATGATAGATGATTAGTTCTTATTTATTGTTCATATAACATCAAAAAACTCTATTAAACTATGCTATTTTTTATTATCCATTACATCATATAAAAAAATAATGTTGGCTACTGAGTATCATCACTTGTCATAGTAAAAAAACACCAATGGGGATTGACCCTATGTGCTTCCGGCTTAAACGCTAAGCATCATCATTATTGCACTATTTTGTCCATATAAATTATCCTACACTCATTTATTATGAACAATGCCTCTTCTATCATGCATGATATGTCTTGGGTTTCTTCCTTGAGCATGGATGGCTTATGTTTCCCATTAAACGAAGGTAATGCCTAGATAAGGTTACTAGTGGGTTGGTCATGTTTTGGAAATGAGGCCCAAAAAAATATATAAAAATTATATCTGTAGAATAAAAGTTAATTTCACACATTCTAGAAAACCTCAAAAAAAATCAAGAAAAATATGGATTTTTTTATTTATGTTGGTCACCGGAGCATTTTCACATGATGCAAATCCCCATTTTCATGATTTTTTATTCATTAAGGTGATGTATCCAACATTTTATGATTTGACACTTGTATGTGGAAAATAAGGTCACATAAAAAATCTTCATGTGTCTAAATAAAGCTATATGGGTGATACATCCAATGCTATTAGATAAATCCATAACCATTCTCCCATCGTCTCTACTTAATCCATAAACACATATTGATTTATTAAAAATAATGGAACTTTTAATCAATATATATTTATACTATAAATTTCATAAGGATAATGCATAATAAAAAATACTCATTAGTGTATAATTTAGGCTCATGATTATATTAAAAAATTTATATTTGGCAGGGATGGTGACTTCAGATTATGATTGAGTGCATGATCTTGAAGATAAATGTCAATCACTAGAATAAAGTAAATGTGGGAATAATAGTAATTAGATAGAATTAAATTGATATAATGTTATAGTGATGTAATGATAGAGTCCACTATCATGTTCCGGATAAAGACAAAATTATTCAACCATTTTCCTTTAAATAAAAAAAATGAATTTTCAAATATCTATAAATTGAAAATCCAAAATAAAAACAAATAACTATCCATATTAAAGGATTATATGAGGATATTAAGTATTTATAATGTATTTGGAAGTGTTTCAACATACAATTATTAAGATGTTATAATTATTGAAGAATTATTCATTAAGGTGTCAATCTTGGGACCTTTTCCCCCATAAATAAACCTAGGGGTTTTTCACTCTAGATCATTCAACTATGCATGAGTGTATTCTTACTTTCCAAATTAGTTTTAAATTGTGTGTTTGTTAATGGATAATTTTCACATTTTATAAATTTCATATGGTCTCACAAATGAGTTTCACCCTATATTCATCCACTACTATGATTAAAACCATATTTACTCCCCATAATATCTATCTAAAGTGTTACGTGCTATGGGTTATGTTTGCAGGACTCTGAAATAGGTGAATTATAGAAAAAATTTCTTGATAATGGAACTTATTGATAATTCATATTATGTTGTTAATGTTGATATCCATCCAATATATATAAAATTGGTATAATATGAAATTCATGTTTTAATCTATAAATTAATTCATTCATAAAATATAAATAATGGATCCAATAAAAGTGATCAGATGGAGGAAGTGAACAAACCCCAAATACAATGCAATGCCAGTGAGAATAGAATGAACTGTCTATGTTAATGTAATAATAATTCCCATATAATTGTGAAACATAGTTTATTTTTGTTTGAACGATACATTATCAATTTATGATTCTTAGATGTATACCATTATGGTAATCATGGAAAAAATAATTTTATTCTTCATTACCATAATTCAAATTTTTTATTTGATTATGTGTTATTTAATCTGATTGGTTTGGAATGTTATTAAAATTGGGGAAAATATTTATTGAAAAAAAGAGGATCATACCACACTAAATCACTTATCCCCTCTCCAGGTGTCCCATGATCCAACAAACAGTCAAGAACTCCCTTTTAATATAGTCTTTTTTCAGATTATTTTTCCCATTTACATATAATCTATATAAATAGTTATTAATCATACTATAATTTTTTCATTAAAAATTAAATTTAAACAAAGGGGATAGAAATATTCAAACTATTGATTAGACATATTCATGAGATAATCTTGTTAAAGGGTCCCTTATTAATTTTTTCTCAATTTTTTTTATTTCTAGAAATGTGTTTCTACATTCATGGATGTTACTTATTATTTATTTGATACTCAACGAATATGAATCATTCTTCAATATTTTTCATTGTTGTTTTTTCTTAAAAACTTCCCCTTTGAGTTATTACATCATTATTGACGTTCTGTGTTAAATAATGATGATTATTTCACTTTTTATATAAGGTTGTACTATATATATATATACACACACACACACAAATATATATATATATATATATATTAAACATGATGGTTTTGATTCCCCTTTTTATTAAGGAGGAAATACTATTTTTTATTGTGATGAGTGGTAACCCTTAAATTAAATGAGTGTAGAGTGGCCCATTTCCCATTGAAACATATATAGAAGGATGAGTGGCTTGAGGGAATATACAATTCCCAAAAAACCTGAGTGAGATATCTGTATTATTGCATGTTACTAGTAATATTTTAAAACACTCACCCCCTTATCAGTTAAAATATCACCATGATACGATTCTCAAATTTACATACCCTCCAATTCCATGAATTGTTTTTCATGTTGGGAAGACACATCAAGGATGGTACCTACTTCCATCATAAATTTGGTGGGAGGGATGTATGATATGTGTCGAAACAAAAATCTCATTTTCATTAATCCCACCCAATGATTCTTATATAGCCTTCAGTTTAATTTACTATTTGTTGATTTTCATCATCGGATAATTGCTATGAGAATATGAACACATATTAGAGAACCACTTCATTGATAATTCTTAGTCTACGGGGATAGAATGATGGATGATAATAATCATAAAACAAAACCGTCTATTTGATGCTTTCAATGAAGCAATTACTGACCAAAGTTATTTCATACTGAATTGTTCCATTCACCTAGTCCTTATCACACCAAAATCTGTACAATGGTATTTAATTAAATTCCATGTGACCCAAGACACTTCCAGAGATGATTTAATGGAGGTCGTATGGCCTGAAATCAATTAATAATGTGAATTACATGTTTTATGTAAGTTCAAATATGTGGCTTGAAATCCATATTTGGGAACATAGTTTTGCTAATGTAGTAATACTATAGTAATCTCAATAGTATTTCTAACAAATTTCTAAAATCCCAACATCTCAGTATTGATACAAGGTATTTAGAAGTAGGATTATAGGGGTGTACCACTATTCTACACCCCAAAATATAATTATGGATTCATATGATATTTATTTTAATTTTTTTATTTGTATTAAAATTATTTAAATATACTATTAAGAGAATGGTGGTATAAGAATTATAAATTAATTAAATACATTGGTTATTTTTTTATATCTCATTAGATTAATATTCATGAAATTGATACTAGATTTGGTAACATTTAATGATTTTTAAAATATTTTATGTGTGACCAGGTTTCAAGATTTAATAGTATTAAATGTTTGTGAATTTTCCACAATTTTTTTGATGATTATTCATTATGAAAATCAATCATAACCTATATTTTAATTTACATTTCATGATATATTACAAATTACGATATTATACTGATATAGAAATGAATGATACTCTTATGCATGTGATCAAGATTATTTATTCCTAGTTTTATATTATTATTCCTCCTCCTATTAGGAATTTAGCTCAACAATTACTATTTGTTCATATGTGACTTCTTGTAGAATATGTAAGAGTTTGTTCCCTAATCCTAATTGACTTTTTTAATTTTTTTCCATATTAATAATAGGCATCTTATATAATTATGTGTGTTTTTATAAAAAATATTAATGTTATAATGTACTTTTATTATCAACGACATGAACAAGTGATACATGATCTCTATTATTTTTAAAACTTATTTATGATTCCTTTATATTCATTATAATATGTCATGTGAAATATATAATGAATGCATGATGAGATAAAGGTTGTATTTTTTACAATTAGCTGATGACCTACAAAAGCCATTAATAATTATTATCATGATTTTCAAACATAGAAATATTTGAGAATGAAAGTAATGAGGATAGACACATAAAGATTAATTTCATATTTTATATGATTCATGATATATTACTATATATAGATGTGTGAATTTTTACTTTGACAAGACATTATTATTAATTTATATTAGGATTTTTTTAATTTTATGTGGTTAATAAAATAGTGACAACATATGCTTACAATGATGTAAGATATGTTGGATGATTCATAAATGATATTTAATTAATTGAATATTACATAAAAATATTTATACCCTCCGCCTTAAATGAAGATGATCTCTCTATAAATTAAATTGATATGAAAACAATTATACAAATTCCATTTCTAGGGTTGTTAATTTAGTGGTTAATTTTTTGTGATAAAATAAATCTATGTCATGTATATGTGTTAATAATAAAATTATGACCCTAAAATGATGTGATATAGATTAATATGGGTCATGTTACATGTAATTATTCATAGGAGATAGTTATTATTACATGATTACATTCTTTCTCTATGTGAGACTTTCATTATTATAAGATGTTGATCTAAGACTATATGAATATCTAGATAATGATACCGGTAAATATGCCTAGAGTGTCATAGACTATGTGATTCTAGAATCTGAGTCAAATTTTATTTTTAGTATTAATGATAAATATTATTTAATAAATTATAATTATTCATTTTAAGTTCATAAAATAAAATAAATCATTTTACTTTAATGTCTAGATAATTTGAGTTGAATATTAAATATATAATATTTTATGTTAGAAAATAATGTATTTAATTATAAATTTATTATTACTTTTATTTAATTATTGAATATTTATATACTTATATATATATACATATCCTTCATTGGGAAAATATTAATTTAAATATTTATTCACAAGTTTATTGAATATAATACCTATTTATTTATTAGATGAAAAATATAATTAATTTTTTCTATGTACAAAATTTTTTAATTCATGTTTTGATATGTAATGTGAAGTATTAACATTCCGAGTCAATGTCTAAAGAAAAATGAAATATCACATTCATTCAATATTATTTTTTAAAATAGAAAATTATTTATTTAATGAATGATATTTAAATATTCACATTTTTAGATCATGTATAATAATAATAATAATAATAATAATTAGACATGGGTAAAAAACTATGGGTGAATATTTGATGAGTTGATTAAGAATAATTGTTATATATTTTTTACTTCTATATATTCTTCTTTACTTCATCTTCATGGGTAAATTGAATTATTTTCACAAAAAAAATACCTCAATATAATCTTATGAATAATAAGATAACATCATAATAATAGTATCATCAACCCAAGAATCTAATCTGCTTCTAAATATTTAGGCTAATAGAATATGTGATAATTGTTTTTTTAGAACCAAAAACTATAATAGTGGTGTCCAATGATTCATCAAGAACATTTGGATACCACCAGAGAATATTTTCAAAGTATTATTCTATGAAATGATGATATAGAAAGATAATGTTTTGTATTAATGAACATGAATGAATAAATTTCCGTCGTTTTATAATTAAATTTATATATATATAATTATATCTGTGAAAATCTACCAAACAAATAAATTTTAGATTTTTTTTCATATTTTTGTGATATTTTATTTTGAAAATGTTGAAATATAATATTAAGAAAGGTTTTTGATGCCATCTACTATTCCATATAACCTAAAAGTTGTTAAATAGTTTTCATCTAATAAAATAATATTATTTATTCTCTAGTTGATTAAATTCAAATGTATTTAGCATGTTTTTATTTTTTGTTTTAATTTAATAAATACAAAAGTATAGGTAACCCGTATTTATAAGTTATCATGACTATAAACCATCACAGAATATGGGAAGACTGCTATAATATTTCATTCAACAGCTTAAGAGATTAAAGTTACATGATGTAGTTACATGACATGGAACATACAAGTACACATTTTTTACCCACTACCAACTGAAACAAAGAACTGTGGTGTAATATAAGTACATAGAATTAATAAAATATTATTATAGTGGTTTTTAACTAGATTTAATATTATAGGATCTTTTTAGTTAATATTTTTAGATAATTAGAACAAAAAACACTTAAAAAGTGAACATGTACATTACAAGTGGACACTTATACTACGTATCCATTTTTTAACTAAAGGAGACCCTTTCAAAATAAAACATGATTCCATTTCATGACACAAATTCTATACATTCATCAAGGAATATTTTTTGTCCTTACCAATCTATAGAAATTTCATAAACATTTAAAAAAATGGGATGAAAACAACAACTCCACAAGGGACCTATAGATTGTAAATTGTTAGTCTAGTGAAAACATGAAAACCCATTAAAAATATTTTATTAAAAACATTTTAGCAATCATAGAAAATAATTTAGGAGTATTGAGATATAATTACCATATCACTCTTAAAATCATACTTACGAACTAAATAACCATATAGTTGACATCCACCTCTCGAATACCCAATTAATTTGGGAGCTATAATGGTGATCACCCTTCGTATACACTGTATTGGGCACACAGGTCATTAATGAGCTATAATAGTGATCAACCCTTCATATAAGCTTTATCGAACTCACCCAAGAGCTATAATGGGGATGAAACCATTGTATAAGTTTAATCAGTCTGACCCATTAAATTTTCAAGTAATCAGGCATAAAAATTTGATATTTTCAACATGTATCTCATAAAATATCTTTTACATTCATAAAATAACCAATAAATTTTCAAAACAAATTTAAAGAATTTATAAAAGTGATTTTGAATCAAATTTTACATGACTAATTTGAAACAATTAAAAGAAATTATAGAATAATAATTTTTAATTATTTATACCAATATAAAAGAATCCATAAAACAATTTGAAAATATGGTCTTCATTGAGAAATTATTCAATCAATAAATCATTAAAAAACATAAAACAATGTTTTATTTATAGATTCCCCTACCACATGAGAAACAATTGAATAAAAATAATTAAATAATTACATTAAAAAGAATAATAAATATCATAAAACATATTAATTCAAGTAATAACATTTAAAATGGTTTTATATACACCTTATATGATAATGAAGGTGTATAACACCAAGATATACCTTAATGAATGAAGATTGAGACGATGTCCATTACCTTAAATTTAACTCATGACATAAAATATTTATCTTCCTAAATAAAAAAATGAAAATTATTTCCTTTATTAATAACCATTATAAATTTTATTATTCCTTTTATATTACTATTATCTTTTCATAAATTTTCCTTAATTATTCATTTTCACATTGAGGGTTTTGTCGATATTCAGTAATCGATTCCAAAAAGAACATGGTAGGATGTCAATAGTCTATTAGGTCATAAGTAAATTATTTATTAGATAATATTCAAGACATAATAAATATTTTTTTATATCTATTATACCCTAAAATCCATTCATTAAATATGGATATTAAAAATGAACAAAGTTACCAATATGTAGACAGTATGTCGTACGTAGGCTTGAGTAATGTCTTCATTGATCATTATGGAAAAAAGTTTAGTAGTTTTTTTAATTAAACATTTATAATCACATAATTAGTATCATATTAATCATATAAATATAATTATATATATCATATAAGTGTTGTAGTGATTAAAAATGAATCACATCACTTTTTGGAGTTGGTAGTCCACATGTACGCATGGACGACATTGTCATTTTTTATCTACATGGAATATAAGAGCATAATAAATATATTGTTATATTATAATTATTAATATGTAATTAATATCACATATTAACATTAATTGGATCATGATAACCATTAATTAATTTCAGTGATGGGAAATGAAGTATATTGGTTCATGAGGCGGAAGTCTTCCATACACAAGAATGAAAAGGTCATTTCCCATTTGATAAAATTGGAGATGGTTTTAGGTGATGGTATTAACATAATAACCTCTAAGTATATTAAGTATTATATATTATTATATCATCATGGTTGGAGTATTTTTTATGTAAAAGAAAGAGAAAATAAAACTGAAAAGAAATTGATACAACTTCTTCGGTTGATCATCATTGAAGAGCAACTAAACACCTATAAATATGGTGTTATGACTAAAATAAGGATTTAAGAATGTGGGAAGGGATCAAAGAAAGGATTTTTGGTACTTTTTGGCTAAACTAAAATGATTTGGATGTGTGAGTAATAGAGAGGAATGAGTTCCATTATAAAGGAGAGCAGAGGGACTCCCTTACAATTATTAGAAGTATTAAATTAATATAAATTCATTTTTAATTAAAAATGGTCCAAAATAGATTCATTTCGAAGATAGTATAATTATTATTCAAATAATTATCATCCAATTGAATTTATATAACTTTTGAATATTTTTTATTCCTTATATTTTTTTAATAACTTTTAACTCATACCAATATGCCATCTAATTTACACTTTAAGAATTACAAAATTTCCAAACCATGCCAATAGAAAAATGAATGAGTCCTTAATGATATTTTTATAATTATTTCAACTTTTTGTTGGATTAATTTATTTTTATAAATTTTATAACATTTAATTAAATATTTTTTTCTTAAAATATGAATAATGTAAAATTTGACACAATTCATACACAATTTTTGTTAAATTCATAAAAACATTATTCCTTATAATAAATAACATTCAAAAAATTTAAAACATGTCATAGTAATCCAGAAAATTTGATTATGGAATAAAATATATCATATTATATTTAATTTAATATTATTAATATAATTTATTTGATTCTTTTTTTAATAAATCCTTTACATAATCATCTTTATGTAATATATGAATTTAATTATATAATTCCTAAAAATTATAAATATATTACCTTTATGTAGTTAATATTATTATATTTCTAAAAAATATTTATAGTCAATGATACCCCATGTATAACTCCATATTAAAATCAACTAATTTTGAAAATAAAAATGCACCAAAAATTACTATTTAATGAATATTATAGTATAAATAAATTAAAGTCCTCAAAGTTGCTTCATGTAGACCTAAAATATAACCATGGATGATAATGGCCTAGATAAACTTATAAAAATAAATTAAGAAATGTTTTGGGGTAGGTTTATATTATTATAATATTATTGTTATATTTAACTACACAATTCACCTTTAACTGAGGTAATAAAATATTGTACTAAAGTTATTATACATAATGTCCAAAATTAAAATGGACATATGTTCCTAATTTTTACCTTCATAATCCTCATATGGATGACATTTTTCTAAATTAAAAACATAGAATTGGTTGAAACAAAATAAAAATTAATCCAATTGACAGCATAAGAAAATGATTTTTTTTAATTAAAACATTCAAAATATCATATAGTTTTTATATCCAATTTCAATGTGAAATTTATTCCAATAACCAAAATTGGATTACATAATATAAGAATAATTTAAATATAATTTAAATCCAATTAAAATAAAAACATAACTATATAAATAACTTAGAAAAAAGAGAAATTTTCAACAAAAATGCATTATTTTTTATAATTCATTAAATATGAATGCTATCAGAAAAATTAAAAAAATTAATCTAAAGAAAAATTTTAGTCACTGTTTCAAAAGAAGTTGTTTTTTTAAAATATAACTTATAAATGTTTCAAAAAAATAATTAAAATGGGTTCTCCCTTAAAAGGTGATAAAATAGCATTTTTTTTAAAATAGTTCTTTTGTCTGAATAAATAAATTCAGTCTTATATAATGTATATAAAAAATATAAGATGAATTTGATACTTTAAAATGAGTATATTATATATATATATTTAATTAATAATGTCTATAATTAATGATTTTAGTATTTTATAAACTCACTTATTGGAACATAAATAGTTTCTTAGAAAAACATTTCCTTTTATTTTAAATAGGGTGTTATTTTCATTTATAAATATTTTTTCACAAAACAATTAATTATATACATGTGCAAACCATATTTTCATAAATCAATTAATACTATTCATTCCTACCATTTTAAAAGCTATGTTATATGGTTAAAAAATAATATTTTGTTGTTCACTTATGTTTTATGTGGCGTATTATGTATGTTGTCGCACATAGTGACACTTTTTTAAAAACATGGGTTGTTACATTCTCCCCCATTGGGAAATTCCATCATTTATGTTTTAATTTGGTGTTGGTGACAAAGGTATGAAGTTTTAAAATACCTTTATTGCAATCAAACCTCAGAAAATTGATTAATAAAACTAAAATATTAAAATAAATAAACTAGAGTATAATGGTCACCAACAATAATGAATACTTGGATTCCAAGTATGAAAATGTATATATGGAAGAAAAACTAACAATAATGATCTAATAATGAGTCTTAGAAAAAAATTTCTGGAAAATGATATCAATTTCAAATCAAGACATTTGTGAGGGGTTAAACATTCTTTCCCTTCGTAGTAGGAAATATAAACATACAATTCTTTTTCTTTAAGATCATTTTCATAAATATTAAGAATTATTTTATTTACATGACTTATAACATAGGGAATCATAATTAATTGACAAGAAAAGTTTCATCCTTTAATCATTTTTCATGAAAAAAATCATCCTTTTTCTGAAAATGATGTGTATTCATTATGACTCAAATTCTAGAGAATCACATAACCCATAAAAGATTAAATATACATTTATGCTTTTTTGAAACATTAACTAAAAACAACATATTTTGGATTAAAAAAACAATCCATTGGATGATGAGAAGCTTCTTTTAATATACAAAATTTAATTTTAATACCAAAAGATCAAGACAAACCATAAAACACATAAATATCCTTAAAATTACCCAAACATATTACAACTGAGATTTAATCCCAAAAATCAGAACGAATTAATCAACTAAAATTCCAAGATAAGTTGTAAAATTTTACTCCAAATAACATCAACCACACTTAATGTCACAAAACAAAAATTAATTTCCAAAATCGCATTTTCTCCAAAATAGGTTAATCATTTCCTTAAATTACCTGAATCAACATAAGTCCAAAATAAAAAACTTAGATTCTTCCAAATTAAAATTCAACTATTACTCCACACAAAAATTCCCATATCATTCTATTCACCATATTCGTATAATGTTCACAAAAATAGTGAACATCTTCCAAAATAACATTTACCACTTAATTCACAAATCAATTTCCAATACGAAGAATATTTATTTGATAAAAAATAGTACCCATAATGAAATTATAAAATTGTTTAACTAAAAACAATTAAGTCATACTAGCCATGGACATCTTGTAGGATAGTTGTAGGTGATAATTCTTTGTCGAAATTTGGTTGTGGGTTTGATTCTCATGGACATTTCTAATGTAACGGGGATTCACCCTTCCTATGGGTTATCATTTTTATAAAACTATATATTTCATTTAACTATTATCACATTCCCAAAATGAGATAAAATTCACAAAAATAACCCTAAAACATTTTATCTCAAGATATATTGTCCCTAAAAATATCGTTAGTCACCTTAAAATTATAAAATATATTACCTAAGAATGGATTATAATACATTAATTTTATAATAAACATATGAATTTTAAGTCATTAATCTTATAATCAAAAAAAAGTATAATCCCATGAAGTTATCCCTAACTCATAAGAAAACATCCTAATCTCCAATGTTGTGTATACCATCCTCTAACTCCAACTATAAGTTCCTAGCCTTAAACCCATCTTATTATTGTGTTTTTGAGATAGAATTCACATTATAGGATATTTTCAGTTTAATTTTTTATATAATTAGGTAAAAAATATCTTACATTGTAAACTCATACACTATATGTTTAAACTTATACTACGTATCAATTTTCACTGAAGGAATACCTTTTAAAATAAAACGTGATTTCCTTTCACAACAAATATTCAATAATATCATAAAATAATATTAATTACCATTAAAAATATTAAGACTTGTGATAAATATTTTCGAACACGAGATTAGAACAACAAATCAATAAGGGACATAATGAAATTAAATTATTAGTCTAGTGAAAAAACGAAAACACATTAAAAACATTTTATTAAAAACATATCAAAAATCAGAGAAAATCATGTAGTTGCCTTGGGACATCATTACCATACCACACATAAAGTTCACCATTAAAAATGATATAACCATAAGGTTAACTTCCACCTCCCTAATATAAAATTCATTAGAGAGCTATAATGGGGATCACCCTTTTTATTAGCTATATCGGGTCCGCCCAACATTCATGATCTATAATGGGGCTCAACCATTCATAAAAGAAATATCAGGATAAACCTTGCGCTATAATGGGGATAAAAAATTCGTATATGCGATATCAGGTTATCCCATTAAATTTCCATGTACCAACAGTTAAAAGCTTTAAATTTTAAACATATCACTCCTAAAATATCATATTCATTCATAAGATTACAGAACCATTTTCTAAACTAGTTTAAATCATTTTTAAAAGAGATTTTTAATCCAAGTGTCCAATTAAACATTGAAACATTTACATGAAATTAAAAAATTAAATTTAAAAAAAAATTATGTATATAAAAATAAATCCCTAAACCAATTATGAAAACATTGACACGAATGAGAAACAATTCGATGAATAAATCATTATAACTCATAAAATGATATTTTAGGTAAACAATCCCTTACCACTTGAGAAACACTTGAATAAAAATAATTACAGATTAACATTAATGAAAACATTAAATATCATAATAATGTATTAATTCATTATATAAAACGTTAAAATGGTTGTATATACTTCTTATATGACAATAAAGGTGTGTAACATCACGGTATGCCTCAACAAAAGAAGATGGAGACGAAGTCTCTTGCCATCTGTCTATCTCGTCACGTACAATATTTATCTTTTGAAATAATAATATTTGTAAAACTATTTAATTTATTTATATCATTTAAATTGTTTATTATTTATTTTATATTACTATTATCTTATCATAACAATTAGTTAATTATCTATGTTCACATCAAGGTTTTTATAAATATTCGGAATCGAGTTGAAAATGAACATGGTAGGATTTCAATATTCCATGAGGTCATAAGTCCATAATCTCCATAATAATATTCATGACATAATAATAATTTTTTATATCAATTTTACAATTAAATATATTCGTTAAACATGGATGTGAAAAATGAACAAAGATACAATCATAGAGACGGTATGTTGTATGCGCACATGAGTAACATCTTCATTGATCATTATGGAAATAAGGTAAGTATTATTTTATCCTTAAAAAATATTATAACATAATTAATATTATATTAGTCCTTTAAATATAGTTATATATATCATAAAAGTGGTGTAGCGAATGAAAACGAATCACAACGCTCCATGGAGGTGATCATTCAAACGTAGGCACAAACGACGTTATCATTTTTATATACATGAAATTTAAGAATTTAATTAATATATTAATATATTATAATTATTAATATATCATAAATATTACATATGAAAATTAATTACATCATTATAAAAATTCAATAAATACGGCGATTAAATACAAACTTTATTAGTTGGTGAGGCAGTAGTCCACCGTACACACTAACTAAAAGATCATTTCCCATTTGATGAAATTGGAGAAGGATTTAAGTGATGATATTAACATAATAAACTCTCAGTATATTAAGGATACCTTATTTATTATGTAATCATAGTTGGAGGTGATTTTATGTTAGTGAAAGAATAAATAAAATAGAAATGAAAACGATTTAGATTCTTCAGTTGATGTGTTTGAAAAACAACATAACACCTCTAAATAGGGTGTTATGACTAAACAAAGGATTAAATAATGTGGGGGGGGATTCTTGGAAAATGTATGGTAAGTGATTTTCTAAATAAAATGTTTTTGTATGTTTGATTAATAAATAGGAATGGGTTCCTTTTTAATGATATGGTGAGGGACACCTTTAGAATTATTAAGAGTATTAAATTAATATAGATTCAATTTCGATTCAAAATGATCCCGAACTGATGTATATAAAATATAGCATTATTTATGGTCTAATATAAATCATAATATTAAAATTATACTAATTTTGATTATTTATAAATCCTTATGTATTTATTTTAACTAGATTTAGCTTTTACTGATTTGTCAAGTAATTTCCACTATGCGCGTTAAAATAATTACAAAATCATGGAAAAAGACTAATTAATGAGTCATTAATTCAATTTATTGGAATATTTGAACTTTTTAATATAATATTATATTTTTATAAATTTTATATAATTTAATTAAATCATTTATTTTTTAAAATATGAATTATGTTAAATTTGATACTATTCAAACATGACTTTTATAAAAATTAATAAAAACATAATTTCATAAAAAAAATATGTATAATAAATCCTAAAAAGTAATAATAATCCATAATATTATTTTATGGAATCAAATATATCAAATTATATATATTAAAATATTATCAATATAACTTATTTGATTCATACTTTAATAAATATATTACTGCATCATCTATGTGTCACAGTAAAAATTAATTATTTAATTTATAAATACTATAAATAAAATTACCATAATATAGATATTTTTTATATATTTATAAATACTATTTATGTTGAAGTATATACCCTATATAACCCATATTATATTACTTTACATTTTTAAAAACACAAGTGATACAAAAATGACTATTCATTGAATATGATATTATAAATGCATTAAATTCATCCAAGTGGATCCAAGTGCATCCAAGTAGGACTAAAATGGAACCAAGGATGATCATGGTAAGGATACACACATACAAATTAATTACGAAAAATGATTGTGTTTTTTTATATTACTGTAATATTATTTTTGAAATTAATTACCAGATTTACCTTTAACCCATATAATGAACTTTATTACTAAAGATTCTATTCATAGTGTCAAATAAATAAAATGGACCTATATTCATAATTTTATACTTATTATTACTAATATGGAATAACTTTTTTCATATTCAAAACCCATAATTGGCATACTTTAATAAAAAATTAATCATGTTGATAGAATAAAAAAATTACGTAAAATATTTAAAAGTCTATATAGTTTTTGTATCCAATTTAAATGTAAGAATGATTATAATGAAATAAATTATATTAAATGACCTAAAAATATTGAAAATATTCTCTAAATTTAATTATGATTATAATTTAACTATATAAATAACTTTGGAGAAAAATCAATTTTGAATAAAAATGTAGAATTTTTCACTATTCATACAAAATGAATATTAGAAAAAAATAACAAAAATTTATCCTATGTAAAACTTTATGACCTTATTCCAAATAAAAAGTTTATTTTTTCAAAAATCAATTATAAAAGTGTAAAAAATACATTTAAAATTTTTTCTTCATCAAATAATGGAAAAACTTCATTATTTTGAAAAATAATTCTTTTATTCAAAGGATTGAATTTTTTCCTATATCATGCCTATAAAACATATAAGATGAATTTTAAAAACTAAATTGAATGTATTACATGTATATTTCATTAATAAAATCCATAAATTATTATTTTATTGTGTTATAAACCCACTTATTGGAATTTAAATTGATTTCCAAGAAAACAATTCCATTTATATTAAAAAGTGTTTTATTTTCATTTATAAACAATTGATAAAAAAGGCATAATTATATATATGTTTAAACCATATTTTCATAAATAAATATAAACTTTTCATTCCAAACATTTTAGCTTCTATGTTATAAGGTAACATTATAATATTTAGTTGTTCTCTTAAGATCGATGTGCCGTGTTATGTAAGTTATCGATCATTTTATATCTTTTTTAAAAACATGGGATTTTACTTGTAAAACATGACATTATTTTTTAAGATCTCTTATGTTGTCTCATTTCATATTATGAATTGTAACAAAGGGATATCATAGGGAAAGTAACTACACGGTGTGTAGAAATCTATCATGACATATACCCCTACATAGTCTTTCCCCATATAAATAGCTTAATATATGTGGTGAAAATAAGTGAAATGGAATTATTACATAATGGTTATTAATTTTAAATATATTTATGCATCATAATGTGAATTGACTGACATGTATCTTTCAATATTGTCAATGTAACATACGATAACCTTCAAAAATATTTACCTTGATTCCATCAATGTGTTGAGTAGGTTCCTAAAATGATTCACATGTCTTACAACATGTTGTAACCACAATGTATCTCGGTCCAATTCCAATAGGGTATATAGTATGGTATGTTTCTATTATAATAAAAATAATGCTAAAAATTAAAATAGAGACAATGTACAAATCATGTATCTGGATATACACATTGTGTAGCAGGTAACACCCCCCCTAAATTAAATCCTGAGCTATTTTCAAGGACTGTGGTATGGATATAAATGCAATAAAGACTACATATATTGATATATAGAATTAAAATCAACATAATATCATGAAAAAAATATGTATGATTATATGATTTATATTTTCATAATGTTCAGATAGTGTGTTCTCTAGGCCTAACTATTCAGTGCTTTTGATTACCAGATCATCTATAGATTTAGCTATACATGATTTCATTTTACCATTATAGTGTAGTATTTTCTGTATCTACTATATAAATTGTATTTTCCAATGAATAATTTCCATATCGAAAGGTTATAACAAATCCTAGGCTCTAATGAGAACTTCTAAATACTAGGAAATTAATATAGAATATATGTTCTATGGTGTAGATACATCTTACCGATTAGACATGGTATATGTTTGAGTATCAGGTGCTTAGAGCTTATAAGAATTGAGACTTCCTCTCATGAAGATTTCACTTAGTGATCTCCAGTAGTGAAATCATGTAGACTAACCCGAGAATAGGAATGCCACATGTTTCAGGTGTCATTAGATGTTCCTATCTACAATCATGTGTAATGGTATCCTGAATTGAGATTATTACCAATGTATGTCATTTGATTGCATACGTTGATACCAGACGAAAACCATGGAAATGAATTCGTGGTGTGGTAGATTGTGTTGGGTGTGTCATCGGTGGCATGGCATTAGTTTAGTAGTCAAGGAATTATCTTTCTCTTCCGGGTTATGGAGGTAATTTATCTAAAACCATGTTAATAAGGATGGATGTACCTTTAGAAGGTCATGTATATGGATTTCAAGGGTAAATCGTTTCATTTAAATTCAAAAAAAATAAAGCAAGAAAAGGGTAATGTCATAAGAGTACGTCATGCTTTATGATATAGTATAGACAAAGAGATTATATTACCCAATGCCAGTTCATTGGTTGGTTTTCGCTGTTGTGAAAATCCTTATCTCTTCAATGGCCATGATGGTTTTCTAGATCCCGCTCTTGGTCTATGAATACTACTCACTATTGTCGAGATAATGGCATAGAGGGTCACCTACAGTAGCATATTAATGAATCTGCATTATTTAGTTGAATAGAAGTTTTGGGCATGGTGGTCCCCACCACTAGGGTCCAGGATTTGTCCAACTAAAAATCATCACCAATGAAATAAATAAATTCATATTATTGGAGTTCAGAATAATGAGTATTAAATTTATTTGTTAAATTTTTTACGAGTTTTATGTAAATACATGAAAAATATTAATTTGTGAATATTAAATTATTCAAGGATCAATTAATATTTTTGGGAGTGATGGGATTAGATTAATGCCTCAATTTTTATCTTTTAATATATTTTAATATATTAAAAGTGAGTGATAATAATATTTATGACTCCGGTAAGTAGTCATAATTTGTCTTAAATAGTGAATCAATTATTCGAGGGTAGGTATACAATTTCTATTAATTAATTAACACTATAAATATAAGAGGAGAGGAGAATGAAAATGTATATTCATGGAGCTTATCTCTCATCTCCTCTCTACAATGGTCTAGAGAGAGTCTCTAGATCTAAGGAGCTCGGATTGAGCACTCTCTCATGAATCTCCATTGAAGTTACGCAGTGATCATTGGAGGGTCTAAGTCCTCATCGCAATTCCGTGCTAGCACCTGGATTATGACAAATGGAGCTCATGTTGATTTCATGAAGCTTGTGTGGACAATATAGAGGGGTTTGATGTCGAATTCTTCGAGCAGAGTTCGCCAATGATGAGCAGAAGCCATGTGCGGCATCAAAATAAAACCTGGTATTTTACAGTTTATTTTTTATCTTAAAATCATTCACGTGTGTTCCTCGGCTAAGACCAAGATACTATTCACCGACGTTGACAAGTTTACATCGATCGTTGGTGGAAATTTAAAAAAAACCCACCTGTTTGGGTATTCTACTATACGCCCGATTCCAAAATGTGGTATTAGAGAGAGGACTATCTATTTTATGAAAATAAAGTTTAAAATTTTTATTTCATTATGAAGATGACATCGATACGGTTCCAACGCTGTAGATCACATTTTAATCCGATATTGAATGACCATTATGCGGTTATTCAAAGTTTAATGTTCAGATTAAAACTGGTAGCATAACAAGGTTCTAATTTAATGATCCAATTATATCTTCATCCATTTACACCGGCATAGTATTTTCTGGTGAGGATTATTAATTATTATTTTTATAATAATTTTTTTATATTAATATTAGTTTAATTATAATAACAGTTTTTTATAATAATATAATATTTTATTATTACAAGGTTTAATATTTCCTAGTATAATTACGGAATTCAGAAAATTTTATTATAATAATATTATTATACATTTCCAATGCCTTAATAGGGTTTAGAAATATAAAAAAGGGGGTAGGGGTGAAAGACTTGCAAAGCATGTATTGGTTGGACTAAAAACATAAAAAGGGGGGAAATGGTGACCAACAAATTATGTTACTGGTAAGAAAAGGGATAGGGGAAAGTGGGGGTGGTTCTAGGGAAAAAACATGACCAAAAAAGGAGGGGTTTGTCTTCCCTATGGAGGCGCAGAGCATGGTGGACCTGGAGGGATGCATCCTTTGTCCTGTGGAGAAGGCCACTGCAGCTAGGTCGACAAGCTACCGAGATCCTCTTCTGCTCATGCCCTTGTGACGTCCTCCCCTAGTCCCGATTCATCTCCCTCTTGTAGAGACATGCTACAGTGCAGAAACGGCTCGACGCACCCTGACCACCTTCCCAAAATGGCACACTACACCCGAGCCACTCCGATACCCTGGGAGGCCCCTCCTCTTGTCATCCCCTCGGCCGCACCACCTTCCAAACATCCCTTGAAGGTGACTCCCTAGTGCCCCAGCACCTCCCATTAATCCAACACTAGGTTGAAGAACTGGTGCTCTGCAGTGGTGCCTCCACCTTATACCGGAGGCGACCATCTTCCTGAACTGCACCAGGATCTCCCAAATAGGACAACCAAGTCTCTCCCGGATGCACCATCTGCTAAGGTCAACTCCCGGCAGCACTGCTCACCGCACCACCCCAGACCACAGTGGCATGCCTTCTCGCAGTGGCACCTTGCACAACCGGCACCATGTGGCCTCAGCCGGCTCTTGCTCGGCGCACCTAGAAGGCTTCGCCTCGCCCCAGGAAGCCTCTTATCTTGCCATGGAGCCACATACAGTTTGCTAGCCCCTCCTCCCTTGGCCTGGCCTCGTCGTTCCACCCTGTCGCTGCCTCACTAGAGCCCCTGCCTCCTTGCCAGCATTCTGTGCACATCAGAATACTGCATAGACACCTTGCAGGCAGGCATTTTGCTGGCCATCCCACACCACCTCAGTCCTGGGCCGATTTTTGTTTCTGCCTTGTTATTCGAGAGGACACGCAACCACATCATGGTTTTATTTATCCTGAAATGGCCTTAGGCGGGTCTTCTCAGCCTAGAATCTGTGTAAGAAGACCTGCTTGACTCAGAACTCTGTCACATGGGGTTTTCATGGTAGAGGTTGTGCCAATGCTGGATCTCCCCGACCCACACATGCCCTGCTTAGTTTTTGAGGTTCCTGAAAATTAAATTAATTAAAAGATAATTAAAATAATGAATTTATTTATATTTGGTAATTAAATTAATTATATATTAATTTTTGGTTTAATATTATAGTGTCATAATTCTTTAAATTTTGTGTTTTATTACAATTAATTAATTAATTTAATATAAATTTTACAATTAAATTAGTTAAACGAGACCGGACAACGTTAAATTGAATTAAAAAAAGAGTGATGTTTTTAATTCCATTAAATGTCCTCACAATTCATTTAATGAAATATCAATTTTTTTTTTCATTAATTTTAATATATGCAAGTTTAATGTGTATGTTGATCATGAGATGGAGACTGACCAATGCTTTTCTAGTGCATTTCATTTAATTTTTCATTTTTTAATTATTTAATTATTGCATGTCAGTTTTAAATAATTAGTTTAATGAAATAAAATATGTTCTCTGTGTCATCCCAAGTGTCGATATATGTATAAGGGTCTTTGTGCATATTATTAGTGTTTAATATTTAAACCCCGAGACCCTCTTGCATGCATGCGAGTACAATTATATAATGACAAGATGAGGTGTGACGCACTTCTCACCATGTGACGGCGACACATCATATAGGAGTTGGATACCATGGATGAGAAGACATTTTTATTCAAGTTGAAAGACACATGACTAAATGTATTGTCCCTATGGTATAATTTTTTCGGTTATACACTTAACTAATCAACCATTATAATCGTCTCATGATCAGGTTTTTCATTTTATTTCTGTATGGTTAATTATTTTTTGAATGTGTAGTTAAAACACGATCAAATAGAATAATAAAAAACAACCACGCAAGATAAAATGAACATGTGACACAATATATTTTTCTATTTACTGGATGCTTAGTTGTGAGTTTGATCACATAGTTCATGCTTTTAAAATAGAAAATGATTTCATTTGTTACATTAACAATAATAAAACACTCAAAGATATATGAAGTCATAACTACCTTCCATCATTCATGTTTGGACAAAACCGGCTATTTGAGGTGTCGGTCATGCCATAGCTAATGGGGTATCTTACTACCAAGGATTCCTTATAAAAATACTGGGTTGAATTATCTAAAATTTCAACAAAGAAATAGCCATAGATTGTAAGTTTTAATTTTAGAGGCAATCAACGAGTAAATAATGTTCTGATTTTAGAATCTAGGACTTCACTAAATAGATCATGGAAACACAACATTAAAGTGGTCATCTAACCAAATGCACCCTAGAACCCTCCATGTAGTGGCATATCCATAGCTTGTATACTGTGAAGGGTGGATCTGAGATCCTTTCCACTAGAATACTCAAGTGACATAGTATTCTGATTCTACTAAAAAGGGTTCCTAAAATCTGATAAAATAGTTGTAGAAATTAAATGATTTAAGAAATTATTAAAAATGTTTAAATAGGTAATCAAGATAAAATGAACTCAACTACTAAAATTCATTTTTGTAGTTAAATAGAATGTCATAAACAAATAGTAAAAACTGTGATAATATTTGACAATGTAAATGAAAACACAAACATGAGTATCCACAATAGTACAGGCGAGTGTGCATAGTACTATGATATAGGAAACTTATGGTCTCAGTGTCTCCAACACTGTTAAACTATCACAAAAATTGAGGTTGAAAATTAATTATAAGAGACTAATGTACAAAGCATATGATGGTTATATCATTATGATTTCATTAACGTCTAGTGTTAGTTGTGGTTGCTACATGTGGACATGGATGATATAACATGACGTCTCGTCTCTGAGTTTTTTGAAAGGAAGAAAGAAAAGAAATGATATAAATATAGAAATATTACACTATTATGTGAAAATTGAATGATTGATCATGATCTTTAAATGGATCCCTTTCTTATATCATTTTCATCCATTTACTAAAATTTGGTTTTAAGGTACAAAATGATTAAGTATTGAGTCAATACTCCATTACCAATTTAGGTAAGGTTCACCAATATAATATCAAAGATAATATTCTATTTAATTCATATGGAGAATAAAAGGAAAGACAATTTGAAAAGGCCTGAAGTCAAATAATGCCAATGGAACATTCACGATGTCCTTCAATGAATTATGAATTAACAATGTTTCTTTGCATTGAAATATTATAATATAAAAAATGGATGTTTAAAAGCTATAAACTAGTTTAAAGAAGCATGTTTCCACTTCAACATCAGGCATATTTATCAATTTCATGATTCAATTTTACTACATGGGTATTTAATACTATATGCCTTTTCCATATGTTTATTTTAAATATAGTTACAAAGTATGTATATAATCCTTACTAGATGTCAAGTGTATTCTCCATGTGGCTGTGAAAGGGTGATACCTAGGCCACTGGTGAGAAGTACACGACTTTTTAATTCCCATGTAAAATATTCATGTTAAACTATTATTGAGTATAACCACAAACATTAAACTCATGTGTCCTTTGATGCAACGAGACATTCTTTTAGGTTCTGTAATGAATGTTGTTTTCATAAACTCAATCACTAGTTTAATTATACATGAATCATAGGAGATTAGTGATGAATATAAATGTAATACTTATACTTATTTATGATAAGAATATTAATTTTTAACTAATACTAAAAGTTGAATTCATGAATATACCATGTAAGCTATTTAGGCTCGGAACAGAAAAATACATTTTGTACATTCGACTTCTTTAGTTTGGACAAAGTAGCCTTTATAAAAAAATGTATGACACAATGATTTTGTAAATTGTTCAAGAAGAAAGTTTGAACTATTCCATGTATATTCTAGAGGTATATATACTTCATTATATTCCATTAAGTAATTAAGGAATAATAATGTTATGTATATGCATCGTCAGGAGATATGAGTTGCTTTGGATTGGGATACCGAAGAATATCTTAACCAAGCTTTCATCAATCATGATAATGTTATGTGAATTAATTCCTAAATGAAAAATACCTTATTGACATCATTGAATTGAAGTTAATGAGGAGGATTGATGATGAAGGCTTACATATAAATATTTATCAACAAACATGTAGTGTGGAGAAATTCCTAAACGCATGTGTTATACATCAAAATTATGATGTGGGTAGTATCAATGTTATAACTTGCAAAAAAATCCATTATATTTTAGGACATTATTTGAAAATAAATGCATAATCCCCTAATCATATTCCATCTAAAATGAAAAATGGACATCATATGATTCATAGTATGATGATAAATCCATTATTTCATAATGACATGTGTTTGGATGAAAATAATTTTTTTAGACATAGAAAAACTTGCATCAAGACAAACACATTGTGCATTTAGTGTAATAATCCTAAAAATTTATTAGGTTATTATATAAATCCATAAGATAGAAAATTTGTAGTCAAGTGATGGTCTAAAAATATATATAAGGGTTCACATCTCTATTAGAGATAGTGTTACCTATCTTGACTTGTGTTTAGTCAATGCCCAAAATTAACAAATAGTTGGCATATGAACTAGTTCCACAAGTTCAGGTGGAACTAAGTATTTTCCATATACATATACTACGTAAGAAGGATAAAACCATAGTGATGGTTTTTATATTCATTGTGGTCAGTGATATCTTATTCAATGGGAGTAATATTTCCTATAAGTATGTAGTGTATGGAAATTAGATAAAATTTATAAGACAAACTAAAATTCAATAAAGGTATTCCATGTATCAAAGTGAAAAGGGGATTATTATATTGAATATTGTGGTGGGTATTCATGTGAGTTGATAAATGGATGGTATAAGCATAATACCAATAAGTCTTGATTGGATTAACTAAGGAATTATACCTCAATCCGTTAGAATTTCACATATCATAGTTAATATCTATGAATAAATTATTTAGAATTGGATGTAAGGACCACCAATCATGGATGGTGTCTATATGATGCGACCAGAAAGGGATGGTCATGTCACAGAATGATAATAATGGTTGCAAGTTAATGAAATCCTGTTTCATATTAAATTAAGAAACATGATCATAGAATATATATTTGCAAAAAATGATTTCCATGTGTCTACCAGAGGTTAGTGGGAGGGCCAATGTTTTCCATGAAGAAGTATGATAAAAAAAATATAGAAAAAAATGATCTTCTTGTTAGTTAAGACCAATATAAAATTTATATTACAACGATTGACTTAAAGTAGAAACCTATGTTCATGGGAAAATAATATTCTAAGGTAGATTTATAGGTTTCTTGGTGCTATTTAATCATACATATACTGACATTGTATAGAACAATACATGTTTGAAAAATTCAAGAGATGAATTGTTTCCTATGTCCTAGGCCATAACCTCTTCAGGTTGACATGTTCGGGACATGGGAAGAGAAAAACATTGAGTTACAATCCGTACGTTGAAGCGATGGATCAATCACGGATGCCATAATATGTAAAAGAACCAATATTTCTAGGGTATATTTTTTAGTAGTTAAATATCATATATATCTAGGAGAAAAACAAGGGATGTAGTCAAAACTCTCTAATTATACTTTAGCAAGTATAAAAGATATATACCTGGTAAATAGATTAGTAGGATACTAGTTTTAGGGATAATAACTAGTCCTCAATTGATCAATGTGATATACTATCATTGTTAGGGTAAATACGATGAGCGTGTAAAGCATATATCCACTAGTGGAATCCATACCTACAAATACTGAGTATGTTGCAGCTTCTAAGAAAAATAAGAAGTAGGTAAATGTGACGATTTGATCCAGTTATTGTAATCAAACTTAGTGAGAAAAGTATTATCATAATGAACATTATGATATTATTACATTCCATGATGTCATGTTATTACATTGTGTAGGTGGGATATACTCGAGATAAAATCTCATGAGAAGTTTTACTCAATGAGATAAGGTCTCAATAGTAGAATTTCCATGCGGCAGAATCGTGGCAGTCCCCGTAGCTAAAATCCATTACATAGTAGAAATGTGATTTTCATAATGTGAGTAGCGAACTTGATTGTCTATAAAATTGGCTCTAGTGAAAGTGGGAGTGTTGAAATAGATGTTCCCTAGACCCAACTATTCATTACTCTTGAATACCATATCACGTATACTATTAGATCTACATGATATTGTCTTACCATTATAGTACAGACTTTTTTGTGTCCACTGTTTAAATGGTAATTTCCAAAGATAAATTGTCGTATCGAAAGGTTATTGAAGATCTCAGGCTATAATGAGAACCTCTAGATACTATGAAATTAATCTTGAATATATCTTCTATGTTTTAGATACATCATACTAATTGGAAATAGTTTTTGTTTGACTATCAGGTGCTAGGGGATCATAAGCATTGATAATTATTCAGAAGAAGTTCTCACTTGGTGATATCCAGTAGTGAGATCATGAGGACTGACCCGCCAATAAGAACCCCACATTTTTCAGGGGTCATAGGATGTCCCTATATATGATCATGTGTAATGGTCTCCTAACTTGAGATCATTACTAATAAATTCCATTTCATTGCGTACATTGATGAAAGTGAAAAAAAATTGAAATAAAGTCATGGACAGGTAGTTTTTGTTGGGTGTGTAATTGGTGGAATGAAATTGGTTGAATGGACAAGAAAGGAATTGTCGCATCTTAGTTAAGGAAGTAATATATCTCAGCCGATGTTGATAAGGATGGTAGTAACGTTATAAGACCATGTCCATGTTAGTCGTGGGTAAATCAATCAAGTTAAATCAAAAAAAATAAAGCATGAAAAGGGAAATGAGACGAGAGTGTGTCCTTCATTATGAGATATTATAGACAAAGAGATTATATTACACAGTTTTTGTTCTTAGGTTGGTTTTCGCTAATGTGACAATCCTTAGCTCTTCATGGGCCATGATGGGTTACTAGATCCCGCTCTTGTTTTGTGAATACTATTCAATACTGTCGAGATAAGGGCCTAGAGGGTCACACACAATAGTGTATTGAAGAATCATTCCTATTCAATTGAATATGAGATTTGGACATGGTGGGCCCCACCAATGGGGTCTGAGATTTGTCCAAGGAAAAAAGATCACCAATGCAATAAATAAATTCATATTATTTTATTTTATAATAATGAGTATTGAATTTATTTATTAAATGTATTTATGAGTTTTACGTAAATCAAAAAATATTAATTGAGGGGTATTAAATTATTCAGGGTTTAATTAATATTTAGGGGAGAAACAGGTCAAGATTAATTAGTCAATTATTATTTCATAATATATTTTAATATATTACATGTGAGTGATAATAATATTTATGACTCAGATAAGTTGTCATAATATGTTGTTAATAGTGTGTTGATCATTTGGGGGCTGGGTTATCATTTCCTGGAAATTAAATGACATTATAAATATAAGATGAGAGGAGATTTCCAAATTCTATTCATGGATATTCTCTCTTTTCACCTATCTCCCATGATCTAAAGAGGGAGGGTCAGGATCCAAGGATCATAGATCAAGCACTCTCTCTAGAATCATCAGCGAAGCGATGCAGTGATCATTGGAGCGTCGAAGGTGTCGTCTCAATTCTTGTATGACTTAAAAATAAAACCAAACATTTTACTCTTTATTTTTGTGCTTAAAATCATCAACATGTGATCCTCGTCTATGATTGGAAAGTTTTTCGCTGACATCGACAAGTTATATCTATCGTTTGTGTAAATATTTTAAAAACCCACTAGTATGGGGATTCCGTTACATGCCCGATTCCAACACATGAGACACAACAAGGATGGTAATTTTTTCACATGACATTTTAGGTTGTATAACATGTTGTGTATATACTAAATTATAGAATCATATTTAATACCTATGAAAATTATACATTTCAATCATCCTCTAGTATCATCCATGTAATTAATAATTTTAGAATTGTAATATTATTTTTAATTTATTTTAAATTATAAATATTTGAAATCATCAAGACAATATGGGTTATTAAATATGATAAATAATGAAATAATATTAATGAAAATTAATTATTAATATAATAATTTGCGTCATAAAAAATTAATGATTTAAATTGAAACATATTTGTAACCATTTCATATATTAATTGAATTTTTTGAGTTACAAATTAATTTTTTTAGTACTTAATTTATACATTTATTTAATAGGATTATTTATAATTTTATGATGATATTAAATATATTAATCTATGTATAATATGATTCATTTAGATTGTGTGATCATTAATATAAAATTATTATTTTATATATCAAAAGTTATATAGTTCCCCTCCCCTGTGGATGATTATGTATTTTTTAAGGGAGGATCACCCAATAAGAAGTGATGGTTTTAGACCCATAAAACAAAATAAGTTTTTATTCCTTATTTGTTTATAATATAGTAAATTAATTTGATGAAATTCATAACATGAAGAACCCATAAAATAGTTTCCTTATATGGAACATTGAGTTATTCTTTCAGTACATGTAACCCTAGATTAGCATGCATTCCATGAAACACTGAGTTTTAATAACCCAATGGTATATTATAAATTTGGTTATTTAAACACAACCAATATAACATATTCATTAAAATTTGTTTTATTAATATCAATAAATACTTTATAAACAATAATTATAATTGTCTTATATAAATAAAAATTATTGATAAAAATATAAATAAATTTTTATGAAGTCTTTATATGCTTCCAAAATATTATTTTCTTATGGTAATGTTATTTATGAATTTTGTGAAAAAAAATAAAAAAACACTGTAAAATTTAATGTAATCAACATCATAAAAAATCTTTAATTATTTATTATATCAAAATTTATCTTAGGGATAATTATTATTATTTAGGTGTTTTATTTTTTGATGAATAATTAAAATACTGAATTCTAATTGAAATAATATTTTTTGATTAATTTGAAAATAATGATAAATTATATTTTAAACTCTATTTATATTTTAAATATATTATTTACCCATAAAATAATCAAATTTATTTTATTTTAAAAAATATCTTATACTTATTATATATCTAAAGTTTGTAACTTATTACCAGTTTTGACTTAAAAATCATATTTCACATCAGGCCTATGTGATTAATTTTAGAATAATTATTTCCACCTAATATAATTGATTTGGAAAAAATATATTACATATTTTGAATCAAATAAATTATATTATAAAATAAGATAAAATGGAATTTTAACTAAAATTAATTGTTAATTTAGTAAAATTTATTTATTATAGTTAGGGTAAACATGGGTTACATTGGGGTTAAACAAACATGATATGGGTACAAATGACCTATAAACCTGTATTAAAAGAAATAGAAATATTTAGACCATTAAACCTATATGGTTTAGGAATTACCCATTTATTACCCTTGTGACATCTGAAAGTCGTGGGAGCACACAGTTATTTTCAAAAACACATAGTGGGTCCTCTCCCCAACTTATAAAATCTCATCCCACACCGCTCTTTGTCAATTCAATACACAATTTTGTATTAAACAATACATACATAAATTAGATAAATCCATTTCCTCTCTATTAATTAATTATTTTTAGAAATCCATCCTAGAATGATTTTGGTGCTAATATAATAACTATACCAGAAGAAGAGCTAACGTTAAATAATTGGAATTTCTAATTTTTTTCTTCCTCTACCTCCTTAAATTATTATTATACCATGATGTGATAATAAAATTTCATCTTACATATAATAAAATTTTTAATGTTAACTTAATGACTTACAAACAACTCCACTTCCATCGTATGAGTTAAGAAACCACCATTCATGTATACGGTAGACTATTACATTGTGAATGACTGTTATTTGTTTTTCCATTACCTCCTATAACGGTTGGACATAATAATGAAATTATTATATATTTATTTATGACATTTATTATATTATCATTATTTTAGAATTATTATATCACACATACCTTTATTCATTACATTTTTTTTAGAATATAACAATGTCACTCATGTGTATGGATGACTACCACCTAGAAAAGTAATGTGACTCATTAAATCTATAAATGGAAGGAATTAAGTAATGTTTTATTGATAACATGTGATATATGTGAAATAGAAATTAATATATAATAATAATACAACCTTTTAATTTATTTCCTTCAATCCTAAAAGAAAATGGAAACCGTGATAATGTTTATGTATGGCCTATTGTATCCATTAATGGTGTATTTCAATTTAGATCACTAAAAAGTATGGAGTAATATAAATTGATATATTTTGAATAAATATTATATTTGTAGAATAGTTTGTGTTTTATAGACAATTAAACCATTATATATGTATGAGCATAAAAAATAAAAATTCATAAGATCCATGAAAAATATAATATGTATTGCCTGAAACATGACATTAACATAGAATTGATAATATATGTCCAACAAAAGGGAATATGTAAATTATATATGGTATACTATATATTAATATGGTTCATTAGTATAATTAAAAAGAACATATATTTATTATAAATTATGTGTCATGAGTATGAATGAAGTCAATACATAAGGTAAGAGATTTCCATCTCACTTTTTTTACTTCAATGAGATACATGGAATATTCTCCACATATTTATTTATTTTGGTGTATATACTACCGTTAAATTTATTTAATGATGAATATATGTACAATAATTTTTATATACATATCCATTTTTGGACCTTTATTTTTTTAGATTTATGGTTCCAAATTTACCAAATAGAAAATGGAATCTTGTGTCAATTTACTTTCATTGGGACATCATCTATTTTAGGAACCTATAATACTCAATGATTTTTATATACAACCCATTTCATATTAAAATCATCAATATAATTAATTTAATGATATTGAATATTTTGGTTAATGATAATATTTCATGGTGATTAGGATTCAATGTTACCAATTTTGAAGTAGTTTTATTTTAAAATCCAATATTTTATCATGATTGTTCATTATTATGCTTCATATGATGAAATATTATTATCCATCTCTCCATAATCTCATGAATATTCATATACTATAGTAATTAAAAGGGAAAAATTAATATTCCATTATTATCATCTCATTATTTACTCAGTAGTTTAAATTAATTTTTTTTTTCGAAAAATCATATTATCGGTCGATGTCAATTTTTTCTCAAACCCCATATTTTTAAAATATCGATTAAAAAATATATATTATTATCATATAATATTTAAAAGGAATTTTTTAAATTTTTTACATTCTAATATTTTTGTAAATTAATATGATGTTTGTTCTAGAACATTACTAGTTAGATCATTCCAGAAAATGAAAAATGAATATTTTTTTCATGTGAATGGAATGAAATAGTTTTTATGACTTCATGACCCATCATTTGGAAGCATCCTTTATATGTTCTCAGTTTAATCATAAAAAAAATATTTTTTTTATTATTTTCTATTTTATAATTTTTTTTCAAAACATAAATTATATTTTCCTCATGAAATCTTCAAATTGATTTTAATGTTCTTTTATAAAATTTGAAAATTTCTTCAAATAAAAGGATTTTCAACATTTTTAATGTTTTAATTTTTTTTTCAAAAAATAATGATTATTTTTCTCAATTAAATTTTAAATTATTTTAAAATATTTAATTTTATTTTTTTATGTTTATTATCATTGAAATGTATTTCCAAAATATTTTATTAGTTTTTATATTCAAAAATATATTTTTAAATAAAAGTTAATTTCCTCAAAAAATGATCCAATTTACCTTAAAAAATTATTTTCCATCTAATATTACATCCCATGATATTACTTATTCTTTTCTAAGTATAATATAGAACTATATCATATTTATTATTTCTCTATATGGTTAATTTTTATTTTAATCTATTGTTTATTGAATCTAATTCATTTTTCAAGGGATCTACTATGGTGATGTGATGAAAAATTCATGAAACATATTTTCATTATATGGTTTTTGATGATATGTTGAGTTTTATATAATACTATGGGATAGATTATTATGATTTTAATTAAGAGGGAAGTGAGGCCCATATCTCCCTTTTGTGCATTAGTTAAAGATTAATATCTATGGAGATAAAAATGTTAAACAAGTCACCATGATTGATCCACTGTGGAAAAAAGGCATTTCATGAGCCAATTTGGAAATACTTGTGTCTTGATCCTCCTTGGTATATGGGTGTTTTTTGATCTACTATGTGATATAGGTGTTTCCTAATGTACTATGTGAAATTGGCATGCCCTGATCTACCTTGTGAAACATGTGTTTCTTGATCCAATATAGGGAAAATGGTGATAATTAATGATCAACTATAGTTCTAGTAGTAGTTGTAAAACATTATGTATGGAATTATTTTTTATATTTTTGAAGGTGAATCACTTTTAGGAAATGGATTTATGGTTCTTTAATTATTTATAATGATTTATCACCCATATGGGCCATTTTTCTAAAACTGATAATGTTGTATGCTATAGCTCATGTTTATTATCTATGGTAGGTTATCAATGAACATATTAAGTTATTTTAATAATCATATACCCATATTACTATAATAATTTTCATGTGATAATAGATTGATATCTAATATTTTTTCCTTTACTATGTATCCCAACTCACATTATATTATGTTCCCATTCTACTTATTATAAAGAATGATTTTAAGTAAGGTAAGTGTTTGTAGTGTACTAAATAGGAAGATATTTTTGGAAAACATTGAATATCTTTTACTAGAATAGAATACTAGGTTCCTTGTTTCTAAATTCACTAAACTACTATGGTCCTTATGGGAATGTTTGTGTTATAAAATGAACATTCCTATAAAATGATGTAATAATGATGTATGTGATGCATGGGTATAAATATCTATTACAAGGGGATATTATTAGCTACCATTTTGAAAATAAAATGACAAATCCTTTGTGATATCCAAAAGTATGTCTCTACAATTATGTGTAAGGTGGAGAAATATTATAAGAAAATATCATGGAATTTTGGTAAAGGATATAGATTTTGGTTTCCGTGAAATTCATACCCTTTATGGGTACTATAAATGGATGTATCTCAATAATAGAGGTTCCTAGGGGTAATGAATCTAAAAGGGTGCATATATATTGGCATGATCATCCATAAGTGCAGACCAATGAGCCTTATTACACAAAGTTTGACACTACCATGGTATATGTTTTAGAATTCCACAAACTATTTATGAACCTTTATTATAGAATAAAGTATAAAATGATTATTAATGATCTTGAATAAAAAATTAGTGTCATAGATTAAAAATAAGGTGTCAGGAATTACACATCATATATGTGGTTATCAATATTATGGTGTTCCCCAACATGATAATGATTTATTTCCTTAATTTTTTGTTTTTATTGTATAGATGGAATCCAATGGAACTATGATAATGATGAGTGTGAGAGAAAAAATAATTATTATCCTCCTAAGCTTCGAAATTTTATTTAATATGGAATAAAAATAATAATTAATATGCTCAATATTCATTATAAATATATGAATCCAATATTCATCAAAATTAACCAAATGATTTAAAGTAATTTTCTTGAGTTTTTATGAGGAAACGTCCGCTGTATTTTAGTGGTTATTATGATCTTATGATTTTTGGAAAATTGATTTGTAACAATAAAAATAACTTCTTCATTTTCTATTATTCATAACATGAAAATTTCATTTTGACCATCTACTATTTGAATGGTGAAGCATATCAAATAATGTAATCTTATCAACCATACTAGGAAACATGATGAAATTTATTTCATGTATTGGGATGAGGTGAATAAAATATTTCTATATATGTAATTTCCTTATATTAGCCATTTGTTAAAGATGATATAGTTCCATGATAAGAAGAAAATTGGAAATGAATACCTTGGTACCTATTATGAAAATTTTACTTGACATCTGAGGTTCAGTTTCATTATTATCATTAAAAAATTAATGTAAGGTTGATCAATTAATTACTGTATTAAAATCATGTCTCTAGAGGTTTGAGTTATATATCACTATCATGGTTTTGACAAGCAAAGGATGATGGATTTCAATTTAAAATCTATCATCAATAGAGATAATAGGATGATAATACCTTTATAATCAATCGTTGTGATGAATCATGGAAGAAATTGTTTTATGGGGTGTATTAAATGTTTTATGTGTGGATGTGGTAAGGTTCTATGGAGTAACACATTCCACTGTGTCTATTTGGGATATAATGATTACCTAAATCTTATGGAATTTTTTTCCTCAAGTACGTGATATGAATTTTGGTTTCATCAATATGTATAATCCACAAATAGATGGTCAGTCTAAAAGATAAATTTAAACAATAGAGGATATTTTGAGATCTTATTGTTTTGATTTCAAATGTTCTTTGGATCATCACCAAACCTTAGTTTAGTTTTAATTCCAAAATATAAATCACTCGATAATTTATATTTCTCATTAGGAGGAAATTATGAAAATAAATGTAGAGATAAAACGTGCTATAAGGAATATGGAGAAATAAATACATTCAGACATGATATAGTTGATGAAATGAAATAGAATGTTATGGTATTTAGATTCACATTATAGAAGATAAAAGTTGGTATGTGATATTGAAATTTAATTTAGTTACAAGATGTTTCTAAGAGTTTATATATGGAATAATTTTATGAGAATTGGAAAAAATATAAACAAATCCCTTTGCATATTATTTATTTTGAAATTCTTGAACTTATCTGTATGGTAGTGTATCACTTGGTGATTCAACTAAACATATATATAGTCCATTTTGTATTCCATGTTTCTATTTTATGGAAGTATATAACCAAACCTTTACATGTACTAAACATAAAGGTCATACCCCTGGGGAAATATCATTCTTATCCAGAACAACCAGTTGATATTTTGAATCGTAAAGAGAAATACCCATGAATCAAGACCACACAACAAGTCAATTTTTTGTGGTGATACCTTCTGTTTAATAACACTACATGGGTAAATGATAATTATATGATGTATAAGTGTATATATATTTTTTGTATTATAATGATGAATTTTTGAAGAAAAATCATTTTGTTGGATTATAAGTTTTTATGAATTTTTTTGACTAAATTAAATTTCTTTAATGCCTTGGATTAAACAGAACATGAAGTTCATTTTTCTTAGTAAAAAACACCATGGTAGGCTTTCTCAACATTTAATACTAGCTTACCTTGCGCTACAAACAACACTTAGTTTTAAAAAATCCATGATATCTTATTAATTTATTTATTTAAACATGACCATTATAACTAATCTGTTAAACATTGAGATATATATAGAAATAAATAATTTAACAATATTATGTATAATAGATTTTTATAAATAAAAAAAATTAATTATAAAATATAAAACTTATTGTAACAGTTTTATATGATTCAAAAATACTATTATCTCAATAAGGGTTTTTATGTATTTTTTGAAAAATAATAAAATTATTTCTTGACACTTTAATTAAATTAATATTATTAAATAAACATTATTTTTGAATCTTTAATGTCAAAATATGATTATAATTATTATTTTTTAATTTTTCCAAAATGTATCATGTTTTGAGTAATGTGAAAAAATAAGTAATTTTTTTAAACTACCTTTTACTTTAACTTATTAACAAAGTTAAATTTTATTATAAATTGTTTTTGAATTATAATTAGTTCAATTATAGATAATTTAATTTAATGCAAGTAATTGGATTTATTTTTAGATTGAAATATGATATAAATTCTTTTACTATTTTGATCATTTGAGATTTAAAAACCTTGTTTTCTCTTAACGTATGTGGTAGTAATATTAAATAAAATTTGTCATATTATATAGATTTATTTTTTAAATATGTATTAAATATTTTAAATCATCATAATTTTTATTATCTAAAATAGTCAACATTATTTACTAACAAAATAAAAAATAATTGTAGAAAAAATTAATTACTGTGATTATGGTAAAAATTGGATTCACAATGGTTTAAACTAATTAAAAAAGTGTAAAAATAACATATACACATTTCTAAAAAATATTTTCATGAAATATAATGATCATTTCAACTCAGAGGTAATCTAATAGACCATTATTTTCCATTTCGGAATATGAATAGTAGTCAATAATTCAATTCCTTTTTTAAATACAAAGCATGTTCCTCACCGACTTATGAAAGGCCACCCACTCTTATCTATTTTCACACCATCACAACCATTTTTATAGAATTACTATCAATGAAATTAACATATTCTTGTTGAGCAAGTGTTTTTTTTCAACAATACATAAAATTGTTATTTGAAGGGGGAGTTTATATTAATACTCAATCTCTTTATGACAATTTTAATGCTCACAAATACCCTTAATTATTTTAAAATGATTTTATTGGTTAAGTATTTTGCAGGATTTTATCATTTTATTTTAATCTTGAAATAATGGGAATTTATTACTAAAGTAATCGTATCTAGCGTGTTCTGGAAACACTGTTCATGCACTACTTATTCGGAATCTGCTTTAGCGTGTTCTGGAAACATTGTTCATACTCTATGTGAATAAATGTAGTGTAAGGATGAAAAGTGTTTATAATTTTTGAGCTAAGGAAAAAGTATGGTTAATCAACCATACGTTATCGTCAATGTATGGAAGAAGAACCCTACGTTAGGAAGGAACCCTACATTTGGGATATCAGAAAAGTATGGAAGGAGAACCATACATAAATATTAAACTTTATGATTATTTCTCAAAATTATGGTTCATCAACCTTACATTTGTATCCAACCATACGTTCTTGGAAAAGTATGGATCAAGTAAAAGTATGGATCTTTTATCGTACTTTTGAAAGTTGAAGAGAAAAGTATGGATGACCAACCCTACTTTTGGAATGAACCTTACATTTGTTGTCAAGTTTACATTGTCAACATTACGTTGTCAACCTTACGTTGTGAGCCTTATATTTTAAGACTATGTCATAAACATTACACTTATAGGATGCGTACAGTTCAACTCAACCTTACGTTTAGCGTCGGAGAATTTAATGTCGATATTTTTTTGCAACGGTCATTATGCTGATTATTATGCATATTTCAAGGCATATTTAAAGCTGATTTTAAAGTATGATTTTGACTGATTCAAAACCATTTTATTAATGTTTTGATCGAATTAAAAAGTTCTTTTTATGACGAGTCTTCAGGGAAGTTACGACTACTCTGTAGATTCAAATGTTTGAATATCGCAAGTAAAACGGTGACTTTTCTGGATCTAATTTTACAGGAGAAGTTATTATAGTTATTTTATTTATATTTTCTTTTTAAAAATACATCAACAATTTTTGATCATGTGTGATCTTTTGATTATTCTGAAAAAAAGGAAAATAGAGACTACTGAAACATACCGATATGCTATTTCAAAAGTAGCATCAAAGCACTGTTTGTTAATGAGGAAGGAACACGATAGATGATTCACTTGTTCTATATCGAAGATCTACTATGGATATGTCTCTACTAAAGTTGTGATTTTTTTTATATTTACTGCAACGGGATCGACTCAGAACATCTCTTATGTGAAGATTATTATTTCCAAATGCGACAATTTACCTACTATCAATTGCATGTTGTTTCAATTGTGAAGAACATCTGGAAAGTATTTTCAGAATACTAAAATCTTTCTTTTCTATTCTTGAGTGATCGGCTTCTCGTACTAAGATGTATAGGTTCTGTAAGTGAACCAGAAGGATTTGTTTTGCCTTGGATTGTAAAAGTATCAACTGCCTATACTCAGTTGTGAACCGGTCTGTTTAAACGATGAACAGATAGTGAAAATCACCAAGCTCGTGGATTAGAGTGTTGGTGGAGTGGACTAGGGGCCTTCTGTTCCCCGAACCACTATACATCTTGTGTTTCTCCTATTTAAATTTCCCCTGCATCATTTTATCTGATTAAAGTTAAAAGGTAGAACACAATCTCGTAATGATTTTTGAAAAGTCACAATTCACCACCCCTCTTGTTTATATTTGGTGTAATCCGATCCAACAATTGGTATCAAAGGTTGAGCTTTATGAAAATGCTTTAACAAGATTAATGTGATTATACACAGAGCAAGATGACTGATACAAGAGAGGTAATGTCTATGGTCTGAGCACCGTACTTCAATGGAGAAAACTATGGACGCTGGAAGTCATGAATGATTATATATATGAAAAACCTTGGATACAGAGTATATTCTAAGATTTTGACTCCTTATAAAATACCAGAAAAACCTGAAACATGGAGTGCATCTACTGAAGCAGATTATGACATGAACTCAAAGGAAATGAATGAAATTATATGTGGTCGAGGACCTGATGAGTTTAATAGAGTATCTTAATTCCCAACAGCATATGAAATGTGGAAAACTATTGATTTTTCTTACGAAGGAACTAACAATATCAGGGAAACGAGATATGCAACTACTAAGCTTAAATTTGATACATTCAGAATGGTTGAATGTGAGAGTATTAATCAAATGTGTATACCTAGGATATAAATTCCTTGTGTAAACAACAAGTAAATTGATTAACTGCTAAAATGAATGAATCTTGGATATGGATTAGGAGGCTTGGACATTATAATGTATATGTTTTAAATATGTTATCTAAGAAACATTTACTTTCTGATTTTCCTAGTGTCAAATTTGAAAGTGACAAATTCTGTGATGCATGTCAGCTTGGCAAGAAACCCAAATCATCCTTCAAATCTGTTAACAAAATTTCTACATCTAAACGTCTAGAACTTATCCATATGTATTTGTTTGGACCTTCAAGAGTAGCAAGCTTGGCTGGTAAATTATATGTATTTTTTTTAGTTGATTACTATTCTAGATTTACATGGATTTTATTTTTGAAATTTAAAAATGAAGATTTTACATTATTTGAAAGTTTTTGTGCAGCTGTTCAAATTGAAAAAGTTTTTAAAATAATTTCATTAAGAAGGGATCATGGTGGAGAATTTGAGAATCAGGAATTTAATTCCTTCTTCTCAAATATGGGTATTAAACAGACCTTCTCTGCACCTAGAACACCTCAAAAAAATGGAATTGTTGAAAGAAGAAGTAGGACTATTCAGGAAATGGCTAGGACTATGCTAAATGAATACAGTCTTCCTACCTACTTTTGGGAAGAAGCTATAAGCACAACCTGTTATATAATGAATAGAGTTTTAATCAGACCACTTTTAAAAAAGACACTCTATGAACTTTGGAATAAAAGAAAACCTAAAGTTAACTACTTTAATGTTTTTGGATGCAAGGTTTACATCTTTTTTTTAAGTAAACCATAGGAATTTTATTAAAAAAGGAGGGGCAAGGTTTACATCTTGAACACCAAGGATAATATTGGAAAGTTAGATCCAAAATCTGATGAAGGAATCTTCTTAGGATATTCAACTACCTCCAAATCTTATAGAATCTATAATAATAAGTCAAGGATTGTTGAAGAATCAGTTCATGTGAAATTTTATGAATCTGATCCCTTTGAGAAACGGACAGATCAAATGGATGAATCTGACTCAAATGATAACATGAGGCTTGAGAACATGAAAAATGATTTTGAAAAAGATATAAATGAAATTCAGTCAAGTTCATAAGAACATGATACTGAAGAACTTATAAGTGTGTTGCCTATATAGACTAGAACTCTAAAGAATCACCCTTTAGAAACTATAATAGGTGACTTAGATACATGAATAAAAACTAGAAGAAATGTAGTAAATCTTGTAGAATTCTCTGCCTTCCTATCCCAATTAGAACCCAATACTATAGAAGATTCTTTTGATGATGAAAGCTGGATGATAGCAATGCATGAAGAATTAAACCAGTTCAAAAGAAATGAAGTCTGGGAATTAGTTGAAAGACCACAGAAGTATCCAGTGATAGGAACCAAATGGGTCTTTAGAAATAAGAAAGATGATCAAGGAATAATAACTAGAAATAAAGCTAGACTTATAGCTAAATGATATAATCATGAAGAAGGTATATATTATGATGAGGCCTTTTCACCTATAGCTATACTAGAATCCAGTAGAATCCTCTTAGCCTATGAATCTCATATGAACATTAAATTATTTCAGATGGATGTTAAGTCTGCCTTTTTAAATGGTTATTTAATGGAGGAAGTTTATGTTGAGTAACCTCCTGGTTTTGAAAATTCTCAAAAACCATATTCTATTTTTAAACATAATAAAGCTCTCTATGGACTTAAACAAGCACCTAGAGCTTGGTATGAAAGATTAAGCTCTTTTCTTTTGAAAAAATATTTCATTGTTAGAATGGCAGATCCAACACTATTTAAGAAAAATGTGAATTCTAATATTTTATTAGTTCAAATTTATGTTGATGATGTAATTTTTGGATCAATTAATAAAACTATTTTTCATTAGTTTTCAAATTTAATTCAAAAAGAATTTGAAATGAGTATGATGGGAGAACTAAATTTCTGTTTAGGACTTAAAATTTATCAAAAATATTTTGGAAATGTTTGGAATCAAAGAAAATACATTACTGATTTATTGAAGAAATTTGGACTTGAAAACAGCAAGACATATACAAATCCTATGTGCACTAATATAAAACTTGATTTGGATGAAACTAGAAAATCAGTTGAAAACAAGTTATATAGAGGTATGATTGGTAGTTTATTATATCTTACTACTAGCAGGCCAGATATAATGTATTCAGTATGTCTTTGTGAAATATTTCAACCAAATCCTAATGAATCTTATTTAACTATTGTTAAAAGAATTTTTAGATATTTCAAAGGCACTGTTTTTCAATCTCTTTATTATCCCAAAACTTATGATTTTAATTTTATTTCATATTCAGATGCAGACTTTGGAAGTTGTAGATTAGATATAAAATGGACATCAGGAACCTGTCACTTTTTAAGAAAGTCTTTAGTATCATGGTCAAGTAAGAAACAACATTCAGTTGCCCTGTCAACAGCTGAGGTAGAGTATGTTTCTGCTGGCAGTTGTTGTGTACAGGTGTTATGGATGAAAAACACTCTTATGGACTTTGGACTAAATTTTAATAATACACCTATTTTATGTGATAATACTAGTGCTATACATATTTCAAAAAAAATACAATTAATCATTTGGGAACAAAGCATATTGATATCAGACATCATTTTCTAAGAGATCATGTTCTTAAAAAGGATATATCTTTGGAAATTTTAAGTACTAAAATTCAGTTAGCTGATATTTTTACTAAACCACTTCCCACTGCAAGGTTTGATTTTATTAAGGGGGAGCTAGGTTTATTTGATTTTAAATATTATTTTATTTTACTACAGCAGTTATTTTTTTAATTCTGCATAAAATAATTTAGCTATTTTGTTTTTCAAACAGAATTAGTTTCTTTTCCCCGCGTAATCTATTTTATTTATTTTTAAATATATGTAATGATTATTAAAAACAAAAGAATCAAGGTTTTCAGAAACCCTTTCGACTTCTAAACCGTTTCATTTCTACCAAAAACTTTTCGAACCCACAAACCACACCTCTACTCGTCAAACATAATCTTCGAACCACTAAAACCCTAACCATCAAACCTTCATATATTCTAGAAAATATGGAAAAGACTAAAAGAGACGATGAAGCCGAAACCTACAGTGCCAAGAAACAATGTTTAGAAAGAAGAAAAATCTTACAGGGCAAGGCGATTGATCTCAAATGGCTATATCAGACAAATCTCTTATTGAGAAAAGCACTGTGATTTCAGAATCTTGAACAGACTTTCAACAGTGAAAATACGGAATTTCTATATGAGGTAAAGATTTGATACTTCTTAAAATCTGTACAGTTTAGTCTGGGAGATACTGAGGACAGTATGATGGCTATGATAGAGGATAGCGATTTCTTAATCTCATCAGTAGAAATCGGTCAGATTCTAAACTGCCCTCATGAGGGAGTTTTTTCATTTCTATCTGAAAAATATTGGAGATTATGTGCATAAATTAGAGGACATAATGTTGTTTCTCTTTTGTATTAAGACTGTAAATAAAATTTTTATCAAGGATTTGGAGCCTGATCAGAAAATTTTGGTCAAATTTGTGCAAACAGGGATTTCACCGAGGATGTCTGAAATGGAAAAGATATTATATCCCGATATTTATATAATGTATATTTTTCTCAGTGATGTTAAACTCAATTTTCCTAGGTATATGGTTAGATTCCTAAGA
Organism: Viscum album; assembly: GCA_963277665.1. Lineage (NCBI taxonomy): Eukaryota > Viridiplantae > Streptophyta > Magnoliopsida > Santalales > Viscaceae > Viscum > Viscum album. The sequence goes on from OY728161.1 coordinate 106,622,109, forward strand.
TATTGTTGTCAGAGTGATGAATGAATGAACTTTTATCCTTTTGGTTGATTCATCTCCAAGCTGTTGTTTATGAAGGACATGGCGAGACTAGTGGATGCCCGAGTACGCTGTCATCACAGTAATCTGTTTAATGATGGAACTTTAAGAAAGATTGGCTATTTTTGGAGTAATATCAAAGGAAAAATTTTTCCAGTAAGAGGAGATGATGAATCAGAGAGTGCACAAGATCAATATGCAAAGTCCAAGGAGGGACAAGCTGAATCAAGGGTTAGCACTGCGGCAAAGAGGATCGGATTTGAAGTGGAAGAAACTGAGGAAGAAGGAAGTCAGGAGGGACTTCAGACTCAGAGGAGAAGACATGTGCTTGAGGAACATACTTCCCCTGACTTAACTATAAGAGATTTACTCTCTTACAGCTTTTTCAAAGAAAAGGTTTTTTAACAACCTAAAGAACAGAATGTCACTGTTACAGATCCTGATCCTGAAAGAATTGTAGTTGAAAGATCATAACAACAAGTTGTAGCTGATGTTGTCGTTTTACTTTAACAATAAAAGGAGGAAGATCCTGGTGAGGAAGTGGCCAGACCTCAAGAAACTCCAGAGGATATCATTTTAGATATTTCATTGGAAGAAAAAATTATAGATATTCATGATGATCATGCTTCTAAAGCTCACACAGAAGTTCTTCAAGAGGATTTTTCTATGGAAGAGTCTGAAATGGACTCTGAGGAAAAATCTGTGGACCAACCAACTCAGGACAAGGAGAAAGAAAAATCTGATGCTGAATCATTACCTTTAGTACTACTACATCACACAGATCCTGCGAATCCGAATCAAGCATAGGGTGATTCTGATTCAAGGAATAGGGAAGTTGAAGAGTTGTACAAAAAGCTATGCCAACTACAATGTGAGAATGATTCTCTGCGAAGCACCTTAGAATCAGAATAGTTGAAATTTCAAAAGCTTAAGGAGAGTTCTGTTTCAAGGCAACAAGTTTAAATTTTTAAAGAGAATATGCTAAATGTTGTTTCCAAATTGAAATCTAAAATGGTTATAAAATCGGATTTCTCAGATCTTAAGTTTTTTTATGGAGACACAATTTAAATTAGTTGGGAATAGTGCTGTAATTGGATTAGGTACTTCACCTGATTTAATCAGAATATTTCAAGCTATCGGAGCCTCAATGAGCAACATGAATGACAGGTTTCTAGATCTTCAGTGCAACGTTGCTCCATTATCTGTTCTATTAGATAATCAGAAATTCTTTGTTGATCAGTTGACATCCAGTGATCCAGGAATCCGCTCTATCATAGATAAATTCACAGAGAATCTGTCTTTGTTTATGGAGAAAGAAGAATGACTTCATGAGTTTTTCAGAGCCAATCTCATTGAAGATATTCATATGACTCAAGAGGCCAGAGATCTTATTATTCAGCTCGGTGATAGATTAATGAAAAGGATGAGAGAAAATTTAGCATAAATCAATTCTACAATCCATATAAGATAAACCCTACCTGTTAACTTCCAAACCCTTGATTCCTGTATTTATTATTTTTTTACTTTTAATGAAAATCTATTTCATTATATTTACTTGTTTTACTGTTCTTATTTTGATATTCCAGTAATCCAGATTGAATTATTAATAAATATTTAATAATAGCATTTACTTCTGTTCAGTGCTACATTAATCTATGTTCTATTCCATATTCTATCATTCTTTTTGATATCACAAAAAGGGAGAGAATTTTGGATAAACACAAAAATATTTTCATTTGGGGGAGTAATTAATTTTTTTTGGGAAGAAATTAAAACATGGATAAATTAGAGGGAGATATTTATCTTTTCCCAATTCAAAACTTATCTTTTAAAAATTTCAAAACTATATGTAATTAATTTTAAGTTAAGTTAATTTCATTAATTATTTTATGGGTTTTGTGATCATAAAAAAGGGGAGATTGTTGGGAAAATGTTGTTTTCAACAATACATATTATTGTTATTTGAAGGGGGAGTTTATATTAATACTGTATCTATTTATGACAATTTTTATGATCATAAATACCCTTACTTATTTTCTAATGATTTTATTTGTTAAGTATTTTGCGGGAATTTATCATTTTATTTTACCCTTGATATAACGGGAATTTGTTACTAAAGTATTTGTATCTAGCATGTTCTGGAAACACTGTTCATATGATACTATTTCAGAATCTACTTGAGCAAGTTCTGGAAACACTGTTCATACTCAACGTGGATAAACGTAGTGTAAGGATGAAAAGCGTGTATACTTTTTGAGATAAAGAAAAAAGTATGGTTAATCAACCATACGTTATCGAAAAAGTATGGAAGAATAACCCTACATTAAGAAGGAACCCTACATTTGGGATATCAGAAAAGTATGGAAGGAGAACCGTATGTAAATATTATATGTTACGTTTATTTCTCAAAAGTATGGTTCATCAACCTTACTTTTGTAAAAAACCATACATTCTTGGAAACGTATGGATCAAGTAAAATTATGGATCTTTTATCGTACGTTTTAAATTTGAAGAGAAAATAATGGATGGCCAACCCTACGTTTGGAATGAACCTTACGTTTATTGTCAAGTTTACACTGTCAACTTTACGTTGTCAAACTTACATTGTGAACCTTACGTTTGAAGACTACGTCATCAACCTTACGTTCGAAGGATGCATACAGTTCAACTCAACCTTACGTTTGGCGTCGGAGAATTTAAAGTTGATATTTTTATGCAATGGTCAGTACGCTGATTATTAGTCGGATTTCAAGCCATATTTAATGCCGATTTTAAAGTATGATTTTGACTAATTCAAAACCATTTTATCAATGTTTTGATCGAATTAAAATGGGCTTTTTATGCCGAGTCTTCAGGGAAGTTACGACTACTCTCTAAATTCAAATGTTTGAATATCACGAGTAAAAAAGGTGACTTTTGTGGATCTAAGTTTACAGGAGAAGTTATTATCATTCTTTTATTTATATGGGCTTTTTGAAACTGCATCAACAATTTTTGATCATGTGTGATCTTTTGATTATTCTGAAAAAAAGGGAAAACAAAGACTACTGAAACATAACGATCTACTATTTCAAAAGGAGCGTTAAATCTCTATTTGTTAAAGAGGAAGGAACAAGATAGAAGATTCACTTGTTCTATATCGAAGATCTACTGTGGATATGTCTCTAATAAAGTTGTGATTTTTTTATATATTTACTGTAACAGGATCGACTCAGAACATCTCTTATGTGAAGATTATTATTTATGAAGGCGAAAGTCTTCCTACTGTCAATTGCATGTTGTTGCAATTGTGAAGAACATCTGGATAGTATTTTCAGAATATGAAAATATTTCTTTTCTATTCTCGAGTGATCAGCTTCTCGTACTAAGCTTTGTAGGTTCCGTAAGTGAACCAGAATGTTTTGTTTTGCCTTGGATTGTAAATGTGTCAACTGCCTGTACTCAGTTGGGAACCGGTCTGTTGAAACGAGGACCAGACAGTGAAAATCACGAAGCTTGTGGAGTAGAGTGTTGGTGGAGTGGAATAGGGGCCTTCTGTTCCCTGAACCACTATACATCTTGTGTTTCGTCTATTTTAAATTTCCACTGCATCATTTTATCTCATTAAAGTTAAAAGGCAAAACACAATCTCATAAAGATTTTTGAAAAGTCACAATTTATCCCCCTCTTGTGTATATTTGGTGTCATCCGATCAAACAATTCTAACCCATCATCTTTTAATCCACGTTTTTTATTTGAACCCAACCTCGAGGGCTTTTACAACAAACCAATAGATGATAAAAGTAGATGATGTTACATTAATCAGTTATCATTTTTGTTTTATTTATTCTAACACCAAAAAAAATTATTATAATTAAATGATGATATAATAAATTAAATTTAAAAAACATAATTAATTTTTTTATGTTAAGTTATACTAATACGACCATTCCCACATTTATCAAATTGGATGGAAATCATCATTCCTGTGTATAGTCGACTACCGCCTAGCGAATGACTTCATTCATTTCTCCATTAACACCTATAATATTTTGTAATAATGAAAAATATTATGTTTATATATCATATTTATAATAATATTACTATTATATAATTACTATATCTAATAAAATAGAATGTTTTCCATTTTTTGGAATATTGGTACATTGCATTATGTGTATGGAGGATTGTCGTATCCTGGAGAGATGTGATTCATACATGCTTTACAAGGAAGAAATTAAATATACTATTACATATATTATGTAATATATATTAAATAAAAATATATACTATAATTTTAAAAAATATATTCATTTTATTTATTAAATCCAAAAAATGATATATTTTTCAAGCATATCAATGTCCTACCATCTTTATGAAATGTGTATTTCATTTTCCATTTCTAAATGTTATGAATTTATTTGATAACAAATATAAAGTGTAAGAACCTGGTTCTTATTCTTGATGTACGAGTTTCTTGTTTTCATATTTCCTTAAGTGTTTTTGAGAAAATAAGGAAAATGGGGAAAATCCCAAATTTTGTGGGTATACATCGTGTAATTTTCCACACGCTGTGTACTTTGGCCGTGTGGGATGAGTATATAGGGCGTGTAGGCCTATCTACGATCAAGGGTGTAAAACTGACTACACGTCGTGTACTTGGAATTTACACGCCGTCTAATCAGTCGGCATGTGAATAGTAATGCAGTGGAAGTAGCCACCAACGGAGCGACAATACATGCCGTGGAATCAGAAATACATGTCGTGTACTCACATGGACAGATGAATAGTGTGGCGGTGAGAAGTATCCACCAAAGGAACAATTAAAAAATGAAAGGTACACACAGTGTACTTGAGAGTAAATGCAGTGTAGTTTTGTTTCACTTAAAATGGGTAGTATCTTCCTCTTTCGATAGAAGAAGCTGAGAACAACGGAAGAGCGCGGGAGAGAGGGTCGGAGCTTGGAGGAGCTCCCGACCGCACACTTGAACTCGGTTTCCTTCGCCGATAGATTCGATTGAACCGCGCGGGTGAGTTTTTCAATCTTCTTGAACCCTTCCTTCCAATTCCTTCCCAAGGGGATGTTATTTGGGTTTGAACATGTTTTTGTTTATCCCAAATCTACATCATTCTCAGACGTTTCGAAAGGCACTGTTCACATATATTGATCAGAGGAGATCAAAGTAGGTGGTCTGATGTTTAATTCCAACTTTCATGTGATTTTTGTGTACCATTGTGCTAAGCGCCAATGTTAGGGTGTCACATGGTTGAGGCCTTGATTAATTAAATACCTAGAATTTTGTAGGTAATTTAATGAATATGTATAACTACTATTTGGGATCATTGTTTGGATCCAGGGCCACCCCGTGGGTGCGTTTCCCTTGTTTATCTATTTGGCCAGGTTACTCGTGGGTATGCCGTGATTTAGCATGCATTGAGTTTTATTGAGAGAAAATGTATATAATTGCTTGATTATGTTTTGGGCTCGTATTAGTTTCTTGATTAGCCTAAGGGATGTGTTTCTCATACCTTAGGGAAAGTGTTTTGTTTAGCATGTGGGAAATGTTTCTTATGCCTGTGCGCAGTTGCTTCCGTGCTTGAGGGAATTATCTGATACGCTTGAGGGAAATATTTGTTATGCCTGTGGGTAATCACCTGAGGGTAAGGTTTTTTATGTATGAGGACTCTGTTTACTTCATATATTCACTGTGGTGATTTTACTTGTTATACTTACCTAGCTAAAGCACATGTTTGGTATTGTTTTACTTGGTACTTGTTAGACAACTGGTTGTTGATTTTATACGGCACTGTATAAGAGACTTTCAACTAAGGATGAGTCTTAGAAACATATAATTAAATTATATTTAATTGTTAAATAATAATTAAATGGAAATGGAACTGTTAGGACTACCTGTTTTTGAGTATTTCCTAGTTTACTGCATTTTCATTATTGCACACTACTGTTGCACATTTTCACTGACAGTTGGGAATAGGCCTTTAGTGGTTACCTACTGGGATTTATTTCTCACACCCTGTTTGGGTCAGGTCTTGGCCCCAAACAGATTATATTGATGTAGGTTTAGATAAGGGAAAGAGTCCCTATACAGGTACTTGATTGTTGCAGAGGCGTAGGAGAGCATGGGACCAAGCTTAGGCTTGTGATGCTGCTGAGATCCTGTTGCGCTGTTTTATTCTACTTTGATATATTTTTCCCTTGTATTTTATTGTTTCGGATTGCAGTGTGTCCTATTTTGTCTACCTTCATAGACTTAGGGACATATCACATCGTTTTATATGACTGTTGGTATTTTCTTTACTTCAGTACTATGTCCATTTCAGCATTGGTATTGTTTACTACTTCCGCTTTTGTATTCTTGTATTTTGTTCCGATACATTACACATTGAAAAATGAGGTCATAGTTTTCCCACTGACAAACCTAGGACCTCGTTTCTAGTCGGTAGCCTCTGGTGTTTTTGGAAATGCATTTGAGGTCATGTGACCAACCGGGTTCGAGGCACCTATTGAGTGGCACCCGGATCAGGGACGTTACAAAGTGGTATCAGAGGGGTTTTATTTTCTCCGAGTTATTCTATTATTTTGCGACGATTGAAAGAGATAGATTGTTAAGGGATTCGGTAATAACAATGACCAGGAGTATCTACCATGTGTACAGGTTAAATCCAGATTGCCTCAAATTAAATTGTGATTTTCCATTTATGATTATTACAATTGATTTGATTTTCACCGTTGGATGACACACTTATTTTGTGCTATTTATATTTTTATACTTTGGTTCTATTTAGTTTCAACCTAATAATATGACAGTATTCAACCTCATGCATCATTTAGGAACATGTTAGAATCACATGTCATGCATAGTTTCCAGGCCATGTAGGTGCATTAGAAATTGCATGTTTTTGTGATAGATGTAATGAAAAAATTCATGTTGTGTTGATAGATTCCCTAATAAAAACCTGCTATTTGATAGGGTATTATTACGGGAGGTTCTATAAATGAATGCCAAACTTTGGTTTTTTTGGAGCATGGGCACTCATAAACAAGAATTTTGTGTATCATCGACTTGTTCACCTTTTTATAACACGTATAAGATGCCAATATTTGATGCGTGGGGAGTTAGGCCCCTCACGGATCAGAATATAGCACTTAGGTGTTGGTTTCAGTGTTTTTCTGGGCTCTGGAGTAGTTTATAAGGCTTACTATCCGAAGAAACCCAGAATACACGCAGTGTAGCTTTGACTACATGCCATGTACTATTCTGTTCGGGAAGAAAAGAAAATTTTTTAAGTACACGCCGTGTACCCTAAGTACACGCCGTGTAGCCTCTAACTGTGTCATAGGCCGGGTGACCAGAGACTCAGGATGGGGAATTTCTATAGGGAACATGCCGTGTACCGATTGTACACACCGTGCATGTTGACCATGTGTCCGCCCTTGTAACTAACAACACATAAGGAGGAAATCTTCGTTTATACACACTGCGTCAATGCCGAACACACCATGTAGTGTAACCTGGGAATCTAGCCATGTAACTAACAAACACTGGTCAGTGTAATCATTTCTTGTACATGCCGTGTACATCTGGAACGCACCGTGTAGTGTGAGCCATGTGTCTGACCGTGTCTCTAATAACACGGGTCAACAAAACTCGTCTAGTACACGTTGTGTACCTGAGGGACACTCCGTGTAGTGTTAAGCAGTGAAAGATCGTGTGGACTTGGCCAGGTAGCTGGGGAAACGGGGTGGTGTAAATGCCATGTACGGGTGTCACACACCATGTACTATCAGCCGAGTAGCGATCCATGTCAGTAATAACATGTGTAGTTGGAATTTAAGCCATGTATGCCATGTCTATCTGAAACATGTCGTGTAATCTGATCTATGTACCCAGCTGTGTGACGGACTACACGGGTCGGTGAAGCACATCCCGTAAACACCGTGTAGATCTTATACAGGCCGTGTAGTATCGTTTAAAGGAGAGCCATTTTTCTAATCCATGTTGGAGGACTCAGGAAGGGGAAGAAAATTCATGTACACAGCATGTGTGTGGAAAAAACGCTGTGTGTTTGGGGTGTTACACGACCAGTGAAGGCAGAGTACACGCCCATGTGAAAGACTTAAGGGAACACGTCATATAGTTATTATACACATAGTGTAGTCTTGTTTTGTAAAACTTGAATGTTTTCTTTCTCATGTTCCTTTCTTACACTCCTTATTTTCTGTCCTTGATAATCTTTATCTAAGGTGTGTGTTTGACCTTGTAGAGTCATGCCGCCGAAATGACCTTGAGTTATTCTCCAGGAGAGTGGCAATGCGTATAATCCAGAGAATTTAGGCCACAGGATACCGATGGATCCTCCAGTAGAGCCAGATGCGGCACCAGCTGTTATACCATACATAGGCATAGATGCACAGTTCTGTGAAGACTTTATGTGGTTCATGCAGACCTTCCAGGGAGCACCGCCGGCTGCCACATCTATGGCATAGTTGACTCATATATTTTAGTAGCAGCATCCGCCTACATTTTCAGAGGATGGTGGACCACAGGCTGAAGAGTCTTGGATGGGTTCTATGGAAACTATCTTGGAGAATTTGGAGACACATCCTGGGTGGAGGGTCAAGCTCGCTACATACATGAGGTTTGATTCCACCAAGAGGTGGTGGGATGTTACCACCCAGACCGACCATCACAGATACATGGCGTGGGAATATTTTCAGTAAGTCTTCTATTACTTTTTCATTCCAATGACGATGAGGGTAGATTGAGCTTGAGAGTTCATAAATCTACAGCAGGGTGCTATGTCAGTGATGGATTATTCTGCCCGCTTCACCAAGCTACAACGCTTTGCACCTATTCTGGAGGGAGATGAGACATTGAGGGCTCAACGCTTTGAGGATGGTCATCGATATGACATCCGAGCACTGGTGAATGTTTTCAGGTTTCGTACAGTGCATGATATTTTGAACTAGGCACAGATTACTAAGCGAAACCTGCGGGAAGCTAGTGGTGCATACCAGGGCGGTTCGACATTAGTTTTTGGTACTGTTTTCACCGGCAAGAGGAAGAGTCATATGGATTTCCCTCACAGTGGTAGTATTAGTCAATAGAACTCTTCAGGTGTCCAGTTGAGGTTCTACCAGTGTGGTAATGAGGGGAACAAGAGACCTCAGTGTCCACATGACCTAGTGGATTGCTGATCTTGCAGCAAGATGGGTCTTCTTCAGCGCTTTTGTAGGGATTTTCCACCAGTGGCTAGTGAGATGGGTTCTGGGAAGACTCCGGATATGGGAGCAGGGCCAACATCTTCTTACCAGTAATGGAATTGGGATACGTCGGGACATTCAGGCCGAGGTGGTGGTCGTGGACGTGGTAGCCAGACATCAGGATCTCAGAGACAGTAGGGTGGGTCAACTCAGGGTAGCCATGATATGTCGTAGGGCCGTGGCACTAGGCAGACATATGCAGTGCAACAGACCCAACAAGGGTAGGATCCCAGACCTTCCACTGTCAGAAGTACTATTCTAGTAGATTCTATTTTGTCTTCAATATTTTTTGACACTAGTTCTACACATAGATTTATATCTGTGCCCGTTGTGGAGATCCTTGGGATCTGTGTTTCTTCTACTTCTGATGTCATAATGATAGACACTCAATTGGGGATTAGAACGGCAGGCGTTCCTCAGTGCGGGGAGTTCCACCAAGAGGTTGGTGGGTGTCACTTTCTATGGTACCTCTTTGTCTTAGATATTATGAGCTATGACTTCTTTCTCAGGATGGACTGGTTGGTACCCTTTTTAGCCTTTGTATATTGGTATCATCAGGGTGAGTTTCACGTCACTAGAGTGAGAAGAGTTTCTATACAAGGACAAATGGAATTTCCAAGCGAGCTGAGATGGACCTGAGCATCATGGACGATGTGGTTTGATAGCCCATATTGTGATTTTGTATTTGGATGATAAGGGAAATTGATATAAGGATTTCCCTCCAGTGGTTGATCGTTTCAGGGATGTCTTCTTGGATGACTTTTCAGGTCTTCCTCCGGAGTGAGAGGTGGATTTCTCAATTGAGCTAGTGCCAGGAGCAGCACCTGTGTCCATTCCTCTTTATAGGATGGATACAGTAGAGTTGTAGGAGCTCAACAGGTAGTTGCAGGAGTTATAGGCAAAGGGTTTCATCCGACCTAGTACTTCTCCTTGGGGTTCTCCTGTCTTGTTTGCTAAGAAGGCAGATGGTACCCTCAGACTTTCGTGGATTATTGGATGCTGAAACAGTTGACAACCAAGAACCAGTATCCTTTTCCAAGTATTGACAATATTTTTTATCAACTTTGAGGAGAACAAGTGTTCTTGAAGTTTGAATAGAGATCCGGATATCATTAGTTACACGTTAGACCATAAGACATACAACATATATCCTTTTAGAGCAGATATGGTCTATACGAGTACTTGGTCATGCTGTTTAAACTCACGAATGCACCAGCAGTTTTTATGGCTCTGATGAATCGTGTGTTCCACCTATATCGGGATTCTTTTGTGGTAGTCTTCGTGGACGATATCTTGGTGTACTATCACACTCGACACGACCATGCTACCCATATGGAGATCGTTCTAAGTACACTGAGAGAGAATCAACAATATGCTAAGATCTCAAAGTGACACTTTTGGATGGACTATATTCTCTTATTAGGACATATCATCTCAGAGGAAGGAGTTGCAGTAGACCTAGAGAAAGTGAGATCAGTAGTTTCCTGGGAGCAGCCTAAGAATGTGTTTGAGATATGGATTTTCTTAGGTCTGGATGGTTACTATAGGTGGTTTATACTGGACCTCTCTCACTTAGCTGCGTCGTTGATGGGTTTGACATAGAAGGGTGTGAAGTTTGTTTGGTCAGAATCTTGCGAGACAACCTTTTAGGATCTGAAGGGAAAATTGTCATCAACACCAGTCCTGATACTTCCAGAGCAAGGGAAGAGCTATACAGTTTACTATGATGCATCAGTTATTGAGTTGGGAGTAGTGTTGATGCAGGGTGATTGAGTAGTTGCCTACCGGTCTTGGCAGTTGAGGCCACATGAGAGGAATTACCCAACGCGGGATCTCGAGTTGGCTGTAGTCGTTCATGCGTTACGCTGTTGGAGACATTATCTCTTGGGAGAAAATTTTGTGTGTTTACAGACCACAATAGTCTCAAATACATCTTTAACTAGTGTGACATGAATCTGAGATAGAGAAGGTGGGTTTAATACCATCAGTCCTTCGACTTTGAGCTTTTCTATACACTTGGTAAGGGTAACACAGTTGCTGATGCACTGAATAGGAGGACTCAGTTACAGGCAGTGCAGGAGGCCAGCAGTGAGTGGAAGCTCATGGCTTTGTTCTATGAGATGCATTTGGAGGTGCAAAATATTCATGGGTGAGCCTATCATTCTTCCTTATTTGTGACATCTACCCTCCTGGATAGAGTGAGGATGAGGCAACTATCAGATTTAGAAGGCCTAGTTCTACGAGAGACATTGGCAAGTGAGGATTCTCCTCTTGGTTGGATGATAGGCGATGATGAGGTACTGCATGTCCATGGATGAGTGTGGGTTCCACAGGATATACAATAGGAGTTTATGTGGGAGTTTCATGTTTTATCTTGGGCAGTGCATCCCAGAGTTACCAAAATGTATCGTGACTTGTGACGTCAGTATTGGTGACCGGGTATGAAACGAGAAGTAGCTGGTTTTGTTGTGAGAAGTTCCACCTATCAACCGGTGAAGGTGGAGCATGTAACACCGTGAGATTTAATGAAAATATTACTTTTAATTTCATTTATGTCATGTGTTTTATGCTACACAAATATTATCTTATGCCATACGTAACACCGTATTAGCTTACAGTATACGCAACACTATTCTTGGATTGTGTTACACACAATTTCAAGTTCGTTTGATAATAGTCATTCTACGCAACATTGAGTGTGTGTATATATATATATTTAATGTATAAATGAAACATGGTTGGACTCTGTTACATGAAACAACAAAGGATTCTTGCACAACACACAACCCGGACTTGGCTTGCATTACATGCAATCACAACCTTTCTCGATAGCATGTGTAGTACGCAATACTGGGTTTCACTAAACAACAATATATTGTTATAATATTATTTTGGACTAGCCGTTATGAATAGTTTTAACTAAATTTTTAATTTTATAACATTATTATTCATCTTACATATTTTCTAGAACATGGTATGAGAACAAAATAATTTTTTTGTGTAAAATATGTATTTTTAAAAAATTGCAGTTTTCCCGCCTTTTGATGGCGCACCCACCTTAAATATTGTTTTTGACATGTCTATAAGTTCAATTTGAAAAAATAAAATTCTTTTTTGGAATCAGGATATAAAAATTTACTTTGGATAATTTTTTCATATTATTCTGATAACTTTCATATTTTAATGAATAGTGAAAACACGCTATATTTTAATTAAAAACAACTTTTTTCATCGCAATAATTTATATGGTTAGATTATCTTTTTAATTGGTTTTAAAGTGTAATTAGAATATATTTGTACCATTTAATCCAATTTTGTTCATTGAAATTAATTTCACTTTGAAATTGGATATAAACAAGTATCAATCTTTTGATAGTTTTTGTTTCTTAAAAACACGCTATTTGTTTTGATAACGGGAATTCATTTTAAAATTAATTAATGCCACTTCTATGTTCTGAATTTGGAAAAATAGACATCAATTTTGAAATCGGAATATCAAATAATTCATAGGCTGAATATTTGGTATTTTTCTGAAAAACTTCAATTTTCGATGAATAGTGAAACCACTTAGTGGAAGTTAAAAAAACTGACCTTTTTATTTAAATGGAATTTTACCACTTCTGTGAATTGAATTTCGAAAATCTGAAAGACATGGTTAATATCAAGGACTAAAATGTGGTTCAATGAGATGAAAATAATTTTTGGTGAATAGTAACTTTTTACTTTTATTTACCACGGTTAAAAGTAAATAGGGTAATTAAGGGTAAAAATGATATTATTATTACCCTAAAACATGTCCTAATTCTATTGGATAAGTGTAATTAGACCAAAAACAACCTTAGGAATAAAATATGGCCATTTAGGATCACTTGGATTAGATTAGGACATTTATTATTAATTTATTTAAAGAACGGTTAAAATTGTTAAAATCAAAGTTTAATAACTAAAACATTTTTAATATATGGATATACATTAAAAAAATTCAACTATAAATATTTATTAGAAATCTAAATATATTTAATACATAATGGTATTTTATTTATATTTTTTAGACGTTAAATAATTTAATTTATTCATGACACAATTATGATGCATTAATTATCTTATTAATGAAATATTAACATAATTGATGTTATAAATACCCAAATAAATATAATTTGAGACTTTTTATGAATTAAACTAATTTTATAGGTTAATATGACATGTTATTATTTATTTAATTATCTTTTTTTGAACTAATCATGTTGTTATGAGTTTCAAAAAAATCCATTACCAAATAGTGTCTAAATTGTCATAAAATAGTTTTTAAAACCAATATTATATTATTAATTGTTATTATATTCCTAAAAATCTAAGGATCATCCAAGATACTTATGTCATGATAGGTGTATAATTAAAGAAACACTTGTGGGTCTTTTGGATGTATATGGTAAGTTTATTAACTATATAATACAAAAATACAAAGTGACATGGTAAATGTCAATCTAATTAACTAAGAGTTAAAACTAAACGATATGGTTAATATAATGACCAAAACCTATCTAAAATATTTTGTATGAGAGGATTTCGACCCATACCTAGCTTATCTTAGAAATAAATCAATTTTGAGCTATTAAAAACTGAATATGACTTTATTATAAAATAATATTTTATGTTTTTTTAAAGGTTCCCCTCTCCTCACTTATAAAAAGGGCACCACTTCCCTCTTCTCTTCACAGCCTTTTGAGCCTTGAAGCTCGTCCAAACCCTACCCATTTCTCTTCTCCACTTCCCTAGAAACATTCTGGAGGTTCTGGTCTTCTCAAAAGAACAACTCTACTTCTTTAAAAGAAGGTTTAAAGGAGGTGCGTCGAAGAAGAGGTAAACACTTATTCCGATTCTCTCAAGTTTCTTTTTACTTATACTTATTCTTCTTTAGTTGTCTCATTATAAAGTAATAACATCAGTATTAATTATATACAGATATGTTATTATAAATATGAAACAACCCTATTTAACCTTCTATCCATCCTACAAAAAACGAAATCACCGTGCGTGCGTGCGTACGGAATACCGTCTCCACGTCGTGGTGTAATCTTTTTTCGACCACCACCTTACTTGGATGGGTATAATGGTTTAAATAAATAAATATATATGATTATTGTAAAGTTACATTGATTCTGAAATATTATACATACACTTCAATACAATTCCACGATCATGGGAATGATATCATCGCTCGTGCGTACGTACGGACTACTGTCTCCACGACGCGATGAGCTTCATTCTCCATGTTAACCATTAATGAATGATTATAAAGTATATATAATAAGTAATAATGAAATATATGACATAATAATGATACTGGATTTATGTATATATATATGTATTTCATCTACTTAATTCCATTCAATTCAAGAAGGAAACAAAAACAACGTTCATGCGTACGTACGGCCTACCGTCTCCATGAACGGTGTATTTCATTCCATTTATCGATCTATCATATATATATATATGTATATGATGAATATATATTACATATAAATCATTTTTTAAATTCTGGAATTATGTAAATCAAGATATATGTATTAATATCAAGAACAATAAGTCCAAACATGTACGATAAATAAAACGATTTTACCCAAAATGATGCTTTAACATGGAACTTATAAAAGAACGGGTAATATAAAGTCATAAGTGAACCATATATGATATCATAACAATGAATATGATTCTGTAATAATTGAATGACTATATTTAAATCATTATACAGGAGTTTCAGATACTTATGAAGCATATCGTACCTAAGGTAAGGGATAACTATTCCAATCTCATTCTTATCTGAGATTGTTTATTCTTAAGTATTTACTCGGGTTATTATTATCATAAATGTAAATGTTTACTAAAAATGGTTTTATGTATGTTTAAAGTCCTTTTTAATCATTTTTTACTTTTACTACATGGTATGTAAGGAATCTTTTTTTTACCATACGAGGTACTTTTTGACTTTTCCAACAAAAGTATGAGGAAATTTTTTTTTAACTTATACGACATGAACGGATTTTTACAGTTTCATAAAGCCTTATTTTCATGAAGCATACTCTACAAGATTCCATGGTTATTTTCAATAAAATAATTTTCTTTTTAAAATTGCACGACATTTTGTGAAAAGAAAATGATTTTGAAGAAGAAAGGATATTTTCATCCAGAATTCACTTCAAGTGTTTTATCAAAACCATTTTCCATCTAAGATGAATTTATTTCATATGTGTATGTTTCAAGTATAATGTTTCTATGATTTACATGGTCTCACTTTTCTTATGATGAAATTATATCCATTTCGTTATATGGATTATGTTATGATGGGATGATGTTTAATGAAACCCATTTTTATTCTTTGGGTTCTGATGAATGATTTATGTTTATGTTATGGCACAAGTAAGAATTATTTCATTATGATATGGGTGGGACCTATATCTCCCTCCAATGCATTGGGTAATGATTAATATCTCATGAGATAGACATGTCTGGAACGGTAAGTTAATCCGATTCAGTAATAGAGGACTGGAATGAGGAGTAAACTCGATTCAGAAAGGGACTTTGTCCACTAAGATGGTCTTGGCAGCAATGCCTTGGCTACTATGGAAATCATATCATATGATTAATGGTTGCCACAATAACATGTTTTATTCCCATGATATTTTATCATGATTGATGTTCCTTTATGATATATGCCTTACGTACTTCCACGTTTTATGTCTTTTCTCAAGATTTTGATGATTAGATTTTATGTTCAAGCTTTTTCATTAAAATGTTTATGGATTGTTTCATGTTCTCTATGTTTACCCTTACTGATAATTTGAGATCACCCTTTTTATTTTTTCTTTTCCCCAGGATTTAAAGAAAGGTTTTAGGTAAGAAAAGAAAAGGGGAAGATCTTTACGGGAGATGCTGAAGATATTTCACCACAATTAGAAGATTATTGTTCCAACTTTCCAAAGACACTAAACTATTATGGTCCTTGTGTTTCTATTTTTGTTATGTATTAAGTATTCCGCAAAAGTAATGTAATTTCCATGTACATCAAGATTTGGGTCTCTACTGTTGGTATCAGAGGAAAGGTTTAGTTATCCTTTGGAAACTATGATGTGAAAACTTTATTGAGATCCCTAGAGATATTTCTAAGGTATGTCTAGGGATTTCCCTAAGGTTAAGTATAAGTATAGGTTATAGTACTAGAATTACTTTAATGATCTTATAATTAAACCTAAGATGTTAGTTATTTAAGTTACTCCCCCTTTATTATTTTTTTTACCTATCATGATTTTTTCCTCTCACACTACTCTTTTTGGGTTTTAGACGATGGCTGGAACCTGAAGGAACTGTGTTGATCAATGTAATGGACAATGCAATGATTTTCCTCCTGAACAACCTAATGTTATGGGGGATAGAGTACAAAATCTTATTGCTATACTTACACAAGCTATGAATCATTATGGACTTCCAAATGATCAGAGAAGGGAACAATATTCTATTGAGTCCTTCATGAGGCAACGTCCACCGTCTTTCAGTGGGACTTCTGATCCACTTGATGCTGAACAAGGATCAGTACCATTGCAAAGATATTTTCTATAATTCGCTGTTCAGAGCATGAAAAAGATATTTTTGTTGTTTACCATTTATAAGATGAAGCAGACCAGTGGTGGACTCTAATTAAGAATACAATACCCCGAGATGAAATTGAATCCATGGAATAGGATGAGTTCAAGAACTTATTTTTCAATAGGTACTTCACTTGTATTCTTCGAACAAAGATAGAAAAGGAGTTCCTTGAGCTTAAGCAAAAGGATGATGAATCTGTTGGTATATACGAGGCGAATTTTACAAGTCTTGAAAGGTATGCATCTGGATTTATCATCCAACCTGAAAGTAAAGTTGATCGATTTTTCAGTGGCTTAAAACCAAGTATTTGAAGGGAATTAGCTATAAGAGACTTCAGTATATATGAATAAATTGTGTGTTGTGCTATCAAGGTAGAACTGGAAGTTCGTATTACATATCCATCTCATAGTTTTGACAAGAAAAGAAAGATGGAGTTCAAGGAGAAATCTCAGAATAATGGTGAAAATAAGATGGATGTTTCTTTATGATCAATGTGTGGAAAGAAGCATGGTGGAGATTGCATAAAAGGTACTATAAAATGTTTTAAGTGTGGAAAAGAAGGTCATCGAGCAGTTGAATGTCGAAGTAATGGGAAAAAGGTTTCTAATGATGAGAATAGAGAAAAGACTACAGAGAACTCTTCACCAACACTTCAATGCTTCAAGTGCATGGAAATGGGGAATTATGATAATAAAGTTTCCAATCCACGGGTTAATGATGATCAACGTGAGTAACCTCTTATGGAAAAGGATAAAGGGAAGTCTCATGCGATCACTATTTATGATGTTGAGTATGAAAATGATTTTGTGTAAGGATTAAGTGTTTATGTAATGGGATTTCAAAATAGTATCATGAAGTCTCATTTATGTTATTGTGGAATTTTAGAATATCTATGTATTGGTGTTCAATAATTATATGGTACTAGTAACCATGAAAAAGTGATTGAAATATTTTTGGAAAGTAGATGAAATGCGCATAATGAAGGGATAAGGAGAAAATAATATGATAGTAATCATGAGCTCATGACTAAAATAAGGACAAAGTGATATCATGGTTTGAGTATATAGAATTTTTTGGATTTTGGTATGTGGAAAGAGTTAACTTTTGATAACATTCATGTTTTCACTAAGGTTCAATGGGTATTCATTTTTTCAAGAGAATACATGATTAAGGTATTCACATGATTGGAATGTGATCAACAAGATATATCGGGGATAAATGATGGTATTCACATGGTCGGTAGATGACATTTCTAGTAATTGTTTTCTTTATATTATAAGCTTGGATAGAAGTATTCTGGATAAGCCTAAAGATTTGAAATGGATTATGTGGGACATAATTTACTATTGTTTAAGGCTAGACCTGCTTTCGATATTATCGATGGAATGCCATAGTGATGTAATTTTAGAAAAAGGACAACCTACAGGATGGGCGAAAACCCGTCACGTCGGACAAGGCTGTGGTAATCGAACCCACAACCGAAGTGCGACAAGCCTTTATCGCCTACCAATGGCCTACATGAAGTCCCTGGTTAGTAGAAAATAGTTTTATTTTATTAAGTGGTATGATAGATGAAGTATAAGTCCATTTTTGGAATCATATCTGATTAACCTCACCATACATGGACTTATGTATTCGATAAATTTTGTTAACCTTTTCTTTGAGACAGATGGAATGACCCATCATTCTATCACTTGATCTACTAACACTTGAAGAATGAAAAATTCAACTTCATTTCTTTAAGAGATGAAGTGGAAATTGTTCAAGGCACAAACAACGGTGAGAATGTACCGAAATAAAGTAAGTATTTCTTCTAATTCAAATTCTTCAACATTCAGAAATGATATTGATAAAAAAATGTTGTCCTAGTGCTCTTATATCTGATGAATCAGATGGTACCTTATATCATCACAAATTTATGGCTTTGTGATTGGTGGCTTTTTTATAGCCATTTCCTCTACCACTCTCCATCAGAACTTGATGGTTAGATTTCTCTTCCATATCCATATTTTCACCTATGTTGTCTTATATGGAAACCCAATGCTGAGTTACTTTGGGTGACCGTTATGATTCTAACTTCCCTTTTTAAAATGAAGTTTTAGTATTCCTTTTTATGATGTGGGTTTCTATGGAAGAAACTTTCAAGTAGTAAACCATTAATAACCCTGACAAATTTCGAGGGAAAAATTCATTTTAAGGGGGGTAGAATGTAACACCCAGAGATTTAATGAAAATATTATTTTTAATTTCATTAATGTCATTTGTTTTCTGCTAAACCAAGATTATCTTGTGCTATACGCAACATCGTATTAGCTTGCAGTATACGCAGCACTATTCTTGGATTGTGTTACACACAATTTCACGTTCGTTTGATAGTAGTCATTCTACGTAACATTGAGTGTGTATATATATATATATTCAATGTGTAAATGAAATATGGTTGGATTATGTTATACGAAACAACAAAGGAGTCTTTCATAACACGCAACCCTGACTTGGCTTGCATTACACGCAATGACGACCTTCCTCGATAGCGTGTGTAGTACGCAATACCGGGTTTCACTAAACAACGATATATTGTTATAATATTATTATGGACTAGCCGTTATGAATCGTCTTAACTAAATTTTTAATTTTATAACATTATTATTTGTCTTACATATTTTCTAGAACATGGTATGAGAACAAAATAAATTTTTCGTGTGAAATATGTATTTTTCAAAAATTGCAGTTTTCCCGCCTTTTGATGGCGCACCCACCTTAAATCTTGTTTTTGATATGTCTATAAGTTAAATTTGAAAAAATAAAATTCTTCTCTGGAATCAGGATATAAAAATTTACTTTTGATAAAATTTTCATATTATTCTGATAACTTTCATATTTTAATGAATAGTAAAAACAAGCTATATTTTAATTAAAAACAAATTTTTTCATCGCAATAATTTATATGGATAGATTATATTTTTAATTGGTTTTAAAGTGTAATTATAATATATTTTTACCATTTAATTCAATGTTGTTCATTTTAATTAATTTCACTTTGAAATTGGATATAAACAAGTATCAATCTTTTGATAGTTTTTATTTTTTAAAAACACGCTATTTGTTTTGATAACGGGAAATAATTTTAAAATTAATTAATGCCACTTATATGTTTTGAATTTGAAAAAATAGACATCAATTTTGAATTCGGAATATCAAATAATGTTTCGGCTGAAATTTTGGTATTTTTTTGAAAAACATCAATTTTCAATGAATAGTGAAACCACTTAGTGGTAGTTAAAAAAACAGACTTTTTCATTTAAATGAAATTTTACCGCTTCTGTGAATTGAATTTAGAAAATCCAAGAGACACAGTTAATATCAAGGACTAAAATTTGGTCCAATGAGATGAAAATAATTTTTGCTGAATAATAACTTTTTTCTTTTATTTATCACGGTTAAAAGTAAATAGGGTAATTAAGGGTAAAAATGATATTATTATTACCCTAACACATGTCCTAATTCTATTGGATAAGTTTAATTCAACCATAAACAACCTTAGGAATAAAATATTACCATTTAGGACCACTTTTATTAGATTAGGACATTTATTATTAATTTATTTGAAGAAGGGTTAAAATGGTTAAAATCAATGTTTAATAACTAAAACATTTTTAATATAGGGTTATACATAAGATAAATTTGACTATAAATATTCTTTAGAAAGATAAAAATATTTACTAAATAGTTGTATTTTATTTATAATTTTTAGACATTAAATAATTTAATTTATTTGTGACACAATTATGATGCAGTAATTATCTTATTAATGAAATATTAACATAATTGATGTTATTAATACCCAAATAAATGTAATTTGAGACTTTTTATAAATTAGACTAATTTTATAGGTTAATATGACATGTTATTATTTATTTAATAAGATTTTTTCTAACTAATAATTCTGTTATGTGTTTTAAAAAAAATCCATTACCAAAAAGTGTAAAAATTGACATATATTAGTTTTTAAAACAAATATTATATTATGAATTGTTATTATATTCATAAAAATCTAAGGTTTGGCCACAATACTTATATCCTGATAGGTGTACAATTAATGGACCACTTGGGGGTCTCTTGGATGTATATGGTAAGTTTATTAACTATATAATATAAAAATACAAAGTGACATGGTAAATGTCAATCTAATTAACTAAGAGTTAAAACTAAAAGATAAGGTTAATATAATGACCAAAATCTATCTAAAATCTATCTGATGAGATTATTTCGACCCATAACCACCTTAGATTATAAATTAATCAATTTGGAGCTATTAAAATTCGAATATGACTTTATTATAAAATAATAGTTTAAGTTTTTCCAAAGGTGCCCCTCTCCTCCTTTATAAAAAGGGAACCCCTTCCCACTTCTCTTCACACCCTTTTGAGCCTTTAAGCTCGGCCAACCCCTACCCATTTCAGTTCTCCGCTTCCCTAGAAACATTCTGGTGGTTCCGGTAATCTCAAAAGACCAACTCTACTTCTTTAAGAGAAGGCTTAAAGGAGGGGCGTCGAAGAAGAGGTAATCACTTTTTCTGATTCTCTCAAGATTCTTTCTTCTAATAATTATTCTTATTTAGTTGTATCATTATAAAGTAATAACATCAGTATTACTTATATACTAATATTTCATTATAAATATGAAACAACCCTATTTCACCTTTTATCCATCCTACGGAAAATGAAATCACCGCGCGTGCGTACGTACGGAATACCGTCTCCACGTCGTGGTGTAATCTGTTTTAGACCACCACCTTACTTGGATGGGTATAATGGTGTAAATAAGTAACTATATATGATTATTTTAAAGTGATATTGATTCTGAAATATTATACATACACTTAAATACAATTCCACGATCATGGGAATGATATCATCGCTCGTGCATACGTACGGACTACCGTCACCACGACGCGATGAGATTCATTCTCCATGTTAACCATTCATGAATGATTATAATGTATATATAATAAGTAATAATGAAATATATGACATAATAATGATACTGGATTTATGTATATATATATGTATGTCATCTACTTAATTCCATTCAATTCAATAAGGAAACGAAAACAGCCTTCACGCGTACGTACGACCTACCGTCTCCATGAATGGTGTATTTAATTCCATTTATCGATCTATCATATATATATATATATGTATATTATGAATATATATTACATATATATCATGTTTTACATTCTCTAATTAAGTAAATTAGGATACAATTAATAATATCAAGAACAAAAAGTTCAAACATGTACGATAAATAAAACGATTTTACCCAAAACGCTGCTTTAACATGGAACTTACAAAAGAACGGGTAATATGAAGTTATATGTGAACCATATATGATATCATAACAATGAATATGATTCTGTAATAAGTGAATGACATTATTTAAATCATTATACATGAGGTTCAGATACATACGAAGCATATCTGACCTAAGGTAAGGGATTACTATTCCAATCTCGTTCTTATCCGAGATTGTTTATTCTTAAGTATTTACTGGGATTATTGTTATTATCCATGTCCATGTTTCCTAAAAATGGTTCATGTATGTTTAAATTCCTTTTTAACCATTTTTGAATTTTACTACATGGTATGTAAGGAATCTTTTTTTTACCATACGAGTTACTTTTTGACTTTTTCGACAAAAGTACGAGGAGAATGTTTTTTAAAACTTATACGGAATGAATGGATTTTTACATTTTCATAACGCCTTATTTTCATGAAGATTACTCTACAAGATTTAATGGTTATTTTCAATAAAATACTTTTCTTTTAAAATTTCCTGGCATTTTGTGAAAAGAAAATTATTTTGAAGAAGAAAGGAAATTTTCATCAAGAATTCATTTGAAATGTTTTATCAAACCCATTTTCTATCTAAGATGACTTTATTTCAAATGTGTATGTTTCAAGTATAATGTCTCTATGATTTACATGGTATCACTTTTCTTATGATGAAATGATATCCATTTTTATATATGGATTATGTTATGATGGGATGATGTTTAATGAAACCCATTTTTATTTTTTGGGTTTTGATGAATGATTTATGTTTATGTTGTGGAAAAAGTAAGAATGATTTCATAATGAGATGGGTGGGACCTATATCTCCCTCCAATTCATTAGGTAAATATTTATATCTCATGATATAGACATGGTTGGAATAGTAAGTTAATCCGATTCAGTAATACAGGACTGGAATGAGGAGTTAACTAGATTTAGAAAGGGACTTTGTCCACTAAGATGGTCTTGGAAGCAATTCCTTGGCTACAATGGAAATCATATCATGCGATTAATGGTTGCCACAATCACATGTTTTATTCCCATTCTATTTTATCATGATTGTTGTTCCTTTATGATATATTCCTTACGTACTTCTATGTTTTATGTCTTTTCTCAAGATTTTGATGTTAAGATTTTATGTTCAAGATTTTGCATTCAAATTTTTATGGATTGTTTTATGTTCTCTATGTTTACCCTTACTGAGCATTTGAGCTCACCCTTTTTATGTTTTCTTTTCCCCAGGATTTAAAGAAAGGTTTTAGGTAAGAAAACAAAAGGGGAAGATCTTTACGGGAGATTTTGAAGATCTTTCACCACGATTAGATGATTATTGTTCCGAGTCTCCAAAGACACTAAACTATTACGGTCCTTGTGTGTCTGTTTTTGTTATGTATTAATTATTCCTCAAAACTAATGTAATGTCCAGGTACTTCAAGCTTTGGGTCTCTATAGAGCATCAGCGGCTAGCTAGACTGCAACAGTAGTTACCCATTACGGAATGGAAATGGGATGATGTCACGATTGATTTCGTGATTAGGTTGACGAGGAAACCTCGATGTAGTGATGCTGTGTGGGTTTTTGTGGAAAAACATACGAAGGTAGCTCAATTTTTTCCGATCAAGGTGGCCTTCAGTGTTGAAGTGCTCAGGATGTTGTATATTAAAGAGGTAGTACATCTTCATGGGGTCTCGTGTTCTATCATTTCAGTTAGGGATGAACGTTTTATGTCTCATATCTGGCAGTGTTTTTAGGGGGAACTGGGTACACAGGTGCTTTTGAGAATAGCTTACCACCCTCAGAATGATGGCCAGTCAGAGCGTATGATACAGGTGTTAGAGGACATGCTTCATGCATGCGTCCTAGACTTTGGGGGCTCTTTGGAGAATCACATACCCCTGGTCGAGTTTTCCTATAATAATAGTTTTCAGGAAACTATTGAGATGAAACCTTAAAAGTCTTTATATGGTAGGCCATGCTGATCACCTTTTTGATGGTTGGAGGTAGGTGAGACAACTTTACTGGGACCATGTCTCATGTAGGAGACTTCAGAGCAGGTCTATTTGATTCAGAAGCAGATGGCTACTACACAATCTCGTTAGAAGTCTTATGCTTATCGCCGAAGATGACCCTTGGAGTTCATGGTCGGGGATTAGGTTTTCTTACGTGTTTCACCGAGGTTGGGACATAGGCGGATCAGAAGGCAGGGTAAAATTTCACCGAGGAATGTGGGGTTGTTTGAGATAATAGAGAGAGTCGGGCCGGTTGCCTATCGGTTGCAGTTACCACAGAGGTACCGGACCATGCACTACGTCTTCCATGTATCTCAGTTATTCCATTGTCACACAGACCCATCTCACGTTTTTCACCCCGAGGAGGTTGAACATCTGGTCAATGTATCCTTTTCGGAGCATCTGATTCGTATTGTTGATAGGAGAATGAAGGTTCTCTGAGTCTGGTCAGTTACTCTTGTACGGGTGATATGGCAGCATAGCCGAGTATAGGATGAAACCTGGGAGAGGGAGACTGAAGTACATGCTCAGTGGCCAGAGTTGTTCCGAGCTTTATCTTCACCACCCTTTGAAGGGAAATTCGGGGATGAATTTCTTTAAGGGGGGATGTTTGTTATAACATGGATCTTATTCTTGAGGTACATGTTTCTTCTTTTCCTTTTTCCTTAAGTGTTTTTGAGAAAATAAGGAAAATGGGGAAAAATACCAAATTTTTTTGGTACATGCCAGGTACTTTTCCACATGCCATGTACTTTGGCTGTGTGGGATGAGTACACAGCGCGTGTAGGCCTGTCAGCGATGAAGGGTGTAAAAACTGACTACACGCCGTGTACTTGGTATTTACATGCCGTGTAATCAGTCTGTAGGTGAATAGTAAGGTGGTGGAAGTATCCACTCTTGGAGTGAAAATACATTCCATGTAGTCATAAATACACTCCTTGTACTCATGTCAATAGATTAACAGTGTGTCCGTGAAAAGTAGCCGCCATAGAAATAATTAAAAAATGAATAGTACACGCTGTGTACTTTAGAGTACTCACCGTGTAGTTTGTTTTTTTTTCGCTTAAAATGTGAAGTATACTACTCTTTCGATAGAGGAAGTTGAGAATGTCAGAAGATCATGGGAGATAGGGTTGGAGCTTAGAGGAGCTCCCGACCGCACATCGGACCTCAGTTTCCTTTGCCGATGGTCTCGATTGAACCGAGCGGGTGAGTTCTTCACTCTTCTTGAACCCTTAATTCCAATTATTTCCCAAGGGGAAGTTATTTGGGTTTGAACGAATTTTATTTTATCCCAGATCTATATCGTTTTTGGACATTTCGGAAGGAACTGTTCACATATATTGATTATACGAGATCAAGGTAGGTGGCCCTATGTTTAATTCCAACTGTCATGTGATTTTTGTGTACCATTGTGCTACGTGCCCATGTTGGGGTGTTGTATGGATGATGCCTTGATTAATTAAATAAATACAATTGCATAATTAATTTAATGAATATGTATAACTTCTTTTTGGGATCATTTCTTGGATCTAGGGCCACCATGTGGGTGCGTTTCCCTTATTTAGCCGTTTTTTTCAGGTTACCCGAGGTTTTGTCATGATTTAGCATGCTTTGAGTTTTCTTGAGAGAAAATGTATATAATTTCTTTCTTATGTGTTTGGATCATCCCAGTTTCATGATCAGACTGAGGGCAGTCTTTCTCATGCCTAAGGGAAAGTGTTTTGTTTATCCTGAGGGAAAATTTTCTTATGCTTGTGGGCAGTAGCTTCCGTGCCTGAGGGCATTATATTGTATGCCTAAGGGAAATATTCATTATGCCCATGGTAAATGAGTTGAGGGTTTTGATTATGATTACTTGAGGGTAAGGTTTGGTATGTATGAAGAATCTGTTTACTTCGTATATTCACTATGGTGATTTTACTTGTTATACCTACCAAGATAAAGCATTGGCTTGGTATTGTTTTACCTCGTAGTGTTAGATAGTTGGTTGTAGTTTTGTTGCAGCACTGTATAGGAGACTGTTGGCAGAGGCTGAGTCTCAGAAACATTTAATTCAATTATATTGAATTGTTAAATAATAATTAAATGGAAATGGAACTCGTAGGATTAGCATTTTTTGAGTACTTAGTTTACTGCATTTTCATTATTGCACACTGATGTTGCACATTTTCACTGACAATTGCGCACAGGCCTTTAGTGGTTTCCTACTGGGATTTATTTCTCACACACTGTTTGGGTCATTTATTGGGTGCAAATAGATTATTTTTCTGCAGGTGTAGATAAGGGAAATAGTCCCTATATAGGTACTTGATTGTTACAAAGGCGTATAAGAGCATGAGAACGAGCATAGGATTGTGATGCTGCGGAGTTTCTTCTATGATATTTTATTCTTCTTTGCTGTATTTTTCCCTTGTATTTTATTGTTTCAGATTGCAGTGTATCCTGTTTTGGCTGATTTCTTGGACTTAGGGACATATTGCATCATTATATATGACTTTTGGTCTTTTCTTTACTTCAGAACCGTGTCCATTTCAGCATTGGTATTGTTTACTACTTTTTCTTTTGTATGCTTTTATTTTGTTCTGATGCATTACACATTGACAAATGAGGGAATAATTTCTCCACCATCGACCTAGGCC
The DNA here is from genome assembly GCA_963277665.1 of Viscum album. Lineage (NCBI taxonomy): Eukaryota > Viridiplantae > Streptophyta > Magnoliopsida > Santalales > Viscaceae > Viscum > Viscum album. The sequence goes on from OY728161.1 coordinate 106,649,035, forward strand.
CTCACTGCTAGTTGGCAGCCTCTAGCGTTTGGGGAAATGCGCTTGAGGTCATGTGACCAACTGAGTTTGGGGCACCCGTTGAGTGGAACCCGGATCCGGGACATTACATGAAGAATATATTATATATATATATATATATATATCATATTTTAAGTTATTTATATTATTATACCATGATATATATAAGATGACCAAAAAATAATAAGTCAAACCATACATGAAAAACAATGTAGTTATTGCCTAAAATATGACATTTACATGAAATTGTTAATAAATTTGTATTAAAGTGAAAAACTAAATCATATATTGTTTTATATATTTGATTTTTTATTCAATATTACTACAGTAGACATAAATTTATTATCATGTAGGTTTTAATGAGTAAGATGGAAGTCAGTACCTAAGGTAAGGGACTGATGTCTCACTTCTTACTTTTGAGAGACTCATTCCATATTCACCACCTATTTATATTATGTGGTGTATGTACAACCCATTAATTTCTTATTATTATGATTATCATTAATATTAAATGGATTTACATATAAATATTTTGATCTATTTTTCCGTGGGATTACATTTCAAAATATATCTTATCGATAATGGATTCTGGTCTCAATTTTTCTTCATTGGAACATAAGATATGCTATGCAACTATCCTCTTCTATGAGTGGTTTAAAATTACACTATAACATGTTATATAAATATTATATTTATTTTCATTATAATTTATTATTCATGTAAAGATATTATTTTATTTGTATTATGATTCATAATTATCAATGTGGTAAGAGTTTTATGTTACTGCCTCATACTTAAATAAGATTGTTTAGGATTATGCTTACAAAGATGAAATACTATGATCTATATATCTAAAAGTAATGAATTTTATTTTCCAATAATATTTTAATTACAATACATGTTATAAATTATTTTTTAATCTACTTATGTACTTAGTAGTTCTAAAGAATTTTATTATGAAACATTATCTTCTTAGTCGAAAACAATTTTTTATCAAACACTATATTTTCTAAAAATATTTTACAAAGAGTTTTATTATTATCATTTTATTGTTAAAATAACATTTTTCATGTTTGGGTATTTAATTTTTTTAGATTAATCATCATGTATTTTAGAAAACATTTCTTGTATGGATTTTATAATATATTTGAACAGAATATTATTTCTAACGTATAAAACATGAACATAATTTTTTGATAGCATGACCAATCACTACTTCAAATATTAATTTTTAGGTTTTTAATTTCATTTTCAATGAAAAACATTTTCAAAATATTTTATCTTTTAGGAATTATTATTATAAACGGTAAGAATACTTTCCTATATAAATCATTTAATTTTTTTCAATCATCATTTTTATGTTTTGAATTTTATTTCAAAATAAATGGAAAGTAAATTTTTTTATTTATTAATAATTTATTTTATCATGTAGGTAATTTTCTTTCAGTCATGAAATATTTTATATTATTTATAAATAAAACTTTATAATTGTCATGGTTATTTTCAATTAAATATATTTCTAAAATATTTTATCAATTATTGGTTTTAAAAATAAATTTTTAAATAAAATTTATTTTCCTCTAAAAGTGGTCAATGAGTCCTTAAAATATTATTTTCGATCTAAGGAGATATCCTTTATGTGTTTTATTCTTTTTAGGTATAATATCTAATGATACTACCCATATTATTTATTTGATTTTTTATTTATTATTTTGATGAGATTTTTATTAAATCCATTTTCTAATGTCTTATATTTTCAATGTATTATTTTTAAATATTATATGTCATTGTTTTGGGACACATGGGTTGATGCCATGTATGGGCACATGGATAGTATACATGATTTCATCCCCGAATAATAGAGCACTTCATGTCACTCTCTTACACGCCGTGTAAACCTCCTACGACATGAAATTACTTCGACATGGTCAGTAGTACACATGCATTTCCTAGGGTCATAGGACACAGTGTGTGACCATTTCTACACACAATGTTCCATTATTTAGAGGGATTGATTTACTTTTACACCATTCCTTATAAATGTTTTGTTTGGTTTAGTTCCCCCCTTTGTTCGTTCCCCTAATGGTTTGGTATCATTTCTATCCATAGGAATATGATACCTTTAGGAGGACTTTTTGGATAGAGTAAATATCCCTCTGAGTGGCCCAGAGAAAGATCCCATACCCAATATTGACCCTAGGATGAGTCAGGTATCGATGTGACCTATACTATAGAAAGCTTATCCAATACATAGCAGGTCAATCTGGATGATCAGTGGTATCCACTAAGGCCCTAGCAGTGATCATTATCTGCATAGTGGGATCTCATCCCACAAAAGATTGTGTCCTCCCAAAATGAGTGTATCTATTCTCTCTTCATATCTATTAGTGAATCTATCTCTCTCATAGATTTTTCCAACAATTATTACATATAAAACATTTTTCATTAGAGCTACCAGACTCATGGATTTATTTCTCCTAGATGAGTTCATTGTGGAACTTCAAACTGAATCTGTAATGGGGTTAAGTGGTTGTATGAATTACCTCTAAACTATGGGTCTGGGTTTTGAGTAAATCTGTATATATTTCTCTTGTTATACTTTCAGTAGTCATATACTATGTAGAGCCTCTGATACCACTATATTAAAAACCATCCATGTCACGACATGAGCCCCAATGGGACATGTTGCGATACAGGCTGCTAACTATCACTGGTTATCTCTTATCTACGAAGAATCTATCAATCACCAAGGCTTGCTTGAGAATTCCATCCTATGTATGAAGGAATAGATGCATGATATTATCTCATATGTCCCTTAATAGACCATGATCAAATTTCCAATCTCTGAAGTACTAACCCTTGACAGTATCTATCGAGTACACGGCAAGGTTGGTGAACATTGAAGAATAGTCATCGATTTTTAATTTAGAGATAAAACTTTTGACCGGGTTCTATGATGGGTCATCCAAGCTAGTGTTGTGTGTCTATGAATTCATACATAGGATGGAGTGCTTGAGAGACCCTTAGTGATCGAGAGCATCTTGGCTGAGCAGAGACAACCAGTGGCAATCGGTAACCTCTATTGAGACCCATCCCAGTGGGTCATGTGCCACAACTGGGAGGGGTCAAGATAGAGTTGTATCAGAGGATATACATAGTATATGTATACCGAACATATAAATAGTGAAAAATATCCAAATATACTTGAAACTAAGACCCATAGTCTTGAGGTATGTCACACGACCATATACCCCCATCAGGGATTCAGTTCGAAGATTCCACAAAGCACTCATACGAGAGAATTCGATCCAAAATTCTGATCGGTATGATGACATCCATCCAAGAAGTATTATTCATTCAATAAATACATGATATAGATAGATTCATTGAAATATATGAATAGAGAATAGATACACTCATTCCATTAGGACTCACTACTTTGTGGGAAAAGATTACAATACATGAATGAGGATCACTTCTAGGGACTTGGAAGATACAACAACTCATCCGAATTCACCTGCTAAGTAGAGGATCAACATCCTGTTGGATTGGTCATACAGATACCTGAGTAAACCTAGGTTCCGGAATTGGAAGAGGATCTCACTTGATGTCTCTCAGAGGCATTCCAACTATCTCAAAACAGTCCTTCTGAAGAGATTATATTTCTATTGAGGGAAACGTTACCTGACCTTCATGGTAATGAACAATAGAGGTAACTCACCCAAATGGACATTGTAAAAGGAACTATGGGCATGTAAATCATCCCTCTATCATGAACCATCCCAGTAGGATAATTCTGTAACAAGGACGAGTCGTGATAGAGTTGTATCAGAGGCTCTATAGAGTATAATTTTTCTGAAGATTTAATAACATAAAAATATCTATATATGCTCGAAACCCAAACCCATATTCTAGTGGTAAGTCACAGAACCACATACCCCCTATAGGGATTCAGTTCGAAAATTCCAAAAATCACCCATCTTGGAGAACCCACTCTACGAGTTGGATTGCTCTAATGATGTCTGTTAGAGAAATACAATTCATCAGAAAAATCAATGAGAGATATAGTTGCACTGATATATTTTAAGAGAGAACAGATGCACAAATTTTGGGAGGACACACTTTTGAGTTGGAAAAGATCATGATAAACAGATGTGGATCACTACTATGACCTTGGATGATACCACGAATCATCTAGATTAACCTTCTATATAGAGGATTGGTGTCTTATAAGATTTTTCACATCGATACTTGACTGTAAATAGGGTCAAGAATTGGTAGAGGATCTCGATTCGGGCCTCTCAGAGAGATTCCAAATCGGTCCAAAATATCCTGATGAAGGGATCCTATTATAGTGAATGGAAATGGTAACTAACCTTTAGGGGAATGAACAAAGGGGGAACTAACCAAAATGGAACATGTCCAAGGAGTAGTGGACAAGTAAATAAATCATTTTACAGAAAGGTAGATGTCGTGTATAAAGGTTGCACTCCATGTTCTATCACCTTGAGTATTACACGTGTACAATGGCCCATATCAAAGGAATGTGTTTTAGAAGGTTGTATACATGTCATGTAGGAGAGTGACATGTAGTGTTCCATTATCTGGGGAAGAATCCTTGTATTCTGGCCATGTGATCATATATGGCATGTCCTGTGTGTCACAGATCATGTAACTGTACATGGGGTGGTCCAATTATCCAGCCAGGTCTATCCTTGTGGTGGAGTACATGTGGTGCACTCCACCCCATTTTTTTGTATCTCCCGAGATACAAACCGAGTCCACATAATAACCCACAATCCATGTGACAATGGTCAGGTGCCATGTCTACACTTCCTGGATCATGAATCCCTATCCGTCACTAATCCGGCCCCCCACGTAGTGCTCTTTAGGATACATGTCGTGTGTATCACGATTTTACAGAATCGTTTTTCTTCATCACCACGCCTATTGCACTCCATCGATCTATGATTTGGATGTATGATCATAGCTATACACAAGTTTTGAGGTCTTCATGATGCTCCATATCCATTTTAATTGGTTTATATCCTCCAATCTCCCACAATAACGAGTCCTAATCCACACACATGAAGAAAGTGAAGAAATATCCTCCTTGATCTCTGTATATTTGTCAACTGTCATCATCGTCACACCTATGCAAGGTCGTTGCATTGTTTGATATCCTGTTCTGTATTTTTTTCATTGTGAAATGGATTCAAAATGATCCATTATCCTTATCCATATGAATAATGCAATGAATGCAGGGAAAAGGGGGAAGAAATTAAATAATCAAGAAAATGAATGAATCTCCACCATTGATTGTTAGGGTTTCGATATACTCTAGATAGTATGTTTAATAAAGAGAATCGAAAAAAATATTCTATTCATCCTAAATTAAATCCTAGATTCAAAATACCCAATGGAAATGAAAATAAAAACCCTTCCATAAGAATTTACAATCCTCAGATCGACATGTTGATTTCTTAATCCGTATTCTTCATTTAAAATAATAATGGAAAAAAAGAAAAATAACAAACCCCTAACTAGATTCTGTTGAAGAACGATGGTCACGTTCTGTTCATTGGCAATGTCCCTTGAATCTGAGGTGCATTTATTGATTGATCTATCATCATTCTCCAATGGGTTATTCTCCAAATTTATAATTGTAGTCATCAAATTAATCGAGTTATACATTGTGACATACTACCAATCTATACTAAAATAGTTTCTCTATTTATGTGATGTAGTCCATGTGTTGCATCTGAGGAGGTATGTGCATGACCAATCTCACGTCATCGGCTGGGGAGAGATGGACATCAAGTATGGAGCGCCCGTCACAGAGTACCTAGTGGATATTGAGGATCGACAATAGAGGATTTTTCAAGGGTGACTGATTCTATTGGGACATGTCTAGTGGCATCATGACAATCATAAAGAGAGAACGTGGGGGTGTGAGGCTCAGATTCATGCATAGTAAAAACATCTATATGAATATCATTTTGTTTTGGATTTTTGGGGACGTAAAAGCACTAGGTTTGGGGTGATATAATGTATCATATTTTTGGTGTATTGATTTTAAATATTATATGGAATTATTTCAAGACCAGGCTTTGTGAGGGCTTGTAATTCCGAGGCCCCGGGTGCCTGTAACGAATGTTAGAAATAATTTATTCTTTTAAATATCTCACAAGAGAAGTATTCACAGTGAAATAAAATAACTATTTAATAGGTGTCCAAATTAGAAATCTGTGGGCCTAGTAGCATTCAGAGTAGAACATTTACCTTAGTTGGGGCCTAACATCGACCGACGCTTGTAGACTGAAAATATTAGTTTTATAACATTTTAATGAAAAGAAAATAAAATAAAAATTTATTTTATATTAATTATTTTAAAATATTCAGTGACCTAATTTGCCTCTATAAATATATATTTATTGAAAATCCATAGGGTTAGATGAATAACCTAGTCAATTTGACAATTGACATTAGATAATTGGAGGATACCCTGTTAGCAGACAATGATGGATCGATTGATCAACACACCTCAAATTCGTGGGAAATTGCCAATGAATGCAACACAATGATCATTATTATAAAATGCCGAGATTTTATGAGAGAAGTTGTTTTTAATATATTTTATATATTGTTTGGTATGCTAAACCAAGATTATCATGGGATATACACAACAACTTATTAGCTTACGATATACACAACACTACTCTTGGCTTCTTTTGCACACAATTTCACAATCGATTTTTAGAACTGAACACTGAATATAGATTTTGTTCAATGTAAAAATGAGCTATGTTTGGATTATATTATACACAACACCAAAATAACCATTCACTGCACACAACACTAACTTGGTTTGTGTTACACACAAGAGAGACCTTCCTTGATAGTTTGTGTTGTACGCGATACCGAGTTTCACTAAACAATATATATTATTAAAATATTATTATTTAATATAGATATAAACTAGATGTTATGAATAGTATAAACCATAATTTTTAATTTTATATAACATTATCATTCATCATAAACATTTAATAGATCATAAAAACAATTTTCTACATAAATTATGTATTTTTAAAAAAAAATGAAGTTTTACCACCTTTTGATGGCGCAACCATTTTAAATATAGTTTTTTTCACTTATATATGTTCAATTTGACAAAATAAATTTCTTATTTATAATATTAACATCAAAATATTCTTTGGATTAAATTTTTCTATTTTTCTGATAAAATTCAAATTTTTATGAATAGTGAAGAATATTGTATTTTAATTTAAAATTTACTCTCAATCTAATTTATTTATATAGAGAGATTGTAATTTTAATTGGTTTAAAGTATAATTGAATTTAATTTTTATCATTTAATATAATTATGGGAATTTTCAATAATTTCACCTTAAAATTGGATCTAAGAAAATGTCAATCTTTTGATAGTTAGAACTTCATAAAAACTCTTTTTTAGTTTTGACAACGAGAATTAATTTTAAATTAATTACTGAAAATTATATGTTTTTTATAGCATCCCGCCTCTTTATCACATAAACTTTCATTACATTTTACAAAACCGAGGATCTTTAAGGTTTAGTGTCTTGGAAACCAGGAACTTTAAACATGAGAACATAAAACATTCTTCTAAAACACTTGAAAGGCTTCTCCTCATGTTCATTCTAGGCTCATTACTGCATATCATAACCTGGGGACATACATCAAAAGTAAGGGTGAGCAGAAGGCCCAATAAGGGAAACAAGTGAAACATTTTACATATGAACTTGAGATATATCAATAAAGTCATGAAAAGAACTTTAAGGCATGAAAATGAAATCATGAGGCATATCATAATAAAAATAAAACTTTTTCATAATATTGAAGATGTGGCTACATCATTTAACATAGGAAATCATGAACATATCACCAAGGCCCATCCCCAAGGTGTCATTTGAAAATTACCAAGGTTACTCACCAAGGTATCGTGAAAATTGTAATCTCTAGTGGTTACATCATTACCCAATGCATTGGAGTGCTATCAGGACACACCCTTAAATTTGCCTTTATTATCATGTGAGCCAAATATATCATCATCAAACATTTCATAAATAACCCATATAGCATAAAATAAATGGGTTTATTTCATAATCACAACGTTTTAAAAACTGCTTTAAAGACATGATCTTTACGTCACCTTAAAACCCACAGAAAAGGAAGGTGGGTCTCATGTATGTAAATCCCATAATTTAAAATAGAACATTTTGGTATATATGTGAATACCCCTTTAGAAGAAGGAGCTTTGAGTATTCACTTAATAATATAAAAGAACTTTAGAAAAAGAGAGAGACATTTTGAGACAGAAATTCTGCAGCATAACGGCTATGTTACGAGGTTTTAGAAGACATTAAAAAGAGAGGGAAAATGGGTAAAACATTAAAAAATGACCCATAAAACAGTAGATGGACAGAATAAGAAGGATACATGATCATGGTAATGAAATTTTAAGGACATACCATTTGAAATGAAAAACATGTAAGGAAGACAAAAATTAGATTTCTTTTATGAATGTTCGGCAGCCTAACGGCGTTACTTAAACTTCAAACAAAATGATTTGAAAAGACCAAATAGGGTATCTCATCATGTGAACATAAGAGTTCAGTATGATAGATATAGAGATAATTACCCAACATAATTAAAAAGGAACTTGAAAGACTTGACATGAAAGTGAAACTTTGAAAAGAATGATAAGGGTGAAAGAATCCCCTAAAAAATTCGGCAGCCTAATGGCGCCACTTAAAAACTTCAAAATACTGAATTGAAGAGATCAAATAGGGTCTCTCATCATATGAACATAAGATTCCAGTATTATATATATAGAGATCATACCCCAATATAACAAAAAGGAACTTGAAATAATTGACATGAAAGTAGAACTTCAAAACGAGAAGGGTGAAGAACCACTTAAAAATTCGGCAGCCTAACGACGCCACTTAAAACTTCAAAATACTGAATTGAAGAGATCAAATGGGGTCTCTCATAATATGAACATAAAAGATCAGTATGATAAATTTATAGATCATAACCCAACATAATAAAAAGGAACTTGAAATACTTTACATGAAAATAGATCTTGAAAAATGAGAAGGGAGAAAGAATCCGTTACAAAAATTTCAGCAGCCTAACAGCGCCACTTAAAACTTCATAAAAGGAAATAATGAGAGTAAGAGGGGATATATCATTATATGAACATGAAAAAGGGAAGTAAGAGTAGTATAAAAGAACATCCTCCAACATAATAACATGGAGCATAAAAGGAATGACATAAAAGAGATTACTTGAAATTAAAGAGAGAGGTCGGATCCCTTACCTTAAAACGTAACTCTTAAAACTCAAAGGTTTGGACCTTGAGGGCTTGGGGGAACCTTGGGAGGACTCTTTGGGAGGTAAGGAGACCAGAACTTCGTTGGGGGAGAGTGGGGAGTCGAATGGATGAGAGGATGGCTTGGTATTTATAGGGAAAGTGAGGGGACAAGGCATTAATGGAAAAGGGACACCTCATTAGTGGTTTTGGAAAAACCATGAGCTTGCCCATGGTATTTGCCCATGGTATTGGCCACTTGGGAAACCTCATACCTTATCTCACTATTAATAATTCGAACATATTGATTACAAACTTAATACATCATTTAATGATGTCATTAAACACTCGTAACTTAAAAACTATATTTTCACTATTCATCGAAAATTCAACTTTCTCAGAATAATCCCAAAATTTCACCTTAACCAAATATCAACGCTATGATTACAAATATGAACTCCATTTTATAAAAATAATTTTCTAAATATTTTTAATTTAATTTTTAAATAAAAACACTATTCACCAAAAATTCATTTTTTTCAGAAAAAACCCCAAAATTACCATAGCATAATATCGGTGCTATGAGTTCAAAAATGAAATCCGTTTTATAAAAATAATTATCTAAATATTTTTAATTAAATTCTTAATTAAAAAACACTATTCACCCGAAAAAACTAATACTTGAATAATAATTTATGAAACCGTTATTTAACCATTTTATTGAATCACATTACTTAATCAAGGTGCCTAGATTATATTAACACTTTCTTTAAGTGAGATTACTAATCCATTTGGACACATTACTAATCCTAATCATAAAATCACTATTCATAATTTACTATTCATCAAAAATCAAGTTGATCTTATTAGACTCTAAATTTTGTACTGAACATAATTGCAGAAGACCATTTTTTGAAAATCATTACACATTTTTAATTATTTAGGGTTTACATAAACATATTTAAAATATCATTTTTCTAAAATTCATCAAAAATATGCATACTATATTTATCCGGTCATTTCAAAATTCATAAAAGAAATCAAAATTTTTATTTAAAACAAAGGATTACACAAGACAATTACGGTCTTCTTACTTAGCCCCTTATCACACCAGCATAGGACCTAAGTGTAAGGTGTGCTAAGGTGAGAGAATCCGAGGGAGGCTCGACCAACATCGCACGAGTAGTAATTTCTATCAGTTTGAACTTCTCGCGAATGCGATCCCATTCTAGCTTTATACGATGAAGTTCAGCTTGGGTTTGGTCCAGAGCAAAGCCCAGTGGTGCTACCTCCTTCCCAAGTTCTATTAGATGGGCTTCGATCGTTCCAAGACTACTAGGTGAGACCATCAAATCTTCTTTCTGTATTAATTAACCAATATTGCTTGTATTTAGAGACAATAGTCAAAACGTTTAGTTTCCAGCGGTCATATTGACCAATGGTCAAATAACAGTCAAAACCCAACAGTCTCATTTTAATTATACTCATGTTACCAAATGAAACATTTTTGTTGAGTATAAAAATAACACATAAAATTAGGAAACAATATTTATTTAAAATTTCGGGTCGTTACAATCATCCCCCCTTCAGAAATTGCGTCCTCGCAATTTTTAAAATTGGGTTTTGAAATTTCATTGAAAGTCCCACATCGGAAAAGGAGTCAGTAAAACTATTACTTTAAAAGAAAGAAAGGGAAGTACAAAGGTCACCCGAGTTAACCCACACTAGGATTCCATGTAGGAAAACATGGACATGGAGGAGAAAACAAAGGGTCAAGTTCTTAGGGAGAGTGATAGAGAACATTATTAGGAGAAAGTTAACCATGAGAAAATACCAAACTTATGATGTGTGTAAACGGTCTTTGATTACCTAGTAGGAAACGTAAACCAACAACATTTTTGTTTTACGTTTCTTTTCACAATTTTGAGGAATTCATTTACTACATATAACAAAAACATAAGAAAATATACCTACCTTCAAGTAGTGTTTCATCCTTTAATAAGTCCCCACCAACACTAATATGTTCTCCAAATGATGAGAATTCAAAAACAATTGGTCTCATAAAAGCACAAGAATCATCTTCTAGAGAATCACATAATCTACAAAAGATTAACTATCTATTTCTTCTATCATTAAACATTATCCCAAAAACAGAAAGGTTAAGGTAAAACAACTCTTCAGAAAGAAAGAATCACATAGGAATGGAAACTACTTTTAAATCTTCAAAGTTCCATGGTACTACCCAAAGTTCATCATAGACCATTCCATAAATAACGGTCCTTAAAATTCCTCAAAATAAACCAAACTAAGATTAAAACCCAAATACAACAAGGATTTGATAACATAGTCTTCCAAAACAACTTCATTGTTCATCTCCAGACAACATCAACCACTCCTAACATCTTATAACAAAAGTAGCTAACCTAAACATATTTTACCCAAGATAGGTTAATCATTCCCATAAGTAACCTAAATTACTATAAGTCCACCTTAAATTCATCAATTATTCAAAATATAAGTCAACCTTACTCCTCAATGAAAATACTACAGTAATCTATTTACCTCGATCATATAGGGTCCCCAAAATAGTGAACGTCTTCCAAAATAATAATCATCTTTTAATCCCCTAATCATCTCTGTCATATTAATACGGAAATTGTCGCATTTCCTATCACATTGGTTGTTGGGACACATTATTCCATTTCCCACCATTAACTAAGAAGAGAAAGTATAATTAGAGGCTTAAATACTTTACCAATAATCATGAAAAGGAACTTAAAGCATATAAGGATAACTTGTAGAAGAAAAGTATACCCTAACTTGTGATCCACTAGGTTCCCATCTAGGTTATCCATGATCATATATTCTTATGTGAATCTTTATTTTATTTTATCTTTGTTCCTTTGACAATGGTTCATACCAAGCTTATGAATTTACCAAAGCATATCCCCCGGGAGTGTCGTAACCAAGAGTGCAGCAAGGCCCGTTGTTGTGTACCAGTTCCCGTTCGAGTCTAGCTCAAAGAGGTGTTTTTGGGTTTTACCCCTATGTACATCTGTGCCAGAGCCACCTCTACCTGCTCGTATCTCGACAGGGATGTATTTGCTTGGAAACCCCTTACTCAATACTCACCAAAATACCAGGAAGATTTCCTATATTTAAACGTTTCTATAGGGTTCTTCCTAGAGTTTTCATATCCTAATTTTCACAAATAACTAAACCATCCTTTGATACCAACTATAGCATCCCGCCTCTTTATCACATAAACTTTCATTACATTTTACAAAACCGAGGATCTTTAAGGTTTAGTGTCTTGGAAACTAGGAACTTTAAACATGAAAACATAAAACATTCTTCTAAAACACTTGAAAGGCTTCTCCTCATGTTCACCCTAGGCTCATTACTGCATCTCATAACCTGGGGACATACATCAAAAGGAAGGGTGAGAAGAAGGCCCAGCAAGGGAAACAAGTGAAACATTTTACATATGAACTTGAGATACATCAATAAAGTCATGAAAAGAACTTTAAGGCATGAAAATGAAATCATGAGGCATATCTTAATAAAAATAAAACTTTTTCATAATCTTGAAGATGTGTCTACATCATTTAACATAGGAAATCATGAACATATCACCAAGGTCCATCCCCAAGGTGTCATTTGAAAATTACCAAGGTTACTCACCAAGGTATCGTGAAAATTGTAATCTCTAGTGGTTACATCATTACCCAATGCATTGGAGCACTATCAGGGTGCACCCTTAAATTTGCCTTTATTATCATGTGATACACATATATCATCATCAAAAATTTCATAAATAACCCATATAGCATAAAATAAATGGGTTTCATTTTATAATCATAACGTTTTAAAAACTGCTTTAAAGACATGATCTTTACGTCACCTTAAAACCCACAGAAAAGGATGGTGGGTCTCATGTATGTAAATCCCATAATTTAAAATAGAAAATTTTGGTATATATGTGAATACCACTTTAGAAGAAGGAGCTTTGAGTATTCACTTAATAATATAAAAGAACTTTAGAAAAAGAGAGAGACATTTTGAGACAGAAATTCTGCAGCATAACGGCTATGTTATGAGGTTTTAGAAGACATTAAAAAGAGAGGGAAAATGGGTCAAACATAAAAAAATGACCCATAAAACAGTAGATGGACAGAATAGGAAGGATACATGATCATGGTAATGAAATTTTAAGGACATACCATTTGAAATGAAAAACATGGAAGGAAGACAAAAATTAGATTTCTCTTATGAAAGTTCGGCAGCCTAACGACGTTACTTAAACTTCAAACAAAATGATTTGAAAAGACCAAATAGGGTATCTCATCATGTGAACATAAGAGTTCAGTATGATAGATATAGAGATAATTCCCCAACATAATTAAAAAGGAACTTGAATGACTTGACATGAAAGTGAAACTTTGAAAAGAATGATAAGGGTGAAAGAATCCCCTAAAAAATTCGGCAGCCTAACGGCGCCACTTAAAAACTTCAAAATACTGAATTGAAGAGATCAAATGGGGTCTATCATAATATGAAAATAATAGTCCAGTATTATAGATATAGAGATCATACCCCAACATAACAAAAAGGAACTTGAAATAAGTGACATGAAAGTAGAACTTCAAAACGAGAAGGGTGAAGAACCACTTAAAAATTCGGCAGCCTAACGACGCCACTTAAAACTTCAAAAGACTGAATTGAATAGATCAAATGGGGTCTCTCATCATATGAACATAAAATATCAGTATGATAAATTTAGAGATCATACCCCAACATAATAAAAAGGAACTTGAAATACTTTACATGAAAATAGATCTTGAAAAATGAGAAGGGAGAAAGAATCCGTTACAAAAATTTCAGCAGCCTAACAGCGCCACTTAAAACTTCATAAAACGAAATAATTAGAGTAAGAGGGGATCTCTAATTATATGAACATTAAAAAGGGCAGTAATAGGAGTATAAAATAACATCCTCCAACATAATAACATGGAGCATAAAAGGAATGACATAAAAGAGATTACTTGAAATTAAAGAGAGAGGTCGGATCCCATACCTTAAAACGTAACTCATAAAACCTAAAGGTTTGGACCTTTAGGGCTTGGGGGCACCTTGGGAGGACTCTTTGGGAGATAAGGAGACAATAAATTAGTTGGGGGAGAGTGGGGAGTTGAATGGATGAGAGGATGGCTTGGTATTTATAGGGAAAGTGAGGGGACAAGGCATTAATGGCAAAGGGACACCTCATTAGTGGTTTTGGAAAAACCATGAGATTGCCCATGGTATTTTCCCATGGTATTGACCACTTGGGACACCTCATACCTTATCTCACTATTCATAATTCTAACATATTTATTACAAACTTAATACATCATTTAATGATGTCATTAAACACCCGTAACTTAAAAACGGTATTTTCACTATTCATCGAAAATTCAACTTTCTCAGAATAATCCCAAAATTTCACCTTAACCAAATATCAACGCTCTGATTACAAATATGAACTCCATTTTATAAAAATAATTTTCTAAATATTTTTAATTTAATTTTTAAATAAAAACACTATTCACTGAAAATTCATTTTTTTCAGAAAAAACCCCAAAAATTACCATAGCATAATATCGGTGCTCTGAGTTCAAAAATGAAATCCGTTTTATAAATATAAATATCTAAATATTTTTAATTAAATTCTTAATTAAAAAACACTATTCACCTGAAAAAACTAATACTTGAATAATAATTAATGAAACCGTTATTTAACCATTTTATTGAATCACATTACTTAATCAAGGTGCCTAGATTATATTAATACTTTCTTTAAGTGAGATTACTAATCCATTTGGAAACATTACTAATCCTAATCATAAAATCACTATTCATAATTTACTATTCATCAAAAATCAATTTGATCTTATTAGACTCTAAATTTTGTACTGAACATAATTACAGAAGACCATTTTTTGAAAATCATTACACATTTTTAATTATTTAGGGTTTACATAAACATATTTAAAATATCCTTTTTCTAAAGTTCATCAAAAATATGCATACTATATTTATCCGGTCATTTCAAAATTCATAAAAGAAATCGAAATTTTTATTTAAAACAAAGGATTACACAAGACAGTTACGGTCTTCTTACATAGCCCCTTATCACACCAGCATAGGACCTAAGTGTAAGGTGTGCTAAGGTGAGAGAATCTGAGGGAGGCTCGACCAACATCGCACGAGTATTAATTTCTATCAGTTTGAACTTCTCGCGAATGCGATCCCATTCTAGCTTTATACGATGAAGTTCAGCTTGGGTTTGGCCCAGAGCAAAGCCCAGTGGTGCTACCTCCTTCCCAAGTTCTGTTAGATGGGATTCGATCGGTCCAAGACTACTGGGTGAGGCCATCGAATCTTCTTTCTATATTAATTAACCAAGATTGCTTGTATTTAGATACAATAGTCAAAACGTTTATTTTCCAGCGGTCATATTGACCAATGGTCAAATAACAGTCAAAACCCAACAGTCTCATTTTAAATATACTCATGTTACCAAATGAAACATTTTTGTTGAGTATAAAAATAACACATAAAATTAGGAAACAATATTTATTTAAAATTTCGAGTCGTTACATTTTGAATTTGGAAAAATGGATTCCATATTTGTAATCATGCATTACAAATTGTTTAAATAGGTATCTTTTAATTTTATACATTATGAATAGTTACTTTAATAATTATTTTATATACCATGGTTAAAGGGTAAATCTGGTAAATACAGGTATAAAATAAAATTATGATAATATTAAATTACCCTAACACATGTACTATAATTATTGGATGATATATTTCAGTCCATGGGAATCCTTGGGTCAATTTTTGGACCCCATGGATTCACTAGGATGTGGAAATAAATTTTTATAAGAATTAATTTACAAAAAAGATAATTATAACCTAAACATATATCTTTTAGTAAATCAATTTTAATATGGTGTTATATAAATAATATATATGTATGTAAATAGTCATTAGAAATATAAAATGATTTCCTATATCATGGTATTTTATTTACAATATTTATAAATTAGATAAATATATTTATTTTTGACACAATTATGATATAATGATTACCTCATTAATGAATGATTCAAATATATGAATTTATAAATATTAAAATAAATATAATTTGTATATTTTGATTCCATACACAAATTTTCGTGAGGAAAGTTACATATTTTGGAATATTTAATGCCTTTGGGTTGAAGGAATATTGTTGTTATGAATTGTTATAAAAAGTCAAGTATGAATAGTTTCCAAAATTGACATAATTCATAACATAAAACATAAAATAGTTTATTAAATGATATTAAATTCCTAAATATATAATATTCTTGAAAAAGGTTTATATAAGTCCAAATATGTGATAAATTACTTTTTTGGGTCGTTTGACATGATATGGAAATTACAATAACCTACAATGTGTAAATAACATGATATCACAATATGATTAAAAAGGGTAAAAGAAGGGTTAAACAAAAAAGATAATGAAATAAAAAATATTCAATACTTTATAAAAATTATTGTATTATGGGTATTAAAACCAAGATAATCTTATATATGAATTAAATAAGGTTTTGACTATTTTTATATCGAAATTTAATTTAACATAAATTAATATTTTTAGAGTTTCCTAAAGTGCCCCTCTCATCACTTATAAAAGGGCACCTCCTCCCTATCCTCTTCACTACATTTTGAGCCTTCAAGCTCAGAAAAACCCTACTCATTTATCTTCTAAACATTACTAGTTACATTAAATTGATTTTTGAATTCAAAAAAACCCAACTCTAGTGCCCTAAGAATAAATTTAAAGGGGGAATGTCGAGAAAGAGATAATCTCCTCTTCATATACTTTCAAATTTATTTCTTCTTCTACATAATTTTATTTAGTTGTTTCATTATAAAATACTAACATAATTATCACTATTATATAGATATATTATTAAAAATATGAAACAACCCTATTCCACCTTCTATCCATCCTATGAAAAACAAAATCATGACTTGTGCGTACGTACGACTTACTGTTCCACAATGTGGTGTAATCTATTTTTCACCCTCGCCTTATTTCAATGGGTATAATTTTGGAAATAATAAATATATATTCTTATTGTAAAAAAATACTAATTCTGAGATATTATGCACCATACACTTCAATACCATTCAATAATCATGGGAATGATATCGTCACTCATGTGTACGTACGACTTACCATCTCCACAACTCGATAAGATTCATTCTCCAAGTTAAACATTCAATAATGATTATAAATTATATATAATAAATAATCATGAAATATATTACATAATAATTATACTGTTTAAATGTATATATATATATATATATTTCATTTACTTACATCCATTCAATTCAATAAGGAAACGAAAACCGCATTCATGCATACATATGACCTACCGTCTTCATGAACGGTGTATTCCATTTCATTAATATATTATATATGTATATATAATTATATAATGAATATATAATATAAATAAATCATGTTTTACATTAAGTAAAAAATTAAATAATGATATAAGTAATATTATCTAGAATAACAATTCAAAGAACATTTGATAAATAAAACGATTATTACCCAAATTGTTTTTTAACATGGAATTGTCAAATGAATGGGTAATATAAAGTCGTAACTTAATTATATATGATATAATAAATATTTTCATAGTTATTTAACAATTTAATATTATTTTTATACCCACTATATAGCAGTTTCAAACACATATGGAAGAAATCACACCTAAGTTAAGGGATCGCTTTGCCAATCACATTTTAAGTCAAGACTGTTTATTCATAAGTATTTATTGGGGATATATTTATTATCCATATCCATTTTTTCACAAATTGATTTCAAAAAATATTAAATATTATTCTATGTATGTTTAAATTTTTTTACCATTTTTTACCTTTACTATATGTCTTGGAAGGAATCCTTATTACGTTTACCATACAAGATACTTTTTGTCTTTTCCGAAAAAGTATGAGAGAAATGTTTTTTATCTAATACTAAATGAATGGTTTTTTATGGTTTTATGATGAATTATTTCCATGCACCTTCCTATAAAATATTTCTTGTTTATTTTTAAATTTAATCTTTTCTTTTAAAAATTGCACGAAATTTTGAGAAAAGAAAATGTTATTGAATAAGAATGGATATTTTCCCCAATAACTAAGTTGAAGTGGCCTATCAAAATAATTTTCCATCTACAATGATACAAATTAAATGTGTCTATGTTTCTATACCTATTATTACTATGATTTAATTTTTTTAATTATTGAATGGTATTTTATATGGATTATTTTATGGTGGAATGATGTTTAAGGAACCCATTTTATTTCTTGGGTTATGCGATGTTAAATGGTTTATGTTTTTGGGGAACATGTAAGAATTATTTCATTATGACATGGGTGGGACCTATATATCCCTTAAAAGCATTGGGTAAATATTTATATCTCATGATATAGACATGGTTAGAACAACAAGTAAATAAGTATCATTAATACAGGGTTGAAATGAAAAGTAAACTCGGTTCTGTAATGGTCTTCGTCCACTGTGATGATCATAGAAGAAATGACTTAAATACTATGGAAATAATATTATGTAATTAAGGGGTTTCCAAAATTCCACATTTTATAACCATGATATTTTATCATGATTAATATTCCTTTTTGATCTATACCTTACGTACAGCCTAGAATGATTTCATGACTCTAGATTTTGATATTTAAACATTATATATAAATTTTTACATTCAAATATATGGGGTTTGTTTTATTTTCACCATGTTTACCATTACTGACCATTTGATCTCACCATTTTTATGTTTTCTTTTCCCTTGGATATAAATAATGATTTTAGGTTGGAAAACAAAAGGGGAATATCTTTATGAGAGATGTTGAAGAAATTTCACCAATATTATAAGATTATGTTCCGAGTTTACAAAGACACTAAACTAATATGCTCTTTTGGGAATCTGTTTTTGTCATGTATTAATTATTCCACAAAAGAAATATAATTTCTATTTGTATAAATGTTGGTTCTTTAAATTTGGTATCTGAATTAATCTTTAGTTAACCTTTGGAAACTAGGATGAGAAAAAATTAGTTAAATCCCCATAGATATATCTAATGTATGTCTAGAGATCTCCTAAAATATAAGTATAACTATATCTTACAGCCCTAGAATTATAGTAACTCTCATGAATAACCTTGGATTAATCCTAAGATGTTACATATTGAATTTAATCCCCCTTGATTATTGTTTTTTTCTAGTATTATTTTTTCCTCTCCCACTTTTCTTTTTGGGTTATAGAAAATGGATCTAAGGAAAAGGAACAATGTTAATGATAAATGCACTAGGAAATGTAATAATTGTTCTTATGAGAAACCAAATTATGTGGGAGATAGAATGAAAAATAATATTTCTATACACACACAAGATATGAATCACTCTGGAAATCCAAATGAGAAATGAAGGGAAAAATATTCTATTGACTCCTTCATGAGGAAACATCCACCTTCTTTTAGTGGGTATTCAAATCCACATGTTTCTGAAGAATGGAACAGTACCATAAAAATGTATTTTCTATATGTCACTATTTAGAATAGGAAATAGCCATTTTGGCTATCTATGGTTTAGTAGGTGAAGCAGAACACTGGCGAACTCTAGTTAAGAATACAAAGCATCATGAATAAATTGAATCCATGAAATGATGTGAGTTCAAGAACTTATTTTTCAATACCGAATTCCTTCATTTTCTATTAAAAATGATGGAATAGGAGATCCATGAGCTTAATCAAAAAGTATGAAGAATACTTTGGTACATACACGGTGAATTTTATAAGGCTTGGAAGGTAGGCTTCTGGATTTATCATTCAACCTCAATGTAAAGTTTATCGATTCTTCATTGGATTAAAAAAATTATTCGATGAGCATTATCTATATGAGACTATTGTAGATATAAAGATATTGTGTGTTTTTTGATCAAGGTAGAACTAAATGTGTTTGCGACATATCCATCTCTTGATTTTGACCCTAAAAGATCATTGGAGTTCAAGGAAAAATCTCAAATCCTTTGTGAAAATAAGATGAATTTTCCCATATGCTATTGTGGAGATTATCATAAAGGTTCTAGAAAATGCTTCATGTGTATAAAAGAAGTTCATCAGGGAGTTGAGTTAAAAAGTAATTGAAAAAATGTTTATAATGATCTGAATAGAGAAAAGACTACAAAGAATGCACCACCAACACTTCTATGCTACAAGTGCAAGGAAATAGGTAATTATTTTAACTAATGCCATAATATGAGGGTTAATGATGATCGATGTCAGCAACCACATAAGGAAAAATATAAAGGGATGTCACATGTGATCAATATTGTGAATGTTGTGTATGACAATGAAGTGGTGGAATGATAAAGTGTTTATGTAATGGGATTCAAAAATAGTGTTGTGGAATCTTATTTATTGTATTATAGAATATTGGAATATCTATGTATTAGTTTATTGCGGTTTTCAATAATTATATGGTATTGGTAACCATAAAAATATATTGAAATATTTTTTATAAAGTAGATGATTTTACCATAATGAAGGGATAATGAGAAAATGAAATGTTTGATCGTATTAAAGAGATATTGACTGATAAAAGGACATAGTGATATCATGGTTTAAGTATATAGAATTTTTGTACATTTGGTTAATGGAAAGAGTTAATTTTGATAGAATTCCTATTTTCACAATGGTTCTATGGTAATTCATGTTATTATCATGTTTCCAGAGTATACATGATTAAGGTACGCATATGTTTGGAATGTTACAACCAAGAACTGAAAAATGAGATATCCGAGACAAATGTTTAGTCGATTTTGTTCACCTCTTTCTAATATTTTATATTTTTAGTTTTTGGATGGATTTTAATGTTATCCATTTATGGATAGTGAAATTTATATTCTGGTTGAAGTTTGTTAGATTATTGTATTATCTCACAATAAGTATACTTATGCATATTCAATAACATGTTTTAACCTTTTTGTTAAGAAAGATGGAATAACCTATCATTCTATCGTATGATCTGTGAACTCTTCAAGAATGGAACATTCACCTTCATTTCTTTAAATAAGAGATGATTTGGTAATTGTTTAGGGAACAACCAACAATGTTTTTACACTGAAATCAATTAATTATTTCTCCTTATGAAATAATTCTGCAAATGTAGGGAAATGATATTGAAAACCCAAAACGTTTTATTAGTACCTTCTTATCTAATGAATCAAATGGTCCCTTAAATCATCGCAGATTTATCAAATTCTTGTTGTTTAATTTCTCCAAAACTTATTTTCTATCACTATCCATCTGAACTTTATGGTTATATTTCCCTTCCATTTACATGTTTTCACTTCCTAAATATATTATCTAATGTGGAAACAAAGTGATTTGTTACTTTGGGTAACTATTATCTTTCAAAAATTCATTTTTAAAATCAATATGTAGTATCTCTTATTATGATGTGGGTTTCTATGAAAGAAACTTTCAATTAGAAAACCATTTATAACACCAATGATTTTCGAAGGAAAAATTCATTTTAATGGGGGTAGAATGTTAAAATGAAAGATTTTATGACACATATTTTTTAAATTTCTTTAATATCATATGTAGTACAGAACACTAAGATTATCCTAAACTATACGCAACATTGTATGGTCTTGCAGTATATGCAACACTATTCATGGCTTGTGTTGCACACAATTCCAATTTCATTTTATAGAACTAAATAGAGATTATAGATTATTTTCATTATAAAAATTAACTATGTTTTGATTATTTTATAGAAATAACCAAATAAATCTTTCACTACATGCAACATTGACATAGTTTTTGTTACACGCAAGAGGGACCTTCCTTGATAGCTTTTTTTGTACATGATATCGAGTTTCACAAAACAATGATATGCAATTAAAATAATATTATTTAATGGGTTATAAACTAGTTTTTATGAATATTATTAACCAAATATTGGATTATATATAACATTAGAATTCATATTACACACTTTTTAGAACATGATATGAGAACAAAATCAATTTTCTCATAAAACACGTATTTTTCAAAAAATGATGTTTTACCGTCCTTTGATGGTGAACCCATTTTAAATGTTTTTTTGTCACTTTTATAAGTTAAATTTGAAAAAAAAAAATTTATTTAGAAGAGGAACATCAAAATTCACTTTGGATGAAATTGTGGTATTTTTTATAAAAAATTCATAATTTTATTAATGGTGAGAAATACATTATTTTAATTAAAAATTAACTTTTAATAAAATTTATTTATATAGTTAGATTTTGCATTTAATTGTTTTCAAAGAATAATTGTATTATATTTTTATCATTTAATCCAATTTTTGTCATTGGAAGTAATTTCACAATCAAATTGATCATAAACTGATGTCAATCTTTTGATAGTTATTACATCTTCAAAACACGCTTTTTGGTGTTGACAATGGGAATTAATTATAAATTAATTACATAAAATTATTTCTTTAAAATTTGGAAATATTTATTCCATATTAGTAATCACGAGGTATAAATTGTGAAAATTGGTACCTTTTATTTTTATAAATCATCAATAGTAACTTCATTAATTATTTAATTTACCATGGTTATAGGGAGAATCTGGTAAATAAGGGTATAATTAATATTATAATAATATTGAACTACACTAAAAAATGTCCTAATATTATTTTATGAGATATTTCCGACAATGGGAATTATCGGGTTGAATTTGGGACCCCATGGATTTACATGAATGTGAAAATGACATTTTATAAGAATTAATTTGATGTAAATATAATTATAACCTTATAATATATATTTTACTAAATTTATTTTAAAATGGTGTTATATAACTAATATACAGCATATAAATAATCATTAAAAATATGAAAAGATTTAAAACATCATGGTAATTTATTTATAATCTTTAGAAATTAGATAAATGTATTTATTAATGACACAATTATGATGTAGTGATTACACCATTATTGAAAGATTCAAATAAATGGATTTATAAATATTAAAATAAATTTAATATGAATATTTTTATGCCATACATGAATTTTTTGGATAAAATTTACATATTATGGATGATTTAATTCTATTTTTTCAAAGGAATAGTGTTTTTATTATTTTTTTAAAAATAAATATGAATAGTATCCAAAATTCACATAATATATAACTTAAAACAGAAAATAGTTTATTAAATGTTATTAAATTAATAAAAATATATGGTTCGGAAATATGGTTTATATAAGTCCAAATATATCATAAATAACTTTTTAGGGTCGTTTTAAATGATATGGAAATTATATTAACTCACAATGTGTAAATAACCGGATATCACAATAATATTAAAAAGGTTAAAATAAGTGTAAAAGAAAAAAATATAAGGATAAAACAAATGTTCAAAACTTTTGTAATAATTTTTGGATGATGGTTATTCGAACCAAAATCATATTATCTTATAATTAAATAAGGTTTTGTCTATTTTAAATCAGAATTGAATTTATAATAAATTAATATTTGGAGTGTTTCCTAAAGTTCCCCTCTTCTCTCTTGTAAAAGGGCACCTCCTCCCTCTCCTCTTCAATCCATTTAGAGCCTTCAAGAACATACAAACCCTACCAATTTCTTTTCTCAACATCCCTAGTTACATTCTAGTTGTTCAGGTATTTTCAAAAGGCCATCTCTAGTGCCATAAGTGTAAATTTAAAGGAGGCGCGTCGAGGAAGAAAAAGCCTCTTCAACTAATTCGTTCAAATTTATTTTTTCTTATACTTCTTATTATTTAGTTGTCTCATTATAAAGTAATAACATATGTTTCACTAATATGATGATATGTTATTATAACTATTAATCTACCCTAACTCACCTTCTATCCATCCAACGAAAATGAAATCACCTTGCGTGCGTACATATGACTTACCGTCTCCACGACATAGTGTAATCTATTTTTCACCACCACCTTATATGGATGGGTATAATTTTGGAAATAAAAACTATATATATTATAATTATAACATTTTAATAATTCAGAGATATTTTCTACCATACAATTCAATAATATTCAACATTTATGGGAATGATATCGTCGCTCGTGCGTACGTACGACTAACTGTCTCCACGACATGATGAGATTGATTCTACACATTCACCACTCAAGAAAGATTATAAAGTATATATAATAAATATTCATGGAATATATGAAATAATAATTCTACTGGATTTATGTGTATATATATATTCCATTTACTTACTTCCATTCAATTCAACAAGGAAATGAAAACAACATTCATGCCTACGTAAGGCCTACCATCTTCATGAATGATGTATTACATTTCATTTATCTATTTATTATATATATTTATATAATGAATATATATGATATATATAAATCATTTTTTATATTTTTAAGTAATTAAATAATTATATAATTAATAATATCCATAATAACATTTCAAAACACGTACGATAAATAAAACAATTATTACCCAAAATGTTTAGTTAACATGAAATTGACAGATGAATGAGTAATATAAAGTCGTAAGTGAATTATATAAGATATCATAAATATTTTTATGGTTTTGTTACAAGTTAATAATATGTTTAAACCCACTATACATGAGTTTTTGTCACATATGGAATAAATGAGACCTAAAGTAAGGGATAACTTTTCCAATGTCATTTTAATATGATATTGTTTATTTGTAGGTATTTATTGGGGATATATTTATCATCCATTTCCATGTTTTATAAAAATATTTTCATAAAATGTTTAATATTATTATATATATGTTTAAATTCATTTATACCCATTTTTAATTCTACAACATGGTTTGGAAGGAATCATTATTATATTTACTATACGAGTTAATTTTTGACACTTAGGGAAAAAGTACAAGAATAATGTTTTTTAATTTATATAGAAATAATGGATTTTTTCAATTTTATAACACATTATTTCAATGTATCTTCATCTAATATATTTTATGTTTATCTTCAATTAAATTCTTTTCTTTTAAAATTTTCTATGTATTTTGAGAAAAAAAAATGTTTTTAAAGAAGAAAGGATATTTTACTCAAGAACATTGTTCAAGTGGTTTATCAAAATTATTTTTTCATCTTAGATGACAATATTTAAATAGTGTTATGTTTACATCCCTATTATTTCTATTATTTGACTGTTTTAATGATGGAATGGTACTTTATATGGATTATATTATGATGAAATGGTGTTTAAGGAAACTATTTTATTTCTTGGGTAATATTATGATGAATGGTTTATGTTTTTCTGCCACATGTATGAATGATTTTATTATGAGATGGGTGGGACCTATATCTCTCTAAAATGTAATTGGTAAAGACTTATATCTCATGAGATAGAAATGTATGGAATGGAATTTAAATCTAGTTCAGTAATACAGGGCTAGAACGGAAAGTAAACCCGATTCAGTAACGGACTTGGTCTACTATAATAGTCTTGGCAACAATTCCTTGGCTTCTATAGAAATCATAGTATGTTCATAATGGTTTTACAAAATTCCACTTTTTATTCCCATGATATATTATCATTATTAATATTATTTTAGGATCTATACCTTACGTATTTCCATGATTTATTTCATAACTCCTGATTTTGATATTTGAACATTATATTCATATTTTTATGTTCAAAAATATATAGTTAGTTTTATTTTCTTGGTGTTTACCGTTACTGACCTTAACTTTTTTATCTTTTATTTTCCCTAGGATATAAATAATGGTTTTATTAGGTAAATAAATGGGATGATTTTTATGGGATATGTTAAATATCTTTCCCTATGATTAGAAGATTATGTTTAAAGTGTCTAGAAAAACCAAACGAATATGGTCTAAGGGTGTCTGTTTGTGTCATGTATTATGTATTCCAAAAAAGAAATGTAATGTACATTTACATCAATCTTCTATATCTATATTTCTTCAACCAAATTGATATAGGGGTTTGTTATTTAAAATTTTTCCTTATTCACGGATTAAATTATGAACACAGATCAACCCACATATAGGTTGATCCACAGATCATGTGTTATTACGGGACGGTGATTATCTTCCATTCCATTGAGGATTTTAATTCTGGGAAATAATTCATTATGATTATAATAGTTGTTTTTGATTCTATCTGTTAAACCTACTAAGGAGATTGTATGAATTCCATGACAAACAACAATTGAGGTTCGTTCCTCTTATTTTTTATTGAATTTATTCCCACCTTACCTCACATTCTTTCCGTTCTTCATGGGGCTATAGAAAAATGATCATTGTGAATCCATTTCACAATTCAACGATCCCAAACCAGAGGTTGAACATCATGATGACCTAGAATAGGTGCGATGGTGAAGGTGGATAATGAAAATTCCTGTCTCAATGATGATCGTACTCCAATAATTCTTCAAAGGGGTGAATCAAGACTCATTTTGGGGTCTACTCGGAGGCCTCAATCCAACAGAAACAGCTATGGGACATCAGGACAACCTTAAATCTGGTGTATCGTGATAATTGGAGAGCCAAATAAACGATTGAAGGAGCACCTTCGGTGCATCAAAGAAGAACAATGTTTCTAGAAAATCACAATACACATGATGTGTATCCCAAACAATACAACGTATGAGGTGGGTCAGTGGTGGCTAGGAATTCGTGAAGCAGGAAGTGTAAAAATGTTGTGTGACAATTGTAAAATGACATGTGGGACATTACGTGGACTCTGCATAAATCACATGAAATACACAAACATGGGGTTGAGTACAGGGAATCTACTCCACCACATGGCCAGACATGGCTGGATACGTGGACCACCCTGCGTAATGGTACACGATCTTTGACTCATGGGTTAATGTTGTGTATAGGAACATGGACAGAATACATGGAGTCTTCCCTAGATAATGGAACACAACGTGTCACACAATTACATGTTGTGTATACCTCATTCTATATGAATTGCCTTTGACATGGTCCATTGTACACAGGTAGTACCCGGGGTCATCAGACACGCCGTGTGACCATTCTACATGCCATGTACTTTTCTATACATGGATTGAATTACTTGTCCAAAATTCCTTGGACAAGATCCACATGGGGTTTCCCCCTTTTTTCGTTCCCTTGAAGCTTAGGTGTCTTTTCCATCCACATGAATATGATACCTTCAGCAGGAAATTCTAGAAAGAGTTGTAATCCCGCTGAGTGGACCAGAGCATGATCATCTACCCGTTAATGACCCTAGGTAGTGTGAGTTATCCACATGACCAATCCTAAAAGATGATGATTCTATTATTAGTAGGAGAATTTGAATGAGTCGTGGTATCTTCCATGAACCTAGTAGTGATCCCCACCTGTGTATCATTATCTTTTCCACTCAAGAGTGTGTCCTCCTGAAATTAGTGTATTTTTTCTCTCATTATATCTATCAGTGAATCTTTCTCTCTCATTGCTTATCCCAACGAAAAGTACATCTCAGACGGATGACATCATAACTATCAGACTTGTGTAGTGAGTTCTGCCAGACGAGTGCTTCATGGAATATTCAAATTGAATCACTAGTAGGCTTATGTAGTAGTGTGACTTACATCTAGACTATAGTTCTAGATTTTTAGTATATCTAAATATGTCTTTCTAGTTATATGTTCAATAGACATATACTTTTTAGAACCTATGACACAACTTTGTCATGACCCATCCCAGTCATAGAACTTGCCTCACTAGGATGGGTCTTGAAACATTTATTTTTATGGGTTGTGCTTTGGTTAATGTGTTGAATTTTTATAAAAAAATTATTAAATAGGATATGATGATATGTTGAATGTTTTCTGATACTTTAGCACACATAGGTATTATTTTCATTATGAGATGTGTGGGAGCTATAACTCCTTCTAATTCATTTGATAAAACATTATTCATCCAGATATAATAATTATAAAAATGTCGATGAGAACAATACACTATAGGAAATAAGCATGTCATGTTCCATAATGGGAACATGTGTTCCTATATAAATTGTGTAAAATAGGATATTTGTGACCAAAAATGGGAAAAAAGATGATACTTCAAGATGAACTATGTTGATAATTTTGGTATTTATCCTTGATGTATGAAATAGTTTTCTATATTTATTTTTGTTCCACAATTTTTTGAAATTATCTTGTGTATCATGATTTGTTTATAATTAGTCAAAAACATTATATGAAATGTTCGTAGAAATGAAATAATTTTATTCCATTAATCATGTTTATGATATTTGGAAAGATTGGTATAAATGTTGTATGTTATGCACATGATCAAAATACCTTATTCAAATCTTATGTATTCATATGACCATAGATTTATATCTATTACATTTTCCTTTACTAAGAATATGTGATCACCCTTAATTACATTTCATTTGAAAAATTTATTAAGCATTTTTTATAGGGTATGTATATTAAAAGTTCTAAATGGGTAGATATTTGCGGGAAACCTTGAATATAACTCACCAAATTACATTAATTTCTTCAATGTATCAAAATATATTAAGAAATTACAAGAATAAGGAATTTGTTTATGAAATGTAATGGATGTTTATCTAAAAATAAGTAAAATACATGTTTAATAATCATTGGTTGTTATAAACAAATCCATGGGGTTCCTAACCAAAGAAACACAAATATTAATGGTGGATTAATATATTTCATGCTAGATACAAGAATAAAGAGAAATTTTCATGTGGGGATTGGTGAGTTTATCCTCCATATAAAGAATTAAACCATATATAGATGTTCAACACCATATTAATTATTTGTTATGTTATTCAGATACAAGGTTATTTATTTATTAAATGATTCATTATTTAATATTATCACTTAATGAATATAAAAAACTTGATGGATGATGAAATAAAATTTTTAATAGATTATAAGTAATTTTTTAGACATTGGTAATTAGTTTCTTAAAATCAATATAATACGAACTTCAATAATATGATGAAAATAAATAACTAATTTGAATAAGTTAAAAATATAAAGAAAAATTATTTTTTAGATATTACATTATGTTACATAATTTTCAATTAGATATTAGATCTAATAAGTATCCTAGATCTTTTTGTGACATGTTCATTTATAAAGAAGATACAATGATTACTTTTTGATGACATATGTGATTTTGTATAATTTATTCAATGAAAATTCATTTGTTATATAAATTTTTCATATTTTGTAATCTAGAAAGGTATGATGAAAATACAAAATAGGATAAAAATGAAAAGAGATTATTATATTATTTTGATTAAAATATTTAGAGAATAAATATATCCATAAAATTTTGAAATAATATAATGTGTTAAATGTAAATATCTAAAAAAAAATATTAGTTTATGTTATATCCTCAAAATTACCAATCTTATGATTAAAAAAATAAAAATTTACACATAAATTACAAAATTTGAATATTCATATGAAAATGAATATATATATATATATAACCCTGAGAAAAAATAGCAGTTATTGAATATTGAATGAAATATTATGTATTTATATAATTTTTGATGTAATATGAAAATTACAAATCTGACCATTATAATATAAATACGACTAGTTGAATATTAATATGACTATTTCAATAGTAATATTACAGTTAAAAATAGTATCATTACCATTAAACCAGTATTCTAACTTCTTCTGTTGTATGTGAATATTAAGATATCCTATAAAATTAAAATATAACTCATTTAGATCATGATATAATTAAATAAATATTTTAAAAATAATTAAATTATTTTATTTATTTTTTATTACTAT
Organism: Viscum album; assembly: GCA_963277665.1. NCBI lineage: Eukaryota > Viridiplantae > Streptophyta > Magnoliopsida > Santalales > Viscaceae > Viscum > Viscum album. Next base: position 106,679,352 of record OY728161.1, read on the forward strand.
ATATGTTTTATTTTCATTTTTATTAGATATATAATTAATTAAAATAATTTCTATTCTCATATACTATGTTTATAAATTAATATTAAATTTATTAATACTTATATTATAATTTTATGATTCTATAATAATTTTTCAATGGGTCAATAAATGGATCTTAATATTAAATTTATTATTTTTCATAAAAATATGATTTTATGTGATAGTTTATAATTATCATGTAACTAACATTATTTTCAGAAATTTTACTTCAATTTTTGAATATACATTTTGAAAAATAGTTCGAGTGAATTTTTTCTATTTATATGAAATAGTTGATTTTTTTGCTAAATAGTGTAATATGAAGAAATGTCATATTAAAAATCAATAGTTAAATAATTGATTAATTGCATATGAGATTTCATAAGAACCCCTTAATTTATAAACACATACATCATTTTCCTCATATGGAGACTAGATTATTCCTGATTGGAATTCCAGATCCAAAATAATAAACTAATGAAAAATATTTTTCACAAACACCTCCTCCCCATTTTAATACAACACCAGACCACCCATTCTCCTAACATAATCAATTCCATAGAGATTTAAGAATATTATCCAAACACTAACATAATCTATCGACACATTTCTTGATAGTCTCTTGTTTAACTAAATACCACTACAAGTAGCCACGAATGAAAAACTATGATGAGAGAACAACATGAGCGGTAAGCTCACAAATAAACAACTTTTTTAATTTAATATTATACTACCACCCCCATTCATTTCCCATAAACATGTATAATATAAAATCACTTTCCCAAATATATTGATATTTTATTATAGTTTAAAATCTATATTCCACCCTTCCATAAATTGATTCTAAAATTATAATGTTGTTCGCAATTGGGTTGGTTAAATGCTTCCTGGAATAATGTTATTTGTTTTTATCGACTACCTTCATGAATGGTAATATACATATTATTTGGGGTAAATATAAGGATTATAAGTATAATATAACTTATTTACAATTATGGACTATTCTAAAAATATTTCAAATAATTTAAAAGGATCAATTTTAGGGTTATTGGTAAAGCCAACTCAATAAACTAACTGTATAATAAAAACATATATGATAAATAAATTGTACACATGATCAAGATGATATAGATAATTTAGTATTTTTTAACATTTGGATGGAAATTAATATCATAAAATTTAACTTATGGATTATTAGTTCCAACGTACATGAACAGAAATCATTATACATAAATTATCTTATAGTCAAACCATGAACTAAAATCCTTTACAAAAGAAAAAAAAATTATAATTCATTGAAATGGTTTTATGTTAATATAATATAGTTATAGTAAAAATATTATAAGTGAAAAATATTATTAATTATTTTATTAATTAATCTAATTTTATTATACAGGATGGTATGTGCATTTATTGAATTACTCTAGAACCAAAAATAATGAATATCACTGATTAACCTCCTCTTCCATAGTTGATTCATTATCTCAATTTTCAAAAATTTCACTCTCTACACTTATTTTTAACTTCTTCTGTATTATTTATATATTTTTTTTCCACATATAAATAAAGTTAAAATAATATTCCCTTTATGCTGATATATATTATATAAAGTCTCACTTATCTATTTCATTCATTATGATATCATTATTAAGGTGAATATCATTATTTCAAAACACTTTTCATTTACTTCTTATTAAATTATTTTAAAAAATTAATGATATATAAAATTTCACATTTTAATATTTATAAGCATTTATTGTTCAATTTTATCCTAGGGATAATAATATTCACTTTATCATCTTTATAGGATTATAATAAATTTTCTTAATATAAATTTTCTCCTTGTTAAGGGATTATCATAAATTCTCCTAAAACATGCTTAAGAGGTATATTACTAAACTGATTTATACACAAATTTTCAAATATTCACTATAATAATGAAAAAATTATCATGTAGTATTCTAATTTTTCACCAATAAAAATTGAATAATAATTTAATCCCTTTTATCATGAAAAAATTATTATATTCTATCTGGTTAGGACATAGTACATATTTATGAAACCCATCACTTTCCATGGGTAATCCTTATATTTATTTCATATTATTGATTACCTTATATAGAATGCATATTCATATAAATGTAATAATTAGTTTCCGCATATATCTCTATAGTGAATTCGGTATTGTTTATGTCTCATGAGATAATATATATATGTGATTATGTTGTAAATATAATCCATGGTGGGAATATCTTAATTGTGTAAAAATTTCATTGAAGTTTACATCAACATATTAATATTTTACGTTTTCCAATGTAGAAAAATTTCTATAATTCAATGATCATATTATTCCATATTTATTACATTAGTACTAAACACAATTATTCTAGATAGATTACCCGTGTGATATAATATTATGAATTTTGGGTCATATGTTATCATTATTTGTAATATTTATTCACTTATAAGTCCTTAAAACACTCCCATTTTGTTTAATTATTACCCATTTTATCCCAATATATTTTAGGATATCAAAGGTATTTATGAGATCATTATGATTAATTGAATACATATTTTTATATTTTGGTGTGATTTTGATGTATTATGAACCATTTTTCCAATGACATGAGACCTCTAAATCTATGGGTTTTGTTTATTCTCAAATTATGTTAAAGATCATGCAATTGTGTGTACAAAATTGGTTGGACACTTTCATTAATATCATAAAAAGTTATAGTATTTTTTTGGATTAGAAATGGAAAACATTACTATGAATCCATTGTATATTTCTATGTGTATAAATTAACCCTATATTTTTGTTTTGAGTAAAGATAGAGGTTTACAAAAAAAATCATATTTTTCAAGATACAAAAATTTGACATGGTTTAATGACGGATTTATCTAGGGTTAAATCCTATTTGAAGGATCATTGTGTATTAACTTAAACTAAACATATTTTTTGAACAATAGGAATTGTTGCGCACCAAGATTTACACTCATGGGGATATGTTCTGGAAATTCACAAAATCATAAAGAACAATTATGAAAGACTAATAAAAATTTCATTGTAAGAACTCACAATAGTAGTATTTTCATGGAAAACCATGATATAAACAAAGAGACAAATAAGTACATATATACATTTCATTTATATGTTATTAAATCAATATTAAATGTTTCATTATTTATATCATTATTTTATCAATTTCCATTTCTAATTATATTATTTTTTGTTAGTTGTATGAAATACAATATATTATGCCTGCAACCAATGTGATCGGAAGTGTGATGATTTCTATAATTACATTCATAACCAGATGTGAGAGGGAACATAGACCATTATTAATGTATTGGATCTAGTGACACATTTTATGAATAATGACATGAATTATGTGGAACACCATCCTTCTCCAATGAAATATCATGTTGTGGTTGATTCCTTTATTTAAAAAATACCTCCATCCTTTAGAGGATCTAATAATTTCCAGAAAAGAAAACAATTGATTAACTCTATTGGGATTATATTCAATCTCTTATGAATATCAAAAAATGGTAACAAAATCCTATCTATTTTTCATCATAATGGGTAAGCTGGTTAGTGGTAGACACCAATAATGAACATAAAGACCAAAGATGATATTGATATAATGGAATGAGAATTATTCAATAAAACAATATATATATATATATATTTTTTATCTAGAACCCTAAATTCTAAACATTTTAGGATGTACCTAGAAATAAAACAATAAGATGTTAATTCTATCAATGTATAAGGTCCCACCCTTAAACATGACATAATCTTGATATAATTAATGAATTATACAATGATGATCATTTCAAGTATTGATTTTTAGATAATTAATCCATAACTATTAAATTACATCTCAAATATTTCAAAGAGGACACTTCTACTCCAAAAAAAGTTTCTTATAAAAAATAAAAATAAAACACTTTAAAATAAAATATGAATTATCTTCATAATATAAATCTTCTTGAATTATTAATTTATCTTACCCTTCCTTATTCTATATGAAAGACATTTAAAAACATTGTATGAGTATAAAAACCTCATTAAGGGTTATAAGCTAAGGAAAGAAAACATTAGTCCATAAATACATATAAGTCAATGAACTCATACTTTTAAATCATAAAAAAAAATCCCTTTAACATACCACATGAATGAATAAGATTTATGAATAACACATAGAGAACATAAATCACAAAGGTAAGTTTTTGAATCTATAATATACTTACATTGTAACTTTCACAGCTATATAGGGAGTTACGTTCGAAATACCATCACATTAAATTCCCTAAATCTCTAAGGAGAAACATTAACACGTACCTCTGTCACGTTACCTAATGCATTAGAGAGATATATCGGGCTCACCCACCCATGATTTATCACAGAACCACATGTATATGTAAACAATTCCCAAGAATCATAACATATTCATAACACATAAAAAACCATTAAGGAAAGATAACATTTCCACATTGCAATAACAGTATATCATTTCCGGATATTGACACAATTAATAATTTATCAAAACAGTTTCCAATACCAGAATACATAAAAAGGTATATAGTATTTATTTTACTTTTTAAAGCACTTTGACTAGTAGAATAATCCAAATATCATATAATTCTCATGGCGATAGAAAGGTTATTGTCACTACGTACGTTAAAAAACATTATTTTCATCATTAAGTAAAACAATATGTTCAAAAAAGATTCTGATTGAATGAAATTAACATTTAAATTGGTTTATACACCTTATGAAAAAGGTCATATATAAATCAAAATATGCCTCAATGAAATGATATTGATACTAATTCCCTTACAAATATCATATCATTATATTAAGGATAAATCAATGAAATAATTGGTGTGAAAAAAATAAATACACCCAATATAAGTGGATATTAAGTTTAAAACAATCATTGTTCATTCACACATATTATTTAAAAAAACCATTGACAAGAATATTTAACTCAATGAAATGAGATTGAGTTAATATTTCCCTTAAAAAGATCGTATAAATTACATGAGAATTTATCAATGGGGTTACTATGTGAAGCAATGGTATATCCAAATAATGTTTAGTGGAAATTAAAAAATAAATAAATAAATTGGTATTCCACACATAATATTGTAATAATATAATCTATTAAGTATGGATAAAACCCAATGAGAGGAAATTGTGTTTAGAAATTCGCTTATGAAAATTTGATAGACTAACATCATCGCTTAAAAATTCAGAAATTAACTTGACGGGAACAAAGGGTCTCTCATCACATAGAAATATAATGTAATGCAATAAATATATAAAAACATATTCCAACATAAGAAAATTAAAATTAAAATTCTTAACATAAAATCATTAATTGACTAAAAGATGATAGTTAAGGCTCCCTTACCTTGATTCTGACTCGTCACGTATGTTCCTTGTTCTTCCTGAATAATAAACTTAATTAAACATATAATTTATTCAGAACCTTGTTCAAGTTTATTATCCTTCTATATCACTTATAACCAAGTTATAAACATTATATAATCATTTATGTTAATATCGGTCGTTTTGTCAATATTCAATACTTGAGTAAAAAATGAACCTGTTATAATTACAAATTGTCTATATGGTAAAAAATGCATTATATAAAAAATTATTTTCATGATTTAGATATCATATATGTCATATATATCTAGTATATATACTTATGTATAATTTTACATAAAATTTTGTGTTAAGAAATGAAATTCCCTGTTCATGGAGACGGAAAGTCATGCCTATTCTTGAATACAACTTTCATTTCATTTTCATATTTAAAGGAATGAAATATAAATGATAAGTAAATAAAATATAATTCAAGTATATTATAATATATTATATATGTTACATATGTTCATTAAATCTATCCTTTCAAAATTCCATGATTTGAATGAAAAATTAATTTCACTTTGAGGAGGCGGTAGTCCGCACTAACTAAAATGAAATTATCATATTTACCCATTATGGAAACCGTAAAGGTATTATATAAATTAAAAATACATAAGCATAGAGACAATAGAAATATAACATTTATCAGATATAAATATATTTCCATTATAATGGCCACTATGAAAGGTGGTATGGGACAACTGAACAATCGTCATTTTGTGAGGCTGTAGTTCACTGTCAATAGAAATTGTGTGTTTAGATCCATTAGATGGAGGTGTGTGTAACTGTAGTTCAAATCCTTCTCATAACAACATCCTACTTTATTGAGGATATTGGGGTTGTTATTTAATAAAAGAAAAAAATTATATTATAGAGAGTGAAGAAGTAAAACAATGGTAAGAAATTTTAGAGAAGACCCTCCCTCTTAAAAAGGGTAATCCATTTGATTTGAGCCAAATGGATTCCTTGAATTCCATTCATCCCAAGGTAAGGCATCAAGGAGGAAGATAAGGTTTTTGGGAGCTTATTTGGGTAGAGGTTGGATAATTTCAGGGCCTCTTGAGGTGTGATTAAATGTGTATAGGTGATGCCATTTTATACGAGAGTGGAGGGGCACTTTAGTAATGATTAAATGTATTATTTTATTATAAAATTATTTTCGGTTTCAAAAGTACCCAAAGTAATTTATTTCAGAGATCAGATGTTTTAGGTCAAAGATCTCTAAACCAATAGGTTTTAGACAAGTCTATGTCAAAAATATAACCTTATCTTTTATCATTAACCCTTTTATAAATAATTTAACACATACTATATCTTCTTGTGTATTAACACCATATAGTTAAAATATTTACTAGAAAATGTCAAAAAAATCATTTATTTAAATATATATTCAATTCATATCAGGATTATTTTTAAAAACCATATCAAATTAATTAGTTTGAAAAAAACTTCATTAATTCAAATATAACAAGTCATACTCATCCATAAAATTTGTGGATGTCATAAAAAGTTAAAAATAAATTTATTTTAATATTTATAATCTCATTTATTTAAATCATTCTTTAATTAGGTAATCCCTATGTCATCATTGTTTCTTAAATATATTTATTAATTTGATATCTAAAAACTATAAATAAATTACCATGATATATGAAATATTCAAAGATTTATAATAACTATTTATATTCTAAGATATCGCATATATAATCCCATATAATAATTTTTTAGTAAACTATATAAGTTTTGGCAATATTTTCCATAAAATTAAATTAAATGTAATGAAATGTCATTTTCACACACAAGTGGATGCATGGGGTCCTAAAATCAACCAAAGGATGCCCATGGTTAGAAATATCTCCTCAAATAGGGTAATTCATGTGTTAGCATTGTTTAATACTATTATAATATTATTTTTTACCCTAATTTACCAGATTTACCCTTTATCCATGTTAAATAAAATATTTACTCATGTTAATATTAATAATAATTAAAAAATAAAAGGTAACTATTTACACAATTTTGACCTCTTGATTCCAAATAAAGAGTCCGATTCTCTAAATTCAAAATACAGAAAGTGTTAAAATTAATTTATAATTAATTCCCACTGTCAAATCCAAAAAGTGCGTTTTTACAAAATAAAAACTACCAAAATATTTACATGTCTTTATGTCTAATTTCAAAGTGAAATAACTTTCAATTAGATCCATTGGATTAAATGATAAATTTATAATCAAATTAAACTTTAAAACCAATTAAAGGTATAATAAAACTATATAAATAAATTAGATTAAAATGAAATTTTGAATTAAAATGCAGTATTTTTCACTATTCATAAAAAATGAACTTTATTAGAAAAATACCAAACATTTACCCAAAAAAATTTGATCTCCCACTTTTTAAGAAGTTGTTTATTTTTTCCAGTGGATCATATAAAAATTAGAAAAACATGATTTAAAAATGGTTCACCATCAAATGGTGGTGAAACTACCTTTTAAAAATATTAGAGTATTTATGCTTAAAATTGAATTCATTCTCATTTTAAGACTCAAAATTTTATTGGATAAATGTATAAATATTTAAAAAACATGTGTAATCGTATTTTAGATAGTCATGTTCTTTCTCTCTAATAAAACAGCTAGGAATTATCTACCCTAAAAATAATAACATAATTATATTATTTTTCGGTATAACTCAAAGTTGTGTGCAACTTAAGATTTCAAAGAAACCAATAGTTGCATGTTAAATAGTCTATCGGAAGAAGTGTCCCCTTTAATGTAAAATCAATGTCCTATTCATAAATATTAATAGATATGATAATGTATCATTATTTAAATATCTGGTTCATTGAATCCTTCCCCCCTTTTGAAATTGTATCCTTGCAGTTTTAAAATTGTGCTGAGAAACATCATCAAAAGTCCCACATCGAAAAAAGAGTCAATAAAACTAACACTTTAGAAGAAATAATGAGAAGTTAAAAGGTCACCCGAGATAACCCATATGAGAATTCCATGAAGGAAAACATGGATAAGGAAGAAAAATTAACAATCATGTTTCATTGGAGAGTGACATAAAACATGATGAGGAAAATTTTATCTACTAGAAAACCACAAACTTTTGATGGGTTAAACAGTATTTGATTTCACTGTAAGAAAACTAAATGGACAATGTTTTTGATTTAAAATCCATTTGATAATGTTGAGGAATTTATTTATGATACTGACTAAGAACATAACAAAATATACTTACTTGTTATGTATACATTCATGCTTTTTTAATTTTTACCACAAACTCATCCTTTATCCAAACGATGAGTATTCAAGATGAATTGGTCACTTCAAAAGATCTATAATTAACTTCTAGAGAATCACATAATCCAAAAAATATAAACTAAATATTTCCCATGTCGTATACATTAAACAAAAACAAAATGGTTAGTACATGATCAGATAATCCCCAAAAGGGATAATCCTTTATAAAAGGAAAACTACTATTAATATCAAAAATTCAACAAAAAATACGCAAAGTTCAACAAATACCATTCAATACACCATTTTCCTAAAAATTATTCAAAATAATCCAAACTAATATTTAAATCAAAAACTTAGAAAATTTTTATCACATTGTCTTCCACAATAAATCTTAACATTTATCTCCAAATAACATTGAATACTCTAAAAGTCTTATAATGAAAAGTAATAAACCAAATCACATATTTTCTATGATATGTTAATCATTTCCATAAATAAAATTAATCATTATAAGTCCAAAATTAAAAAATAGATTATTCCAAAATAAAAATCAATTATTTCTCCTCAAATGAAATGTAATATTGTTCAATTTCCTTTGGCATATAGTGTTCCCAAAAGAGCGAAAGTCTTCCAAAATGAAATTTATCATTTATCCCAAAATCATTTTCCTTTACTAAGGATATATATTTGATAAAATATAAGTTCAAAAATAAACTTATTATTGATATATAAAATCTTTTAACTAAAAATAATAAGTCACACTATTCAGGGACATCATGTTGGTTAGTGGTAGGTGATAAATCCAAGTCTCACTTCGATTGTGGGTTCGATTTCTACATATTTGTCCGATGCGATGGGTTATTATAAATTCTGTGTGTTGTCACTTTTTAAAATCTATATAATTTTATAATATTCCCAGAACAAGAGATAAATTCCCCAAAATAATTATATTATATTTTATCCCCAAATTTTATCTCATACATCGCATTTGAATCTCAAAAAGTAATAACCTGTAATTTCCTCAAAATCAAGGATCATATAAACCCAAATGGTTCTTTATAACTATATACACAAAAGAAAATATAATACTTCATAAAATAGCATTTTCACATAACAAGATTCTGGGTTACACTTATAAGAGAATAATCTTCTAAAGTAATCCCATCAACCAAAGTGCATTAGTACTTTTAAAAATTTCATCACCCAAATATCAAACACAACTATTGTATTTATAAAATGTAGAAATATAAATCATCTAGCTTTCTCCCGGATCTTTTAACCATTTTCTATCTTATTCTATACTACTTCTTTCCTACCAACGGAATCATGAATCATATCCTATGATTCAGTATTATAAAAACAACAGCTAAGAAATAATCTATAACTTTCATAGGTTATTAATAGTTTCCTCATCCTCAATAGTAATAACATTAGGTATTGGTTAAAAAAATTTCTACGGTCTTACTGATCCCATTCCTGAACCTTCTTCATATGAAATCTATTTGTATAATGACCATGCAAACCACATTTATAAAATTAAATTGATCCCTAAGAAATAACTACTTTACCTTTCCTAGAGTGAATAGAATGATTCCTTTTTCCATGGAAGGTTATTGATTTATGACCAAAATTACCACATCTATAACATCTTCTCATCCTTTTGAGGAAAGATCCTTGGTTTTTTCCACATCCTTGACACATAGGTTTTTTAATATACTTACCATTATGAAAATTAACTAATCATCTATAGGGATTGGTTTCTCCCATATATGATTCCTTAGAGAAACCCCCAAGGTTCAATTGGTCAATAATGAATCCAGATAGATGGTTGATAATAACCACAAGGGTTTTCATTACATCTCCATTTCATTAAGTTTCTTATTCATAAAACCCCCATAGTTTCCTTCACATCCATTTTGACATTGGTGTGTGAAATATCCAACTATTTACACTAAAACCGAAAAGGTCAGTGTTAGTATATCAATAAAATCATCATATAATATGTTATGAGGGTTGTAAAGAGTAAGATATACTTATCCATGCTCTCTTAAAATCATTCAATTTATCTAAAACAAATATGACTCTTTCTAATATCCTAACCATTGTGGTTATATATGAAATGTCACTTATGCTAAAATATCATCCTAACCTTGAAAGTTATCTAAAACGGCCTCTGATACCAACTATAAGACCCACCCTTAATCATTATATAATCTAAAGTCAAGTCAAGAATTTGACATTGAGGATCTTTTATTGTTTAGAGTTTTATAAAATTAGGAAATAAATATTAAATCACATCTCAAATATTTCAACATAGACACTTCAACACTAACCTTTTTTTACAAAAAAATAAAACACTTTAAAATAAAAAAATAAATACTTTCTTGATATAAATCTTCTTGAATTTTACCTTTATCTTACCCTTCCTTATTCCCCGTGAAATTTTTTCAAAAACATGGGATGAGCACAAAAATCTCAGTAAGGGTTATAAAATAATGAAATAAAACATTTTATCATCAATATATATAAATCAATGAATGCATACTTTTCAATCATAAAACATAAGTCCTTTAACAAACCTAAAGAAAGTATAAGATTTATGATAAACACATAGAAATAAAAAATCAAAAAGGTAACATGTGGCATCCATATCATACTTACATTGTAGCTTTCACAGTAACATTTGATGTTATGTTCGGAATACACAAAATAGTATATTTCCCAAATATCTTAGGAGAAACATTAATGTTTAAATCCTTTACGTTATCCAATTCATTTTAGATCTATCTTATTCTAACCCACCCTTGGTTTATCACAGAACCTCCCATATATGTAAAAAATTCCCAAGAACCATAAAATATTCATAACACATAATAAACCAATAAGGAAAGATAATATTTCCATAGTGCAATCAAAATATATAATTTCAAGAAACTGACACAATCAGTGCTTTCTCAAAACAATTTCCAATACCACAATATGTAGAAATAGTATATTGTATTTATTTCCATTTAAAAACACTACAGCTTGTAGTGGATTACAAATATCAAATAATGATCATGATGTCAGAAAGGAAGTTGTCACTGCATATGTTTAAAAGAAACATTCATTTTTGACATATAGTAAAAAAACTACACAGAAAAATATTCACTTTGAATAAAATTACAAGTTAAAGTGGTTTATAGACCGTATAAAAGCAAGTCATGTATAAATCAAAATTTTCCTCAATGAAAGGTTATTGAGATGAAGTCCCTTACAATGATCATATCATTAGATTATGGATAAATCAATGATATAATTATGTGTGAAAAATAGAAACAAACCCAATATAAGTGGATATAAAGTATAAAATAGTAATAGATCATTAAAACATATTCTTGGAAAAAAAAACCAATGACATGGATATTTAACTCAATGAAATTAGGTTGAGTTAATATTTACCTTAAAAGGTTCGTATAAATGATGTAAGAATTTATCAATTGGGTGATTATATGTAGCAATAGTATATCCACATAATGAGAAGTTGAAATTAAAACATAAATAAATAAATAGTTATTCCACAAATAATATTGGAATAATATAATCAACTAAGTATTCATAAAACCCAATTAGTGGTAATTAAGGTTAGAAATTCCCTTATGAAAATTCAGCAGCCTAAAAGCGTCACATAAAAATTTAGAAAAAGAGTTTATGGGAGAGAAATGGTTCTCTCATCACATGGAAATAAAATTTAATCTTATAAGGATATATAAGAACATATCACAACAAAATAAAATGGAAATTAAAATACATAAGATTAAATAATTAATTGACTAAAATAAGATGGTGGAAAGTTCCCTTACCTTGAATCTAACTCGTCGCGTATGTTCCTTGGTCTTCCTTAATAATAAATGCAAGTTAAATTCTACATTCAACAAAAAATTTGTCGAATTTATTATTTATTTTCTATCACTTATTTCTATGTTATAAACATTAAATTATCGTTAAAGTAAATATCGGATGTTTCATCGATTTTAGGTACATGAGTCAAAAATGAACCTTTTATAATTACAAATTGTCTATGTGGTAAAAAATAAATTATCTATTGAATTATATTCATGATTTAGATATCATATAAATCATATATATCCAGTATATATATGAGTTTATAATAGTACATATCATTTGAAGATAAAAAATTAAATGTAGTGTTCATAGATAAGGTAAGACGTAAGTACACATGAACGCTACTTTCAATTCATTTTCATATTTAAAGTAAAGAAAAATAAATTATAAATATTTATATTATAATTAAAATATAATATCATATTTTATAAACATTGCATAATTTTTTAACTCCATACTTTAAATGTTCTATGTACTGAATGAACGAGTCAAATCACTTTGAGGGGGCGGTAGTCTGCCCTTCCTCAAATGAAATTATCGTATTTACCTATTTAGGAAACCATAAAGATAATATATAAATGGGAAATAAAGAATGATAGAGAAAATATAAATATAATATATATCACATATAAGTACAGTGCCAACATAATGGCCACCATGAGAGACAATAAGGGAAAATTGAACATTAATCGTTACATGATGAAGTAGTTCATCGTCCACAGAAACAGTATGTTCATATCCATTAGATAGAGGTGTGTTTAAGTATAGTTCAAATACACTTCATAAAAAATACTAGTATATTTTGGATACTATTTTTGGTATTTAAACAAAGGAAAAATAATATAATAGATAGTGAAGATGTAAAATAATGGAATTTTTTTAGAGAAGATGTAACCTCTTAAAACATGTAACTCTCATTGATTTGAGCCAAAAGGCGTCCTTGAATTACCTTATTACCATGGATAGGAATCTAAGAGTAATATAGGGATGTTGGAAGATTATTTGGGATGATTTTTGGTGAGCCAAGGGGCTTGAGAGGTATGATTAAATGGGTAGAGGTGATGTCCTTTTACAAGAGAATGAGGGGCACTTTAGGGAAGTTTGAATGTATTATTTTATTATAAAAAGATTTTCGGTTTCAAAAGGTCCCAAATTAATTTCTTTCAAAGATAAGATGGTGTTTAGTCTAAAACCACTCAAAATATTATTTAGACAAGTCTAGGTCACAAATTTAACCTTATCTTTTATCTTTATTCTTTAGTAAACAAATTTAACACTTACCATGTCTTATTGTATGTTAACAATATTTAGTTAATATAGGGACTATTGAATTCCAATAGAACCTCAAGTGGTTAATAAATTACATATTCAACATTATATAATTCATTTTTCTGAATCATATATTTATAGGACTATTATTTCATTTAATACAATAGTATTTGTTTTAAAACACATTTATGTCAATTTTTATACTATTCATATCAGGAATTTTATAAAAAACCCAAACAACATGATTATTTAAAAAAACATCCTTAATTAAAACATGACAAGTCATTATGATACATAAAATTTGCGTATGGGAAAAAAATTAACAAAATAAATTTATTTTAATATTTATAATCTCATTTATTTAATTCATTCATTAATAAGGTAATTATTGCATCATCATTGTATCATAAACATATTTATATATTTGATGTCTAGATATTATAATAAAATTCCATTATCTATTAAATTTTATCATACTTCTAATTACTATTTTTTATCTAATATATAACATATATAACCCCATATAAATTTTTTTAGTAAAAGATACATGTTTAGGTCATATTTTCCTTAAAATTAAATTAAAAGTAATTAAATGTCATTTTAACACACAAGTGGCTCCATAGGCTCCTAAAATCGACCCAAGGAGGCCCATGGTCGAAACTATCTCATCAAATATGGATAGAAAAGGTGTTAGGGTAGTTTAATGTTATTATAATATTATTTTTACCCTTATTTACCAGATTTACCATTTAACCATGGTAAATAAAATATTTACTGAAGATAATATTCATAATGTATAAAAATATAAGGCAAATATATACACAAATTGAAAATCATGATTAAAAATATGGAATCTATATTTTAAAATTCAAAACTTTGAAATTTTAAAAATTAATTTAAAATTAATTCCTATTTTCAAAACCAAAAACCTTGTTTTTAAGAAGTTAATACTATTAAAATACTGACTTGTGTTTATGAAAAATTTCAAAGTGAATTAACATAAAATGACCAACATTGAATTAAATGATCAAATTATAATACAATTAAACTTTAAAAATAATTTAAAAGAATATATAACTATAAAAATAAATTATATGAAAAGGTTGTTTTGAATTTAAATGCCATATTTTCACTATTCATTAAAAAATGTACATTATCAGAAAATACCAAAAATTTCCCCAATGTAAATTTTTATATCTTGAATCAAAATAAAAAGATTATTTTGTCCAATGGAACATATAAAAGTGTCAAAATAGATTTCAAAAGTGTTTACCATCAAAATGAGGAAAACTACCTATTAAACATATTAGAGTATTTATGTTTAAAGTTAGATTTATTCTAATTTTAAGCCTCTAATTTTTTTTAGATAAATGTAAAAACATTTAACAAACAATGTAACCATATTTTAGTTAGTTTTTTTTCATTACCTCCAATTCATTGGTTGGAATTAACTAACATTTAAAATAATAATAATATTTTATTATTTTTCGGTATAACTCAAAGTTGTGTGCAACGTAAGATTTCAAAGAAACCCATTTTTGTGTGTTGAATACCCTATCAAGAGAAGCATACCCTGTAACAAAAAATTAATATCTTATTCATAAATATTAATATATATGAAAATGTATCATTCTATAAATATCTGGGTCATTACATCATTCCCTCTTTTTGAAATTTCGTCCTCACAATTTTAAAATCGGGCTCAGAAACTTCTTTGAAAGGCCTACATCGAAAAAAGTGTCAATAAAACTATCACATTAAAGGAAATAATTATAAGTAAAAATGTCACCCAATATAACACATAATAGGACTCTATGTAGGGAAAAAATTATATTGACGATTAAAAAACCATATGGTTTTGATGGAGAGTGATAAAAAACATGATCTGGTTAAATTTCACCACCTGAAAAACACAAACTTATGATGGGTTAAGTAATCTTTAATTTTTTAGTAGGAAATGTACATAGACAAAATTTTTGTTTTAATACATTTTTTATTATTTTTAGGAATTTATTTATGATTTTGACTATGAACATAATGGAACATACTTACTTGTCATGTATACTTTTATCCTTTTCTAAATTTCTAACACAAACTCATCTTTTCTCCAAACAATGAGTATTCAAGATGACTCGGTCACATAAAAAGTTATAGAATAAACTTCTAGAGAATCAAATAATCCACAAAAGATGAAATATATATTTACCCTATCATTAGACATTAACCAAAACCAAAATGGTTAGTATAAGATCTGATAATCTCAATAAAGGATAATTCTTTATAAAAAGAAATACTACTCTTACTCTCCAAATCTCAATAGAAAATACCCAAAGTTAAACAAAGACTAGTAAATAAAAAATTATCCGTAAAATTATTCAAAATAATCTAAACTATGATTGAAACCTAAATATTAGAAGAATTTGATCACATAGTATTCCACAATAAATCTTAACATTTGTCTCCCAATAACATCGACTAATATTTAATTATCATACTAAAAATTAACTAACCTAATCACATATTCTCCAATATAGGTTAATCATTTCCATAAATAACCTGAACCACTATAAGTCCAAAATAAAAAACATAGATTCTTCCTAAATAAAATTCCACCATTTCAACTCCAATTAAATCTCATAGTATTTAAATTTCCTTAGGCATATAGTGTTTTCAAAAGAGAGAGTTTCTTCTAAAATAACATTTATCACTTAATCACTAAATTATTTTCCTATACTAAGGATATCCATTGAAAAATATAATTTCAAAAGTCGACTTATTCTTGATCTATAAAATCATTTAACTAAAAAGAATGAGTCATACTAACTAGGGAATTCATTTAGTTTATTGGAAGGTGAGTAATCTCATTCAAACATCGATTGCGAGTTCGATTCAAGCAGATTTGTCCGATGCGATGGGTTTTCACATGGTCTCTGTGGTGTCCCTTTTCAAAAATTATAAAATTTAGTAAAATTCTCAAAAAAAAAGATAAATTACTCCAAAATACCCCATATCATATTTTAACCTCATACGTTATCTCATACATTTCATTTTCATCTCAAAAATTTATAACCTGTAATTTCCTCAAATCCATGTACAATATAAACCCAAATGATTATTTATAACTATATCGACAAAAGAAAATATAATTCTTCGTCAAATAGAATTTTCACATAACAAGATTTAGGGTTACGCATACAATAGAAAACTCTTATAATGTAATCCCATCAACAAAATCCCATTAATACATTTTATCATTTCATCACCCATATATCTAAAATAACTACTCAATTTATAAAATGTAGACATGTTAATCGTCCAGAATTTTTCAAGGCCCCCTAGAGATTTTTTTCGAACTTATTTCCGTAACACTTCATTCCAACAAAAAAATAATGAATCATATCATAATATACAATTATGTCAAAAAAACAACTATGAAATAATCCATACCTTTCATAGGTCATTTTTAATTTCCTCATCCTCAATTGTAATGGAATTAGGTATTGGTAAAAATTTATTTTATGGTCCTACTGATCCCATTACTAAACCTTCTTCATATGACATCTATTTTCATAATGACCATGCACACAACATTTAAAACATTCAATTGGCCCATCTAAAATAACATCATTCTCTTTCCTAGAGTCAACTGAACGCTTCCTTTTCTATATAAGGGTATCTCTTTATGTCTTTCATTACCACATATATAACATCTTCTCGTCCCTTTGAGGAATTTTACAAGGAGTTTCTTTCTACATCCTTTTCAAATAGGTTTTTGAATATCCTTACCATTATGATTATTAATTGAACTTATATATGGATTCGTTTCTCCCAAATATAATTCCTAAGAGAAATAAAAAATGATAAAGTGGTCAATCATGACTCCGGCTTGTGGGTTGAAAATAACCACAAGAGTTATCATTACAGCTCCCATTTCATTTTATTACTTATTCAGAAAACCACCAAAGTTACCTTCACATCCATTGTTACCGTGGTGCCTAGTAGATCCATCCATTTACTCTAAATATAATGTGGTATGTGTGAGTATATCAGTAAAATCATCATATAATATCTTATGAAGAGGGTAGACACAAATATATAATTATTCATGTTATCTTATACTCATTCAATTTATCTAAAATAAATACCACTCTTTCTAATAGACTAACCACTGTGGATATATAAAACATTTTACTTATGCTTAAATTTCACTGTAACATCTAAAGTAATCTTAACTGGCCTCTAATACCAACTATAAGGCATGAGCAACAAATAGTACATATTCTGGAGTTATGTTTTAATAACAGATATAAATAATAAATCAAAAATTTAACTTGGGGAATCTATAACATACTTACATTATTGCTTTCATAGCTACATATGGAGTTATGTTTTAAATACCCATCATAGTTTATTCCCTAAATATCTAATGAGAAACATAATATTTACTTCTCTAAAATTAACCTATGCATTGTAAATCTATCTCAGTCTCACCCAACCTCAGATTATCATTGAACCACTCATATACATAATCAATTTTCAAGAACCATAACATATTCAAAACACATAAAAAAAATATAAAGTGTAGATAACATTTCACCATTGCAATCACAATATATAATTTCAAGATACTAACATAATAAATTATTTCTCAAAACCATTTACAATAAAAAAATATGTAAAAAAGAATATATGGTATTTATTTTCCTTTAAAAAACACTACGACATGTATTCGAATCCAAATATCAAATAATGCTCGTAGAGGTGGAAACGTATTTGTCACCGCGTACGTTAAAAAAACATTATTTATTTCATTTAGTAAGACACTAGGTAGAAAAAAGATTCCCTTTAGATGAAATTAAAAGGTTTAGGTGTTTATACACCGTATAAAATCATGTCATGTATAAATAAAAATATAAAGCAATGAAATGATATTGACACGAATTCCTTTACAAAGATCAAATCATTAGATTAAGGATAAATCAATGACCTAATTATGTTAGAGAAATATAAATACTCCAAATATAAGGGGATATTAATTGTAAACCAATCATAGGTTATTCACACATATTAATGGAAAACAAAACTAATGACATGGATATTTAACTCAATGAAATTATATTGAGTTAATATTTCCCTTAAAAAGTTCATATAAAGGACGTAAGAATTTATCAATGGGGTGGTTATGTGTAGAAAAATTATATCAACATAAAGGAAAGTATAAATTACAATATAAATATATAAATATTAATTCCCAATATTATCTTGGCATAATATAATCAACGATGTATGAATAAAACCCAAGGAGGTGAAATTGCGTTTAGAAATTCTCGTATGAAAATTCGGCAGCATAACAACATCACAAAAAAATTTAGAAAATATATCAATGGGTTATAAAATGGTATCTCATAAATAGGACATAAAATTTACATAAATATGAATATATAAGAACATTTCCCAACATAAGAAAATGGAAATTGAAATAAATAACATAAAATAATACTTTTCTTAAAAGAGGATGGTGAAAGGTTCCCTTAACTTGAATCCGGCTCGTCACGTATGTTCCTTGTTCTTCATGAATAATAATCCTAAGATAAATTATAATGTATTTAGAACCGTTTTCAAGTTTATTATCCCATTTATATCACTTGTTACCACATTATAAACATTAAATAATCATTTCTGTTAATATCAGCCGTTTCATCGATATTCTATATTTGAGTCTAAAATTAGCCTGCTATAATTACAAATTGTCTATAAGGTAAAAAATGAATTATCTGCAGAATGATATTCATTATTTATATATCATATATATAATATATATCATATATATATATATATATGTGTATTTTTAATAGTACATAACATTTGGAGATAATAAATTAAATACACCGTTCATGGAGACGGTAAGTTGTATGTATGCATGAACGCTACTATCATTTCTTTTTCATATTTAATGGAATGAAAACTAAAATAAATATCGGTAAATAATAATTCAATTATAATATCATATTTTATATTTGTTACATAATTTCATTAACTCTATCCATTATATGTTTAATTTATGGCATGAATGACTCATATATCATTTATGAGGTGGTTTTCCGCACATCCTCAAATGAAATTATCGTATTTACCAATTATGGAAAGCATAAATTTATGATATAAATGAAAAATAAATAATCATAGAGGCAATATAAATATATAATATATCACATATAAATACAGTGCCATCATAATGTCCATCATGAGAGGTGGTAGGGAAAAAATGAACCATCGTTATTTCACAAGGTAGTAGTTCGCCATCCACAAAAAAATATGTTCATATATATTAGATGGTGTTGTGTGTAAGTTTAGTTAGAATTCAAAACCTAAAAACATCCTAGTAAATTTAGGATACTGGTGCTTTTATGTAATCAACTAAAAAATAATATAATAGAGAGCGAAGAAGTAAAATATTATAAAGGAATTTTAGAGAAGATGCTACCTATTAAAACATGTAACTCCTTTTGATTTGAGCCAAAAGTCTTCCTTTAATTGATTTATACCCAATGTAAGGCTTGTAAGAGTAATATAGGTATGTTGGAAGATTATTTGGGAAGATTATATACTATCCAATGATCATTATAGGTGTGATTAAATTGGTAAAGGTGATGCCCTTTTATAAGAGGGAGGAGGGGCACTTTAGGAATGTAAGAATGTATTATTTTATTATAAAATGATTTTTGGTATCAAAAGGACCAAAATTTATTTATTTAATAGATATAATGTTTTTTTGTTTAAAACCTCTAAACCAATAGGTTTTATACAAGTATAGGTCACATATTTATCCTTATCTTATAGCATTATCCCTTTGTTATATAATTCAACACTTACCACATCTTCTTTATATTCACATTATATAGTTAATAAAGATACTATAAAACAATAATATAACCTCCAGTGGTCCATTAATTACATTAAAAACATTATATAAGTCATTTTTCCAAATCATAGATTTTATGGATTATTATTTCATTTAATAAAATAGTATTTTTTTTAAAAACTCATTTATGTCAATTGTATACTATTCATGTCATGTCTTTTTTAAAAAAAACCCTAAAAACATGATTACATAAAAAAAACATAATTAATTAAAAGATAAAAAGTTTATAATAATCCATAAAATTCGTGTATGGAATAAGAAGTTAAAATATAAATTTATTTTAATATTTATATTATCATTTATTCAAATCATTAATTAATAAGGTAATCACTATATCATCATTTTATCATAAATATATTTATTTATATGAAGTATAAAAATTATAAATAAAACATAATGATGTGGGAAATATTTTTAAATTTATAATAAATATTTATAGTCTATGAGATCACTTATATAACCCCATATAAAAATACTTTAGTAAATAATCTGTGTATAAGTTATATTTTCCTTAACTTTAAATTATAAGTAATTAAATGTAATTTTCACACACAAGTGGCTCCAAGGGGTCCTAAAATATACCCAAGGATGACCATGGTCGGAAATATCTCATCAGATAGGGTTATAACATGGTTTAGGGTAGTTTAATATTACTATAACATTATTTTTACCCATATTTACCAGATTTACCCATTAACATTAGTTAATAAAATATTTACTTAAATTAAAATACATAATATCTAAAAATAAAAGGAAACTATTTGCATAATTTGGACCTCCTGATTCTAAATTTGGAATCCATTTTTTCTAATTCAAAAAACCTAAATTTCATAAATTATTTTAAAATTTATTTATATTCTCAAAACCAAAAAACGTGTTTTTAAGAAGTAGAAGCTAGAAAAAATATTTACATATTTTTATGTCCAACATAAAAGTTAATTAACATCCAATAAAAAAAATGGATTAAATTATAAAATCATAATCAATTTAAATTTTAAAATAAATTAAAAGGACAATTTAACTATAAAAATAAATTAGATGAAAATGCAGTTTTGAATTAAAATTTCGTATTTTTCACTATTGATTTAAAAATTATCTTTATCATAGAAATAACAAAAATTTACAAAAAGTAAATTTCTCTTTCAAACATCTAAATAAGAAGTTTATTTTGTCTATTATAACATATAAATTTGAAAAAACCCAGGTATAAAAATGTTTCTCCATCAAAAAATGGAAAAACTACCATTTAAAAATATTAGAGTATTTATG
Source organism: Viscum album (assembly GCA_963277665.1). Taxonomy (NCBI): domain Eukaryota; kingdom Viridiplantae; phylum Streptophyta; class Magnoliopsida; order Santalales; family Viscaceae; genus Viscum; species Viscum album. The sequence goes on from OY728161.1 coordinate 106,701,406, forward strand.
CTTAAAATTGGATTCATTCTCATTTTATGCCTCCAAATTTTATTGGATAAATGTTAAAACGTTTAACAAACTTGTGTAATAATATTTTAGTTATTTATGCTCATTCCCACTAATAATATAATTTTGTGTTAACAACCATTTAAAATAAAATTATTATTATAATATTTTTCTGCATAACTCAATGTTGAGCGCAATGTAAGATTTAATAGAAACCCGTTGTTGTGTGTTGAGTACGATATTGGAAGAAGCGTCACATTTAAAATAAATTTAAAATCTTATTCATTATTTTTAATAGATATTAAAATGCATGAATCTAAAAATACAATGGTCGTTACACAATGTGTGTGATGAAAACTTCACAATGATTTCATGATGCACCTAAGACTATCTCATAAACATCCAATGAAACATTACATCATTTTTGAAGTAATAATTTTTTTATAAAATTAAATTATAAATTGATTCAATAAATTTATAGATATGAATATTTTTCCCTTTCCCATAAGGTCGATATAGACAGTGGCGGATCTCACTAATCTCTGGGTTAAGGAGAGAGAGGAAAAAATTGTAAATTAATTGAGGAGGATCAATGGAAATATACATATGAGAAAAAATAAATCTTTTAACCTGTAAATAATTCTGGGAGAATAATCCCACAAATAATTTCAACAGTACATAAACATTATACATCTATGGAAAATAGGGGCACCATGCTAATTAATATTGAATGGAGATGGGTATGTACACTAATGCGATTAAACAAAAGGGGGACCTAATATGCACTAAATATATAGATGTTTCAACTACAAAAAACGTGATAATTATGAAATCCATTTAACTATACAATGGTTTTAGGGATATTCAATACAATAAACCCATGAATCATATATTTAAATTAAGGGACTATTTATATCGATACTGTTTAGGTGGATCCCAAATATAATTTCATGCTACCTAATTTCTGGTATTTTTATTATCTTTCCATGTGTCCCTATTTAATTGGGTGTGTCTTGGTACTCCTGAAGGCGTAGAACATTTTATGAGGAAAATTTTAAAAAAAATTGGATTTATGTATGTTTGAAATAATTGATTCTATGTATAAATGTGTAAATATAGTTGTGGGTTTCTCCCTGATTTCAGTAGAAGATAAAGTTATTTTGTGATTTCAGGTAGGAATATGATGTTTTTGAATTCTAAAAGTGAAATACATTCTATTTAATAGGAATAAATTATGTGTAAATTGTACATGGAATATGATAGTAACCCGATACCTATTTCAAAGTGAGTACACGATGTTTATAGATTATATGTTGTGTGATGTTAGAAGGTTAGTTATTAAAAAAGGTGATGGGTATTTTAGAATATCAATGTACTGAGTATTACAAAACATATAAAGGGTTTACAATCAATTTATATCTATCTATTATGGATTTATGGGTACTTATGATTAATATTATTTATTTCATCCATAAACCTCTCTCCTCTTGACTGTGAGCTTTCATGTAGTGATTTTGGGAGTCTCCGTTTGATCTGCATTGATGCATTCGGTGACTGACCACAGTTTCATTTAGATTTATTCTCTTCATGTGACTAATCCTTACTTCATCATCTTTTCATATATTTCAGCTATACCACTGTGTTGTGTTATGGGAAACATTTACTAGTGGTGATGCATCTTCATAATTATCTATAAATACATTTTCTAATCATGTTTTGAAAGTCATCTCAATTATTGGTTGTAGAAAGGAAAGTGTGTTTTATTTCGGAATGTGTTGTTTCCTCTTATTTTCCAACACTTTGGTTAAATTTAATAAATTATAAGAGTCATATAATGATTCTTGGGATTCTTTTTTCATTGTTGTATGATTCCATGTGGTGGATTCCATTGCAGTCATGTGCGACATGAGTTTTCAAGAATGTGGTTCCACCTCGAGCCTATGCTATTAATCAAGATTTCCCATATATTTGATAAATTATTTTATTAAATGAAATCTAATTATATGAATGATTTTTTTAAATGAAAAGTATATTCAATGAATTTTGAAATGGGTATGTGAAATGATTTTTAATTCATGGTTTGAATGAAATGGTTGGATGAACATGTTTAGAGAATGGAGATTTATGAATTCTTGGGAACTTATGTGGAAGTTAAATTAATAGTAATTTTCATCTATTTGTGTGTTTTTTCTTGGGTCTTCCCACTACTCCCTAAGAACATTCTTCTAGGGACATGTTAGACATATATTGGTGGAACACTTGTTGGGGTGTTACTCTAATATCTAGAATCAATGAATATATCTGATGGATTTATGAATACATCATTTACTATATTATATATGTGGGTTCTAGTTATATTGACCTATTTTTGACCCCTAGAGTGATAAACAATATGCTTTTTCATTTGTATTGTACTATTTATTTGTACTATAATATACATGATATGATATGTGATGATTTATTTTTTCTAAAACGATATTTCAACTAAGATACATGGTTATTAAACTATTTGAAAATGATGTAAATTATTTATTAGAAAATGTTGAGAAATGTGAAATTAAACTATTTTCCATGTTTTTGATATAAAAACTATTAAGTTATAATCAAGCACTATTTTCGTTATTGATGAGAATGTTTGTATTATTGTTCAGATACATAATTTGGAACACATGGGTGATACCCTACTGAGATAATTATCTCACAACCAATATACCCCTTTAATGATTCGTATAATTTGTCATTTATTACTGGAAAGGGAAATGAAATGGGCCATAGAGAGGCTAATAGGTTTTTTAAGTCAGATGAGTTGGGTATATAGTAATAAGATGGAGGGAGACTTCCCACACTATCACACGGAGTATATGATTTTTTATTTTAGTTGTCCATTGCGGAAAAACACTTATTTAGAGATTTTATTTTCTATTATGTACATTGTTTTCCACTCATTCATTTAGTAATGGAATATATTTAATTTTTTGGATGTTTGAATTTTAGTATATTCCATGTTGTTCATTCATGTGGTAGAATTCAACCCCACATATTGTTTTTATACTAGGGTTCTAGTCTCTAGCCTGTGGGTATCATGAGTTCCCTTTGGGGATCAGATGGGTTGGGTCTGGTACTATTTTTTGAAGATATTAAGTTCATTTCAGTACAGTTTGGTATCAATGTTAGTCCGTCCAAAAAAGTCCTTATTTTGAGAGCTTCTCATAGACTAGAGATATGATTATCTAGACATAAGTGGTATACTTTGGTGATAGCATGACCAACCATTTCCATGATGAGAGTCATGTTACTATGGGATGTTGGGAAGTGTGTATCTTATTTTGTATTATTGATTCTAATATTGAGTTTTGTTTTGTGTTAGTTTCAATATATTTTTTTATATTTTCAGGTTGTTTCTTTAATTTTAGTGTGCCAAATTATTCTTCTGAGAGGTGTTTGGTGAGTTCCATATGAGGGAGAAGTTGAGTATCCTCATCAGAATCCCATGATGGATCGAAACAGTATTGGGGACATTGTTTGAGAAGTTTCTGTTTTTGAAAAGAATGTTCTACAAGCTCATAATAATGTGGTTGAGGAGTATTTGGGAGCCACATGAGTTGTAGATTGATCTTAGAAGTTATTTTTTATGAATCCAACATCCATTAATGGTAAAAATATTCCTCAAGAGGAATAGGAATGGATTGACATGATTGATATGGTATTTTACTTCCTAGATACGCCTGAGAGCATCAAGGTGATGTGTGTAATATTTAGATATATGGGTCCTAATGAGTGATGATTGGAGTTTATAGTATAGGTGGATTGGAATGTGGTATATTATAGGATGGATCCCAAGAACCTCCAATTCATGCTGTTTTTTAATTATTATAATGATGGAAAAGTATCTTTAATTCCACTTTTTCCAACATGGATAGAATTTTATGTCTCTTTACTCTAATCAGATTGCTATTAAAAATGTTTTTCAATTATGGTTTTGAATAATGTTCAGCTAAAGTATTATATGTACATGTTGGGTTTGTTCTGGAATATCATATCCCATAAATTTATACTGAATATTTCAAATTAAATTGGATAATGGATATATATATATATATATGATAGTATAAATGGATATGAAAATAATTTTTACAAATTCATCCCATTATCTTAAATATATTGGCAACATTAGTGGTCCTCTAGGGAAAAATAAAAAATGTAAAGATCATCACAAGAGTAGTAGAGGTTATTCTTTTCAGTTGGCCCCTTTAGTATATTTATTTTCTTTTAGTGGTGTTTTTATGAGTTTCTATTTTTTTGGTATGGTTGGACAATAACAGATTTAATTTTCTTCACCTTCAAAGATAAGTAAAATATGTGGATGTAATGACTAACTATAAAATTTCATCTAGGATATGTTTACTCATAAATATGTTCAATTATTGTTATCTCCGAAAGATTCTACAACAAACCCATATTCTTAAAAGACTACATGGATCCATCTAGAGGCATCACGAGTGAAGAACCTTCATGAATTAGATGATTTTCATGCCGAGGAAGATGTATGTACAATGATCGGGAGAAGTAAAATATTTATTTCATCTTCTATGGAGATGTATTTCTTAAATATTGGTGCATTCCCCTCATTTATACTCGTCCATTTTGTGATATACCAAACCATACAATAAAACTCATTTCCTTTATTATGGAGGTAGTGTATCATAATGGGAAGAGTAAATAAATGGGGTTTTAGTGTCCTCTTTGTACATTATTGATAGCTGATGAAAAGTTAGTGTGAGATTTCATGACTTTTTATCTACATTAGCATGAAAAAACCATTAATATGGCTTGGTTTCTATCTCAAAAGGAAAAGGTTGATCATTATCATCGGTTTTTCATGTTAATATTGGATGATAGCAGACCACGACTGTTTTAGGGAGAGTTTGACATGAGGAATGGTTGTGAATGAAATTACCAAATAGTGATCTGGAGTTTTATTATATTTTCTAGTATTTTTTCCATTTTATTTTTTAAACTGTTTATATTCCTTCTGTTTTTTGTATATTTATGATGTTTTCCAAGATAATTTATTATGGATTCCTTTAGAGATATAGGTAGAGTTCCCCAATGACCGGGTTTATAGGATGTAGTTTATATCTATACATTCTTATCTAATAGAATCAATGGAGATGAATATGATCCTAATTTAGTTGGAAAATCTAGTTGTGAAGTGTTTGTTCAACCAAATGAATCCTATAGGGGACACCTAGTGGTCATTTCTTGGAATGAAGAGGGTTAAAATAGACCATGTGTAGATAATATAATACTTAACTATGTAATATTTAAGGGTGAGTATACCTTTCATCATTTGGATGACTTGCACAATTAGTTAAAGGGTGATTTGTTAATCAAGAATTGATTCTTAGTTGAGTCACAATAAGATCAAGGTTGGGAGACAAATATTTTAAATGGTAGTTTTTGGAGTTTTTTGGTCATTAAGAATATCATGTTATACTATTTTGTATTATTAATGTTTCTATAGTCTTATTGCCTCTAATGAATGGGACATTCCATCAGTATCATGAAACTTTTTTTTTATTTTTCATCAGTGGTTATTTGGTTTGTACAATATTTGGGAATAAAAACAATAACCATGTGGGTCTCATTTTTAAAATTATGAGGAGTCACCATAGTTATGGAATTATTTCTAAATGTATATTCTTGATCCAATAAATAAAATTCATCTTGCACGTGGGATATGATCATGACTTATTAGTTTATCATGATAACGTAATGCTTATATTTTCTTGTGATGTGAGATGGAAATACATTGAGATTTGGGGATTACTTTTCCTTCATTGATACTACGAATATATCATAAAATATTTTTCTAAATTTTCATCACCATTAATTTCTTCTACAAGGTTTTGGGTGAAATTCATATGGTATGTAAAGAGTCAATCACCATACAATTAGCAGAAAAGACTTCTGATAGTGGCTAATATTTATATCTGACCTATGCCCAGTGAAGGGATATATGGGATTGTGTGATGCTTATAGATCTTTTTCATGTTATGATATCATGAATGATTATTGTGTCATTGATAAATGTTCTCTTCATATTCAACCACATGATATGAGTTACCCAAATTAATATTTAGCACATGAAAATGTTATGAATGCTTTTAGTGTTGGTGGAATTATCTGTTTGGGAAATGGATAACCATATTTTATGTCCAAAAGTTTTTGAGCTATATCTTTTCTCATAAATTATTGCGTATTATATAGATAAGAAGAGTTAATTAACTACAAACTGTTGACGTCAATAACACCTACACCCATGTGGAGGGGAATGTTTTCACAGACACTATTTGTAGGAAAGTTCCCTTGAAACATTTTTTTGAATCTATTTAAGACTAGAACATTATAATTATTTTCGTAATAATGCATCTGGATGATCATGATGCTGATTCATATTGAATTTTTATGATTTTTTATATTCATTATATCTCATTGTTCCTATTATGAAGAATCACTTTCATAATGAATGTTTCACTAGAATTCTAGAAACCCTATAATATAGGGAGACCATTTTGTGTATGTATATCTCTTTAAGTGGTATTATCATTTTTGGGGATGATTTTTTCATTCCAAAATATATGAGAAGTTCAATTTAGTATTTTCTCATAGTTTAGTGTGGGTCATTCATTCCAGAACACAATAGATATATTATTTGAGGAGATGGTGACTCTAGTGGTTGGGTTTGAAGGAAGAAATTTTTGATTTCTTGTCCTGCTTTTATATCTACCATAAAAAAACAGTTCAATTGATTGCTTTAGGTTTTATCCTACATCATTGAGTGATTGAATAGAAATGGGTTGAGGTATACGTGGATATTATTGTTGGATTACATTGGACCCAAGTGGGAATTCAATTTGGTTAGTAGTTGATTAGTTGACAAGGAACCCTAAATTTATTTTGATTCATGGAATCAAAAATGGATGAAGATATAGGTAAGATAAATGTGTAGGAAATTTTTTACTTCACATGAGGTTTATTAAGACATTGTTTTTTATAGTGATCCTAGGATTATATTGAGATTATAGAGGAGTTTTATGTAGGTGATTGTAACTTGGTTCAGATTGAGTAAAACATAACATCCATAGATAGACAGTCATATTAATCATGTTATTTAGAGATTGGATGACATGATTCATTAATCTATAATGGTTTTGGGTGTATATTGGGAAACATATCTTGGAATTATTGTTTTTTCATATAACAAGAGGAGTTTTTCATCAATCATAATGTTTTATTTCTTGGATTTGCATTTTTCCCATATATATCCTCTCAATTTCTTGGAAGTGGAGGGTAAAGAATCATTGGTGGGGACATGTTTGGTTTAGGGGATGTCTATGTTTATTCATGATATACAATGAGGAATGGTTATATAATAGTGTCAAAATAATTATTATGTGAATCAAAAATTCCATCCTTTGTAGTTTTCTATAGATTTTCATGTTTTCATGAATGATTCCTCACAGTTGGTTACTATTGTCATTGAAAAAAGTGAATGTTTTATTTGATATATTTTATACAATTTAATATAATTTAGAGCCTTGGATGATATTCTTATTGATTGGAATTATTGACACATTTAAAAAAGATCACGAATTCTTTCACGAATCATATCATAAGAAATTTCATCCCCAAACCACTCTTATTTGGAGTTGGGAAGAGACTGAGTTTGAGCAATACAATTATATTGTTATGTAGAAAGTTGAGATCATTTACTCTCAGGATAAATTAATTCATGGGAAGTTTATTTTACTAGTTATAGTGTAATTTAGGCTTCTGTTATATCCTCATGATACATGGGAGCACGAGGCATTTATAAGGGTTTAGTGGGCTATACAATTTTTTGGACTTCATTCTTCCACAAGAATATATGGTGATTAAAATTCATATGGTTGGGAATTTTTGACATCATGTTAACAAATTTCAGGTATTTTCCAAAAAAATTCATGTTTTCCCCTTTAATTGTGTTCAACTTTAGTCTCCTAAGGATGGTGAATAGTCAATGAGAAATATGATATGGAGATCCTAAATATATGTTTTTATGAAATAATTCAGTCTATGTATAAATGGTTTAATGTATTTGTAGGGTTATTTACACATTCAAAGGATGATAGGTATGTTTTGATTTTTCATGTAAGAATTTTTTTTGAATTCTGAAAGAGAAATACACATAGTGTAATGGGTATACACGATCTAAAATTTGGTAGGGATAAGGTCCGGAACTTGGTATAGAGTGTGAAGTGAGTACACATAATGTATATAATAATAACTTTGGAATGTTTAATGTTTTATTCATAATAAATAAAGTGATGGGGTTTTCAACATATTAGAGTCCCAAGGATAACCCAAAACATAATGGTATTATTCACCATGTAAATTTAATGAACATTTATTTGACAATGCTGCTTAGATGAATATTATTTAATTCTTCCACATACCACTCCCCTCTCGACCTAGATATCTCATATGTAAATTTTATATGACTATATTTGATTCAGATTAGATCATTTGGAAATTTTTCACCATTGTGGTTAGATTTTATCTATTCGAGTTACTAATTTTTTTTATCTTCATTACATCGATCGTATAAGAACTGATACATTTAATTATTAGATCTATTGATGTGTAATGATATTTCTTCTTTATTCCATCTTGATTAATTATGTTGTCTTCTTGGGGAGTCCATTTAATTTTTTGGTTGTGTTATCAAAGGTGTGTGTTTTTAAGGTATATGTTCATTCCACTTCTCTTCTATTTTTCTAAAATTGAATCAATTATAACTAGTTTCTATTGATTATAGGTTATTTTGTGTCATAGTTGGATTATTTATTATAGTGGATTCTATTTTAGGTGTATTTTAACTGAGTATTATGTTAAGTGGTTCTATCTCTATCCTGTTTTGGTGAACACCATTGCTATTATTTTTAAAAAAATTGTTTTATTAAATTAAATGGAATGATATTACTATTTTTTTAATGTGAAATTGTGTTTTTTTATAAAAGTTTCTCTTACCATGGTTTTGGTAAATTAAAAGGGTCTTCAAAGAATTTTTAAATGATTTTTAAAGTGGTTTTTAAATCAATGTGTGAATTAAAATTTTTGATGAACTAGTATGGAATATAGATCACATGGGAATCCTTGGTTACATAGGTGGAAAGTACAACAACTGGTCTCATCCACCACCACAAAGTTTTTTAGAGGGGCTTGCCTCCACTCCCTAAGACCATTATTCAAGGGTCATGTTAGACCTATTATGAGTATGAAGTATTGGGGTACTCCTCTACTCTCTAGACCTTATGAATATGTCAAATTGCTTGATATGTACATGATTTTCTATATTACCTGTGATTTTTTTTCTATGTTGACCTATTACAATCCCTAGAATGATGTTACCTATTATTCATCATTTCTTTTGTAATATATTTTTAAACTAACATAGACATGATATGATATGTGATTGATGATATGTTTTGACAAAATGTGCCTTTCGAGATATTTTGGTATGAAATTGTTTCAAATTAATTTACCTAGTTTATTTTGGAAATTTGGGATGAGGGAAATTACACTATTTTTCAATGATTTTTATATGATAATGGTAAAAATGTTATAATGAATTGTTTTCATTAAACATGAAATTGATCTGATTATTTTTCTAATACATGACATGGACCCCCTTGGAGATACCCCATGGATCTTACTATCATACCCCTTTTCTAACCCTTCGTATGTCTGTAGACATGATTATGTATTTCAATGAAGGGAATTGAAAATTGTCGCAATGAGGTGGGATGGTTTTGTCTATCAACTGAGTTAATTTTCTTATGGTGAGATGGTGGGTTTTTTCCCATACTACTATATAGAGTATATTTTTTTCAAGTTTTAGTAGCCTATTTTTGTTGGACCATTACATGGATATTCTTTCTACAATTTAGTTTTTTTTTCTTAGGAATATTAAGTAATGGAATAAATTTATTGTTTGTAATGTTTTGTTTTTTGTATATGGAAAATTATGTTTCTTCATGTGGGATGAATCATTATTTTAGGTTATTGTTTCATACCATGATTCCCATTTCTAGCATGTTGGAATCCAGAACTCCCATTGGGTAAGTGACTAGTCAAGTCGAGTAATAGTTTCAAAGGGTATTAAAGTCAATTCATTACAAAAATAATAATTTACTGACAGGTGACCATTTAATCCATTCAATATTATTGCCTGTGATATTTGTTTTTGGTTCTACACATTCATTTCATAACATGTAGGTTTATTACCTCTATTTAAACAACACCTCAAAAAATGGGTTGATCTATTTTTGAGAATTTAAAATATATCAAATACTATTTTCCATTTATATAAATCCTATCAATGAGATTTTTGTAGAATAAATATCATATAGAATCCTTTCATGCGTAATATATTGGAATTTTATTTTATACTAGTCATGGATTAACTACCATCAGGTAAAGAACAAATAAACTTTCAATAGGGGAATATCATTATTCACAACTTCAATCATCCTATAATTCTGTAAAATTGTGTGGAGGAGTATGGAAACGATTTGGATTGATATTCTCATGGTTATATATTATTTCATTAGGAAAAATATGATAGTTTTATCAGGATTTTTACATAATAAATAATTAATTTTAATGAAATTCCCATTGGGATTTAATATAGTAATGCATCCCCAATAGTTTTTCATAGACCACTATTTGACTAAGAGGTTGAGATATCAATTGAACATATACCTAGTTCTCAAACAATATCTATGAATCTGTTTATAATAGACCCTATTGAGTTTCTTTAAATGAATAGTCACATTAATGGGAATCTGGAAAATGGATTTATATGGAAGAGTGCATCACAATAGGGTGCACCAGTTCCCTTCATCAAAAAGAAGTATTAGTTGATGAACCTCAAATCAAATTACAATGAACTAAAAAATTTAATATGTATCCCCTAGAATGGATTTATCAATATATTTATAATCATTATGGGTCCCTAAAATTCACTATGTAGTACCTTTTGTTTTGGTTTCACTAATTAATGGTATTGGATGAAGATATTTTGATGATAGAATTTAGAACAGTGATTGTGCACTCTAAGAACATAGTGATTATCTTTTTTCCCACTAAAAGATATAATAATCATCATTGAAATAATGAATAGATTCACTAGTTATTACATAACAAAATTCATATTAGTATTTATAAATATTAATGTGAAATAATATAAAAATATGGAGGATCATGATGAGTATTTGAAAACTAGGTTAACGACTTTATCAAAAGATAATTAATTTTCATTGTATATTAAAAGTTGGAATATTATAGAATAATTATCATTCATGATGAGTTTTTTTCACTAAATGATGAGTATTTATAGACCATTCCATCAAACGAAAAATTAAGGGTGGCCCAGAACAACATATGTAATGGAGATTTAGTGGAGCTATGGACTATTTAATTACTACCTTTGATTTTTGATGAATAACTGATGATTAAAAAACTAATTGACCTAGACTACTCATATGGGAGTAATGCTTTTCAAGAATAGTGAATCTGAATAATGAATAGAGGAATTTAATATGATTCTTATCACTAGACCAGTTGTCAAACTGTCCTCTACTGGGGAACTATTCATGTTGTACAATTATGCTTTAAATATTGGATTGGGTCTTCTATTGATGAAAAAATACAATGTGATATCCACGGACTCATGGTAGTCCAATATACCTGAGATAGAATATCCAACATATGACTTGAAATTGGTTGTAGTAATATTCACAATGTACATTTTCTGGAAATATATATTTATGGAGAATTGTGACATTTATATGGTTTTGGGGGGGATAAAATATAAATACACATAGAATCAATATTATATGTGCCAATAAATATGGACAGAGATGATAAACAATTATAGAAACTCAATTATCTTCCATATCTGGAAAGAAAATAATGTATTATATTCTATAAGAAGAATTTATCTGATAATGTTACCAATGTTGAGAAATTAAAAGGATATAATATAAATATACACTCAAAATTTGGACATGGAAATCATAAAGGATGTAGAATATTCATTCCTTTCTCATATTATTTCTCAAAATCCAATTTCAGAGATGGTAAAATATGCTTTAACAGATGATGGTTAAATTTAGATGTTTGTGGAATCTATATGAAAACATCAATCCATATAGTCTAAAACTAATCAGTAATCATTTTTATTATTTAGTAAATGAATATCTGTAGCATAAAATGCTGAGATAATGAATATCACTTGATTAATGAACAAATATTACCATATCCACACACCATTGTATAAAAATAAAATATCTCGATCTCTTAGTGTACTAATTTTGGGAAAATATAATGTATTAGATAATGAAATATACATCATGGTTACTTGTATATTATCAAATTAAGAAATTGAGGAAATAGTCCTACGTAATTATTCAACCATATCCCATACAAAAATAAAAACTGGATGACATCACTATGTGTTTATCCATAGTTATTTGCAAGAATTCAATGGTGATAATTATATATGAGTTTTATTTGATCTCCATAGAGTTAAATATCATTTTATTTCTATTCAAGAGGAATTATCAATCGATAAAAAAGAAAGGATATAAACCATATATGTGTTGAATCTATATGAAACACCATTATCAATTTAATCTATTAGAGATATTATTATTACATTCATGTTCAAGAAAAGTCTCCAAACTATTCAAAAAATAGAGTTTAAATTAAGAAAGTATTATAACAATAAAAATGGTGATAAATATATGTGCACCATCCAGGAAATTTAGAATATACTGAGATCATGCTCATTGTACATTGATTTTTGATGAGATAAATATCTTCATCTTCTTGAGTATTCATACAATAATAGTTTCAACACAAATATCCAAATGGATCCGATTGAATTTCATTATGGAATGAGTTTTCGAACACATGTGTGTTGGTACAATGGTTGTGAAATCAAGTTATAAGGACATCATATGGTAGAAAAAATGGTAGAATAATTCAATACCATTCAGTAGAATACAAATCCTTTTAAATTAAAGTAGAAAATATATGCTAAAAATCAAGGATGATACCTAGATTTTGATTTATAAAATAATTTTATCCACTAAATATATCCATGGAAGAGGGTCATGAGTTATGGAATGTAGTGAATGATATGTTCTAGGTACATAAAAACCATTATTATTTTTTATCACACTGACGCTTTGGCCTCTATACTGACACTGTCAACAACCATGTCTCATGTACAATATGTTACATACATATCCCTATTTATAATGTATATACAAAATTCATTGCATATAGTTTTTTCATAGATGGTACTAATGGAAAATTATCTTTGTTATGAGGGGAAACAAACTCCGATCATGGATCATATGAAAAAAAATTGAGGGAAAAATTAAACAATCTTAGGCAATGTATTATGGTGTAAAAATATTTCTGTGGGTGTGACATGGGAACTAGAGAGAGAATTAAAAAATGTCCCCACTTCTTTTTAGTGTATGAATATATGTCTCAAAAAAATCATATAGTTGAATGAATGTAACATCATATAATACTTTAGATTCAATTTTAATTATTATATAATGTTTTCATATACTGTTATATCGTATTATATATTGAACTTTCACGGCACAATAAATTTATTAAAATTTTATCATAATAATTTTCACATCATATTTAGTTAATGAACAAAAAAATAATAACTTTAAATATTATAATTGTATACAAAATAAAATTTTATAACCGAAATATGATAATTTGGATTTCATGATCCATAAGAATAGTTTCACCCCCAAAATCCACTATAGAAATGAAATAAAATGTTAGTAATGAAAAATTCATCTAGTAAAGAAACATTTATTTATATTTAATTGAATTTAATAAATACTTAATAAAATATGAGGTATTGAAATAAGGTATATAAATAAATATTAGTGTAATGAATTTGATCATTGGAATTTAAATCTTGGTTTAGGAATAATAATAAGTCTATTAATCACATTAAACTTATTCATAGAATAGTATCATCAATGTAATATTATAACATGTATGCCACTAAATGGTTTCATTATCTAATAGGTATCATGTCCTCAATTGTTCATCCCCTTACGCTAGAGGCTTATCCTACTGGCCCAAAAATGGTTCCCCAATCTGGTTTATCACATGGCCTCATGAGTGAATACTGGTATTCCAGAAGCTTTCTATTATTAATGAGAGTCCAAGGTTGCTCATTCGAGAAAATATACCCCCATTATTATAGTATAATAATTGTGAAATAAATATACAAATAGTGGAACCCTAATAAATGAAAACTAAATAGGTGATGGTAAATAGTAAAATGGCAATAATATAGAGTTTCAAATTATAAACATCTGGTAACATATAAAAAATTATGGAATGTAAGGTATCTATCTAAACGAAATAGTAAGTCATAGAATGAGGCATTCAATAAAATTACTGTATTAATGAATAAAATAAAAAAATTCCATCTTCTATTAACTAAATAGTCATAGACCAGATTTGTGATTCCTCTCTACCATGATATAATAAATTAATCATCAACAACACTGTGTGTTTCCCTATTTCTACCAACATCGACATAATCATTTCAGTTACCATCATCATCCCAAATAGAGTGTGAGATAATCTAAGAAGTCCAAAAAAAACATTTTACGAATATTTAGTCATTTAGTATAATTAGAGAATTATGAGATTATATTAAAGGATAGAAGTAATAAAAGCATTCAATGGGCCTACACTAGTTTCTAAGGACACCAGGCTAGAAATACCATCTTTTTCTTGTAACACATAAATAAGAAACAAGTTACCACACATATATATATACAATAGGTATACACTATAAAATTTTAAGATATATATATATATATAGGAGTTTATCTAACATTATAGACTTGAGGTGTATCATATGTGTCCATATGTAGTAGCATGAGTCATTCAAGTGTCTCGTGACACCTTGCACAGTCTCATAATAATGGTGATGTGAACCCCATGTACCAAAATATTATGGATGTAATGTCAGAGAATCATATTAGTAGGGTCCCCATTCCAATTTATCGTTATCCATATGGGTCACCATGACTATTCATCATATTCTATTTGGTTCAGCTGGCCCATTTATCAAAATTAATAAGGGTCACCATTCCTATTCAATATAATATATAAGGGACTCCATGCCTATGTGTCTCAAGTACTATGGATGCCTTTCTTAAGTTTAATAGTATTGGGATTCCATTCTAAACGATCATATTATATAGATACCATTCCTGAATACAATAAGTGTAGGGATTCCATTCTTATATGTAATTGGATAAACATACTCCATTTCATCTCTCATTAAACTAAAACCACCAAGATTGCATATCACAAAAAATTACATAATCAATGATTTAGGAAGAGAAATTATAATTTTCTAGATCATTATCATTTTAAATTAACTAGGATATAACCATTGAAATGTTTATCCAAGGTATGTGGTCATACCACTCATTTATATTCAATTAATTAGAGTCATCACAATTAAGTGTCATGCAAAAAATGGATATAATTTTTTTTGGCCATTTATATATTTATAATGATGATGAAAAATCCAAATCCACCCCTCATGTGGAGAAATAATTGAATGGGGATTTCTTTGGAGAAGGATAAAGGGGTAAAAGGCTATCTATATCAAGTATATTTAATTGAACATGTTATATGTGTATTTTTAGGGAAATGTGTGGAGAATCTAGTGTATGGAATCAGAACACATGGTATAAGGAATCAAGACATAAGGGATAAATACTCTAAAAGATACCTAATTACTTTAAAGGAGCACTCTATTAGTATCGACCTATGGTTTGGTGAATAACAAAAGAAAATAGAAAAAGACCTATTCCATGTCAATAGTTTATATATGTGACATAAAAATAGAATCATTTAGAGAAATGATAACCATGAAATAGGCCTAAGGATTAAAGAACATACTAGTAGGGAGATAATTACATGATTCGAAGTCGAATCTGAGTCAAGAGGAATGAATTATCGAAGAACCTTGGTGGAACATGGAAGGGTGATAAAATGGGATAAATAGTATCCACCTATATGTTGGAGGAAGAAAATGGTCAATTTACTCAAATTATAGTGTTTGGACATCTCGAAACTCGATTGGCCAAACTGGGCACCATCAAAGAATGGTATGCAGTCTAAAGAGGGTTCTCACTATGTTCCTGTACACTGTGTTGGTAACCATGTGAAAAATAAGCTAATTTTCTATATTAAAAATTTTATTGTATTCAAATGTCATGTAGCCTCAGTTACATTATGACAACCCGACATTTTATTACAACTTAAACATGATTTATTACATAAAACTTCACTTGATACAAAAATGAATATCGAGAGGTTTAGTGTCTTTGGGGATTAGTATTATTACATAAAAACTTAAAACATGAAATACAACATCTTTATTGAAAACTTCCTTTACATGACCACTACATTCCTTCATACTTAGCATTGCATGGGATAACCTGAGGACATGCATAATAAAAGGGTGAGCTATAAATCCCAGTAAGGGAATACACATGGAATAACATGAGGAGTAAAATAAAGGTTAGAAATTAGGCATATCAATAGATAACAAGAGATACATGAACATAAAGTCATGATAATGCATGATAATCATGACATGGAAATGTGGCAACAATACTTAACATGGAATTAGCATGATCCAAGGCTCATTGCACATGGAGCATGAGTAAATACTCATTGAACCTGAAGCATGAGTAAACCCTCATTTTAATTGAATTGGCATGAGTAAACAATCATTGCACATGACGTATCATGATACTGTACTTTACCCAATGCATTGGAGTGCTATAAGGGCGCACCCTTCTTAAACATTTCATTTCATGCATAAGTGTGCCACATGGATCAGAAAACATGGATTCATAAAAAATATTCCTTTATTACACGATATAGGAATGTGGAATTCATAAATGAAACTTTATAATCAATAAATAAATGTGAATAATGGTGAATACCCTTGATGGAAAAATGGGAATGGTATTCACTACACAATGGAATTGGCATAGAAAATCGGTGTGATTTTGGCAGCGTAACAACGCGACGTAAGAATTCATAAAAAAAGTTGATGAGAGATAAATGGGTTAGTCATCATATTTACCTGTATTGGACAGTAAGGAGGTCATATCGATACATTTCCCAACAATTTTAATGTAATCTAGGTTCATGATACAAAATTATTTCTTGAATGTAAATGAGGAAAGAGAAGTTCCTTTCGGAATTTCGGCATAGTAACGGGTGTACATGGGAGACATTTAATGAGAGACAAAGGGGTCTCCCATCATTCAAAAATAAATAGGGAAGTATGAGGGAGGTGAAAAACCATACCCCAACATTCATAATTGAAATTAAATGGGAAAAACAACTTAAAGAAAATTGGACAAAAATGAGGGAAAAAGAAAAAACCATTACATGGAAGTGTGCTTCCAAAGGCTAGAGAGAGTCTTCTGAGAGGCTTATTGGGAGCTTAGGGCACCTTGGGAGGATTCTAGAGAGAGTAGGATAGAGTTTGGATGAACTAAAAAGGCTTGAGTGTGGAGGAAGTGGGTGCTTGGGTGGGTTTATATAGGAAAGGTGATTGAATTCTTTATCATTTAGGTTTGGGACCCCATATATTAAATTAATCCAAACCACAAACCATCCCATTGTTTTTCCAATGATTTTTTGAAAAGGGAATAGGAAAATAATATTTTATATGGCCAAAGTCCGATCTTCTTAAAATAATAGAGTTGCTTATGTGGAGGTGAGTCACACTCCCATGGAAATTAATTTAAAAAGACAAGGTGTTTAATAAGTCTTGAGGGGTCCATTAATGCTCTGTAAAGTAAGTCAAACAAACCCAAAATAACATTATTTTAATGGTAAAACATATATTGGACGAACATAAAGATTTTAGTATTTAATTACATCACTATTGGGTCATTATGATGTCATAAAACACATTATATATTTAAACGGTACTTAATTTTTACCCAAAAATTTGACTATCTCAGAAAATTCTGAAAAATTCACCGTTGGATAATTTTGACCTCCTGATTCCATAAATAAAATTTATATTATCTAAATAATTTTCTAAATGTGCTAATTTTCACTTTTAAAATAAAAACCAACATTTATAAAAAATTCACAGGTTTTGACAAAAATGGCTTTCAAACCTTAATAAAAATTACAATTGAATTCATAAAATAATATGATAATTTATATATAATTTTATAACAATAATAATAATATTTTATTAAAATATTATTTAATTAAAAAATCCCTTAATTTAATAAAATAGAATTATTAATTAAATAATAACTAAAAACAATATTTGCACTTTAAAAAACTATTTACAATGTATCCAAAAATGACAAGGAGTTATATTCATTATTATATACAAAAAAATAATGTATATGAACATAGTAATATCGATTTGTTACATAACCCCTTAAAACAGCCTCATAAGACCTAAGGGTAAGGTGTGCGATGGTGACATACTCTTGGGGGGGGGGGGGGGTCGGATAACATCGCTCGAGTGGTAATTTCTATCAACTTCCACTTCTCCTATAGACGGTCCCGTTCGAGCTTGACATGATGAAGCTCAAATTGGTCTTGGTCAAGAGTGAAGCCCAAGGACGCCACCTCTTTTCCGAGCCCTGACAAATGGTCTTCGTATGGATCAATTATACTAGATGAGGCCATCGCTTCTTTTGTCTGAGTAAATGGGATTTGTTAAAGTCCAATATTTATACTAATCATGTGATCACTGTTCAACGGCTATATTAGCAAAGGTCAAAATTCTTAACATAAAACAAATGAATTTGAGATTTTATATAAACATAAAGAGACATTTAATTAGATCAATAAGTATTTCCTTGGATGTTTGGTGACAAAGTCCGTGGTGATGTTCTCCCATTTCCATTCTGGTATGGGAAATGGTTGCATCAACCCCTTAGAATTCTGCCACTCTGCCTTTAATTGCTGACAGACCAGGCACTTTGATGTATATTCAACGATCTCCTTCTTCATATTACCCCACCAAAAGTTTTCTCGGTAATCTCGATACATCTTTGTGCTCCCTGGGTGAATAGAGAAATTTTAACTATGTTCGTCATCCAAAAGTTCCTTCATCATCTCCGAACTTGAGGGAACACATAGTATTTTCCCAAACCGCACAATCCCTTCTTCCTTAACATTAAACTCTGAGGATTTCCCTTTTTCGATAGCTTCCACCTTTTCCTGAATTCCCACATCATCCTTTTGAGAATCCTTTAACCTTTCCAAAAGAGATAGTTGAGAAATCATTTGTGAAAGGATTGATGATGTTCCCTTCTTTATGATTCCCATGTCCATCTTCATCAAGTCTAAGAAGATTGTATCCTTCTAAATTCTCATCATTGATAGAATCTCTGGGTCCTTTCTACTTAGGGAATCTTCCACCTTGTTCGCTTTCCCAGGGTGGTAATGTATTGAACAGTCATAACCCCTGATGAGATCTGTCCATATTCTCTGGCACATATTAATCTATTTCTGTGTGAATATATATTTAAGACTCTTTTGGTCAGTATATATCTCGCATTTCTCCCCATAGAGATAATGCTGCCATATTTTCAAGGAAAAGATCACCGCTGCCAACTCCAGATCATGGGTTGGATAGTTTAGCTCATGGATTTTCAACTACCTTGAGGCATAGGATATCACTTTATCATTTTTCATCAGCACACAACCCAAGCCCTTCTTCGAAGCATCACTGAATACCACCAAATGTTCCCCACTTGTGGGTAAAGTGAGGACATGCGCAGTGATAAGCCTCCTTTTCAACTCCTTGAATCTTTCTTCGCATTCATCACTCTAATAAAACTTTACTCCCTTCCTAGTAAGCTTGGTAAGAGGGTTGGACAATCGTGAGAAATTCCTCACAAATTGTCGATAATATCCAGCTAACCCCAAGAATCTACGGATATCTGTTACCGATGTTGGCCTCAACCATCCCTCAATTGCATCTGTTTTGGAGGGATCCATGGATATCCCATTGCCTATGATGATATGGCCCAAGAATGAGACCTCCTTCAACCAGAACTCACACTTTCTGTACTTTTCATAGAGATTCTCTTTGCGCAAAGTCTCTAGTACAGTTCTTAAATGCTCCTCATGATCCTCCTTGGTTTTGGAGAATATTAGAATATCATCTATAAAGACTACCACAAATTTGTCTAGGTAATCTCTAGAGACTATATTTATCAAGTACATAAAGATTTATAGAGAATTAGTGAGTCCAAAAGGCATTAATATGAATTCATAGTGCCCGTATCTTGTGTGAAAAGCAGTATTTGGGATATCTTCCTTCTTCACCCTTAATTGATAATATCCCGAACGTAATTCCACCTTCGAGAAGTATTGTGATCCATTCAGATGATTGAAAAAGTCATAAATTCTTGGGAGAGGATACTTGTTCTTTATCATGATTTTGTTAAGTTCATGATAATCGATGCAAAGCCGCATTGACCCATCCTACTTCCTGACAAAGTGGACTGGTGCACCCTATGGTGAAGCACTTGGGATTATAAACCCTTTATCCAGATTCTCTTGTAGTTGTTTCGTCAGCTCTTCAAGCTCTATAACAGCCATTCTATATGGAGTCTTGGATATTGGTAATGCACTGGGTATAAGTTCAATTGAGAATTCAACATCTCCTCTTGGAGGAAGACCAGGCAGTTCCTTGGGAAACACTTTAGTGAATTCCCTTACAATAGGCATTTCTTCAAGGATGGATTCTTCCTTGGAATCAATCATCTGAGCCAGATACGCATGCTCATAGGGTAGTAATATCCATTCTTGAGATGATGGATCTAAAGGAGATTCATCTTCCTCCTTAAACTTGTAAAGGATCGGGGGTCGATTCTCCATATGGAGTGTGATTTCCCTCTCCTGACAATTTATGTTGGCTCTATATAAGGAAAGCCAATCCATGCCAAGAATTGAATAAAATTCCACCAGAGGGAGTATGATGAGGTTCGCCAAGAAATTCAATCCACAGATTATAACAGGGGATGACTTATATTCATGGGATGCAATGATTTCCCCATTTTTCGTACTCACCGAAATCTTTGCTTCCATGATTTGTGGTGGTGTTGGGATTGTTCTACTAAATTTTCAAGATATAAAAGAATGCGTAGAACCTGATTCAAAAAGTACGTTCACTATTATTTAATGAATAACTACAATACCTATCACCACTTCGTTGTTGGGGTTCACTTTAGTAGAATTGATGGAAAAAGCTCTTCCTTGCTGCCTTGGAGGTTGTTGGTTGCCTCCAAAAACCCTTGGATTAGGGCACTGATTTGAAAAATGCCCCGGTTCATTGCATTTGTAGCATTGAACAATGCGTTGAGGCTTGAACGGAGCGTTACTCTACTCTATCATAGCCGCGGGTCTTTCTTGCCGACAGTTAACAGCTAGGTGCCCTTCTCTTCCACACATGAAGCATTTCCTCATCCCCTTAAGGTAATTTCCAAGGTGCTTCTTTCCGAACTTTTGGAAAGTGGGGTGCTGGATCTTCTTAGCACCGTTGGATTTATCCATCGGACCACCAGAATTGAAGTCCACCTTATGGTTATTTTTCCCATGATACCCCTATGATTCCTCGATCTCCATTTCTACCTTGAGGGCACATTGGACAATTTCCTTATAGCTGTCGAAGTCACGAATCGCTAATGCTTTCCGTAGGCTAGGCTTCAGCCCTCCAAAAAAGCAGTCATCTTTGAATTCAGGGGTAACGACAAAGTTGGAATCATATCGTGCAAGCCTTGTGAAGTTTTCCTTGTATGATCCAATATATTCTTCATCTTTTTGCTTGAGGGAAAGGAAGTCCCTTTCCATCTTAAGTCGGAGGGTGCGCGAAAAATAATTATCGAAAAACATCTTCCAGAAATCCTTCCATTCCAATGCCTCGATCTCCTCCTCAGGCTTTGTATTTTTTATCAGCATCCACCATTGATCTGCTTCACCCTCCATACGATAAGCCGCCATGAGAACCTTCTCTTGTTAAGAACTTTGAAGTATGGAGAAGATCTTTTCAATGGAGTTGATCCATTGTTTAGCGATCGTGGGATCGGATGATCCACTAAAAGTAGGAGGCCATTGTCTCAGGAAGCTCTCGATAGTGACTTTTTCTTTCTTATGGGGGGTTGAACGTTCCTCTTGACCCGTGTTTCTATTAAAAACTTTAGTTAGCTGAGAGAGAAGCGTGAAAATGTTCGCAATTCTGGCTCCCATTAGATTGGGCATCTCATTAGTACAGTCATCACACTGATCTTCACAATTGTTGTTAGCCGAGTCCTCCTATTACTGGCCATTGGATGGAATAAAAGGACAGTTAGGGGTAACACATAAAGATTAATCCAAAGAAAAAAGTTGATGACTTATAAATAAACTTTTATTTCTTTAACCCATGAGTCTATAGGCTTCAATCTAGGATTTTCATGATCTACTTTCTAACATATATTCTTAGGGGAATTTTTTTGATTCCCTTAATAAGTGTTCATACTAAGATTGTAAGTATATCAAAACATATCCCCTGAGAGTGTCATAACCAAGAGTTCAGCAAGGCCCATTTCCGTGCACCAGTTCCCGTTCGAGTCGATCTCAAAGCATTGTTTTCGGGTTTTACCCCTAGGATACATCTGTTCGAGAGCCGCCTCTACCTGCTCATATCCAGACAGGGATGCATTTTCTTGATAAAACACTTACTCAGTACTTACCAAAACATGGGGATGTTTTTATTATACTTAGTCTTTTCTCTAAGGCTTTACTAGGGCTTTCTAATCCTAATCCCAAAAATAACTAAACCTCCCTCTGATACCAACTATGACAACCCTACTTTTTATTACAACTTAAACATGATTTATTACATAAAACTTCACTTGATACAACAGAATAAGATCAAGAGGTTTAGTGTCTTTGGGGCTTAGGATAATTACATAAAAAATTGAAACATGAAATACAACATCTTTATTGAAAACTTCCTTTACATGACCACTACATTCCTTCGTACTTAACATTGCATGGGATAACTTGAGGACATGTATAAGAAAAGGGTGAGCTATAAAGCCCAGTAAGGGAATACACATGGAATAACATGAGGAGTAAAATACATGTTAGACATTAGGCATATAAATAGAGCACAAGAGAAACATGAACATAAAGGCATGATAAAGCATGATAATCATAACATGGAAATGTGGAAACAACACTTAACATGGAATTAGCATGAGCCAAGGCTCATTGCACATGGAGCATGAGTAAATCCTAATTGAAAATGAAGAACGAGTAACCCCTCATTACACTTGAATTAGCATGAGTCGACACTCATTTCACATGACGTATCATGATACAATACATTACCCAATTCATTAAAGCTCTATAAGGGTGCACCCTTCTTAAACATTTCATTTCATGCATAAGTGTGCCACAAGAATCATAAAACATGGATTCATAAAACATAATCATTTATTACATGATAAAGTAATGTGGAATTCATAAATGAAACTTTATAATCAATAATTAAATTTTCATAAAGTTGAATACCCTTGATGGAGAAATGGGCATGGTATTCACTACACAATGGCATTGGCTTAGAAAATCCATGCGATTTTGGCAGCGTAATGTCATGACATATGAATTCATAAAAAAGGTTAATGAGAGTGAAAGGGGTTCATTATAATATTTACATGTAATGGAAAGTAAGGAGGTCATATAGATACATTTCCCAAAAATTGTAATGTAATTTATGTTCATGATACAAAATTATTGCTTGAATGTAAATGAGGAGAGAGAAGTTCCTTTCGGAATTTCGGCATAGTAACGGGTGTACATGGGAGGAATTTAATGAGAGATAAGGGGGTATCCCATCATTCAAACATAAATAGGTTAGTATGAGGGAGGTGATAAACCATACCCCAACATTCATAATTGAAATTAAATGGGAAAAAAACTTAAAGAAAATTGGAAAAAATGAGAAAGGGTGAAAAAACCCTTACTTGGAAGTGTGCTTCCAAAGACTAGAGAGAGGCTTTTGAGAGGCTTCCATGGAGCTTGGGTCACCTTGGGAGGATTCTAGAGAGTGTATGGAAGAGGTTTGACGAACTCAAAAGGCTTTGAGTGAGGATGAAGTGGGAGCTTGGGTGGGTTTATATAGGAAAGGTGAGGGAATTATTTATTATTTTGGGTTGGGACCCCTTATATTAAATTAATCCAAACCACAAACCATCCCATGGTTTATTCCCATGGTTTTTGGAAAAGGGAAGAGGAAAATAATATATTATAAGGCCAAAGTACTAACTTCTTAAAATAATAGGGTTACTTATGTGGAGGTGAGTCACACACCCATGGAAATTAATTTAAAAAGACAAGGTGTTTAATAAGTCTTGAGGGGTCCATTAATGATTTGAAATGTAAGTAAAACAAACCTAAAATCACATTATTTTAAATTTAAAACATATATAGGCCGAACATAAAGATTATAGTACATTATTACATCACTATTTGTTTATTATGATGTCATAAAACACATTATATATTTAAACGATATTTAATTTTTACCCAAAAATTTGACTATCTCAGAAAATTATGAAAAATTCACCATTGGATAATTTCGACGTCCTGATTCCGGAAATAAAATTTATTTTATCTAAATAATTTTCTAAATGTGTTGATTTTCTCTTTTGAAATAAAAACCGACATTTATCCAAAATTCACGTGTTTTGACAAAAATGGCTTTCAAACTTTAATAAAAATCGCAATTGAATTCATAAACTTTAATGATCATTTATATATAATTTAATAATAATAATAATAATAATAATATTTTATTAAAATATTATTTAATTCAAAAATGCCTTAATTTAATAAAATATAATTCTTAATTAAATAATAATTAAAAACAATATTTATACTTTAAAAACTATTTACAATGTATCCAAAAATGACAAGGAGGTATATTCATTATTATATAAAAAACTAATGTACATGAACATAGTACTATCGATTTGTTACATAACACCTTAAAACAGCCACATAAGACCTAAGGTTAAGGTGTACGATAGTGACAAACTCTTGGGGGGGGGGCTCGGATAACATCGATTGAGTGGTAATTTCTATCAACTTCCACTTCTCCCGTAGACGGTCATGTTCGAGCTTGACATGATGAATATCAGCTTGGGAATGGTCAAGAGTGAATACCACGGATGCCACCTCATTTCCATGCTCTGACAAATGGGCTTCATATAGAGAAATTCTACTGGATGAGGTCATCACTTCTTTTATCTGAGTAAATCGGATTTGTTAAAGTCCTATATTTATACTAATCATGTGATCACTGTTCAATGGATATATTAGCAATGGTAAAAATTAATAACATAAAACCAATGAAGATGACATTTTATATAAACATAAAGAGACATTTAATTAGAGCAATAGTGATTTCCATTAATGAAAATTTGGGTCGTTACATACATAGTTACGAAAAACCTGGTTGTCCACTACATCTCACTGAAGGATTCCACATGGTTAGTAGAAACCATATGTACTGAGATATGCAGTTTCTACTATCAATTCTTGCTAGAAATTTCCTTCAAAAATATAAGGCTCTATTCTTCAAAAAGTCCATAAAAAAACTAAGTTTCTCCCTAGCCTCAGTCGACATTAATATTAATCCAAAACAAAGGAATTAGATAGGAATTCAAAGGATATATAATTCATAGAAAATCTATTTTAATATAGTATTCCCCAAATAATGTAAATTTTCTCAAAGTTTTCCATCCAAACATGGTAGATATTCATCTAAGAATAACCACATCCATTGAGAATGATTGTCATCCTATTTCTCCCAAATCTGATTCTATACAAGAATATTCCTCTATAACACCAATACTAAATGGATAATCCTTCCTCATAGTGTGTTTTTTCTCCTATCATCTAGGTGAATGGGGTAATCTTGAAATAAATAATAATCATTCTATTAAATACCTTAATGGTCAAATTATTTTGAAGGGATGACTTTTAAATTACAAATCATTGAAATGTGGAATACATCGTGTATGGAACAATACATCTGAGGTAATCAAAACTGATATGCTACTATCCCGACACTATATAATGTCTCAAAATACCTAAAAAAATTGATTAGACTTATTCATATACCTATATAAACATTAATTCCAATGTCAGGGTGATTCCCTCTAGATGACCCAATCCTAAAACAAAAACATTATATGTCGTTGATGGCGACAAACATACATTTACTATCTTTACTAAGAAGTATCCATATTTTTTCAAATAAACATGTCCTACTTTGATACATCCTAAATTAGGTAAGGACCTAGTAGCATTACCTCCCCCACATTTATCAATCACATAGGTGAAAAGCATGCCCTAAATTTTATGGCCTAATAAAGATCCATATGAATAATTTCATGAAATATATTATTATTGGGAAATATGATGAGTGGTGTATTAATCTCACAAAAAACACTGATATCAATGAATCATGCTAGAAGAATTTCCCAAAACAGAAAATATAGATATTTCTGACTAACTATTGGTTTTGTGGAGAAATGGTGTGCCCATAAGTACCTACATAAGAAAATATCTTTGTAGCCCCTTCCCTAATTATGACCTAACGTGTGTTTCCCTAACTGAAATGATTTTATGAGGGACCTCATGTGACTCTATAATATATTGGACTTAAATTATTCAAATATAATCAACTAATAATGTCTTTCAGATAGGATGGAAGGGGGTAACATCATAAGTTAAAAAATAACAACACAAACCATGCATCTACCATAAGGAAAACTCGATAATCTGACCATAAAATTTGTCAAAAAATAATCTCATTTCCATTATGGGATCGAAAATGAATTTAATATAAATTGTTTATTGGTGTTCCTCCATCTCCAACTAAGTTTTCCAACACCTAGGGAAAAAACCATCTTTCTGACATTTCATCCCATGCTTCCAATACAGGAGGCACATATCAAGATGCATTTTATAGATACCTTGGTTCACTTCCCACATTAGAGGAATTGGATTATCACTTAAGATCATCTCACAATGATTTTATAAACCTAGGTACTTCCATTTATACATTTTATATTTCCTCCACCATCATCCCAATATGGAGGTGGGTCCTCCTTTAATCTAAAATCTTTTAGGACCAAACCTTCAGTGTATATTAACATCATTTTATTAACTATATACCAGAGTGGATTGGTATCTACTAATAATAAAATAATAATATGCTCTTGACTCACTGGAAACTCAAGTTTCATATCATTATAGTTTTCCATCAACATCCATTCATCATTATCTTCATGAATGTCTTGTTCGTGGGTTTCCTGGATCAAAAAATAAGCTACCACATTCCCTTTCCAATCATATTAGAAAGATAAATATCAAAATACCTAATTTATTCAACCCAAATACATTATAATAGATTCCATTCATGCTACATAAATTGATATTTGAGTCCATTATATTACTTATACCCCACAACTCAGTCATCCATCATATAATTACTCCATAAAAGTTAGTCATGAATGGATGCATTCCACTCAAGGTTGTTTGTCGAGTTATTACACTTACCATATCTCAATTGGTGATTCTCATATGAAATGAATTGCTCCCTCAACATCATTAATGCATAATTATTTATTCCCCTTGAACCAAAAAACATAATATATTCTATGACAAGATCAAGAAGAATCAAAATCAATGTTGAAGTATGTCTTCAATTTAAGAAATTATAGGCCTTATCTAATGCTTTAGACTATAAGAACATCATTCCCTTATTTTTCAAAAATATAGATTTTCCAAAAGTTACGAGATGTCTTGTATAATATTATTTTAATAACCATCAATCCCTATGGAAAAATATGTTTAAAAACCTTATCGAGATACTAAGAAGTAAATACAACACTCATATTATTTGGTTCAACTGATACTCCTTCCTCTCTGATAACAAATGCCATTATGTTTACCTTATTGATCTGAATTTGGAAATAAATATCCTTAGTATATTCCTAGTTATCAATCAATTTATTCGTAATTATCTAATTATGCTGGGAATTGTATCTTGGAGTACTAGAATACACCACAATTTCATTAATAATTACCACCTTAAATGAATGAAATATCATGTTAAAAATTACTATTCATCAACGACATGTAAATTCAAGAAATGTTTTCAAGACCGAGAAACATAACTGGATACTTGAAAATACCATACCAATAAAAAAATTTCCATTGAATTTTTAAAGTTATATCTCAAAAATTGTGATAAGAAAACCTCATATTGGTCTTAGAGAAGGACCTATCTCCTCTAAGCTGGTCCTAAAGGGAATTTATATCAGTTTATGGAAACTAGTTATTCACATTATACTTATTAAACTTCTTGTAATCAACATATATACAAAGTGTTCTGTCCTCACTCTTAATGAAAAGGGCATGTGAACACCACCGATAAGTATTGTCATTTATAAAACCTGTGGATACCAAATCCTCAAGATACATCTTTATATCCTTCAACTCAATATAGTAATCCAATAAAGAGAAATAGATATCAGGGAAACTCCAGTAAATATTTTTATGGTAAATTCTACCTTCGTCTTTGGAGATAGTATAGATATGTTCGCATGGAATTAATCAATGAAATAGTGTAGTATATAAGGGAAATAAAATAGATGTAAAGAATTATCATCCATAAAATGTATTGCATTATGGGGTCACTCAACCAAGATTTATATGCTCTATTCTTGGTCTACCTTACTAGAAATACCACTCACCCATATAAATATAAGTACCACCCTTGGGTGATATGAACAAAACCCTATAGGGAATAAAACTATGTACTCATGATAAGGGACCATCCATCCATTATCTAAATGAAATCAATGACACCCATATTGAGTACATAGATGTCCAATAATAAATGATCACTGCCTACATGAAGGGGGAATTCTGTGAATAGGCATACAATCAAGAATCGTATTCCAAATGGAGAATCAAGTCTTATCATTCCAAATATATAAACAATTTCAATCCAAAGGAAATATAAAATAAGAACAATGTAAATGGAATATTAATATATCATATAAAATAATTATTATAGAATAGTATTGGATAAAGGTATAGTAACTCAATAAATGGATATCTCATCACCCTAATACACTATTATCAGATAAAAGAAATAAAACCATCTTGATCCACAACCATTCACTGCATCCTAACTATCCTATGTGATTATACTATATTGGGGACATGTATCTAAATCATGGATACCTCATCCAAGACTTCCCCCTATTATTATATAGCTGATAGTTACCTAGATACCTCCACATATGAGTTCTTCTAATCTTCCTCCTAAAGGTGAAGCTAATTTGGATCCTCTTCCAAAATGCACTGATAGAATGTTCCTCTAAAAGTGCTGATGGTCCTCCATTCCACTATATTCTCAGTAATCTACAATGTCTCTATAATAATGGAGATTGTTTTCCACAGTTTACCACTTTAGAGACAATCCATGTATCCATTAGTGGGTGTATTCTTGATAAAACATCTCTTTATATCTGTATCAAAGAATCACATCATTTTATTATTCAAACCATTTCCTTATCTCAATTCTGAACCATCTTGACCTGCAATTTCATGATCATTTAGGATTTTTTCAATAACGCGTGATATTTTATTATATCATACATGGGATTGAATAGTAAACAAATATACATGATATTAGATAGGATTATTATGAATGTCCTCAAATCATCTCACATTTACTCGATCATTAGAGGTAATCATATATGAAAAGAACTAAAACTATATTAGACTAGTAGAGTAGTCAATAATAGTCATAAATACTTGATTCTTATTCATAAAATCCCTAAATGATCATCCATCACATATTCAAGGAATGTGTAGACATATAATCTAGATTAAAAATTCCCCAAAATCACATCATGGTACTAACTTACCTAGTTCAAAATATCATGCCAACATTTGGCGGATACTCAAATTATATACATATCAAGATTCAATATCATACCATGAGGTGTCTCTAGGTTCATTATGATTGGGTAGACAGTCCCATCCCATTAAATTTTAGCCTATGGGACACCATATCTTCAAAAAGTAGGTGCACACAACTTGTGAAACTATTGCATTAGCTCTCTAATAGAATGAAAGGTCACATAGCTCCCATTATAGTTTGGATAAGACATATAGAATCCATTTCAAATGAAAAATCATAGAGTAAATCAAGAATAATTTGTGGTTCTATAGGTCGAACTATTGTAGTTATCCATAGTGGCTCTGTTCCCACCAACAATGGAATATGGTCTTCACCACGCTCAAGACACCATACCATTAGACAACATTAGTGAATCTCTCTAAAAATTCAATGGACAAGAAATAGATGTGTTTTTATAAGGAAAAAAATTGTAGATACATGAATATAATATATACATGAATTCCTATATATAATTCAAACCCCTTTTTCTGCTCATAGATCTATGTATTTTGGATAATAGAAATCAAAACAACAAGTTAAACACTTCCTCTTTCCCACTACTAAGTTTCAATCTAGAAGAGGCTCTATGATTTAATGTAGTCTCCATGATATATCGACCTTAAATTTAATGTCTTATAGAAAAATTAACTTTAATATTAATATTTAAACAACATTTACTAACAATAATATTTTAATTGGGAATAGATCATTTCATCTATTTAGATAGATGATCGGTTAAATATAATACAATTCAAAAAATTTACAAGTATATTCTTTAAAAAAATAAATTGGTTGTTAATTTTACTATATATAACCACTTACAATAGAATAATGTGACATGTAATAAGAGATGATTTGAGTGTATGGATAACAATTCAATGCATATAGAGGTAAATTCACTCTACCGATTACGAATAAAATTTATATCTCTCAAAATAAGTAATTTTTTTGTGAATGTAACCTTGTTTATAGAAAAGATACAAGTGATTATTGGTTAATTAAGATAAAACCATCAATATATATAGAAAAGAACAATGTTTTATGAATATTCTTTAATAACATAATCTCTAATATATTTTTCTTGGATGAAATGTTAGTTTTATAACAGATATATCATTCAAGTCTCATAAAAAACATCTCATACATACATGAAATGAAACTTACCTAGAATGGAACAATGCATGAATAATTTTTCTTATAATGTTCCTATGTTGATGCATGAAAAATGATTTATTTCTATATCTAGAAATGGGTAAAAAATAATCAATCATCTTATTAATAATAAACATCAAACATCATATGTGTAAACCAATGGTTGAATTTGAACAATTATATGAGGAATAAACTAGAACATGGTATCCAATTCTTGTAAATTAATTTTTTTCACATTATATGGTTATCCTACTCCTATGAGAAGGCTCATTAAAAAATTCGTAAATTATATTTGTATATAGATCCATGTTTAAAATACATAGATATTGCATAATCTTATATGCATATTCTGTACATTAAAAAATTAAATTCGCAAGGACTATAATACTTTAGTGTCTTTGGAAACATTTAGACAAAATATTCTATCATGGTGAATGATCTTCAACCTATCCCATAATGATCTCCACCATTTGTACTTATACCTAAAACCGTTCTCCATATACTAGGGAAGGAAACATAAAAATATATGAGCTCAGATGCTTATAATGGTAAATAAGGGGGAAATGTAACCATAATTGTGAGAATAATTGTATGAGAAAATTGATCAAGAATGTAGAAGATCACAACCTTTATATCAAAATCATATACATGAATCATTGAATAAAGAATGGATGTTCATAAGACTTTAAACATAAGTAAATAATGATCATATTACATGAAGTTAGAATGAGGGGATATGAAATAGGTTTTATGATAAACATATAATAATATAAAAATATCTATCAAGGTAACCTACCAAGATCATTGTAACATTGTAAGATAGGGATATGACCCATGTACCTACTATGGATCAGGGCTAACAACCCATATGCCCTCTTACTTTTAGAAATTGGATACAACCAATGTACCTTTTTATTTTGGACTTGGGATACAACCCCTATACCTTGTTTCATTTAGTATTGGACTACAACCCATGTACCTTCTATCTTACAGGAATGAGATACTACCTGCGTACCCTTTTTCATTTTTTTAGGGATATAACTGATGTAACTTATTCATTTCATGCTTACGATACAACCTGTGAACCCTATTTATATTAGGATTAGGCTTCAACTGATTTACCTTCATATTTATAGGATTGTGATATAACTCGTGTACCCTATTTCATTTAGGCATGTCTTACAAACCATGTACATGCTTGTTTTTTGGCATCAAATATAACTATTGTTCCCTTTGAGATCATATATAACATGTTATTATCCGATGAATTGGAAGGAGATATAGGTATCACCAATATCATAATAAAATCATTCATTGATTTTCAACAATATTATAAAACCTTCATCATATCAGGAAACATGAGAAGAGATGGGTTCTATAAACATCAAACATAACCCATGAAATGAAATATTTATCGTTAACATTTTATCACATCATAAAAATTATCAAGATATATGTTTCATAATCACTTCATCAAAGCATAACCCATAAAAAAAGCAGGTTTCAAAAGAATATAACTTGTTGAAGAGAAAAATATTTCATAAACATATGACCCGTGGAAGAGAAAATATTTCCTATACATATAACACAAGAATGTGAAATAAGATTTATTAAGACAATGAAATTAAGCAAAACCCATTAATTTAATTATTTTGAATGGAAAGTTTAGATAATTCCTTATAAGGGATTGATTAACATCGATAGATTTCACCTTATTTAAGAAATAATTTTTAATCAAATTTAAAAATAGTTCTTGAGGAAAATATCATTTCTTCTTTATAAATGGATTTTCAATAAATAAAAACAATTTAAAATAATTCTATTAGAAAATAAATTGAAAAATTATAATAGAAAATTTAAATCCTTTTAAAAACCATTTTTCTTTGAAAAAATATAAAAAAAGATTACAAACATTTTAAAAACCATTTTCTTTGAAAACACTAGAAAAACATACAAATAAATCATGAAAATGTTTTGAAAACCATTTCTCTTAAAATACATGGAAAACATATAAATAACTCTAGAAAATCTTTTGAATGCATTTTTATAGAAAACTAATAAATGGTTATTGCAATATTTTTGAAATACATTTTTATTGAATATAATGTAAAAAATAATTCTTAAAAATTAACCCTTTAAACATTCAATTTATGATTCATATAAATGACAATGGGTATAACTGTACTTATCATATGAGGTAAAAGGAATATTCATCTTTCAAAGTAAAAACATTGGGAAAATTCCTTTACTAGAATGAAATAATAAGATTAAATTTAAAATTTGTTAAAGGTTAAAAGGATAAAAATTTGTTTTAATGATAATAAGATATTAGTATAATATTATTGGATTCTTCTTTTTTAAAACATGTTTTAGAATAAATATTGATTTATGACTGAAGAGAGGGTAATTTTGTGCTTCATATAAATAGATTATTGACTATATTAGGTACTAATGAGTAAAAAAATGGTACTAATACATTAATATAGAATGAATAAATAGAGGAGAAGAAAATTTTTGAATTTTGTGCCAGATGGAACATGAGAATTCATCAAAGGAAGCATATATGTAAACAATCTCGAAAAGCGATGAGATTGTCTAAATAAACTTTTAAAACATGGTAACATGGGATAATACTATCCATGTAAGAAATGGAAATTTAATCAACCATAAAATATCAGGAAAATAAGTATATTAATGATATAACATGTATAATGGAAGTATATAAACCTCAAAAAATTGTTTAGGAGCATAATAAAACGTGAGTCTCAATGAAGGAAAATTGGGACAAAACATTTTTACCAAATTGTTAACTTTCAAAACATAAACCTATGACCAAAATCTCATAAAAATGATATACTAATACCCCAAAATATAGTTATAAGATACAAATAATATAATCATGTTATCTAAATAGACTACAAAAATGCAATGATTGGAGAGAATAACATGTATCACGTGGGAATAAAAAGTTAGTTGAAATCCCTTTAACATGTGTTTTGACTCACTACGTATTCATACAATATTCCGGTCTAATAAATATAATTTTATTGAAAATAATTTAATTAATAATATTCTAATATATAATACCATTTATTGTTTGATTATGACCCCATTTTACCCACCTGATAACGATCATATGTTATGGTTTCATTTCGGGTAATATTTTCTTTGTTCTTCACATGTGTCTTACTTTGTTATATAAATGGTCCTTATACATATATCATGATTCCGGAATTTAAATATGGATAAAAATAGAATGTATATCCATTATATATATATATATTATGGTATATTATATAATATTCATGTATGATATGGAATACACTGTTCATGGAGTGGTTAAGCCGAACATATGCATGAATGTTGTTTCAATTTTTTTCCATATTAAAGTAATGTTTTTAAATGAAATATATATATATATATATATGTATAAATATAACATTATTAATTTATCTTTATAATATCCTATATATAATATAATTGTTTTAAACTCTTTCTTAATTTATTCCATGTGGTGTGTGAATGAATCACTTCAATTTAAGGGGGTGGAAGTCCACACTTCCTCAAAAGAGATTATTGTATTGACACCCAATTGAATGTAAAGAGGTATTTTTTTTAAAATTAATACATAAGAATAAAGTAATAAAAAATAAAATATATAAAATATAAAAATAGTGTGTCAACATAATGTCCAACATGATCGGTGGTATAGAAAAAATGACCAATCATCGTTTCGTGTGGAAATAGTTCTCCGAACATAGAAATAGTATGTTTTTTACCCACTAGATGGATTTTTGTATAAGTATAGGTAGTAAAAATATAATAAAAAAAATACTATAGTATATATTATATTATTTTTGTTATACAA
This sequence comes from Viscum album, assembly GCA_963277665.1. Taxonomy (NCBI): domain Eukaryota; kingdom Viridiplantae; phylum Streptophyta; class Magnoliopsida; order Santalales; family Viscaceae; genus Viscum; species Viscum album. Next base: position 106,736,643 of record OY728161.1, read on the forward strand.
TCATGGGAAAAAATAATGTGGATGGGTTGGCGAAAGAAAATAAAAGAAAGGAGGTGTGAGAAGGCATTAACTGTAAATTAGGTAACTCCTTTGGTTTGTTCAAAAATATATCCATTGATTTCATTTTGAAAAAGGGAATGAATCTAAGTGGAAGGGAAGATTTCAAGGAAGTTTATTGGGATGGTCTTGGCTGAAGTTAAGATTTTTGATAGGTGCGACGAATAGGTAGAGGTTGCATCCATTTACAGGGAATGAAAATGACAGACTTGGAATTTTTATATACATGAGAGTTGTACACATGTTTTTAACTAAGAAATTAAAATAATGTATAAAAATACATCAATTTAAGGTTTATTTATGATCTACGGATAGAAAATTGGATTTTTACAAGTGTCTCGATTATTTGAGCCCTTATTTTTAAGGACTAATCCCTGATTAAGAATAATTTTTCATTAATCACAGTGATAAATTTTAATCACTTTTACTAATAATTATGGTTAAAAACTCAAATGGATTTATTAGAAACAAAATTTTATACTAAAAATAATGGATTATGTCTACTTTTCAAAATTCAAAAAATAGAAGAAGAAAAAATAAGATTAATGTGAATCCTGTAGATGGGATGAAATAGCAGTTTTTAAAATAGAAAAATGATTAAATGAGTAGAATAATTTTATATTTAATTTGAAAGTGAAATTGATTGTGATGAATTTAATTTTATAAATAAATATAATATTTAACTCATGTGAAAATAAAAAGAATTTATAATATCATTTAACATTAATAATTAATTAATCAAAAATTCATTTTTACTTAAAAATAATATTTTTCACTAATCATCAAAAAATTTTGCATTTCTGAAAAATCACGAAAAATCATCCTAGGATAATTTCAATGTTATTGTATTTAAAAATTAATTGTTTTTATCCAAATCAATTTTAATTTTTTCAAAAATTAATTTTACTATTAATACTAGTTAATTTGATAAACCAATATTTTTAAACATAAAAAAAGTATAACCAAAATTATATTATTCATATTAAAATGTTTTCATTCACTAAAATTTTTTTCTAAAATTTTCAATTTTTTTAATAATATTTATATAAATAATTTCAATATCTACGATATACATTAATTATTTTAAAAAAAATATAATAATTTTTTTTCCAAAAAAACATGGTATTCGGTGTAGCATAGCCCAAGTTGGTGTTTGTTATAGGACATTCCAATTTTGTGTTTCATGTATTAGAAGACAATTTTGTATTGTGCATAGTGTAATCTAAGTCATTATTTTTTTTACTACATGATTAACTTTATTTTTTCCTATAAAAAAAATCCAATCGTAGTGCTATAATAACAAATAATTTATCATCTGTTTTTCTTGAAAAGAAAATATCAAAAATGATAAATTAATTCAAAAAAATAATTCAAAAAATTGGGGTGTTTCACATTGTCTCATTTTTTCATCCCAAATCGTAATTAAGAAAAAATAATTTCTTTTATTCTAGTTTTTTTATCCCAACCTGAATGCACACAAACAATTCCCTAAGCTAGTGGGTCACATGGCCTCTAGCATACGGGATAGACCCCATGAAGACATGTGAACCACCTATTCGATGCACCATTTATTGGTTTATAGGTAGTACGTTACACTCATTTATGTTTGTATGATAATATAATTAAGAATATTATGAAAATTACATATCACTAATTTATATCATGTAACATGTAAATTCCTATTTTAAAAATCATAATATCAGTGTTTTTGTATTTGTAATACAAAAATATTATATTTGTAATTTTATAAAAATTATAATGATTTATGAAAATTATTATTACCATAATTTTTTTTTATAAATTTATAATCTATTTTATTATAATCATAATATTATATTATGAGACAATAAATAATTTTTCAAATAGGTATTAATGTTGATTATAATGTTAAATCTACCATATTTAGAAAAATAGAGTTTTCAATTAAAATATAAAATATCCTAAAGTTATAAACATAATTTAATAAAATTTGTGTCTTTTCTGTATTTCTTCTTTTGAAAAATTATTGGAGTTAATTTTTTATTTTTTTACAAATTGGTTAATTTTTTAGTGATTTATAGAATAGGAAAAAACAACGTATTTCACATTAAATGTTAAATAAAATTTTATTAGAAAATGGATTATATAAGAAGTAATAAATATGAACTCAAATGAACCATTTAGATAATATGTTAACACTATTAATCATTATTTTTATTTCTGATCAGATATAATTCATTAATTTTTATAATAATCAAAAAAATACTATTTTTTAATTTCATGCTCAAACCTCCCCTTCTCCTCCAAAATTCTAAGAAAAAAATATACCCAATGGATTACAAATAATCTATTCATATTATTTATTTCATCTCTAGAATATTTAGTCTCATGAAATACCTTTCCATAAAGGAATATTTGGTAGCCTAAGAGGAGGAAACTGATGAGAGAGGTAAACTGACAACCAAAATTTATTTTAATACCATTTTTATTCTACATACCCCATGTGTTTTCCATTGACTAAATAATAGTAAAAAAAGTATCATAAATATTATAATATGTCATTATTTTTGTGGGATATTCTTCTTAAACACTCGGTTTAATCGATTCTGAAAAGCAAACGTTGTTCAAAATGGTGATAATTCATCATCTCTGTGAACAACATACATTATTTTTCTCCACCACCTTCAATACGGGATATTGAAACATTATAATTATTAAATATTCAAATAATAAATATAATATATATTATTTAATGTATTTTAATTTGTCCATAACAATTTAATTAAATAAAATAAATTTATTTTTTGATGGTCGGTAGAATAGACTTAATTAACTATCCATATAATGATGACGTTCAAAATTAATTAATATTTTTTTTATATCAGAACACCTATAGATATTTTTACATATAATTTTTATAAATAAATTAATTCAATTTCTTTAGACTTCTATATATTTATTACAATTTTACAATAACATCAAACTTTTTTATCAAATGACCTGACCATTGATCTGTGAAAACAATGCCTTTTGGAATGATCAAATTAATAATTATATATAACTTAAATGGAGTAATTTTATATAATAAAATTTTAGTAAATAAATTTTACATGGAAATGCTTCAGAATAATTTAAATAATGAATTTCAGTAGATAATTCATGATTTCATGTCATATTGGATAATTATTCGAGAACATAAGATAAGGGATCTCTCTTATCCATCCCATTTTCCGTGGGTGATAATTTCACTCTCCATTACCCTCATTATCCATCTATTATTATTATATATTAATTAAGTATTATATATAAGATATAACAAAATAAAACTAATTTAATTCTGTTTTTAAAGAGGTGGATACAAAATATATTAATGGTTCCCTTCCGTATTTCATTTGTTATGAATCCCCAATTAAAGGGAACTTCAATGATTCTAACACCATATAAATAATAACAACATAAAATGTTTTAAAACTTCCCTTATGAATAAAAATTATCATTAAATTATTGTGAACTATTTATAGTTCATATATAGATATATAAAAATTTATATGCTATTTCCTATTTTTAATAATTATTACCCTTTTCCCAATTACCCCTCATATGATGTAAATGCTGAAAGTGATTTCCCTAATTCTGTTAAGGTCCACACCAATGTTAGACAAAATTTTCAACGGCCTATAAGTATATTAAATTTATTAAATTTAATTAATTTTTTAATATATTCATCCTAAGAATTTGTTATTATATACCATCAGGTAATGCTATAAAACATGGTTATACCACCAATCTATTTTTATTTGTAATATTCTTATTTCTATATTAGGTTTTATTTCAATATTTGGAACACATATGATTATTAATTTTTATTCTTATAATGGTCTTTATAGGTAACTCTATCTGATTTTTAATTGACATGGTTATTATTTAATATTTTTGGAGCTCAAATGTATTCATTTTATCTTCTAAAACCCTAAATTAATTATTCCTAATATAGTATTTTTTTATGTATGATTAAACTATACATAAAAATACACTATGGTTATTGATCATTTTCTGTGTTTATTGGATATTTATAATAAAAACCATGCAATAATTTGTGTAAAATTCTTGGGTCACTATAACACATATATGTTGTTACCATGAGTATATTTGAACACAAGACATGGTGTATCATAGATGAAAGTGTTTATGGATTACAAGTATCGATTTCGTGATCTTGTAGTGCACATAGAAAACCAATTATCTTTGAGTTGATGCTATTAGAAAGATCTCATATATAAATACCATAAAATATTATTATCACCCCATTATATGGATTTTTAAAGGTTTAATATATATCCATTCCAAAAATAGTATCAATTTTAATTTGATAGGCTTAATCCAATGGAAATGTTTATTTGGATTTCAAAATTCAGATGTAGAATAAGAAAATAAATTTACAAGAAAAAACTATAAAATAATGACAAAATACGACAATATTTTTTATTTATTCTATAAATGGAATGTCATATTTCCATGACATTATTTTTATGATCATTTTAGAGAATTAGAGTCCTATAACAGACCAAAAATTGTGCAGTGGAAAAAGATATTGTGAATTATACTATATAATAAACAAATGTTTTTGTGTTAGAATCCCATGATCCCACTAACCCCTCCTAGGTTGAATTTGATGAGGGATATATTATATTTTAGAAAATGTGTTTTGATTAATTTTATTTCTAGGTCCTCATTCTAAAATCCAATAATTATAAGACCTAGAAGCTTCATAAATACATGCAATCATTCACCATGTTTTTTCTTATTAAGTATCATTATTGAGAGAATAAAACTCATGAGTGGTAAAACAAATCCAATTACCCCTTTACATAGAATAATATAAAAAGATAACTATCTATTCATTATAATGAAAATTTAATTTTTAAATTGAGAATTCTAAAATTCTAGGATTCTACCAATTGATTGAATTATACACAGAGAACATGATCACATCACATTCTTAGAGCATGAAAATGTTTTCATTGAATTTTATTATGATTAATATATATAATATTTTGAGTGATATCTTGAATATTATTCACAATGTTGATATAGAAATGATTTCTAAAATGTATTTTTTCATTATTTTTAATAAATTGAAATTCAAGGTGAAATTTTCCAAGATATGATAAATTTGCAAATCACACTTACATAAACCTTATATAATGTTAAATATTAATATATAGGGTAATGGGATATATATACTATTTTTTAGGTTGTGTGAGAAGAAACTAGAAGAATAATTGTTCTTTTGTTAAGAAGAAAGTGGATTAATTATGTAAAATTGTTATGATGTTTAATCATTCCATTTATAAAAGTTTTTTTCATATAAAATTTTATTATTTATATTTATATACATATATATAAACACTATACATTCAATTATATTATTATAGGTGAGGTGGATATTTAAGAATCAATTTGTGTATGAAAATATAAGATTTATATTTGTGTCCTTTATTCTATATTACTGACTTGATATATTCATGTTTTATTGAATTGTTATTCAGTGAGTTGGGAATATATAAAAATTATATCTATCTACCATTTATATATGAATGGATTTATTATTGAAGTTATTGAGTGAATTTTTCACAAATAATAAAAAATTGAGTCTATTTTCCAAGGATAAAATAAAAATATGTGGTAAGATATATATGAGTTTCTCTAATTCAAAATGTACATAAAAATAATGGTTCTGATTCATGAATAATAAAGAGTAAACATATTCATGTAGATGACATTGATTTGTGGATTTTTGACATTTTTTTGATTACTGTTATTTTCTAATAATGAAATATTTTTTGTGATAGTTTGTAAATGATTCTAAAGGAATCCATTCACTGTAAATTTTCATAAATGAATTTTCATGAATAGAAAGTAGTGAAATGTTTTGATAATTGATAGATAATACATAACAAATAAAACTAATATAAAATATTAATACATTAATATAAGTAAATATTAGGATGATTTTAATATTTTTTAATAATTATTATAAGAGATTGTGTTGGATATAAGATAATTTGAGAGTATTTGATGTTGTATTGAAATTCCATGTTGCAGTGAAAATGAAATGTTATCTATTTATAGATACATTGATATTCATAAAATTCCAAAATCATTATAAGAATGAAAATTTCTTTATAATGACAAATCTTTAATTCTATAAGGATAATCCCACTTCTTATGTATTATTTAACTACTTTATAAGGCTTATATATTTTCAATATAATGTTGAGAATTTTTAAATGGTTGTGTATTTAAAATTTAAATGTAAATATTCATAAGGTTAACTAACTTAAAACTCTATGATTATATAATATATATTTTAGTTAAATATATTGAATTTGTTTTAATGATTTATTTTTTTACAACTATGGGCTTCAATGAACCACAATGTACAACTAAAATATTATTATTTCATGTAAAAACTTAAACCTGGATGTTTGATTTATAGGAATGAACAAGACTAACTAATTTAATATAAATTAGTATCATTTTGTTCATTATTTAAAGATTCTATATTAATTCTTAGGAAATATTTAATCCATTTTAAATGTTATATATATTATCATTTTATGGTAAAACATAAATATTAAATGTATTGTATTTAAATTTATATAATTTATAATAATCACCAATGAATAATGATTATGATAAAAAATATATGTATATAATTTAAATAAATTAATAATAACGCATTAGTTTATTTTCAATTAGACTGATGTGTTGATAGAATCATTTCATGGTAATAAGTGTTAATTTTATAAAAACTATATTTACGTGCATTGTGTATTTGTATCTTATTAAATTAAATTAATAATTAATTATAAATGTTACATGAGTAACATGTAGATAATTAATTTAATTTCAAAATTTACAATTATCTAAATGTCTAAACTAGTCATAAGTTTAAATGAAATTAACACTATGATTGAGAAGTTCAATTTTCAAAAAAAAGTTATTTAATTTTATGTGTATACATTAGAATTATTTTCAACCAATATTAGTAATGTATAGAATAAATTTGATTATAAATTATTGTGATTATAATTATTCTATACTAATAATTTCACATATATTTTTATATTTAATTAATAGTTACCATAGTAAAAATCATGTTACCATTTAAAGTGAAAATTGATTTAAAATGAGGCTAACCTAAGAGTTAAGGTCTAATATGTCTCAAAAAACTTAATGTCATTTTATTGGTTCATTTTATATCAATATTAATAATTTTATTTAAAATGATTATTCAATCTTGAGTATCTATTACAATATATATATATATATATACTTTATAATATTTAAATATTTCATGTAATTGATAGATTTAGACCCAAGAAACTGATAAAATGGTACTTTCAATTATTAATATTTGAAACCATAAGATCACTTTATCTAAAAATTATTATTACATAAATACTATCCAAAAATCTATATTCATGATATCAAGGTTCACTTCATACAAAATATTCATACAAGAATCCTTTTGGTTATTTTTATTTAAATAGAATCATGGAAGATATATTTTTTATTACATACAATTATCATGATTTCATGCTCATAAAAATACTTAAAATCAATCCTAATAGACATAATTTTTTTTAATATTCTTCTATTTCATTGTTAAATTTATTAATGTTAAATGTATAGTCACTATCTATCTTCATTCCATCAAATTAAAAAAAATGAAAACATCCCTTTTGTGTACATAAAAACTACCATATAAATGAAGTGGTGTATTTTATTTTTCATCATTAACCCATTTTAGATATTTATATTGATGAATTTAGTGGATATATATATGTATATATATTATTTCTTAATTATGATTCTATAAATATATGATACTATATAACTATTGGAAAATGATGATGTCCCTTTTGAATATGTGAGGACTACAATCTCCACGATGAGATGCTATTTTCCATTATTTTATCCATTACATGGATGTTAGTATGAATAAATTTAATGATTATATTTTAAATTTATTATATATTAATTATTAATTAAAATATAATTTATATCTCATATTATTTTGTTCCTCCCAAAGAAATGTTGAAACATCACTCATAGATACATATAGACTACCATTACTACTATGTGATGAAATTCTTTTTTCATAACCATGTATAAGGGATGGTTCTTAAGACAAAATTATTTAAAAAAATGATAATTTTAATATAATTATATTTCATGATATAATGAAAGCTCGAGCACAGTGTATGAACCAGAACCATTAAGCTGAAAGATCCATTAACAATGTGTAAGTTGACACCCAAATATTGATTTTAATGATTCCTTATTGTTAAAATTCTAAAAAATAATAATGTTTTGAAATTAATATCAATATTATTATTTTATCTAATTATAATCAATATATATTTATTATAATGTATGGTTGAGCATGTGTGATTGACTTTTTAACATGGGTTAAGGGTTTCTGTTATTACCTTTGTTCATTTTGGTGTTGTTCATGATAAATTTCAATTAGAGGAAAATAAATATTACATATCCATTAATAACTATACATTTTCTTATAAAACTTTTAATTCATGGGTTTTTTTACCATTCCATATATTTTAACTCATTTTAAATTAAAAATAAATATAATTGTTTATTATGATAATTTAACCTTGTTTCTTAATTTTTGGCCTCATTCTCCAATATGTTCAAACTATTCAAAATGATTTTTTGTATGTACCTATATATACATAAATATTTTATCAAGTATAATATTACTCTCATTTTATTTCATTCAATATTAATAAAATATATCTCTTCATATGTTTTCCAATTAACTCACTAATGAATTTTCACAAAATTTTAAAGGAAAATTTTTCATTTGACATATAAAACATGAATTTACTTTCCTTAAATAATCTATTTTACTCACCATGAATCATCATTTAGATTTTTCCATTGTTTGGAAAAGAAAAAATTATTTCCATTATTCGTGAATATTCCATTTTATATGTCACCAATAGAAAATAATGTTTTCTATTATTCTCAAGGAGTGTTTTTTATTTTATGAAATATATTTTGAATCTAAGTAAATATCATTTTTGTATTATTATGGTTCAATAGGTTTATAAACTTATTATACTATCATATTAATTTATCAAGAAGGATGGTTCTGAAAATTAATTAAATATGATTCAGTAAATTTCATTATATTCTGATATGGTAGTAATGTTATGTTCAAATAATTATGAAACCTTGTTATATTCCCTGATTTATGTACTGATGATGGCATGTATGATGTTGTACACATGAAGGAATAGTTTTTTTATGTGAAAAGTTATACCAAAAATATATATCACTCAAATTCATTTGGTAAATTTTCATCTCTCCTGAGTTATTTTGCAGTATAATGGGGAATGGACCCAATTTAGTAACAGACATTACCCAACATTATAGTCTTGGATGTGACCCATCACTATGTAAATAGTGGGAATGTGGATTGAACTCAATATACAATGTGACACTTCTAACCGTGATATTATAGGAATATGACATTTACTATTGAATTGGTTTTTGGATTAAAATGTTTATTAAAAAATATTATGTCCCATGTTTATGATACTATATAATGATCTTGACTAAATATTTACAATTACACCCTTTGAAAACTCCTATAATTTGTTATGAAAACTCAATTTTTCATGACATGATTTATCATCTATGACTTGTGGGGTATGATTTTCTATGTTACGATCATCTACATATATAGTTATTCTTATATTTTCCTAACATATAATTATAACTAATATCTATCATATCTACCCTTTATGATCATTTTTATCACCCATTTTTTTATCCTTATGTAGTATATATTTTTTAAAATATGTTATTTTGATGAAGGTTATTAATTGAGATGAATGTTTTATGAGTTGTTTAATATCAATGATGAAATAAGTTGTTAATGTATCTAGAATGCAATGAAACAAAACCATTACAATTCAGGGGTGTCTATTACTATGAGACTTATTGAATATTATAATAAAATGATGTAGTAATTATGTATTTAAAACTTGGGTATCCATTGATGTTATTATATAAAGGATTTGTTATTTATAGAGGCTGAGGTTTGGATACATTATAAAATACACTAAGGATTGGTCAATGAATATGATATTATTTTTTTCTCATAATGTAGAGTTTATGTTTTTCCCAATTAATGGAATCACTATTTTCATACAAATAAGTTGATATAGGATCATTAATATATTAACCTATTAGTAAAAACTATAGGATTTTCAATTTAGTAATAATGATATATTCACCCAATTCCTGAAAAGGAGGCCCAATTACACAACATATTAGACACTATCAGATGATGCGATTCGATTTTTTGAAATTATGTACATAAAACATTATAAATAAATTAATGATATATTCCAGGAAAACATATGATAAATAACTGTGATTTAAGATGAGTCAAATGTGTCATAGTATGATAATATGGTTTCATAATTTATGGAATAATTATATGTATTTTTTATTTTAAAACAACACATATGGATTATCATTTTATAATAATCACACACTATTTCATGTGTTTATTATGTGACTAGTACATTGTAAAATTGTTTAAAAATAGAATGGGAAATAAAACTCAATGTACATCCACATGAGAATCCAATGGAAATGGGAGTTGTGATAAAAATGTTCAAGTATATTCTCTCCCACCACTCAAAATATGAATAGTAACAAGAATCATAATGTACATCCAAATGATCAATGTAGTGAGTGAGACACCATTGATTATTTTATGGAGTGAAATTCAACTATATTTATTTTTTTAATTGATCCAATTATTGATTAGAAAGGGATTAATGTGTTTGAAATGATATTATCTATTATCCAATGTTTAGAATATTAGATGGATATTTTTGTTGTGTATCTTTTAGATTGTGAAATAGATAAATGGTGCAATTTTATAATGAATTTGAGTAAAGAGGTTTTAATTGAATCCAAGACATGGTAATGGTTTAAGAGTAATATTTTCAATATATATTTCATTATAACTCATTATAATAAAATTGAGATGAAATTTATTAAATCTATTTTGTGGGAAGATGAATAAATTACTACCTATGATTAAATTTTTACTAAGCATTCTATGTAAGATATCGTTTCCCCGTATGCCTTGAAAGTAATGATGAATGATTATTCAGTGTCTTGAGACTACGTCTTAAATTATAATAGGCTATAAGAGTCATAGATATAATCTAATAAATAATTTTATATTCTTTCAATGTTGATATAGAGATTATATAGTCTCATTATTCTCATGGTTTTAGGGAGAGGATGATAGAGATGACGTCTAAATGAAACTCAAATAATAATTTCACAAGATGAATGAAATATAATATGTATTCCTTAAAATTGTGTTGAAGTAATCTTGGGGGAAATATAAATGGGGTATCTGGTTAATGATTTATCATTGAAAAATAATTCTATCAATATATTCAATTCTTAATGGATGTGACAATGTCCGCTAATGAAATATGTGGAGAAAAATTTTAACTCAAAGTTTCACACACACTCCAATTATTTAATTAAATGAATTATTGACATTACATAAAATATTTCATGAATACAAAGGTTAAGTATGCTAATATAAACCATTATCCTCTAATTCCAAGAGACAATGTGAACTCTTAGGAAATCATATATACTAAAGTGGGTGATAATAATGAATTAGAGAAAGATACCCATACGAAACAATTTAGAACTCTAGATGCATTATTTTATTTATTATTTACCAAATCTTTTGTATTATATTAATTTTCTATTAGTATAACATAACAACATAAAAAATTATATAATTACTTTTCTATAAAAATCCAAATAGCATTATGATATCATGTAAAGTCTATTCCTAAACTATAATGATTTATATGGGAATTATATTCATTAAAATAAGGTTATAAACCATATTTTTGAATAAAATATTATATTTTTCATGGACTAAATTTCATTATATGGATAAAATATCAATTTCTATGGAAGGGACATTAAATTTTTTCTTTAAAATAAAAATTTAATTATATTTCTATGTGGTGATGAATATGAACATATAATGGTCATTATATCCATTGTATGGATCATACATCATATTCATGAGAGATATTTTCCTCAAATGGTTAAGTATAATCTCAAAATTGTTAATATAATTATTTTTCTGGAATATTTTGATATATACTATTAAAATATGTTTGTTCCCCTTAATCATTATGCTGAGTTTGGAATTGAACACATACCTGGAAATATAAGTTTTTCATAGACTACATATATATTGAATCTAATTGAGTTGTAGGTAATCGAATAATTTGTCTTAGATATATAGGATTCATATTCCCTAGTGCATCATCAATTTCATGAAATGACCCAAAGAAGAGACTCATCTAGAAATCGAGTAAACTCTGACATGTCTTAAAGAGAATTCCCAATCCCCATGGTATCGTGACTAGAACCTAAAATTCCCAAAACAATAAAATGGAATATAGTTTTAACAAGACGAACCAAAAAAATTAAAAATCGATATATTCTATAAATATTTTTTTATAAAAAATATTAAACATGAGTAAAATCTCCACATGGAATATTTTACATAAAAATAGTCAAATAAATGAAAATTTCATCCTGGGAGTGTTCATTATATGTGGAATACAATATCCACCCATAACTGCTAACTACCAAGGTCGTACTATATAGAACACCCACCACCTCGATTTGTCTTTTAAACATTTCATGGAATTGGAATAAGAAATTATAAAATATTTCTATTGAAAAAACTCTGGTGTGAGCAATAATACCCCATTTTTATTCAAATATGAATTCCCTAATAATTCAATACAAATATATAAAATATAGAAAATTTTAAATATATCATATCATGGTAATAAATTAAAAATTTATTAAAAAACATGGTTTGTTATTCATTTTAATTTATTTTATAAAATAAATTCAATAGATCATTTAAATAAAAACATTAATATATTATAATGAAAGTTCAATCTTGTATGGAAAAATAATTTCATTAAAAAAGGAATGAACAATTCATTTTAGAAACATTGGAATTTAATTGAAATTTTGAATCATAGTACCATGATTAAAATTACTATTTTTATATTAATTGATCCAAATGGTTCCGAAAAATATTAATGAAATATGAATCATTTTTTGTACACATCCATAGATCACAAATATAACATGAATGAGAATCTATCCAAATAATGAAACCCCATCACTAAATAATGGAAATTATTATTTTCATTCTCAATATATTTATTTTTAAATTTTATAGATTCATGGTGTTCAATAACATTATCATTACTTCCATGATACAGTGTTATTTTAAAAAAAATTATATAAGGGGTTATAATAAGATTCAATAAGTCTCATGTTATTTCAGTTAATCATTTCAATCATCCCCATGTTTATGTATTAGGACATTTTGATTCACATTAGAAACTAAATATAAAAATATTTCATCAAAACTGAACCATAACAAAATCAAATCAATTAATAGTAAAAATTATTAAGTAAATCAAGCCCTATCACCATAAAAATCAACATTTTAATCATTCATTTAAATTTAATATCATTTTACAAATATCCACAAATTATTTCAAAACCCTCTATTAAAGGTATTTCTTTGAATTCGTATTACATTAAGAATATTTTAATCAAATTAATCGAATAATTTCATGAATATAAATTTGAAATATATCTCAAATAAATAATATAACAATTAATTCATTTTATATAATATGAATTATAGATCCAACTACTTCGATCATGGAATCGATTAACACCCAACATGGGATCTTCACTGCTGTAGACAAAGAGCTAGAATTGATACAAAAATAAACCAATATCCAAAAATAATAAACTAAATATCTAGATCCATCAACGAAACATGGTTAAAACTCTCTATATGATGGAAAAATTTGAGGATAAGAGAAATAAAAAATAGATATAGGTAATAAATACTAAAATATATTCAACACATCTATTAGTCCAATGATCTATGGAGATTAATGGTTGGAAGGGAAAAATCACCTCAAGAAATCCACCATAGCCAAATGAATCAAATTAGGTTTGACATGATTATTTTGGAGTTATAATTGTGGTTTTGAGAATTATTTTAAAAAAACTAGAAAGGTTGGAAACATAATTCCCCAAATCATGAACCAACTAAAAACACCATCCATGATACTGGGGACCCCCCATAGTTTGGAAGCATGGATTGAAAAACCACACCCCATCCAGTTATCATTCTTCTAACCCTATTACAATTTTTTAGGTGTGTCTACATGGTTTTGAAAAACCATGATAGTAATCCCCCCCACCTCAAGGAATCCTATTTTGGATCATTGTTTACATAGTATACTTTTATATGTATCCCTAGCTATGAAAAAATGATGGATGAGACCATAAATCAATAAAAACATCCCATGTCACCCAAATAAATTTAATAAGTTATCTGGAAAAAAATATGTACAGAACAAAGGGTTATGAGAAAAATAAAGTTTGTATTATGATATAATAATTCTATACACAATAATTTCATTCATACCCTAGACTTATTATCATGTGAATGTGTCCACAAAAAGATATGGTCACTACTCTATAATAAAACCTTATTGTCTGACATCTTGTTATAGTCAATACTGTGTTACAATATCACCCAAACCACAGGTATGGACTTCCGAGTAGGATACATGATATATGAATTAATAAGTTGATTTGGTTACTCAATAATGGTAATATAAGTTCCAAAATTTTCATTATCCCAATTCAAATAATGAGATGAATATGATACGTACGTCTTAATCTAGATACATGAATGTCATTTTGGATCAAATTTAGAAATGTTGGAAAGGCCTATCATTATGCTACCATCCCTATTCACTCAATAAGAAAAATGGTCCCAATATCATAGTTTCTATAAGAACTCGGACCTTCTTTTCAGGTATGTTTTTCCTTTTCTGTTCATTTTTGAGAAAAAGAGGCAATTCTGGAAATTTTCAAATTACACGTCGTGTACCTTATGATTACACACTGTGTACTCAGTTACCGCAGGTAGCTTGTTTCTATCCATGTACAGGCCATTCACACGGCCATGTTGGGGTGACATGCATGCCTCCTAAAGCGGAGTATGGAAATAGTGAGTACATGTCGTGCACTTCAAAAGTACACATCGTGAACATTCTTTTTTTCATTAAATGCATCGAGGTCATGTTTAATCACCATAACCGTCTTCTTCAAGGATTTATTCATCCGAGAGAACCCGTACGGCCGTGATCCTTCTCCGAACCCCTGATCCTCCATCTGATCTCCAATTTGACCATCGTCAATTGCGTTGCGATCACCTTGATAATCTCTCTCTTCTACTTGATCTTCGTTTCATGATTCATATTCTTCCTCAATTTACCCTTCATTTAATGTTTTAGAAGTTTTTGTAGATCTACCACGTTCTTGGTCGATCCAAGGGCCGATACCGAAGTATATTGATCTCACAATGTCGAGGTTGGTGGTTTGTGCCTTTCCGTTGAAATTTTTTGAGTGTTATGTGAAATTATGGAACATAACCTTGAATAGGGTATTGTACATTTACTGTTTTACCCATTCTGTTTTCTTTCCATGATAGTATTCTTGTGTATATGATAATTGAATATGAATAGGGTTGATTACTATGCTTTTTATGTGCTTCCCATGCATGTTCTATTTATGACTATTGGTCTGCTTAGCCTTTTTGGTCACATTTCCTTTTTTCCTTTCCTATTGCAGTAGGGTGGAGAGTTTGTATTTTGATATGCTTGATATGTTGTAGACTAGTTATCCAAGTACTTCTGTAGGATTACTTTTTCTATATTGCACTTATTTGCTTGTTGACCTACATGAGGCCGTGAGAACCTGGTGTAGTAGACTATAAGGGGAATTAACCGAGTGAGATTTCTCAGAGAGTCGTTGATCACTTTAGGCTATGAGGGTAATTGACAGAGTGAGATGACTCAGAGAGCCTGGACCACTTGGGGCTATAAGGGGAATTGACCAAGTGAGCTTCCTCAGAGAGTCCTTGACTGCTTTAGACTATATGTGGAATTGACCATGTGAGCTTCCTTAGAGAGTCTTTGTTTTAATTGAACGTCCTGGACTATGAAGGGAATTGACCAAGTGAGCTTCCTCAGAGAGTCCTTGACTACCTCATACTATAAGGGGAATTGATTGTGTGAGCTTCCTTAGAGAGTCTTGTTTTACCTTTTACTATAGGGGAATTGACTGTGAGCACTTCCTCAGAGAGTCTTTATACATTTTTATAACTGAACCAGAGGGGACGGGCCATATTCACTCCCAAGAGGGTTACTGTGCTTGATTATTTGTTTTGATATGGGTAATTGTTTTTGCTGAGTACTTTCTGGTTTACTGCTTCTATACTTTTACCTGCAATATATTCACTGACTGTTAGGCACAGATCCTTGGGTGGATGCCTATTGAGATTTAGTCTTATACCCTATTTGGGCCATGCTTTTGGTCCCAAACATATTATATTGCAATAGGTATAGACAAGGGAAAGTTCCCTTCTACTTCAGGTTCTTGTTTGACTGTGGAGCTGGAGAGCATGGGACCAAGATGAGGATTGCGATGTTGGGGAGCTTTTATCAATTTTCCTTTTGTACTTTGGTTTAGTACAATTTTTATTTTAG
The DNA here is from genome assembly GCA_963277665.1 of Viscum album. Lineage (NCBI taxonomy): Eukaryota > Viridiplantae > Streptophyta > Magnoliopsida > Santalales > Viscaceae > Viscum > Viscum album. The sequence goes on from OY728161.1 coordinate 106,753,445, forward strand.
CAATGTTACCTGTTTGGATGCTTTCCTTGTCACATGTTACCTTGCATCACTAATATATGTACTTCAGTTGTTTGTTATTCCAGTCTTCCGCTAATACTGTTGGTGGTATATTTATTGCATCCGCTATTGTGTATTTGTTTCCTTCCGCTGTGTTACCCTACCAATGAGGGAATTGTTTCCCCACTATTATGCCTAAGGATCTCACTGCTAGTCAGCAGCCTCTGGTATTTAGGTAATTTTTATTGAGGCCATGTGACAAACAGGGTACAAGGTGCCTTTAGGTGGCTTCCGGAATCGGGACATTACGAAGTGGTATCAAAGAAATTATTTTCTCTTGACTTACTGTTTAGAGCCTATAGCCAGGGATAGGATGGAATAAGTACTTGGTAATAAGCTGTGCCCAAGAGTAGCTAACCAATGTATAGGGAATAACCAATATACATCGTTTAATTGCAAATTTTATGGTTTTTCAATTTTTACAGTTGATTTGGTTTCACCTTAAGTGATTCACGTGTTTTGTGTTGTTATTGTTGATGTTATTCAGGTTCTATTTTTGTTGCAACCCTATGTGATGAGGGTATAAAATCTCATGCATCATATAGGCACTTGATAGAAATCACATGTCAGGCATTCATTCCATGCCATATAGGGTGCATTAGCAATTTCATGTTGTCGTGATCAGTGTTGTGATAGATATGCTTTTCTTTATAGTTGTTGTGATAAAAAATACCTGCTATTTGATAGGGTATTCTTGTGTAAGTTTTTATTTTAATGAACACCAAAATTTGGTTCTTGAGGTGTTATGGGCCCTCATGGACTGGAATTTGGTGGATCATTGCCTAGTTTTCCATGTAATAACGTGTATAAGATGACAAACATTAATTCATGGGGAGTATGGGCCCTAACGAATCAGAATTTGGAAATTTCAATGTTTGTTTCAGTGTTTTTCTGGGTTCTGAGGTAGTTTCTTGAGGCTTTCTATTCAGAAAAACCCAAAACACACGCTGTGTATTGATATGTTCATGCCATGTGTTCTTCTGTTCAAGAAGAAATTTTTTTCCTTATGTACACACTATGTACTTTATGTACATGCCGTCTAGGCTCTAACCTTGTTGTTGGCCATGTGGGTAGAGACACGAAATAGGGAAAGTCTGGTGGGAACACGCCGTGTACCAGTCAAACACACCGTGTAGTGTCGAACCTGTGTCCACCCATGAAACTAACAACACAGATGGATAAACCATAAGTTATACACATCGTGTCAGGATTGAACATGTCTTGTAGTCTGAACCAGGTACCCAACCGTGTCACGAACAACACGGGTCAGGGTTATCCTTTCTCGTACACATCGTGTAACACCCCGCCCCTAACTCATTGTCTTGAGGAGGCGGTGCGGGCTACTTGGCCTTAAGCGATGTTCCCAAGATGCCAAAGGATGGAAATAAATGTTGAGGGCTTCAAGATCATGTTGGGGAAGAATTTTCCCTTAAGACAAAACCAACCAAACCAACAACTAATGATGCATCCACTTTCAAACACAAACATGTATTCCAAAAAGACAACCAAGTTGTTCCAAAATACAACCCAAAAAAAATTCAACCAACCATATCAGAGTACAAGTGGAAATATAAACAACAACCACTACGAGCCATGACACCACCATAGCTCCACACTAAGCTCCAAGCTCCACGCTCCACCAAGACATCAAAATGCACCACTAATGAGGGAGGTGCCTTACCTTTGCCTATGTCACGGTACAAAACACCTGCAAAGACACCAATGTGCTAAAGCAGGGGGTGAGTACTAAAACTCTATAGGTTTTCCCCAAATGAATTCCCTACACATGCCACTAGGATAAAACCGATAGCACATTTATATAAAACAATTTATATAAAATAATCACAAGTGTTACCCTTACTATAAGCCAACCACACCCTTACCAATCCATTTCACCCAAACCAAACCACCAATGGAAATCCAAACAAACATGCCAAAATCCATTTCATCATTCACACATTAGCACAACCATTTCAAACATTCAAAGAAATGCACAAAAAAACAACCATAACAACCAAACGATGGAGCTTCTGTCCAACCCATTCACCCATTCACACCAAGCGGCACTTCCCATCCACTTAACGTTGATGGTGGCCCTTCCATCCACTATCCATCCCCTTTTTATAGTGGTAATTCTCTCCACTTCCACACAACATTCAAAATAATCCAATTCCAAGAATATAACCCACCAAGGTCACAACCACATGAAATCAACCAATTCCATTGCATATCAATCCACTTTAATAAATCACCCATTTATTGAAAACCATTTTCCATGCAAAACAAAATTTCAATAAAAAAACCTTTTATTTAAAACCATTTCCATCAATCATTTTCAAAAATCAACCATATCATCCCATTTTAAAATCTCCATTTTAAAATCCACAAGAACAGCATTTCACCCTAAAACCCTCTTTTCCCCAAAAATCCCCAAAACATCACCCAATGGATTTCTAACCAATTTCGCACATCAAACACAATTAATTTCAAGCAAAAAAAATTAATTGTAATGAAAATCATTAGGTATAACCAAGTGGAGTTGAGAGAGAAGCCACCTACCTTTAGGGTTCCCGAGAAATCGACCCACAAGACACCACACCTCAAATCCGGAAAATGAACCACCAAAACCTCTGTAGATCCCTTTCCCTAGCATCTATAATCCTTAAAATCATCCTCCAAGGCAACCAAAACCCTATATCTACACACAAAAAGTGTAGATCTATAAAACCAAGAATGAGAGAAGAAATGATCTAGAGAAAACCAAAAGGAACCATGACAGAAGACTTACCCCATAGAAATCACCTTCAACCCACCTTGAAAACCCTTAGATTTGCTTTCGAAATGAGTGGGAGAGCCCCAAAAACTCTTGATAACCAAAAATACCAAGTGATCCACAATTGGTAGGAAGGTTGGAGTGTTTTAGGTTAAGCCTGAGGGATCCTAGAACTTATAACCCTATTTGTAAGTGGCCGCACGGTTTGGAAAACTGTGCGCTAACCATTCACATGCTACTGCCTTAAGAGCTAGGGTCCACATGGTTTCCTCACACAGTTTGGAAAACCATGAACAGGCCGTGTGTAGCCTACTTTCTCCCTTGCACAGTTTCTTGGAGAACCCGCATGGTTTCCACAAACCTTTCTCAAACCGTTCACCCCTTTAAAAGCCTCCAAACTCATCCAAAACCATTCCAAACTCTCCCAACCTCTTACCATGCACTTTAAACACATAAAAATCATAAAAAAGGAGACAAACCTCAATCTAGGGGTACTACATGTTGTGTCGTACTTGAACACACTATGTAGTGTGAGCTGTGTGTTAGGCCGTATCACTAACAACACGGTTTAGGTGAAGCTTGTCTAGTGCACTTCGTGTCTACCATAAACACGTCATTAAGTCTTTTCTTAGGAGAGTCATGTGGCTTAACCATGTATAAGGACATGGGAAGGGGAATGGGATTCAATTACATTCCATGTGTTAAGACAACACTCCACGTGTTTTGGGTGTTACACGACCAATTTATGCAGGAGTACACACCCGTGTAAATGAAAAAAGGGAACACGACTTGTAGAAATTATACACGCTGTGTTGTCATGTTTTGTAAAACATGAGTGCTTTCTTTCTCCTATTCCCTTCTTACACTTATGGTTTTATGTCTTTTATAATCTTGATCTATGTTGTGCACTTGACCATGCAAACTCATGCCACCGAGACGTCCTCTAGTTGTACGAAAATTTTCAGGAGGGGATCAGACACTGGACATGGCTGATCAGGGACTACATGAAGATCCTCTTGTCATGCCAGTCTTATCACCAGCCGTTATACCTGAAATAGGTGATGATGCATAGTTTAGAGAGAGATTTTTGAGGATGATGTATACCTTTTAGGGAGCACCGCCTCCTGCCCCGTCGATGGAAAAATTGACGCATATCTTTCAGCAATAACATCCTCTCACTTTATCTGGGGATGGAGGACCCCAGGCTATAGATTCATGGCTAGAATCTCTGCTGACAATTTTCAGGCATCTGGAGATACCACCAGAGAAGAGTGTGAAGCTTGATACCTACATGCATCGAGACTCCGCCAAGAGGTGGTGGGATGTGATCTCACAGGCGGGACGCTAGCAAAATATGGCTTGGGATGAGTTTCGACGCATATTCTATGATTAATTCTATGTGGATACCTTGATGTTTGATCGAGCCTGAGGGTTCATGAGTCTAGATCAGGGTACTCTTACTGTTATATAGTATTCCTCTCACTTCACAGAGCTGCAAAGTTTCATGCATATTCCAGGAGGTGATGAGTTGTTCCTTGCACGGATGTTTGAGGATGTTCTGAGGCACGTCATCTGATCTCAGGTGAAAATCTTCAGGTTGACTTTGATATCCTCTATTGTCAACATGGAACTGATTACAGAGCATAATCTAAGGGATTTTGGAGCTATGAGCCAGGGCAGTTCGACATCCAGAGATGGTGCTCTGCTAGCTGATAGCAGGAAGCACCGCAGGGAGACTGCACGATGAGATCTGAGTAGGTGGGATGCATCTTATGGTAGCCAGGTGGTGTGCTACCAGTGTGGGAAGAGTGGGAATACGATTCCACATTTCCTGAGAGACCTATTGGAGTGACTATCTTGTGGAAATATGGGTCACCTTCAGCGCCTCTGTATGTTCTTTTCACCAGTAGCTGGTGACAGTGGTTTTTCAATGACACCGCATTCAGGAGAAGCGCCACCAGTTTCTCACCAGTCTAGGAACTCTAGTTCTTCTAGCCGTTCAGGCCGAGGTGGAGGTCATGTATGTGGTATCCAATTTCCCTATTTTCAACTAAATCAGGGTGGATCAGCTCAGAGTGGTCAGATAGGGTCACATGGCCATGTTATAGGCCGGACATTTAGAGTGGACCAGACCCAGCAGGAGTAGGATCTCGGGCCCTCTACAGTTCTAGGTATGGTCTTTGTAGCCTCAATTTTAAGTTCTAATCTTTACTATATAGGGGCTTCTCATAGCTTTATATATTTTTTTTGTCTTTGAGATCCTTGGTCTTCGCATCTTTTCTTCTGCTGATTTTTTGACGCTAGACACACTGTGGGGGACTAGAACACCTAGTGGACGTCAGTACAGAGTGTTCCCTCTATAGGTTTGTGGGTCTCACTTCTTATGGGACCTCTAAATCCTAGAGATGACATTCTATGATGTCATTCTCAGGATGGAATGGTTAGTTCCATTCCAGGCAGTCATCAACTTTTATCGCTGCAAGGTGAGTTTCACATCACTAAAAGGTGAATCCTTTCTTCATAAGGGAGAGTGGGATCTCTAGGAAAGCAGAGTGGGAACCGGGCATGATGTGTTAGGAGGAGTTACAGCCTAGATTGCTGGTCTATATTAGGATGATCAGGGGACTTCCTAGTTATAATTTCCTCTAGTGGTGGATCGTTTCAGAGATGTCTTTCGAGAATACTTTTCAGGTTTTCCTCTGGAGCGTGAGGTAGACTTTTCTTTTGAGATTGTTCCAATAGCGGAACCAATGTCCATTATTCCTTATAGGATAGATAATCCTAAGTTCATGAGATTATGAAATAGTTGGAGGAGTTGTAGGGAAAGGGTTTCATCTAACCCATCACTTATCCTTGGGGTTCGCCTGTCCTGTTTACGAAGAAGGTAGAATGTACACTCAGGATTTGTGTGAACTATCGGAAGCTGAACCAGTTGAAGGTCAAGAACCGATATCCATTGTCTAGGATTAATGATCTCTTTGATCAACTTTGAGGATCCTGGGTGTTCTCAAAGATTGAAATGTGATCTGGTTACCATCAATTGTGTGCTATACCATATGATATACCTCTTATTGCCTTCCGAAGAAAGTATGGTCTATACGAGTATGTGGTTATGCCGTTCTATCTTATGAACGCACCTACAGCTTTCATGGCACTGATGATCCAAGTGTTCCATTCATACATGGATTCCTTCGTGGTGGTTTTTTTGATGATATATTGGTGTACTCTCACACTCGACACGACCATGCCAACCATTATGAGATCATTCTGAGTACAATGAGAGAGAATTAGTTATATGTTTGATATAAAAATGCCACTTATGGATAAATCAAATTCACTTCTTGGGTTATGTTATCTTAGAGACTAGAGTATTAGTTGACTGAGAGAAATTGAGATTACTAGTTTCCATAGATCAGTTGAAGAATGTATTTGAGGTATGGAGTATTATAGGGATGGATGGATACTATATATTCTTCATACAAGAATTTTCACACTTAACAGCACTGCTCACGGATTTGACTAAGAAGGGTGCAAAGTTCATGTTGTCAGATTCTTGTGAGTCATCCATTCAGGATCTGAAAGGGAGGTTGACTTTAGCACCGATACAAGACTTTCCAGACCCGAGAAAGAGCTATACTATTTACTGTGATGCATTAGGTATCGGGCTGGGAGCAATGCTTATGTAGGGAGATGGAGTCATTGCATACGAGTATCGGTAGTTGAGGCCACATGAGAGGAATTAACCAATGCATGATCTCGAGTAGGCTGTAGTTGTTCATTCCTGACACTATCGGAGACATTATATTCTGGGGGAGAACATTACGGTTTTCACTGACCAGAATAGTCTCAAGTACATCTCCACTCACCGTGATCTGAATTTGAGATAGCGAAGGTGGGTTGAGTACCTTAAGTCCTTTGACTTTGAGCTTGCCTATATGCCTAGGAAACGAAACATAATGGCTGATGCATTGAGTATGAGGACTCAAATACATACATCTCAGGAGGCCAGTAGTGAGTGGAAGCTTATGGCTCTGTTCTATGAGTTTCATTTTGATGTTCGCGACAGTCAGGGGAAGACATTTCATTCTTCTGTGGTTGTTACCTCTATTCTTCTTGATCGAATGCAAATAAGGAAGCTATCATATTCAGAAGGTCTAGTCCTACAGGAGTGAGTGTCGTGAGTATACCATATTCCGGGATGGACTATAGGTGAGGATGAGATCTTTAATTTACAGGGGTGCGTATGGGTGCCAACAGATATACACGATGAGTTGATGCAGGATTTTCATTCCTCAGTATTGGCAGTTCATCCTGGTGTCACCAAGATGTATCATGATCTACACTATCTGTATTGGTGGCTTGGTATGAAGAGGGGTGTTACTGGTTTAGTCATGAGGTGTTTCACCTATCATCATGTGAAGGTAGAGATTCCGCGGCCATCAAGGATTTTACAGCAGTTACCCATTCCCGAGTGGAAGTGGATCGACGTAGAGATGGATTTCATTACAGGGTTGCAGTGGTCGCCTCGAGGGAATGATGCAGTTTAGGTGGTCATTGACAGGATTACAAAGGTTTCTCACTTATTTTTTTTATCAAGGATACCTTTAGTGTTGATGATATGGGCAGTTGTACATCCGTGAGATTGTACATCTGCATGGAGTTCCACACTCCATTGTTTCAGACAGGGATGCACGTTTTACATATCGGGTCTAGTAGGGGCATTCGAAGTATTTGGGTACACATGTACTTTTGAGTACATCATTCCACCCCAAGACAGATGGCCAGTCTGATCATACGATTCAGGTGCTTGAAGACATGCTCCGAGCATGCATCCTGGATTTTGGAGGTTTTTGGGAGAAGCTTATACCTCTTGTGGAATTTTCCTACATTAATAGTTTTCAGGAAACTATTCAGATGGAACCTTATGAGGCTTTATATGGTAGGCCATGATGATAACCCTTATGTTGGATGGATGTAGGAGAGGCAGCTATGCTAGGACCTCATCTTGTTCTGTAGACCATAGAGGAGATAGAGTTGATTCGGAAGTGGAAGGATATTGAACAGTCTCGAAAGAAGTCTTATTCTAATCAGTGGAGACAACCTCTGGAGTTCAAAGTTGGGGATCATGTTTTCCTGTATGTTACATCGAGGTTGGGACACAGAAGGATTACGAGAGAGGGTATGATTTCACCGAGGCATGTCGGGTCATTTGAGGTTGTGGAGATATTTGGGTCGGTTTCCTATCGGTTGGAGTTACCCTAGAGGTACCGAGTTATGCATGACTTTTTCCATGTTTCTCAGCTCTAATGTTAATTTTCAGACCCCTCTCATGTCTTCCAACCTAAGGAGGTTGAGATCGAAGTTGAAGTGTTATTTGAGGAGCATCCTATCTGGATTGTTGATCGCAGTACAAAGGTTCTTTGTGGAAGGTATGTTCCTCTGGTACGAGTGCTATATAAGCACAGGTAGGTACAAGATGTGACCTAGGAGAGGGAGGCCGATGTACGAGCACAGTGGCCAAAATTGTTTGTGGTTTCTTCTTCTATGCTATGCTAGGGAAATTTGGGGATGAATTGTTTTAAGGGGGGAAGTTTGTAAGAACCTAGACTACTTTTCGGGTATGTTTTTCCTTTTCTGGTCATTTTTTATAAAAATAAGAAATTCTGGAAATTTTCAAAGTACACGCTGTGTACTTTATGATTATATGTCGTGTACGCGGTTACCACTGGTAGCCGGGTTCTGGCCATTTACCGGCCATGGACATGGTCATGTGGGGTTGACTTGGAGGCCACCTAAAGCGGAGTATAGAAACGGAGAGTATACGCCATATACTTAAAAAGTACATTTAGTGTACTATCTTTTTTTCATTAAACACACCTGGGTCACATATAATCTCCAGAACCATCTTCTTCAATGTTCTCTTCATCCGAGAGAACCAGTACGACTGTGATCCATATCTGAGCCCCCAAGACTCCATCTGATCTCCAATTCTATTGTCATCGATTGCGTTGGGATCGCCTCGGTAAGATCTCTCTTTTGATTGAGCTTCATTTTTTGATTCCTCTTATTCCTCACGTTATGATTCGTTGAACATTTTCAATGTTTTTTAGTTCATCCACGTTCTAGGTCGATCCAAGGGCCGACGCCAGAGTATATCAATCTCAAAACGCCAAGGTAGGTGGTTTGTACCTTTCCATTGAAATTCTTTGAGTATTATGTACAATTATTCCCAATACCCTTGAACAAGGTATTTGTACGTCTATCATTTTACCCTTGTTGTTTTCCTGCCATGCTAGAATGATTATGTAGAGGTTAATTGGATATGAATAGGGTTGATTGATATGATTTGGATGTGTTTCCCATGCATGTTCTATTTACGACTGTTGGTGTGCTTAGCATTTTTGGCTGCCTTGCCTATTTTCCATGCCTGTTGTTGTAGGGTGGAGATTTAGTATTTTGATATGTTTTATTCACTGTAGAATAGTTATCCAAGTAGTTTTTTAGGTTTACTTTTTACATATTACACTACTATGCTCGTTGACCTACACAGGGCCCTGAGAACCTAGTGTAGTAGACTATAAGGGGAATAGAACGAGTGAGATTTCTTAGAGATTCTTTGAGCACATTAGGCTATGAGGGGAATTGACTGAGTGAGCTACCTAAGAGAGCCTAGGACCACTTAGAACTATAAGTGGAATTGAACGAGTGAGCTTCCTCAGGGAGTCCTTGACTAATTTAGACAATACAGGGAATTGACCATATGAGCTCCTCATAGAGTCTTTGTGTCAATTGAATGACCTGGGGTATGAGGGTAATTTACTGAGTGAGCTTCCTCAAAGAGTCCTAGACCTTGGGGCTATAAGGGGGAATTGACCGTGTGAGATTCCCTATAGAGTCCTTGATTATATTAGAATATAAGGGGAATTGACTGTGTGAGCTTCCTCAAAGAGTCTAATTTTACCATTGACTGTAATGGGAATTGACTGTGAGCACTTCCTCAGAGATTCTTTATACATTCTGATAACTTAACCTGAGGGGATAGGTTGTGTACACTTCCAAGAAGGTTACTGTGCTTGATTAGTTGTTTTGATATGTGGAATTATTTCTGCTGAGTAATTTCTTGTTTACTGCTTTTGTACTTTTACATGACATTTATTCATTGATTGTTAGGCACAGATCTTTGGGTGGTTGCCTACTGGGATTTAGTCTCACACCCCGTTTCGGGCATGCTTTTGGGCCCAAAAGGATTATATTAATGCAGGTATAGAAAAGGGAAAGCACCCTTCCACTTCAGTTTCTTAATTGATTGTTGCACAGGAGAGCATAAGACCAAGGTGAGGCTTGCGATGCTAAGGAGCTATTATCTATTTTCCTTTTGTACTTTGGTTTAATACTGTTTTTATTTCTTCATTGTGAATTATTTGGCTGCTTTCCTAGACACATGTTGCCATGCATCATTTTTGTATGTGTTTAAGTTGTTTGTTATTCCAGTCTTCCACTATTACTATTGTTGGTATATTTAATATTTTTTCTATTGTGTATTTGTTTCCTTCCACTATGTTACTCTACCAATTAGGGCATAGTTTCCCCACTATTACACCCAAGTCCGTCACTATTAGTCGGTAGCCTCTGGAGTTTGGGGAAATGCACTTGACGCCATGTGACCAACCTGGCATAGGGTGCCTCTGGGTGGATTTCGGAAGTGGGATACTACAGTTTTAACATCCCCCATTTCCTATGATATTAGTGAAATGAAAAGGGTAAGACATTCATGAAAACCAATTCAACAATAAGGAACATCAATGGATGTTGAAAACAATAAAAAATGATTTATAAATGTTATAAGAATTTACAATCATCTAATGAATCCACTTGATCTTTTTCAGCATCTCATAGAAAAACCAATGCATCATAAAGGCATCTTCACAAACCTTCCACAAATTGTTTTATATTTTCAAGGATGGATATGCCTTTCAACAAAGGGTTTCAATTAATGGCCGAAAGGAAACTATTTTTAAAGTATAAAATTAAAGCATAACTAAATTGAAATTACATTGTCCTTTAATGTCATGACCCCAATAATGAAACATGTTCTCCATAATCTATTTGGATTTCCCATCAGACAACAAGTTTGAGGGTTGCATACTCTGTTGAACATCATTAGGGGTCCCCTAAACCTCTAGTTAATTCTCAAAAAAATGTGATCTAGGGATTTTTATTTTAAAAAATGGAAGATAAAAAGTATAAAACTAGAAAAATAATATAGATATATATTTTTTAATTCCTAGAAGTTTTTATTATAACACCCCAAGCTTCCACGATACGCTTCTCTTTGAATAATACAGTAGCGTGTGTTGTACGCAACTTTGAGTTCTAACACACACCACAACCAATCAAACTAGCCGTTATAAATAGTAATACCCACTTTTTGAAATTTTATAATTTTTATCTTTAAAAATGGACTTAATTTTTGGATTTGGAATACCAAAATTATCTTAGGATGAATTTTTGGTAATTTTCTGAAAACATTCAATTTTTGATGAATAGTGAAAAAACACTGAGTTATAGTTTAAAACAAAAATTTTATTTAAATAATTGTTTATTTTATTTAAATTTAATTATGTTCAAAATAGATACATAATACCTATATATGTTCAATGTAATTAATTGGAGTTGGTTTAGAATAATTTTAGATATATAAAAATTTTATTGAACTTTTCACCGCCTTTTACCCACCTCCTAGGAGAATTTGGAAATTCAAATAAAACTTAATTTTACCACTTCTGTGAGTGAAATTTCAAAAATCCGAGAGACACGGTTAATATCAAGAAGTAAAATGTGGTTCAATAAGATAAAAATAATTTTTGGTGAATAGTAACTATTTACTTTTATTTACAACGGTTAAAAGTAAATACGCTAATTAAGGGTAAAAATGATATTAATATTACCCTAACACATGTACTAATTCTATTGGACAAGGGTATATTGACAAAAAAAACCATAGGAATGAAATATTATCATATAGGTCCACATGGATTAGATTAGGACATTTATTATTATTTAATTCAATAAAGAGTTAAAAGAGATAAAGTCAAAGTTTAATAACTAAAACATGTTTAGTATAGGGTTATACATAAGATAAATTCGATTATAAATAATAATTAAAAGATAAAAATATTTCCTACATCATGGTTTTTTATTTAAAATTTTTAGACTAAAAATTATTTAATTTATTTATGACACAATGGTGATGCAGTAATTACCAAATTAATGAAATATTAACATAATTGATATTATAAATATAAAAATAAATGTAATTTGAGACTTTTTATGGATTCCACTTATTTTTTAGGTTAATATTACATATTAGGATTGGATATATAAATTTTTTTCCAAGTAATAATGCTTTTATTAAATTATCAAAAACAAAATACCCAATAGTGTCAAAATTGACATAAAAGAGTTTTTAAAATAAATATTATATTATTAATTTATATTATATTCCTTAAAATCTAAGGCTTGGACAAAAGACTTATATTATGATAGGTGTATCATTAATGGACCACTATGGGGTCTCTTGGATGTTTATAGTAAGTTCATTGACTATATAATATAAAAATACAAAGAGACATGGTAAATGTCAAACTATTTAACTAAGAGTTAAATCTAAAAGATAAGGGTAAAATAGTGACCCAAACCTATATAAAACCTATTGGTTGAGTGGTTTTCGACCTATACCCACCTTAACCTTTACATAATCCACTTTGTATCCATTAGAAACCAAATACAAATTTATTATAAAATAATATTTTTAGCTTTTCCTAAGGTGCCCCTCACCCCTCTTATAAAAGGATACCCCCACCCCTTCTCACTAATTAACACCTTCAAAGCCTTTTGGCTCAACCCACCTCTGCCCAAATATCCTCTCAACATACCTCAATTCAACCTAGCGTCCTTATTTTGATCATAAATCCAACCTATGGATCCCTTTTGATCAAATAAAAAAGAAGAACCCGAAGAAGAGGTAATGTTTTCACCACCATCTTTCAAGTTCCTTTCTTCTTCAACTTATTCTTTCCTTGTTATTTCCATTATAAAATAATAATTCTAGTATATTCTATATACTGTGATGTTATTATAAATATGGAACATCCAAATTCATTATTCCATCCATCCCCTGAATGACATATCTCCATACGTGTGTACGTACGGCCTACCGTTTCCACGTCGTGGTGTAATTGTTATTAAATATATTATTATTTAGATGGGTATAATAATGATGTATAATTCATGTAAATAATAAATATAACATGATAATGATTATGTATATATGATATACTATCTAGTTATATATTATTTGAATATCAAAAGAATGATATTTTTTCTCGTGCGTACGTACGGACTACCGTCTCCACGAACGCGATGAGATTCATTCCCCGTCGTATCCATTCAAGTATAATTCTCATTTCATGATTAAAAATAATGTCTAAGGACATGATATAATTCTAGATATTAATAATATACATCCCATCCATAACAAATTTGTGCCACATAATAAAGAATATAAAGGAAAACAAATCTGTTAACACCCGAAACAATGATAATACTAAGATATTATTACAAATCAATGTTAAAAAATCATATATGATATCATATTAATGTATATGATACTTTTATAATTTAATGACAATTATTTCACCATTATACTGGAGGTTAACCTACCCTCAACCAAGGAAAAGTCACGGTAAGGTTTTATTTCACAATCTCTTCATTATCTGAGTTTTGTTTATACGTAATTATCTATTGGGACCTCTTTATTGGTCACAACCATTTTTCTTAAAAATGAATATCAAATCATTCGTAATATTTCACAGACTATGGGATAAAGTCCTTTATATCCTTGTTGACTTTTTATAATATGTTAATAAAGGAATCTTTCTTTAGTTTTCCAAATAGGGTCCTTTTTAACCTTTTCGACAGAATTAAGGTAAGAATGTTTTTTTAACTTGTACGGCGGGTGCAGCTATTTTCCGCCATTATAAAATTGTCGAAGCTTCCCTTACAAGATTGTAAGATTATTTTCAAAGTAAATGTTTTATTTTATAATTATTTGACTTTTAAATGATTTCTAAAAAAGAGATATTTCCCTCAAATAGTTTTGATTTCATCTATGTCAACATCGTTTGATGAATTTTAATCTTATTTGAAGTTGATTTATTATGATACAATACATTATTATAGTATTGAAGGTTGTGTGATATGTTTGAATGTGGATGTGTTATTTTTATACAATTCCTGGTTTATGGAGAAAGTATTGACATTTCGTATGCTAGAGTTAATACTAATGTTTATGTTATGTTTAAACCTGTTCATATGAGGAATGCATTGGACTTAATAAGTGACGGGTGGAGCCCACTATGGCTTATCAATGCATCAGTAGGTCTCATGAGACAAACTAGTGTCTTGGAATAAGGCCTCGAAAAAATCTTATTTGTAGTCATGGCACAAGGCCTTGACTATGTGGTTATGATAGTCTGGAATTAAGCATTCTATCATTATGAAAGTGGTTATTGTTATTGAATGTGATTATTTGACTAGTAGAATATACATGTGATTAATTAAATGGAATTATTTCATTTTATCCTTGCCATATTATGTTGAAGTTCAAGTTTAAAAGGCTTTTGTTTTAGTTATACATTGTCTTAAATGTTTATTCTTATTTATGAAAGTTTCCTCTATAATGTTATCCTTAATGAGCATCTAAGCTCACCCCTTTCAATGTTTTGATTTTTCCTCGGATGTGAATAAGTATATATGAATGACCTATAGGGATAGTATGAGGCGATATGAAGACAAGATGTTGTTGTAGTTTTTTTTACTTTATGATGTAATGTAATACTTATTAATATATCTAGTGTTTCCAAGACTACTAAACTAATCGGTCTTTCGGGACTTGATATTTTGTGATGATGACAATGTTATGTAATAATGCACCGACTCTGGGTAACTGAGGTTGGGGCGTTACAGTTGGTTTCAGAGGAAGTTTAGTACAAACCTTGGTAGATAGATTTGGATAAACTCTGATTAGAGCACATAGACCTAAGATGGAATTTGAGGATTAGTATAGAAGAACTTCCTAGAATTTTGGTATTATAGCTATTTTGTGAGTTTTCTGAGAAATACATCCCTGTCTGGATACGAGCAGGTAGAGGTGGCTCTGGCACAGATGTACCTAGGGGTAAAACCCGAAAACACCGCTTTGAGCTAGACTTGAACGAGAACTGGTGCACGACAACGGGCCTTGCTGTACTCTGGGTTACGACACTCACAGGGGATTTGCTTAGGATAATTAACATTTTCTTTACAAACCATTATGAAGGGTTTATGAGTATATACTTCCTCAAAGAAAACATTTTTTTATGATTATGGATTATATCCATAAAACTGTTCAATTTATGTTAAGTGTTTTACAAGTTTGGAATTATGTATTTCGATTCATAAACTAATATAGTGTATGCCATTTTTAGAAATGGCGCCTAGTGGAAGAAATGGAAATCGTATCAATGCATAAAATCCATGTAGGTATTTCCCTCCTGCTCAAGATAATTATTGTGGAGCTGGTGATGCAACTGGTGCTAATCATCTAATCACCATATTGGGACAACTCACTCAGGGTATGAATAATAACCTTACCCATATGGAGCACCCTGATCCACAGTGTGGAGGACCATTTTTAGATCGCTTCATGAGGAAACAACCCCCAACATTCAATGGGAGTACAAATCCCTTAGTAGCTATGCAATGGATAAATTCTTTAGAGAAAATATTCCATTCCTTGGGGAGTAGTGAAAAGGAAAAAGTTATCATGACAGTTTACCACCTCACTGGAGATGCTGATCAATGGTGGTCATTGATTCAAGACACAAAGGAAGATGATAAAGTATAAAATATGGAATGGAGGAAGTTCAAAGATCTTTTGTTAGAGAAATACTTTCCTTGTGACTGTCGAGCAGATATGGAAAGGCAATTTTTGAGTCTGAGACAAAAGCAGGATGAGAATGTCGCAACGTATGAGGCTAACTTTACAGGGATAGTAAGGTATTCTAGGGATTATATACGTAACCCAATAATTAAGATTGATAGTTTCTTTTATGGGTTAAAACCATTTCTTCGTCGATCACTAGTGTCACAATCCTTCTTGTCGTATGAAGATATTGTCTCATCTGCTATCAAGACAGAAAAAGAATTCTCTAAGTCTTAGGAATTTAAAGCAAAGAAAGAGAAGCAGAGATCTACCGATCACTCTGGGAATGTAAATTAGGGGAAAAAGGGAAAAGTTGAATATCCATCCTGCAGAAAATGTGGGAAGAAATACCCTGGTACTTTCTTGAAGGGAATGGGAGTTTGTTACATGCGTGGTGAAAAAGGCCACCATGCTCATGATTGCAAGGGGAAAAAAGAAGCTACCGATGTGCAATGCTACAACTGCAGGGAGACGATACATTATGCAAATGAATTTCCTAAGAGTCAGGGAAACATACCTCAGGAAAGGCCAAGGGATCAAGGCCAATATTATTCTATCACTACTACTGAGGTATATGATCCGAAATATGTGGTGGTAGGTAATTTAATGTTTTCCTCAAGTTTAAAAAATGCATTATTTGATTCTGGATCATCGCATTGTTTCATATCTTCCTAGTTTTCTAAGAAAATTAGATATTTTCAATTTGATTTAACAAGGGAGTTGTCAGTTAAAACTCCTAAGGGAAGTATCATTTCTACAAAGTTTTGTGGATCCGTTCACATTAGGGAATATAAATTTTCTTTATCTGTTGATCTCATCATCATACCCATGACTGAATTTGATATAATACCTAGTATGTATTGGCATTCAGACCATGATGCAAAAATTTATTGTAAGAATAAGGAGGTTACAATTATTGATGATGATGATAAATAATACCTTATCTTTAGAGTAGAATCGTCACCACCTAATTCTGGTCTATATCCACCCCCAGTAGCTCAACTAAATTCAATTATTGGGCTGAAAGATAATGAAATGAATTTGGGAAAGGAAAGGAATGTTCCAATAGAGAATATACCTATTGTTAAAGAATATGTAGATGTGTTTACAGAAGATGTACCTGGACATCCTCCAGAATGAGAAATTGAGTTTTCCATTGATTCAATTCCTGGTTCAAGGACTATATCGAAGACCCCTTATAGAATGGCCACTGTGTAATTAATTTAACTAAAGAAACAACTAGAGTAATTGAGTAATAAAGGATTTATTTTCCCTAGTGTTTCTCCATGGGGAGCCTCTGTCCTTTTTGTTAAGAGGAAAGATGGATCTATGAGGTTATGTATCGACTACCGGGGGATCAATGCTATAGCAATAAATAACAAGTATCACCTACCTCGCATTGATGATTTATTTGACCAACTGCATGGAGATCAATACATTTCAAAGACTGAACTCCGATCTGGATACCATCAGTTGTGTGTGAAGAAGGAAGACATTCCAAAGACAGCATTTCAAACCAGGTACAGGCATTACAAGTTTACAATATTTCCTTTTGGGATGACTAATGCACCCTCTATTTTCATGGATATAATGAACAGAGTTTTCAAGGAATATCTTGATGACTTTGTATAGGTATTTATTGATGATATATTGGTATACTCAAAAATCTAAAAAGACCATGAAAATCACTTGCGCATTATATTGAAGACTCTGAGAAGACATAAATTATATGGGAAGTTTAGTAAGTGTGAATTCTGGCTTCAAGAGATTTCTTTTCTTTTCCATATTGTCTCTAAGGATTGAATTTTCGTTTATCCTTCTAAGACAAGAGCAATCCAAGAATGGCCAGTACCAACGAGTAGAACCGAGGAACTTATAATGAAGAACCACCCGGGTCTTTTCATGCGGTAGTATTCTAGAAATTTCGAGGTCAGAATTATTTGAAGGAGGGGAGAATGTAACACCCAAAGCTTCCACGGTACATGTCTCTTTGAATAACACAGTAGCGTGTGTTGTACGCAACTTCGAGTTCTAACACACACCACAACCAATCAAACTAGCCGTTATGAATAGTAATACCCACTTTATGAAATTTTATAAATTTTATCTTTCAAAATGGACTTCATTTTTGGATTCGGAATATCGAAATTATCTTAGGGTGAATTTTTGGTATTTTTCTGAAAACATTCAATTTTTGATGAATAGTGAAAAAACACTAAGTTATAGTTTAAAACTGAAATTTTATTAAAATAATTATTTATTTTATTTAAATTTAATTAAGGTAAAAATAGATATATATTACCTATATATGTTCAATGTAATTCATTGGAGTTGGTTTAGAATAATTTTAGATATATAAAAATTTTATTGAACTTTTCACCGCCTTTTACCCACCTCCTAGGAGAATTTGGAAATTCACATAAAACATAATTTTAGCACTTCTGTGAGTGGAATTTCGAAAATATGAGAGACACGGTTAATATCAAGGAGTAAAATTTGGTTCGATAAGATAAAAATAAATTTTTTGTGAATAGTAACTTTTTACTTTTATTTACCACAGTTAAAAGTAAATAGGGTAATTAAGGGTAAAAATGATATTAATATTACCCTAACACATGTCCTAATTCTATTGGACCAGTGTATCTCGACCAAAAACAACTTTGGAAATAAAGTATTATCATATAGGTCCACTTGGATTAGATTAGGACATTTATTATTATTTAATCCAAAGAAGAGTTAAAAGAGATAAAATCAATGTTTAATAACTAAAACATTTTTAATATAGGGTTATACATAAGATATATTCTATTATAAATATTAATTAAAAACAAAAATTATTTCCTACATCATGGTTTTTTATTTATAATTTTTAGACACAGATAATTTAATTTATTTATGACACAATGGTGATGCAGTAATTACCTAATTAATGAAAAATTAAAATAATTGATATTATAAATATCAAAATAAATGTAATTTGAGACTTTTTAGGGATTCTGCTAATTTTATAGGTTAATATGACATATTAGGTTTGGTTATATAAATTTTTTTCGATGTAATAATGCTGTTATGAAATTATCAAAAACAAAATACCCAATAGTATCAAAATTGACATAAAAGAGTTTTTAAAAAAAAATTATATTATTAATTTATATTCTATTCATAAAAATCTATGGTTCGGCCAAGAGAATTATATAATGATAGGTTTATCATTTATGTACCACTTGGGGGTCTCTTGGGAGTTTATTGTAAGTTTATTGACTATATACTATAAAAATACAAAATGACATGGTAAATGTCAAACTATTTAACTAAGAGTTAAATCTAAAAGATAAGGGTAAAATAGTTACCCGAACCTATCTAAAACCTATTGGTTGAGTGGTTTTCGACCTATTCCCACCTTAAACTTTACATAATCCACTTTGTAGTCATTAGAAACCGTTTATGAATTTATTATAAAATAATATTTTTAGCTTTTCCTAAGGTGCCCCTCACCCATATTATAAAAGGACACTCCCCCTTCTCACTAATTCACACCTTCAAAGCATTTTGGCTCTGCCAGCATCAGCCCAAATATCCTCTAAAAATCCCCTAATTAAACCTAGAGTCCTTAGTTTTATCATAAAGACAACCTAAGAAGCCATTTTGATCAAATCAAAAGGAAGAACCCGAAGAAGAGGTAATGTTTTCACCACCCTCTTTCAAGTTCCTTTCTTCTTCAACTTCTTATTTCCTTGTTATTTCCATTATAAAATAATAAATCCAGTATATTATATATACTGTGATGTTATTATAAATATGTAACATTTAAATTCATTATTCTATCCATCCCTTGAATGACATATCACCATACGTGTGTACGTACGACCTACCGTCTCCACATCGTGGTGTAATTGTTATTCAATATATTATTATTTAAGTGGGTATAATAATGATGTATAATTCATGTAAATAATAAAGATAACATGATAATGATTCTTTATATATGATATAACATCCATTTATATATTATTTTAATATAAAAAGAATGATATTGTTGCTCGTGCGTACGTACGGATTGCCATCTCCACGAACGCGATGAGATTAATTCCCCATCATATCCATTCAAGTCTAATTTTCATTTTATGATTAAAAATAATGTTTAAGGACATGATATCATTCTGTATATGAATAATATAAATCCCATCCATAACAAATATGGATCACATAATAAAAAATATAAACGAAAAAGAATCCATTAACACCCGAAACGATGATAATACTAAGATATTATTACAAATCAATGTTAAAAGATCATATATGATATCATATTAATGTATATGATTCTTGTATAATTAAATAACAATTATTTCACCATTATACAGAAGGTTAACCAACCCTCAACCAAGGAAAAGTACAAGGTATGGGTTTATTTCACAATCTCTTCATTATCCGAGGTTGTTTATACATAATTATCTAATGGGACCTATTTATCGTCCACATCCATGTTTGTTAAAAATGTATTTCAAATAATTATTTCTATTTTACAGACTATTTTTGAAAGTCATTTATACCCTTTTTGACTTTTTATAAGAATTTTATAAAGGAATCTTTCTGTCATTTTCCAAACAAGGTCCTTTTTATCTTTTTCGACAGAATTAAGGTAAGAATGTTTTTTAACTTATACGGAGGGTGTGGATATTTTCCACCATTATAAAATCTTCAAAGCTTCCCTTACATGCTTATAAGAATATTTTCAAAGTAAATGTTTTATTTTATAATTATGTGACTTTTAAATTATTTCAAAAAATAGATATTTCTCTAAAATAGTTTTGATTTAATCTATGTCAACATCCTTTGATGGATTTTAACCTTATTTGAAGTTGATTTGTTATGATAAAAACATTCATATAGTATTGAAGGTTTTGTGATATGTTTGACTGTGGATGTGTTATTTTTATATAATTCATGGTTTATGGAGAAAGTATTGACATTTTGTATGCCAGTTTTAATACAAATGTTTATGTTATGTTTAAACCTATTTATATGAGGAATGAATTGGACTTAATAAGTGATGGGTGGAGCCCGATATAGCTCCTCGATGCATCAGTAGGTCTCATGAGACAAACTAGTGTATTGACACAAGGCCTTGACAAAATCGTATTTGTAGTTTTGGCACAAGGCCTTGACTATGTGGTTACGATAGTCTGGAATTATGCATTCCATAATTATGAAAGTGGTTATTGATATTGCATGTGATTATTTGACTAATATAATATCCATTTTAATAATTAAATGGAATTATTTCATTTTATCTTTCCCATATTATGTTTAAGTTCATGTTTAAAAGGATTTTTTTAGATATACATTGCCTTAAATGTTTATGATTATTTATGAAAGTTTCCTCTATAATGGTATCCTTACTGAGCATCTGAGCTCACCCCTTTTAATGTTTTAATTTTTCCCAGGATGTGAAGAATTAAATTATGAATGACCTACAGGGATAGTATAAGGGGATATGAAGAAAAGATATTTTTGTAGTTTTTTTACTTTATGATGTAATGTAAGACTTATGAATATATCTATTGTTTCCAAGACTACTAAACTAATCGGTCTTTCGATACTTGATCTTTAGTGATCATTCCAATGTTATGTAATAATTCACCAACTCTGAGTAACTGGGGGTAGGGGCGTTACATTTATTATCATGATTTGGAAAAACATCATCTAATTTAGCCAATCCATGAATCATGACCAAACTTTTTTCCATCCATTCGATGAATGTTAAAACCCAATTAAAAATTACCTTAATTATCCCATCCTACTATAATTTTGGAATATTAAGGTTTTGAAACAAATCTGATGGCTTGAAATGAATGATATTTATTTTATTATGAGAAAAAATGAGAAAAAAATATCCAAAATGAAATGAAATTACTTTAAATTAGAAGAAATTTCAAAAAACCATAAAAACTCATTTTTCATCGGCATTCCCTAAATCATGGATAAAATGATTGTCCCTCATCAAATACATTCTCATTGTAGATAGAATGATATATCTGTTACATGTGAAAATAAACCCTAAAATGAAATAAACAATTCTCTAGTTGTATCCCCACTATAGAAAGAATCCAAAATTCCTCATAACTCATCATAAAGGTTTTATCATAGAGAATAAAATCAAGAAGAGATGATTTCAATTTAACTCCTATGAAAATATCGTCGGTCTCATCCTCAAATACTCCTATATGCAATAGAGAAAATGGTGACATCAAATACTTCCCCTCATAATACTCAATCATATCATAGGATAAAATCATCATGATCAGATAATCAGACCAACAAACACATTATGTGGTTTTTATATATTATTATTTTGAAAATATTTTCTTAAATCCACACTTCACCTCTGAGGATGATTCAAATATTTTTGTTAGAATATATAACTATGAATTTTGTGATATGTGTAAATAGTGAACTAATAATTTATAATGATGTTATTCCAACTCAAAATTGAGTGAATGATGAAATTTAACTATAGATAGTGTCAAGTATTTTTCTTCATATGAGGTTCAAGTTGATGAGGACAATAATAAACCTTTTTCTTCCCTTTCCTGGGAGCATAACGTAAACCCAAATATTATTTATCTCAAAAGAAAGCATTGCCCTTCCCTTACTCTAAAATAAATAAAATAATTTCTTATCTAAAATAACACATACATTGATATATGTATTTAAAAATGTTAAAATACTAGACAAGCATCACTCCCTTGTGAGTTATAGTGGTCGGTAGAGAAGAAAATCATTATATTTTTTCTCAAATAGATGGTAATACCATATAAAAAGTAAGAATCATTTAATGTTAATCAAATTATATGGTTCATTATAATACAAGAAAATATTACAATTTTATATATTAAATATGATATAATGTTATGGGACCACATTTACATGAACATCCCGTCCCAAATTTAGCAACTATGCATTGATATCTCGGCCTTATGATGGTGTATTCTCAAGATGTCCAAAAATAATATAAATTGAAGGATAAGATCCTCATAATTTTTTTATGAAACCATGTTGACATAAATTAATACCACAATAAAATAATCATGATAATAGTCATAAATTTTGTACTTATACTCCATAAACATAGTAGGGGTAGTGGTTAGAAAAAACTACATAAAAAGAGACCCATTATCTCCATACATACATTGGAATGATGTCTTTAGAATAACAGACTCTTTGGACCTGAGAGGGTGGTAACCAAAATATGTGAAAATCATATAGAAAAAATTATCCACATATATATAACCAAAAAAATTGAATAATTGGGGAAATAGTTACATTTTCTGGATCAAAACCCAACATAGCTTTTAGTAATCATCACCCAGTCATATGGTTCAATCGAATTTCTAGAAATAGGAACTACCGAATCCTATTAAAATATAATATGTAAATATAATAATTATTACATAATTTCATCCAACTAATTCTTTAGTGACATCAATTAAATATGTTCCATATAGTTTACAGGAATAAAAATTTTCTATAAACCTAGAACCTTGTCGAAATATATCTCCACCTCCCACTTTAGTGTTTAACTAAAACATTAAGATGAAAGTACAACTGGATACTCATATATTATACGATTAATCTCCCCATATTATTTTTCATACTCAAGTTAAAAATAAATTATGGATATTATTTTATTGAAAATTGAATAAATAGGTCTAACTCCGCAAGTCCTAAGGTCCAATTCTCATCGAAAAACATGTGTCTCGCCCCTAAGGGAATTGAAGGATAGACACCTATGATGAAGTTCTACCTGATTTTTGTGATCCATTGATAAGTCAAACCATAAAATAACACCCATAGGTTTCGAATTAGTAACAATAAATTTCAAAGTGAGATGAAACTCTCTTATATAAAATTTATAAGAGGGCAATGAAATAACATACACTCTATTTTTCTATGAAGTTGTCATAATTGTAATCACATAAAGAATGATTTCCATCGGAATATTATATAATTCCAAAGTGTAGGAATATATGAATGAATGATATGTAGTTGTATAAAATAAATATGTAATACAATATGATTTAATTTTAATTGTACCTCCCGATATTATAGGACCCAAATCAATTACCACTAGAGACTGATCCACTATATCATGAAAAATTTTCCCTATTACTTGATGTTAAAAACCAATCGACTATAAAGAATATGATATTAACCAATATTCTCTCTATACAATAGATCCTACAAAGATATTTATAAATTTGAAATAAAATTGTAATCCTATAAGTTTTTAATGGTAATCTATATTCCCTACATCTCTTTAGTGTCTCCATGAAATAATGATTCATGTACTATATCTTTCAATAATGGGAGAATATCAATGAACCAAACTAGAATATGTAATGGGAATAGAAAAATCTAATATTTTGATCCTTCATTATGGGTTCAATGAAGTGAATCCACTTATATCCACTTCCCTGTATGTGGATTGCTAAATCTAACAATAGAAGTAAAAGGAACTTTTGACATCCCTAACCCAAAAACCAGATCAATTTCTACCATAAGAGAACCATTCAAGAGATCAACATATAATCTATGCTTTAGAAAAAAATTGAGATTAAATAATTATCAATGATCTATATAAAACCTCAATTCCTTCATAATTCACTTTTGGTATTAAATTATTATAAATAAATGAATTTTCAGAAAAAATGGTTAGGATATAATTACACTCCATTACCATGTTCTAACTTTTAATATCTGCACCATACTATAATATCCTTCTATGATATTCCATTTTGTAGACAAAACAATTAACATTAGTATAATATGGGGTCTCTATGAACACTATGGGTCAATCTATATTTCTAATAGAATCCTGTTTTTAATAATTATATTCCAATTAATGGAATTCTTGTGTCTTTCATCAAATAGAATTATTTGAATGATATCTAGTATTGTGCCTTCATGGTACTACCTATACTAACTAATCAAGAATATTAGGAGATCCTTTTCCCCAAGTATAGACTAACATAGTAAAACCCATAAAATTATTGGTTGAGATGTTTGGTTTTTTACTGGGTTTCATTAAAATATCCCATGTAATGATTGTTTGTAAGTCCTCATGGTTGAATGGTACTTCATAACCTCAAAAAAATAACAAGGATACAACAGTCAAGATAAAAAAACCTATCATTTATAATTAAATTGGTGAAAATATAATGGTTCAAATCTCGGGAAATTTCTAATTTGGAATAAAAAACTCAAAAATGAAACTTTTTTCAAATATCACATGGTAACATAATGATGGATAATTTTAGATATATTGATAATCCTTCTTTTAATGTACCCCTTCAGAAATGAAGATATTATCTCAAATCAACCATGAAATCCAATTCTATATGCAAATATCTAGGAATAGAAATAACATCCATGATACCAATTTCCATGAATAGACATGAATAAATACATTAACTAAAACTCATGTCAATAATGATATAACTCAATGAGAATTACAAATATGCATGGGATGGAAACAAGATCCTTGGAACCAAAGAAAAATTAGGGAAGTGTTTTACAACAAGATCAACGTAAAAAAATAGGGGAAATAATCAACCAAAATTAATTATTCTATAAATTCATAATGAGTAATAACTAAAAAATTTATAAAAAAAACAAACCATATATTTCAAATAAAAAATACAATCAGTATAACATATCATTGAATAATGTGTAATAAATAATCATCATGCCATTTCAAAATCTTTGTGTCCTTCTATCAAAAGCATCAATCACCTCCAAGTTGTTCTTTCATTTTTCATATACATTTCATAGAAATGTAAAAAGTTCTCAAAGGTAAAGGGATGGTTTGAGAATAAATATCCTAGTAGGGCCCAACCAATCATTACAAAATATAACAATATCAACGAAACCAAATATTATCAGCAATAAAAAAAATTAATTGTTTAAATTTCCAAATGTAATAAATTCATGTTTCTATTATAATTTCATTTGATGGAATAAAACATGTATAAAAGTGAACTTCCATTTAAATAGAGATATATAATATTTCTAATATAATCATGAATATGTAAATCATTTCATTAATGATGGCATGAAAAACTCATTTCACAAACACATGTATATAATAATACCATTCAATCATAAATACATGGTTATGAAGCATAGGGTTAATATAATAAAGTAATAAGGATCTATAAAATATCTTTGGAATATGGATGATAATGTACACAAATCCATATATGCCAAGACTATATTGTAAATGAATCTATCCCAACGAATAAATCGCCTCCCACATATCATGTTCACATTTATTCCACTATCAATCAATTTCAAAGTATAGGTAGTACATGAAAATCATTCGAACTTAATACCATGGATGTCCAATTATTAATGGAATGAAACAAATAGGGTTATATCATTCAATTAATTTCATTCAAAACAATTTCAAACACTCATTTATTCCACCACATGTTCTAGATTATAATAAATAAATTACATTTTAAAAACCAACCTCATATGTTATTCATCATAAGGCATTCCTTAGAAAAAAACCATTATTTCATTATTACAATAATAAAAAAAGTCTTTCAATACCCTCTAAAATATTGTTATCAAAATAATTCATTTCAATTGATGTTCATTTACTCTAAACCATCACATTATTTCAAAAAAAAATTATTACAGGTATATCATCACACACACAGTGAAATTTTAAAAATATATATCAAAATTAGAAAAATACAATATTTAGAATAATTTTAAATTTTTTTCTCAAATAATATAAGAAAGAATTGTTTCAATTGATATGAATAGTATTACGGAACCACCTACCACAATTGTGGTATTGATGAACACCAAACATGAGATCTTCACATGGATAGTAATTGTGAATAAATAAATCAATAATAAATAATAGATATAAAATTCAATATGTATTGATATGAATCCATAAAAAAGTAAGGATCCAATACTTTAAAATAAATAGATATACTATGAGAGGATAGGTCATTAATAAATTTTGGTTATAAATATTTAAACTGATTTAAAATATCAATCATCTCTTCAATACATGATGATTCAAAGTAGGATGGTATAAAATATCCTCAAAGGAGCCTCAATGTTCATGTGGATGAAATGAGGATTGCAGTTAATTATTTTAGGTATAAAATTGGGATCTCAGTAATTATATTTGTAAAATAAAAAAACCTATTTCAATTCACATGGTTTGTCAACATTGATTCTCAATGTACCTTCCAACCTTACACAACTTTTAGACCTATATGATATGCCACATTTTATGGATCAATTTTTGAGAAACAATGAACCAACCCGGTCACACCCTTTCTTTAGACCCTTTCTTTAGATCGATAATTTTCATAATGGTGAGTCCTCATCTGGGACTCCAACTCAAGATTCATGGTTTATTGTGTAATCCCATGTATTTTCCATTAATTTCTTCTATATTTATATAGACCAATAAACATATAAAAACTACTACTATTAAAAAATAAATTGGACTAAATATACAGACAATAGATTATAAAAAATGGATTCAAGTACAATATTTTGGTTCTAAATATGTTAATAACAGGGGTTCTCCTATTGAGTTATTTAGGATAAATATTGTAAAATTAGTTTTCACATTGATTATTAGGAACATATTAAGCTAATTAAGGGGGAAAAGTATCCTCTATCATGTATCAATGGCCTATTGGAAAATGTTAGATGAGTTTAATTGTTATAAATTTTTCATAATCATTCTATATGTCTTCAACTGAGGGATATAAGGGGGATGTACCAAAGACAACCATCAAAATGGTTATAGATGTTATGAATTTATAATGATGTAATTTAGATATACCAATTCCCTTTCTATGCTGATGTATTTAATGAATATAATATTTCACAATTTTATTCAATTGTATTGTGATGTATTTAAAAATGAAATTCATTTATATTTGATGATAATGGAAGATAATGATGATTATTTGTGGGTTTTTTTTAATAAAATGAGGATGGATGAGTTGTTATTCATATTTAACATGGGTAAATATTGGATACATATCGTCTAATTAATCTAAAATATAATCTCTTATGATATTAAATTAGGGGATCTTCTAATGAATGATGTTTTTAAAAAGTGTCCCAGTCTAACCATAATAACCAAAATCCAAATTTATATTTGGTTTATTGGATACTACTGATTATTTTGGAGAAATTACTCATTTAAATTTAATTCAATAACTAAGATGACAAGGAAGGGAGAGATATTACAATGGTGACATGAGTGTAATGAACTTATAATCACACATCCCTATATGAGAGAATGGGTTTAGATCTATCGTGATGCTATGAATAAGGGAATGGGATGTTTCATTATTAAGAATTATATAGTGATATTCTACTTCTCATTAAAATTTATGGTACATTAGAAAAATTACCGAACTCTTTATTTAAGGAAAACATCTGTATTTTTTAAAATGAAAATATAGAATAATTATCATTATGGTGAAGTGTGTGATATATATAACCATCATAAAATCCTGACTTTCATATTAGCATAGAAATAACTGAATATATACCAATGTTTATGGTGATATATGATTAAATATTATAACATCTAAATGCATTACCACTGTGGAAAAACTATAAAGTGGATAATTCTCTGAGAATAATGAAAAATGATTGTTTTATATCAATTATTATTGAATGAAACACTTTACTTATGGATTTATAGAGTATATTCTATAAATTATTGATGTATGGGGAGAAAAGCTGTCTTAAAAACATGAGTTTCAAACTATCTTTCTATTTAATGATTTAATCTGTGAAAATGTATGAATTGGAAATATAGAAGAAGACATTGAATGATCATAAATTCAACCATTATTATGTTGAAATGGTAACATTTTGAATTCTTCTATGTAGGCTATCTATACAATATTTTAATAAGAAGTTGTGGAATAAATCTCATAGTTTATCATTATCAATTAAATATCCATGTAAGAAGATTTATAGAGATATAAATAAATACTTCATGTTAAAAAACATGAAAAAACATATTGAAAAGTATATATTTAAATTTCTAATATGATAGAAAATTATGTGTGATAAATTAATTGCTATAAAGATTTTATAGCCACTAACAATACATTCATGGAAGTGGGAAAACACTATGGGTTTCATTAGTGGGCTCCTCGAAACATCTAAAAGAAATAATACAATTTGTGTTGAAGTCAATCACTATATTAAGTCATATCAATTAATTGTAATCATATAATTTGTCTCTCTCGATTAATGTTATGGGATAAAATTTTATAAGTAGTAAGGATTCATACAGTACTGTATTCTATCAAATATGATTGTGATTTGAGTTTTACGCTAATTTTATAAACGAGTCTTAAAAATCATTGAATATTGTGTTATGATATATCATTTCACGTCAACAATAGATGTTGTTTTGTACTATAAGGACAATTAATAGCATAATAGATACATTGATAGGTTGTTATATGGATTTAAAAGATGGTTTCGGTCAAAAACATTTGTCTATAAAAATTAATTAACATAAATGATTTCAATCAAGTATTCAGATCGATCATTATGAAGCCTTTGATGGTATGGATAGAACAAATCCATTATTATTAGGTTACATTATAAAATGAATGTAATTGTGACCTAATATAGAATAGAAAATTGAAGATAAGTATAAGACATATTATTTGAACATTAGTATTGCATAATTATTGAAAAATTTTTATTCTAACAATCATTGTGAGATCTTGAGATTGATATTACTGAAAATATATTCCTATGAATATCAATGTTCAGTAAGTATTTGTGAATTTTAGATAATAAAAAGTTAACCCGAGCTATGTCACAACCTAGTGATTATTGATCATATAGGGGTGTTTTATCTTATCTCGATTCATTAAAAATCCACCATTTAGTTCATTATGAGTTACATGTATCTATTTTGGGGATACACATAATGGATCCATCACATGTGATGATGTAAAATGATATAACACTAGAGAAGGATCAATTTTTGGGAGAATATTCAGTGAAAATTTTCATTTGAAGAGATACTTTCTAGTGGAACAAAACAAATCACCTAGACTATATTTTGTTTTCTAACTATAAAATTATGGAATCTATGTTCTAAACGAAGGATTTGATGAAGAAAATATTTCTCACTTACTTTTATCATCGTAATGGAATTTCAACAGAGAATTTTATTTAAGTGGGAGAGAATATAACACCACGGTATTTTAGAAAATATTTCCCATTTTAATTAATTAAAGATCTAAGATAGATTAAATTTTATATAACCATGAGTTTAAATTATAATAACATATTATTAATATATTTTTATCAAATGTGACTATTATCAACTAGACATTGGAATGGAGGGATTATATCAGAATATAAGAATTGTTAAAAATATGTTTAAAAGTTTTCATGAAAGAAATATTTAGGAAAATATAAACGAAATAAAAATTAAAATAATTTTTTAAAAAAATATAATATTAGAAAATAAATTTTTAATTTATTTTTTGTTTTATATATTATGTATCATGACCACTAATGAATATAGATTTTGGAGAATTATATTATTATAAAACAAAATGAAATTAATAATTATTCAAAAATCTATCACAAATTGTTCATAAGTTCATATGATTTCAATTAAATCTAATGTAAGTTAGATTACTGAAACTAATGTTTATCTAGAAAATGTTATTTTTACATAATATGTATATTATTAAAAAAATTATTAATTAATTTAACTTAATTATTAAATATTGTATTCAGTAAAAAAAATTTACATTCATCTACTAGTGGTCACTAGTTATAGGATGAATTTAATTCCAATTATTATTTAAATGTACTTTTTCTTAATTTTTTTGTCATATTATTTCTATCAACAAATGAAATTATTTATCATAATTTTAGGAATTGAATATAATAAATTGGATTCCATATATTGAATAATAATAATTATTTTATTTGATATGTTTAACTTAATTTTTATCCATATGGAATAGTTACTATGATACAAGTATTTTTATAGTGGTAAGGGTCAAATAGTTTAAAAGTGGTTTACTTTAATGATATGGTTTAACTAAATACATACAAAAAAATTAAATATAAATTTTGATTATATTTCTGACATTAAATTGTTAACTATATTTCATTTATTATTTTTATCCACATTCCCATGAGGGATTCTTTATTATATTTTTTTATTCATGTTATTTATATGTATGAAACTAAACTCACATTTAAAAAGGAACAACTTTTTATCAATTATCAAGAAAAATTTAATTTTTTATCCCTCAAATTATCTCTAAAAATTCCATCTCAAAATCTGTATATAGGTCAATGTGGTTCTTTTCTTCCCAATAAAAACCTCTAAGATTCCTTCTAGTGATTTTGAATGGATTATACCCAAAGAAGATATATATATTTTCACCAACTATTCTCAAGAATCTTACAATATAAACATCCTAAAAATCATCCACAAACTTTTTAACATCATTAAATCAAAATATTTTCTATAAGGAAATGAAAAAATGATATCTATATGGACACAATCAATATCATATCAATATAATGAAGAAAGAAAATATTTATTATTTCTATTTACATACTATCAACTCCATGAAGTCATGTGTTTTATCTTTCATCCCCAAATACCATAGTAGATTATATATATTAAGTCAATGAATAAATATCTTATATTTTAGATTATTATTATTATTATTATATTATATTTAATGAACATATATTTTCTCATGTCATTTGGAAAGTGATAATGGTGCTCAACTATTTTTTGGACAACCCCTCTATGAAGCGATGTGGTTCATTTATCATTTAAAATTTAGATTAATAATATTATTGATATATTTATGGAATAATTATTATATTTATGATAAATTTATGATTCTAAAAGGGTGAATTAATATTCTCCATTCTTTCATCCCATCCAACAAATATTGAAAACATAAATCGTGCAAAAATAGATATAACCATATCCATGATGTTCTATAATTCATTTTCATCACCACCCCATAGAAATAGTAATATAATTGAATATTGGGAAAAATATAATACTCATTATTTGTGTAAAAGTCTATAGAAGGAAAAACTATAACCATTGTTCGTTGATGTTACACCTAAGCTTCAATCGTGGTAAGAAAATATTTTATTCTAAAAAAACATCATATTGAAAAATTACTTATTCCTGAATGTGATTTCAATATAAATTCCATAATATTATAATTTTCATTTTATGAAAATATTTTTTGTTTTTATTTAATATTATAAAAAATTAGATTATGAATAATATTTCATTTTTTTCAAATAAATATTTTTGGGTTCAATAATACAAACTTATCAATTTTATAAATAATGTATATTTTATGAAATTATCATGACGAAAGATTGAATTTAATTTTTATGAAAAAAATTAAAGAAACCTCTTATATTTATGAATTCAAATAATTCATTATATAATGTTATGTTTCACATTGAAATCAAAGTTTTTCATTTTGAAATAATAATTATTGTATCATCTGTATGAACACAATGTTTGGATCATTCTTGTTAATGTAAATGGATAAATTCCTTTTTTTTATTTCTAAATCAATTTAATCTTCCTTTGATTAAATTTGGTTCAATTAATTACAATTTTATAAGCATTATACATTATTTTTTAAAAATAAATTTTTTTACAAGCATATATATATTTAAAAAATTTTCTTTTATTTTTCATTCAAATATTATTTTTTTATAAAACCTATGAAAAATAAATATTAATGTATGGATTTCATATTTATAATAATGAATTCAAATTACAGTAAATATATTATTCTGTTTTTTTGATAAATTTAATTGAAATATAGGTAAAATTTCATTAGTACAATATGTGCTAATGTAAGTAATGATGTAATGTTAAACATCGCTATGTTTTCAAAATTATCCAATTTTAAACAATTATTTTACTAAATAGTACAGTTATTAATTGTAAATAATTATTAGGTTCCAAGATTATAATCAACCCAAAATGTTGTTTTTATGTTGGGTTCAAGGCTTGGGTGATGATTATGGTGTCCTAGATTCTAGCAGAGAAATGGTCCAGGGCATTAGACTGCTGGATGTTTTATTGTCATACTATTCATAATGTTTATAGGGTATAAAATATGTTATGTTGGATCTTATGGTGTATTTATATTTTAAACTATATGAAAAAGAATATGAGACATTATTCACTTAAAATAAAACAGTGGAATATAGATTCATTTCGTAACATATGGTGGCTAGACCTAGAAAATGATTTTTTTTTCAAAAAATATGGTAACATGAATGATTTTTCACACATTTAATATATACTACATAGTTCATGGTATGGTTTGTAATCATATGAAACTTATAGAACCATCATCTTCATTCCTTTTAATATATTTTTTGTGTTTGTTTATGAATGGGATGTTTGGCCTCAATAAGATCCCTCAACCACATTCATTAACCGTTCAATTTTTTTTGATGTGATAGAACCAAATTAATAAATAATATCCCTAACATTTCTATGATTAATTTTTAATCATATAATTTTTTTTATATTTTTTTAATTTCTATAATATAAGTTGGATTTAAATTCCACCTAATCACAGAGGAATTTTCGGAAGATGATAATCATGGTGATCATCCTTGAATGTTGTTCACACGTGGCATTTAATGTATGATTTTTACGGAAGTTTCGATGAATATTCATCTCTATATAATATATTTATGATTATAAAAATTAATTATATGAAATTTGGTTTTTTGTTTTTTATATGTGATAGGAATTCTTACTGGAATAAAGTCAAATTATTATTACAGACCTTAAATTGATGGTTGGTCATGGTAATAATATGCATAAATTATAAAGTGTGTATTTTAACTAGAATGGATTATCCAAAAATATGTGTTCCCGTAATTATTTAAATATAAATAATTATTTAATATTCTCCTAAATTATATAAAAACATACAAAATTTTAATAATAAAAAATTTACTCGAGAAAGAAAGACATTTCTATTTGGTTTTACATGACATGGTGTTTACTCCATTTAAGTTAGGTGGTCCCATGTACTCTAACCATTGGTATTTATACAAGATTTCATAACATGTGTATTGGGTTTCTCCCCCTTGGGTTTATTATCATTATTATCATATTATGTTATGAATGATAATAAATCATAATAAATAAATAAGGCTTAAGTGATAATTAATTTATCAAACCAATAATCAAGTTATTTTAAAAAACATGGGGCTCTGATTGTCCATTGTGGACTTGCATTATATCATATATCTATGGCCATGTATTGATAAAAAATGAGTTTGTTAGACAATATATACACTATGAGGTGTTTTGATGTGCTAAATTATAATTACAACCTATAAGAAAATGTTTTATACTTATATCAAATCTATATACATTCAATAAATTATGATAAAATTCAATTATCTATTTATAAGTAATATTATTTTCCTTGATGTAATATATGTATTCCCATATCATGTTTACTATTTATGATTATGATCAAAAGTGGTTGCGCCTGTATCCTATGAGACACATTATGATGTTTTATTCCATTATAATTATCTTGTATCTTGATGTTCTATGTTAAATGATTGTAAAATAAATATATATTTTTCTACCAAAACGTATTATTTCATTCAATGAAATTATTTCCTATATTCATTACCATATATGTATGTTAAAATTCACTAAGAGACATCATTATTTATTCCTGAAAATTTTAACCATCAAGAAGTGATTGTCCATTAGAGGTGGAGTACTTACAGCTATTAGTAATAGTTGTGATGGACCTGAGAACATAGTGAAGATATGATGGTATTATGGAATATTGTTTTGATGATTCGCAACATTAATTTATTCCATGTATTGGGTTTCTTGATTCCTAGTTATTTT
Organism: Viscum album; assembly: GCA_963277665.1. NCBI lineage: Eukaryota > Viridiplantae > Streptophyta > Magnoliopsida > Santalales > Viscaceae > Viscum > Viscum album. The sequence goes on from OY728161.1 coordinate 106,788,305, forward strand.
TGAGTATCTCACTTGATTTATAGTGATTTTTGGGTGGTTTAATTAGTTCCTAAGGATTCAATAGTGTTTCACTAGATGTAAATTGATTCATGAGAAGAATTTTGAAATTATGGATATGGATGTGGTCATAATATATCAGATTTATTCCATGAATTTGAATAGGGATAAATTCCATATCATTTTTTAATAATTTGGTAACATAAAATAAAACCACATTATCCATATAATATGGATCCAAGTGAAGTACCGTTAGGGGTCCTTGATTCTTCTTAAGTGCATGAACACTTGAAAAATGGTTGTTATTTCTTATATGTTCTCGCTAATAATATTCTATATTTTGTAGATGTGTATTTGATTTACTATTTCTTCTATAAATAACACATTCATGTAAAATATATATTATCAATTGGGATTTAGACTACGTTAGTGATGTCATACTATGTTGTACACAAACCCTATATAGGAGGTCATGTGACTTGGGTACCAGAGAATCCCTCACATTTTATAATTAATGGTTTTGATGAGGCCCATATTGATCATCTAACATGATATCTCACAATGATTTTGAGGGTAGGGCGATGTGAGTATTAATGATATAGATCCTCCTTCTACTAATTTACCATTATTTTTTACATGATCACCCAACTGGTAAATTAGAGTTTTGTACTCAGGTTTTTTGTCTGGTTTTTACATATAAATTCATATAGTTGGTGTTTTAAATTATTTTAATATTGTAAAATTACATTATTTACATTATGGGTTGTTATTACTAATCACTCTATTTGAGGGTATACTCTCCACAATGTATGCTCTTTGAAAGATTACTATTAGAGATCAATCTTTATGGGAGGTGTTATAGATTTCATGTGGCATTTCAACTCAGACCTAATGAATCAAGATGTGATGAAAACATGGAATCAAAGAGTAGAATGTCATTATTTACTATTTTTTGGTTTTGTTATACTAGAAACAATCAAATATGTCTGATATTTTTATGAAACTATGTCCGCAGTGTAATGAACACAATTGTTTATGGATGTATTGTTTACCAAGGCATATGATTGATGATACTAGTATGTGTTTTTTCCTATGGTATCCACTTGTCTGGTTCACCTAGATTATATGATTGTAATTTAATATGGATTTGAATCATAGACATATCATCAATAGTTTCCACATGTATCATACCATTCCCAATGGTTTCACATGATATATATGTTTCATGAATGTGATTATACTGTCACATAGTCTTATCTACTTCTAACATAAGGTCATGTGTGGCTATAGTGTGCTGCACCTAGTAAATGATAACAATCGTGATGATTAAATTGATAATTATGAATCCATATATTTATGGTATGTTTAGTTTGTTCTTTTTATATCATTATTTTCACAATAACTTCATTATTAATGAAGAATTTTTCAGTAATTGGTTGACTAATCTGGTTCATTATGTTCAAAATATATAATATGTGGATTTATATATAAAGAGGACCTATTTGAAACCTTTTTTTTAAGAAATCGGAATTCAAAATTCACAATATGGTTAGTCATAGGATGAATCAATCATTGAGTCACATTAGGGATGTTCCAATATTTGTTTTGGTTATAACCCTCGTTGAATCCTTGTTTTGATTTTGGTAAGAATTTTTGGGAATAGAAATGTGTCTCTAGTTATTATAAGTTCTTTAAAATGTACTACCTGGAAGTAACATGAGTGATAAACTTAATTTTAATGTAATAGTCATAGTTGCTTCTGGAGGTTATTTATCATTGATGGAAATGCCCTTTTTCATGTGAGAAAATCTTATAAGGTTGAAGTGATATTCTCAACATGTTTTCATACTTCCCTAATATAGTGTTCACCCTATGTGCTAGTACTCAAGTAACAAGGAATCATTTCAGGATCTTGGTGGATATAAAATAGATCTAGATGAAGCATGAATGATGGGTGGTGCATGGAATATATCATTATGGGGGAGTTTAATTCTTTGGATTGATCCATATTAAAGCTCAGATTTTTTGGAGTTGAAACCTTACGGTGCATTGATAGTTGAAAAGGTGAGTGAATCTCTCTTCAGTAACTGTGACTCATGCGATAAACACTATGTTTGAATAGAATGTTATTTCATCATTATTTTTTGAGATATCTTCACATGTAATAAATTATACCTTGGTTTAGTAAGAATAATATAACAGTTTGAACTGTAGTAGTGATATTTCCATTAAAAATTTTCTTAGTTCTATGAATGATCTTGATTGATCATGTCTTGGTATTAAACTAATGAACATTGTTATAGTTTACACATAGTGTATACAAACGTTTCAATAATGTGAGCTACCGATTTTATGGGAACTCATTGGTTAATGATTATATATTTTCCCTTGTTGTTGAGTATTTCATTCACAATATATCGGTCTACCAATTCTCTGTTAACATGTCTTCTCATTGATGTATATGGTGTGGATTGAAATATAGGAATCCGTTAGGGGAAATGACCTATATGGGTGTTGGTTGTAACATTTTCCTAGGATATTGGGGGGTGTTTTACACATCAGGATTGGATTTATGGATGTAATAGTCTTCTTTCAGACCTATCCATGTATACAATGTTTGTGTATATTGGTTGGAAATAACATTAATGGAATGTCACATTAGGTACCCAACATTTTTGAAGTCTATATATGGATAAGGTAGAATAATTTTATCATTATAGGTGATAGTAATGATTCTCCTATGGTGGGATGAACTAACATAACCATGTTTGTATATTCTTATCTTGTGATAAAGATCATGGTCATACAAATGGAAAACTATTAATAGATTTAAGGGACATGTGAAGAATGAGGGGAAATGAAATCAATTGTATCTAGTACTATAGTGAATGTATGATGTTTTGTTCACACGTCTTTTACTAGATAGACATTGAGAGGGATCTATATTAATGAGGAAATCAGTGATATCCTAGATAGTGCTGGGTTGATGGTGAGTTTTATGCAGAAATCTGATCCTTGATGTTTTTAGTGGTTGAATAACAAACTAGGGTAATTCATTCAGTGCAATTTCAATCATTTTAATGAATTTTAGAGTGTTTTAGAGATTAATATATGACTTGAGTCATTCATATATGAAGATTTTTAGAAATGTTTTTCTTAGGTTAGGAACATTTTTAGGAAAAAGACTAGAATGGTTCTAACTAGTGTTCATCCAAAACCTATATTCATTGGTTTTGAACTACATTTAGGTCATTAATTAAAGAGTAACTATGGGGATTAAATTATCTTGGACAATTCTAGGGTGGTTAGATTTATTCATCATATGTATCATAGTGAAACTCATTTGATTGGTTTGAAAAATAGAATGATGTGTTTCTATCATCATTTAACATGTTCTTATATTAAAATTGATTAGGGTAAGATACTTAGTTTAGTCACATGTTTCATGGGTTAAACCAAATTATGAAAAGATATAAATATCCTCATGAAGAAAGAAATATTTTAAATAATGTGAATGTTGGGATTTTGTGTATTAAACAATTGAGAACCTATTTGTTGTGTCATTAATTGAAAATTTTTGATGGATGTCAAAATATTATTAGATGAAAATCAATGTCATGACTAATTATTTAATGCGATGTTGGATAGATAATTTCTATGTGGGGTTGTTTTTTGTATATGAATATTGTAAAGGTGATCCATGTCATTAAAGTTGTGTTGAACATGGTTAGAAGGTGAGTAGACAACTTGTTTTTCTTCTATCATTAAACGAGTCATATTGTGGTATAGAACAAGGTTTGGGAATCATAATTTTTAAGAGGAGTCATATAATTGGGAAATAGTTGGATTCAAGAATGGTTGGTAGTTAACACAATTTATTAATGGATATATATTTTTAGTGATCATATTCCTGGTGATTTTGATAATTACAATGTGCATTGGGCCCAGCTTTTGTTGTTCCACTATAGATGTTCACTATGAGATCATTTTATGACATTCAAGAAGAAGGAAATCCTTGGGAGGTGACTTGAATGTAATGATTCTAACAAATAAAACATCTTATTAATCATAATAATTCTCAAACTAGTGACACAAATAATATAATACTTCACATTATTGTGGGTGAGTAATGATATTTTTAGAATATTATAATAGTTTGTGGTGTATGGTTTTTTAAATGTCACATAGATGCTTGATGATTTCTTTTTATGAAAGTTTATTTATGAGAAATATGAATTATAATGAGGATATAAGTCATTGAACAACCATGAAGGCTATTTTGGGATGTGGTTCAATGATTCAGTGATGAAATATGTGTCTCCGAGGAAACCTTTGTGATAGAGGCCTCAAATAGATAAATTAATGAACAATATAATATTTTATTTTAGAATAGGATATTAAAAAATAGTGTTAGGATATTTGGTGTCCAAAAATGTTTTATGATCCAAAAGCTTGGTCGAGAGCCTATTCCTCTGAAATCCAGGTGTCACATGTTGTGTCAAATGATGGAGCATGGTTTCCAAGATGATACAATGTTTCTTAAATGAAAAATCAGAACATAAAACCATGTTTCACACCATGACTTACTGTTTGGTTTTTTTATGTATGATTTAAATTTATGTAAAACTTCATGAACTCTCATTATTTATTCATATCAATCACTTATGAGGGAAAGGAATGGAATTTAATGTTTTGGAATCCCTGTACCCCTTTGAAATTTCTGCTTCATTAATCAAATATCCATTTTATAGGGATGTATCCCACTTGGTATATCATTTAAATTAAAAGAAAATAATTTCACATTAATCATAATATTCATTTTTATCATTAATAGACTCCAAAGAGATAAATCTACATGAAATTTAAATTTGTGATGAAATAATTTTCCAGGGTTATCTTAGATATTTATCCGTATGGAAAGGGGACACCACATAATGATAGTCTGTTTTTTATGGGAGTTTCAATGAATGGATTTCATCTGCTAGAAACCATTATAATTTTGAAATTAATTAAATTTAACAAACTTATGACTTATTTTGGCGTGATATTTATTTTTCCATGAATCAGGTTAGAATCATTTTATGAACCATCCCTGGAGGGTTCATCATTGTTCTATGATGGAGAAGTTTTCTATTACGACTTTTAGAAATTATCTAAATTAATTTAATGTGTGTTATCATAATTATTTAATTAATTAAATTTAGTAGTAAATAACTAATTTTATTTATTTTTCATAATATAGGATTACATGGAATTTTGGGAAGGCCAAATGGACCTGGGTGACTCAAACAAAGAAATTGGTATTTTAATGACACGGAGTTAACTCTATTTTAGTAGTTGATCCCATATATTCTTCCCTATTATAATTATTCATGTTTTTTATAATGAGTAATAATGTTCTCCACCTTGGGTGAATGGAACCGATTATTATATTGAGGTATGAATAATATTACTACTTAATTATCTAACGTGGCTTATGACATTGTTAACAAAAGGAGTTATGCCTAATATTGTTGGAAACTATTCAAGATCCTTAGTTATAGAACACATAGTTTAAGGAATTTAACCATTATTTAATAAATTATATATATATATAATTTGTTTTGGTAATGTGTAAGATATTTTGGAAGGTTTTGGAAAGGTTTTGGGAATGTTTCTGGAATTTTCCAAGTTCACATAGTTTGAGCATAGTTAGTGAAAACAACGCATAATCTATATGAAATAGTTCATCATGAGACATAGGAATTTTTAGTGATTGAAACAGGTTTTTTGTAACCATTTGGTCGTACTGCTAAAGGTCTTAAATGAGGTAGTATTTGGTTCACAATTAGTGGAATGTTTGTCAATCTGTGTGGCTAAAATGTATGTAGCTTAAAATTATGGGTTTTAAAAATGGGGCTTGGTTGAGATTTCCCATAAACACCAAATTTTTCTTCCATTCATCCATAACATGAAATTTTACATTATCCAAAGTCATTGTACCATTCCACCACATTCTGTAAGTGATTATTAGGGTTCTCTTAGTTATTTGAAGGGAAATCTCCCTTGGAAGGTGTCATTTCATGGTAGTTTCTCAGTTATTCATTGAACAAATATTTTCTCTCTCTAGGTTCTTTATATCTAGTTCCATTATGGATTTATACAGGGTTATTATTTCTAATTATTTTTAAATATGTAATTTTTTGTTAGGTGAAGAATTCTAAGTATGATTTTTTTTAGTTTTAACATAGATTTGGTGATCATTTGTTTGTTTGGTCATTTTCTATAAAACTATAATGGTAAGTGGATTAAATATCGACTTCTCATGGTAGAACTATAATTATTAAGGTGAAATTAATTAATTTTCATTAAATTGGAAGGGAAATTTATTTACAAAGCTTGTTTAAAACCCCTTTTGTGTTGATTTGTGGGATTTGGGGGGAAATATGATTTTTGGTCAAATATGCCTTTTTGTTGGATTTTAAAATGATTATTTTAAAAATGTTTTAATGTATTGATTAATGGAAAATATTGTTTAAATGGTTTTCAATAAAAATTATTTTATTGAAATGTTTTTTGGCTTAAATAGTTAATTTGGTTTGCAATTTTTTGTTGATATGATTTTGGTATAAGTTAATTGTCACGATTGATTAGATAAAATGGTAAAGAATTAGTTAGAATGGGTATGGATAGTGGTCATAACATACAACCTTTAATAAATTGGAATCTGGTCATGAAGTACCTCAATAAAAGGGGGAGGGGTTTGATGTGATGTTCCACCATAAATAGTTACTCTAATCTTGTATGGATGCATTGTATGTTTGATGAAGTGAATGTTTTGGGTCACATTAAACAAATTGAATTAAGCCAAAATGAAATGGTATTTTTTTAATGACATGTTTGGTTTCATTAAATGGAATTGTGTTTGACCTTAGTTATATATGTTTGTATAAATGTTTTTGGTTTTTTGGGAATTTTGGGCCAATTTTAGTGGTTTAATATAAATTATTTTATAGTAATGTTCTTAATTTTTTAATAATAGTGGCATGATTAGGGAATATTTTTGGGAAATCCTATAGATTATTATTACTCACCTTCATCATTGGCAGTTCAGTGATTTTATCAAAGTAGTATTTTGAGGAACAAGAAAAATAAAATATTCTCATTTCTATATTGGTTGATTGTGATGCTTTGAAAGTTGTTGAGTTAGATCATAGATCCTGGGATATGGTTTCATTGTTTTCTAATGGTTTCTTTGTGTTTATTTTTTTATCATCTAATTGTATCTCAGATTTACTATTGATGTGGTTTTTTATTTTTGACATTGGAATGTGGTTCACATATAGTACATTGTTGTCATGCATCATGTAGTAGTTTGTGTCAGTGGTATGTTTGGTTGGTTGTTTTCATTTTAAAAATGATATATCATCCCCAATTCCTATGAATCCTTTAAATTTTTTACTAAACTTTTTTTTCCATGGGTATGTCTCTTGAGGAGAATTTAAAATTCCTTGTCGACTCATGACAATGAGGAGCGGAAAATGTTACAAGTGGTATATGTTGTTCAGTCCATCAGAATATGTTGTAGATCATTCAGTTGGTATTCATTCATGGTTTATTCTTTGAGTTGGGTTGATGACAAGGATTAGAATCATCAGGACATGAAATTTATATAATATAAAGGCCTAGATAATTCTATTATTCTAATCTATATGTTACTAGGTAGTTGGGTACATAATTTTTTGGAGACACTTCTAGAATCGTGGTCTCATTTTTTTGGGTTTATCCAATTAAAGGAGTATGAAATAAAATGTAAAGATGAAATAAAACAAGGATTTAATATCTCATTTAGTGTAATGATTTATATTGTGATATTAATGTGTTAATTTTTGACCAATTTTGATTTTTTTTTTTGAAATGAGTGATTTTGAAAATGGAATGGTTGTGGTGTATTGAAAATTCATTGATTTTCGAAAACATGGTGGATTTTTCAAAGGTGATTTAACATGGTAAAAATTGAAATTCAAAAATCATGGTTGTGATAGTTTCAATGATATGGAAAATGAAAACTTAAGCCTTAATTTTATATAGAGTTAAACATATTGTGGTTGTTGTATTTTTATAAATTGAACAGGGTAGGCATCATATATACTAATAGGGGGAATCTACTGAAAATGTGGTTCCACCTGAGCCCCACGTGTACTTTTAGCTAGTTCTAGACATAGTGCAGGATATTCAGGTTATGGAGAGTGGTAATAAAAGTGTTGATCCAAATCTTGTAGATCATTCAGTTTTGTTTCAAAATCCAAATCCACCCACTTTTTATGGTTATCCAGAACCATAAATAGAAGAGGTGTGGTATAATAGGATAAATCAAATTTTTTATTTCCTACGATGTCAAGATTATTTGAATGATTTGTAATCAATATATATATTGGTAGAACTTGGCTGTTAGTTGTTAGGGTTATTGGTCCACAATATAGGGGCCATGTTACGATATGGGAGGATTTTGAGGAATTATTTAACAAAAAATTATATCCTCACATGTTAAAAATTTAGGAAACAATAAATTTTTTTAGATTGAAATAAGATAACCTTTAAATGATTAAATATGATTTTATGTTACTAAAATAGTCGATTATTGCATATAAGCTTCGATTAGTGATCACTTAAAGGTTCACATTACTAAAACATAATTGATGAGGGGAATCTATTCAAATGTTGTGGAGCTCTGTATAAAAAATTATATAGATATGATAAATAGAAGTATGGTGGATAAAAGATATATTTTTGGGATCTACAGAGGGAGGTGTTATGTTGATACCCATGGGAAATAAAGGGAACTATAATGTGAGTAGAATGATGAATAGGGAAACCTATTTCCAATGTGAGATTATACCTTCGAATAGATCATAATAATCATTGAAACTTCCTCTAATAAAAAAGAGTAATATGGTATGTTTTTAATGTGGCTCCTTAATCCACTTGAATCGAGAATTTATATAAAACTAGAGGATGACATAATATCAATAGAATTGGGAGTATTTAGTGTTACTTTTGCAATGATTTGAGGTTATTTATTCATGACAATTATCAGGGATCACATGTGACAGATACTTCCATAGGAGAAGAGACGAAATATACCCCTCATTAGAAAATAAGATTTATCTATCTTTATTATAGGAGCACCATGACTCCACGACAGCTATAGTTTCGTTAGGGTAACAAAGAAAAAAGAGTTCCTATAAAATAAGTTTTCAGAGCTGATTAGGTTATGTTGAATGATCATTCAGTACCATCTATGGTGAGTGGTAAAATTATTTTTTATTCTACATTTATGAATGTATTGTTTTATATGGGTCCCTCTAATTCTATCATTGAATATTTGGAAGTCTAATTGTTGGTTTTAGGGGTGGAAATGATGAGTTTTCTATAAAACATCAAAATCATCTACGTCAGAGAGTGTGTTAGGGATTTATGTGTTGAGAATTTCCTATAACTTTCAATGTTTTTTGGTTTATATGGATATTTAATTTCTTTAGATGGATTTTTATAATATAATCCTGGGAATGTAATAGGTGGAAATTTTTATGGCCCATATCGACTGTTACACAAGAATGTTAGTTTCACGACTGAGGATGGTGTCAAGAACCCACATTAGATGAGAGAATAAGGTAATGGTGTGAGAAAAATTAATGGTAACACTTGATGTTCGGAAGATCTCATATCAGCTGGTGGATTTTTCATTGGCATCGACCGAAGAAATTAGGAAGAATAGTTTTCTGATGATTTTTTATCAATTTATGGATGTCTTTAATGAATATTTATCAGGATTTCCACCCATAATAGAAGTTTAGATTTTGGTTGATCTCCATCCAAGTACTATCCTAATATCGCATCCATATTACCAAATGGAATTAGTAGAAATTAGGGAATTAAAAGTTTAGTAGGAAGATCTAGATGTAAAGGGATGGTCGAGCATAGAACATCCCAATGGGAAGAAATTATGTTTTTCGTTCAAAGAGAGGATGGAACACTTTTTCATTAGGTTGAAAATCAAAAGCTAAACCATGTTATGATAATGAACCGATTTCTAATACCATGAATTAATGATCTATTCGATCAATTGATGTTGATCAATATTTTTCTGAAAATAATTTCTGATTAGAATATCATTAATTGTTTTCTTTATTGTAGTATATTTGGAAAATAAATTTGAATATTATATATGACAACTTGGAATATTTGGTAATTCTCATTGGTCATAAAAATTCACCATCATTCATCATGGAATTAATGAATCTGATATTTCATAGATGGATCGATTCATTCTTGGTGGTTTTTTCGATGATATATTAGTGTATTGTAGGAAAAGGGTTGAGCCTGAGTAAAACTATGTAATAGTGTCGATAATATTGAGATACCATCGTATGTATGACAAATTATCAAAGTTTTATTACTTTATGTTAGAGGTATTTTTCATTTGAAATTCTATTTCTGAGAAATGTCTATTGTGGATCCAAAAAAGATAGAGAATTTTTTTTCCATAGAAACCACCAATTAATGTTTTGGAGATTATAAGTTTCCTTGGTCTAGCTGGTTATTTTGAGTACAATTTCATGGATTCTCACAATTGGCATCACCAATGCAAACATTGAAAAGGATGTATTTTCCATGTAAAAGGTTATTAAAATTTTAAAAATTCATTAGAAGACTGTAAGGGTATCCATACACCACCACAATTTTGGGGTTTTCCAAAAAAAGGAAAGGGTACACGGTGTACTGTGATGCATTGGGATCATGGATTTGGTGTGTTCTTATGAAAGTGGATCATGTTGTTGTGTGTATAACATGAAAGTGGTGTTTTTATGAGATGGAATTCCCCACACAAGATTCAGAGTTAGCTTCTATAGTGCATGATTTGAAAACATGACGTTATTGTCCCTTAGATGAGAAATTCATGGTATTTATTGACTAAAATAGTCTTGATCATATTTTATAATAGGTATATTTGAAACTACGAAAAAGGAGAAAGTTAAATTATCTCTATATGTATTACATTGACTTGATTTTCACAATGGGTAAAGAAAATTATGTCACATATGAATTAAGTATAAATTCATTTGTTAATATTGAAAAAGAAGCTCTAGATCAGTGGAATTTGTTGCCATTCCTACTTGACATGTGGTTGGAATATGATGAATGAGGTTATGTAGTGGTTTTATTTACATTTTTTCATTAGTGAATTGGTTGGATTGGTTAAAGAGGTATATATGTCTAATTTAGAATGCATGGCTATGAGGTCAAACTCAAGGTTGGGGATACCATTAATGGATGGAATATAGATGGGGTTTTTGTGTTGTGGTTTTGGAATCAGATGCTTATACTAGTGGTATATTGGGAACAACTTCTCAGTGCATATCATATTTTAAGATGGGATGTACACCATGTAATTCAGAAAATATATAAGCCATTGAAAGTGCATTATTTGTGGGTGGGAATGAAATGGAAAGTGGAAAATTTTGTATTGATGTTCTTAACATGTTATCTAGTCAAGGTAGAGCATAAATTACCAGTAGGTATCTCCTTGTGGAAATAGGAGCATATATCTATGGATATTATTAAAGGTCTCCTAAGAACGGTTCTAAAACACAATCCTATATGGGTGATAGTAGATCAGATCACAATCTCATCTTATTTCATCCATATTCATGAATCTAATAATGTGGAGGATATATCCAAAATCAATATTCAAGATATAGAAAAAGGCATGGTGTACAAATTTAGATTGCAATAGATAGATATCTCAGGTTCATGTCTCATTTTTGTAAATCCTTGCAATAAGACAATGTGAGTTAGTTGTCTACGAGTATGGTGTATTATCTCATGATGGACGGGCAATAAGAGAGGATGATACCAACAATGGATGATATGTTATGTACTTGTGTGATTTATTTTGTGGGTTCATGGTAGGATCACATATCATTAGTGTAATTATCATGTAATAACAACTATCATACCACAATATATATTGATCTATTTCAAGTATTGTATGGGTGTCTATGTCATTCGATATTTTTTTTGTGTAAATATGTGAGCCTTCAATGATTGGGATGATCCTGGTCCAAGAGACAGTGCAAAAGATTTATTTGGCCTATAAATGAATGAAGATGACTCACGGTCATCAGAAATGTCATGTGTGTCATCATCATTGACCATTTTAATTTGAGGTGGGTAATCATGTATTATTGACAGTCTCTACTAGGTTTGGAATTCACAGTTTAAGAATAAAAGAAATGTTTTCTATGAGGTATATTATGCCTTCTGAGATAATGGAGAAGGTAGTACATGTGGAATATCATTTTTTTCATTACACCACGGTTCAGTGTAAGGAAAATTTTAATTCATGTATCTCAATAGAATAAGTATAACCCAGATCATTACCAAATGATTGGATGGGAGCATGATGTACTAGATCTGGATGCTTAGTTGCAGCTTGTGCTCGTGTAGATTGTGTATAGACAAGAAAATTTCATGAATGGTAAAATATTCAATCTATTGTTGGTTTTGTGGCGACTTGGTCTGATCCAAGAGGAGGCTTTGGAACATGGGAATGTAATTGCCAAGCAATGGCTTGTTCCATTTTGGGAATGTGATGGTTTTCTACTTTCTATGGATGTAAAGGAAAATGATGGGTTGTATGTATATACCACCCTGTTTGAGGTATGTAAACCTTATTTATTCCTTCTTGTTTATATAATTAGTTTGGGGAATTTTTGGAGATTTTGGAAGTATTTTGGATGGTTTTGGGGATTTTGAAAGGTGAAAATATAGAAACCGTTAGTGAAAACATTGGAGAATAACCATGAAATTGTGCAGAATGGGACAATGTTCTTTGGAAAATCTTGTTACGGGTTTGTCTCACCATGTGGGACTATAATTTTTTGTCCCCTTGAGGCAGTTTTAGGTGCATGGTTAGTAAGCAATTTTTCTAACCATGCGACTAAACCATGCATGGATTAAAAATTGGGTTTTAAAAATAAATATTTGTTGAGATTTTTTCTAAACACCCCATTCATGTCTCAAGTGGCCATAACTCTTGAATTCCTCTTAACCATAGTTATGGAACCTTTCCCCCTCCTCTATAATGGAATTAGAAATGATTTTTTAGTTATTTGACGGCATATCTCCCTCAGTGGGTCTCCTTTCTTGGTAGTTTATTGGTTTTTCTTAGATCTGATGTTTTATCTCTCTATGTTTTCAAGATATTGTACTATTGAATATTTCTATAGGGTTTTTGTTTCCAATCATGGTGATATTTTTTTAGTGTTTTTATTAAGAGAAGAATTATATGCTGGATTTTGGGAGTTTTCAAACAGATTTGTGGAGTGTTTTTGATGTTGGTCATTTTATCCAAAACCCTAATAGAATGTAGCTTCACTATCGACACTACTTTCTAGAACAAGAATGATTAATGTAAACTAATTTTTTTTTCTTTAAATTGGTTTTAAATTGATATGTGATGCTTTTTTGCAACCCCTGTGATGTTGAATTATGGTTTTTGGGGGATATATGATATTGTTGTAAACTATTCCATGTTTTAGAATTTTAAAATGATGATTTTAAATTGGGTTTCATGGTTTGATTTATGCAAAATGTAGTGAAAATTTTATTAAACAAAAATGTTGTTTTATTGAAATTTTTTTCCTTAAAATGGGATTATTTTTATGGAAATTTTTGATAAATTTGATTTTGGTGTATGTTAGATGTAATGATTGTTTTACATAAATGGATATCTATGAGTTAGAACAGTTATAGTTAGTGATCATGATGTACCACCATCAACGAATTGTAATGTGGTAATGACGTAACACAATAAAAAAGTGATAAGGTTGGATGTGATGTTTCAACATTAAGGACCACACCAAGATTGTGTGGTTGCATTGTGTGTGAGAAGTTTTTTATGTTTTAGTTCACATGAAATGAACTGGATGAAGCCAAAATGAAATGGTAAAAATGGTTAATGACTTTTCTTTTTTATTTCCATAGTATGGTGTTTCACCTAGGTAAACTTATTTCGTATCTATGTGATTGGTTTTTATGGAACTTTTTACACTGTTTATATGGTTTAATATAATTTTTATATTAATGTTATAAATTGTTCTATCGTATTGGTGTGAGTAGTGAAGTAATTTGTGGAGATTCTATTGAGTATTATTACCCCTTCATTTGAACTTGGTTTCTTTTTCTGAAATTTTATTTCGAGACATAGGAAAATGAAAATCATCTCATATCTATAGTGGTATATCATGATTCTTGGGTAGTAGTGGAGTTAGAGAATATACCTTAGAAGAGGGATACATTGTCTTGTCACGATTTCATGGGGTGTTTGTGTTAGTCTTCCACATGGTACTCAGATTTTTTTATTGATATCACATTGTGTTGTTTTTATTAGAATATGGTTTATTTTCAATACATTGTTGAAATGCATCATGAAAAAGATTGTAGAAATGGAACATTTGGTTGGTTTTTTTTATTTGAATAAGGTAAAACCGTCCCCCACAATGCAAGAATCTGTCATAATATATTTCAAATCTATCACACAATGGTGATGTCACTTAAGTCATAGTAACAATTCCTCATAATGTAAATCTAATGAAGAGGGGTTGGTTGTTACATCAGTATATATTTTTTCAGTCGATTGATATTGTCTCTTGATGGTTGATTGTTGTTCACATACGAGTACCTTTAATTAAAAATACACCATCAAGAGTCTTTTTGTGCTAAATGAGACTAATATCTCATGGGACAATGTCTGACTCCAAGATCACAAGTGTGTTGATATTATAAATAATGATGATATTACACACCCTACTTATATGAAAACTCTTTCCAATTTATTTTTTATTATTATTGGAATAACATTATGAACATACTTGATTGTGACTACATTTGGATGTATTTTTGTAGCCCGTGAGACAGTTTATGATCATTTATGTTGTGAGCATGTCTATGTATCTTGTTTTTTCATATTCGATAATGAACACATGTATTTTTATATTTATACTAGTATTCAAAATGTCATTCCTTAACATTATATAAGTTTATCTTTTACCTTTTTTGTATATTACCATGACTTCAGTGGAATAATTCTTGCATCTCAGATTAGATGGACCATTTTGACATGGTTGTACCTTATAGGGGGTTTTCACATGACATGTGATTATAGAAATGATTGAACTAAGAACAAGGTGGAGATATTATTTTTCCATAGAATGTCACATTGGGGATTGAATGAATTCTTAGGAAACATGTATCAGGATCCTTTATGCATAGTGAATTATAATTATCTCAATTGAGTCTTGGTTAATTATTAGTAGTGTACTCAATGCATAGGTATTCACAAGTATAACACTCAATGATTTGTGATTATGTAGAAACATTTTGTAGTGGAGGCTAGGGACATGTCTAGTAACATGTATTGAGGATTCCATGAGATTTTGAAGTGAATGGTTCACTATAACTTTGGTATGATATGGTAAATAATACAATCAGCACATTATTATTTAGGATCATGACTGAAGAAGGCATACCGAGGGTTCATGGAGTCTTCATAAATTCCTGACCACTCAACACATAGTTGTTATTACTTATTTATTCCTTGTAATTACCCACTATTTTTTAACATATGTAATGCATGTTGATTTATTCTATAATTATCATATTCACCTAGAAAATATGTTTTTTATTGGGTACTAAACTATGTTGGTTGTTTCCTATTAAGATGTAGTCACATCTTCCTTGAGCGGTCAAGGAAATTGGGTAATCAAGAAAAAATCACTTTTTATTGGTGTAGTATTGGATGAGAACCTTGTTGATCAACATGTAGGATGGATCACTATGATTTAGAGACATGGAGGAGGTGATACATGGTGTTCTAGAACCAACTTTTACTATTTTAAATTTATTAACACGTATACATGATCATCCTAGTTTGTGATCAATGTATTATATTCAGGGTGGATTATGTTTTTTTCATATAAATTCATATAGTTTATAATTTATTAGTCTCATTTTACTATGGTTTTATACAATAT
The DNA here is from genome assembly GCA_963277665.1 of Viscum album. Classification (NCBI taxonomy): domain Eukaryota; kingdom Viridiplantae; phylum Streptophyta; class Magnoliopsida; order Santalales; family Viscaceae; genus Viscum; species Viscum album. The sequence continues at coordinate 106,804,378 of OY728161.1, forward strand.
AAATATTGGATTTTTGTTTTTATTCATCAGTAAGATTGAAATAATAGTACCACTATAGTTCCACATGGGAGAGCCACTTCTAGTTAGTTGCCTCTAGTTTGAAGTTAAACTTAATTACGGTTATGTTGAATTTTTTCCTGCACATGGATATTCCAGTATTTATTTTACAAATGGCGGGGGATCATGCTAAATAGATAATAGTTATCATTGCTTAAATACATCCCTCTAATTTATTAGTAGAAATGATATAGACACGGTATCATTGCAAATTTATAATTGATTCATTTTTGATACATTTGAATATGAAACTATCCATGTATTATTTTATATGTTTTGATTAATTACACGTCTTCCCCACTCCACACTTATAAATGTTAACATTCTCTCATCTGTAATTCAAATTTTTTGTAACATATTTATCATGAATAGGAAAAGACAAAACGAAATCCTTGGACCTCTAACAACATCCCATAGTATATAACTCATCAAAATAACACACCAAAAAAGATTATAGAGTAATGCATATGAGTTTTACCAAAGGATGGCTAATATTATTAATAAACATATTTCACTTTATTTTTTCTTCTACATGATATAATTCATTTATATCCATCCTTAAATAATGAAATTAGAATTATAAATATACATAAAATTTATAATTTTGATGGGAGAAATATTTTATACCACATTTTTATGAAATGTGAATTGAAATAATCAATTGTATGAATTTAAAAACTAAATTATCCACATTAAAATTTATTACATTTAAAAATAGTGACATTTTTTCTAGTTATTTTTATTTATATTATATATATATATATATGTGAATTTTTTAAAATAATCATGTTTTTTAATAATAATGTAACTCATTTAGATTTTATCAAATATTTATTTTTCAAATAAATTTAATCAGTTCGATAGCTTTCAAAAAATGAAACCCTAACTTTATCTTTAGTTATTAAAAAAAATGATTTTAGCTTGTGTTACATGAATCACTATGATTAAACAAAACATTACATACTAATAAATTAATAATATTTGATAAGATAATTAACACATATCCATTGTAAAGGAGGGTATAAAAATGATTAAATATATTATTAAAATATATCACATTCCAATGCATATAAAATTATTTCATTGGTAAAAAATTAATTATAAATTAAAATAAAACTATATGATAATAAAGTATATCATTTGCAAAATATTTTTTTTTCAAAAAAAACATGTTTTTCTTTAATAAATTAAACTAAACAATTTTGGTGATTGATTTTATTAAAAAATTTATATCACATATTCAATTAAATATTTAAAATTAATCATATTATTATCTTGAAATGATATTTGAATAAATCAATATTCGTTCTTTAAAATTTTTTTTTGAAAAAAAATATTTTTCCACATATTGATAACATACTTTAAAATAAATCATTCCACATTTAAAAAAATATTTGAAAAATATAAATTCATTATTCTAATCCTGATGTCAAAACAATATTATATTTAGTTTTTGAAATCTTCGTGAAAACATAAATTTTTTGAAGTGAAGTAAAAAATAATTTCTTTTCTATTAATAATTATAATTTATTTTAATGAATTTAAATTTTATTATTTTTTTAATTTAAAATTAATTCAATTATAAATTAATTAATATAATTTTTGTAATTTTATATATTATATTAATTTTATATAAAACACACAAAACTTTTGATGATTTTCTATTTCGAAAACATATTTCATATCATGTTTGTAGGATCAATTTTAAATTAAATGTGCTCACTTATATTAATGATATTCATAAAGATGGATTATATAATTGGAATTAGGAAATTTTATATCATATAATAGGTAAAAATTATTTTCTAATCTGAAGTATTCATTGAGAAAATAATAATTAATTACCATGATTATGGAAAAAATAGTTTTTTTATCATTTCTTGTTCTTATGTTATAATTAATTTTACATTCATATATAAGTTTTATTTAATAAGTTTGATTACATATTTATAATATTTGATTAAAAAATATCTAACAAGACTCAATTTTATTTCATTTATATTACCCACCTCAATAAAAATTTACAAATTATCATGGTGAAAACATCAATGGTAAAATAAATTTTACATAATGGATGAAGAATAACATGATTAAAAATGGTTTTTTGAGGAAGTTTTTACCAAACATATAATACCAAAAGTGAATTAATTATAATTTTTTGAGGCACATGGGTTGTGGGAGGCCTCCCATCCTTGAATATATTTGGTTATCTAAAAAATGCCACTCCTCATCTCTTAAAAAATTGGACCTCCATCTATCACACATTCAGAAATCCTAATTCTATATGATCAATTAATTTCTTATAAAATCCCTCCCCAAAATCATTATCCATATTTTAGAGCTTTTAATAATATCTAAAGAAAATTCCAAGGGTCATTAATATGGTTTCCAAGGGGGGTTGTTCAAATCAATGGTAACATTTTTCACAAATATTTTTATTTTTAATTCTTCATTTACCACCATAATTCATTTCCTAAAAATTTAAATATAAAAAAACCAATGTATAAAATATTATGATATTTTATTATGTTTATAGAAAAACCATTATCCCTATACTTTTCCAAAAAAAATACGATACAAAAATAAAATTTCTTATGTATGGTGGAAAACTGCCTCAAAAACTCTTGTTATTAATTTCTCTATCACCGCCTCTCATAGAATGATACAGTGTTGGATTTAAAGTTTATTTTTTATATATAATATATTACAATAAATTTAAAATTTTTATATAACATATACATTCTTAATATTTATTTATATGGAATACTATAAAATCACTCATCAATACAGTTAACTGCCACCTCATGAAGAAATGAGATTCATTCAAACATTAAGTGGAAGTCAATAAGGATGGGTGTAATGAGAATATATATATGAAATAAAAATGATTATATAATTGTAATTAATCATTTCACATTCTTTTATTTCAATAATTTATGATAATTGAAAAAATGTTAATGAATACATGATGGATAGAATCTCCTTGAACGGTTTGTTTCATTTCCTATCCATAACATTTATATGCCACTATAAATACATATATTAAAAATATGTATATCATTTTTAACATTTTTATCATTTTTATAGTTTTTTACCTAGATAAATATAATAGAAATAAAATTACAATACTATAAAAATATATATTTTATTGCTTGAAATGAGATTTTATCAAAAAACTATTAATTAACAGTCAATTAAAGGCCATTAGTAAATTTTTTATGGTGTGGTATATATTACTATATTTATTTAATAGATGTATAGTTAATTTATATTTATTAAAATTAGTATTTTACATTTATAATGGATGTTGAGACTTGTATTATTGAATTTTCATCTTACTTTTTACATCCTTGTGAAACATGCCATATTCACCACCAATTTCATATTTTTTTTTAATATACTACTCTAAAAATGTATATTAATTTTATCCTCCTGATGGTTATTGGGATATAAATATCCATTTGAGGATCTATCTTTCATGTATCCTTTGGTTAAAATGATTCTAAATAGCATACGGATTTGTATTTCGATTTTTTTTACATCAGAAATATGTTGTTTTATGTAAGAATACTCTTTTTTGTAGGGTAAAAACATCCCTATTGATATTTTATATAAAAAATATCCTTATATTCAATATATTGTGTGTTTAATTCATTTTTTATTCTTTAATTGGAAAAAATTCAGTGATACTAGTGTGGTGGTGTTTTTATGATATAGTCTCTTTATGTATTGGGATAGTTTATGCATATGATTATTATGAATAAATGTTATATTAAAACTCTTAGTAAAATGGTGAATTTTATTGTAATCATATTATCTAATATAATAAAATAATTCCCTTAATTTTCCACGCCTTAGTTACTATGGAGATAAAAATAAAATTTTTAATAAAAACAATCATTATCTATCTCTTCAGTTAAGAATGACTTTTTTCTACCATGTCGATGTTTTATATAATTTTTTTAAAACTAAATTAATATTTTTGAAATATTTATTAAATAAACATTACCCAAGTTGTCCTTTTTAAAATATTATATATAATCTTACTTGTATTATTCAAAACAGTGCATTTTTGGGTTTTACTCAATACATTAAAGGAATATTTATTTTATTGTGGACAAAATGAATTGGGTTTTTCATAATTATAACTACTCAATGTTTTAATGATCACATTGTAATAATCAAGGGTAATTTTAAAATAAATATATTTATAAATTTTAGTATTATTTGTAAGTGTTTTTTAAATATGAAATGATATTTTCCTCAATAAATGGTTTCAATTATTTTAAAATCAAATATTTATTTATTTTTTCCATTTTTATATACAAGGAAAATGATTTTCAAAATATTTTATATTTTGAAAATTAGTTTTTAAAGTGGATAGTGTATTTCCCTTAAGATATTTTCCATGTGATATTTCAAAATCATTTTCCTTCTAATATTTTTTACTTTGATTTTACATATTATTTCTAGGGATATAATCCAAGGACTCCGTTATAATTTTGTCACAGAGTGGTTTATCTTTTGATGAGAATATTTTTATGACACCTGGATTCCTTCCATGGAAAATATGAAGATAAAATTCTTATAAAACGTGATTCTTTTTCAAAATGCTATTATTTTGTTAATTATTAATTGATTATGAAAGTTATTTCTTTTCCTAAGGTTATTCATTGACCAAATTTTATTGAAACCCATTTATTTTCAATAGTTCACATATTATGGGTGATTTATTATATATTATAACATATAAGATTTATTTTTATTATTTTTAGGGTGGGAACTATATCTATTTCTAAAGAAAATGGATGGTATTGATATCTCATGAGATAAAACAGTTAAGAATGCGGAGTGAACATAGATCAATAAGGGGATTTGTAAACTATGTTAGTATTTTGTGTGAACATTCACTACTATGATGGTTTGGAGAAGTGAAAAAATTAATATATAATGTTTCTAGTAATTGGACTTTATCAATTGAGGAACTGATTTTCTATTCTTATGTGCATGCCAAAAATCTATGTCTTATTCAAAATTTTTTATATCGCAGTAATTTTCTTTGACTCCATTTTTATTCATGTCCTATGAAAATCCAATATTATTACATTAAATCATTTTATGGAATATGATACAAAGGGTATGATTTTAACCTTTTATTCTAAAGATCTCAAACCCTAATTCCCATTATTGGTTGATATCCCCCTATTTTATCCATAATGATCATATTGGAACTACCATTATTTTTTTCCTTTGCATGGTGATGATGAATGCTATTATAAATCATATGTATAAAAAGGGGCTTATATATGAAAAAAATAGTGGGATATGATTTTGTTCACTTATAGACTAGTTTTTATGTGTCTAGGTTTCTAATTGAACTTCACCTTTATGATCCTTAGGAGTGGGGTTGTGAAATGTAATAACTATTCATCTTGAATGATTTAATATCTATATGTGAGATTATTGAGTCTGTATATTTTTTATTAAAGGATAGTATTTTTAAACCATATGTGAATTGGATAATAAATAATTAGTGAGCTCAAGAGTGTTATTTATATGTATATTTATTATGATAATTCTATTTATGGGTCATCTTATAAGAAAATTGACAAGAATATTGTTTAATTTTAGTGTGTGTTTTCTATGCGATTGCATCCCTATTCTAACACTACAACATGATGTGTTTTGAAACTAAGTACAATTTTGTAATAACTATGAAAATGGAACATTAAGTGTAACTCGATAATCACTCGGTGTACAAAAAATGGGGCTACATTCTCACTAGGTTTCACACTCACAAGGGATATAAATAAAAAAATCAACATACTCATTCTGAACCATCATGAATAATTTAAATAGATTATGACTATGAATGACCTATGATAAAACTATTGATTCATATATTGAAATTCAATTATCATGGAATTGAATTATTGTAATTTAATATTAATGAATGTGTGGTTTTATAATATAATTTTTTTTCTTAAACTATGATTTTTTGTTTGAGTATATATCAGGAAAAATATGGAACAATGTAAATGTTGAATATGATAGACATCATGTTGATGAGAAACAAAATAGGTTGATTATTGGAGTGTAGGATATTGTGATCATTCATAATTAGTTATCATGATATATGATTCAAAACATACATCTCTACTAACTCTCAAACTTTCCATTGAATATAAGGATTGAGTTTACCAATAGCTCATGTGGTTTTGACCACGGAGAAAAGAATATTCATTGTAACGACCTAAGATTTGGGGAAGTTTTTCAAATATATTTTATTATGAATATATTTTAAGTTACATAAACACTATTTTTAACATGAATTACACATAATAATATTTTTGACTTATGTTGTATACAATTCCATGTTTAACTGATGTTACATACAACACCGTGTTTAAACCAGAGAAGGCGGAGTATTTAATTATGATAATTTAATTTTATACATATCAACTATACACTAGAATGATAATTATATATATAATTAAATTAATTATAAAATTGTGGTTAGCATATATTTATATAATTATTTTGTGACCAACCATATATAAACAAAAATAATACCCTTTTGAAATTAAAAGTAAATATATTTATGTGAAAAAAAATTTTGTGCACAAGTGTGATTTATATAAATAAATTATCCCACTAAATTTTATTAATTTATTTCAATTATACATTTATATGCACATAATATTACAAAAATTAACATTAACCTAATATATTTTATATACAAGAGTTTGGAATAAATCCAATTTTATTCTAAAAAACAGTAATTTTTTAAAAGTTATTTTGTATTATTTTATGGAGAACTATATTAAAAAAATTTATATTTTGTTAAATTAATTTGAAAATATATATCATTTATTAAATCATAATATGAAATTTATCTGTTTCATATTTTTTAATTTTTTTGGAAATGCTTCATTTTTTTTGAATTGTGAACAATATTGAATTATATTTGAAAAATGTCTTTATATTTAATTTAAATGTAATGTAATATTAGATTATTTTTAATATTTTTATTAAAAATCAGTAAAATTATATATCAATTATTAAAATTTAGGTCATCAGAACTAATTTCAAAATGAATTTGAATATAAAATAATTCAAAATTAGAAACATTTTTTCTTTAAAATCCAATATTTCTCATTATGTCTTTGGGAGAAATTTTAAATTAATTTTTTCCTCTATAATAAATTTATTTTGTAAAAATTTATTCCATGAATGGAATCAAAATAATTCTTAATTTAAAATAATTTCAAATTAGTATTTTATAAATAATATATTATTAATTTAGTAAGAATTAATTAGCTTGATGAATGAATGAAAGGGTTTGTTGGGAGGTTAAACTAGAATAAAATTACTAAAATTTCATAAAATATTTAATTAGTTTGATTAAATAAATATATTTTTCTCTTTTACATTAATTTATATAGAATATAAAATTTTTGTGACCCTTTTATTTTAATATATCCTATATAATAATTAACTTAAAAAGGGAAAAAATGATAATTTTCAAACTTTTAACATCTCCAAGGCATTAATATAGGGGTATAGATAAAAAATCATTTTAAGAAATTTTATAGAAATATAATCGTTATATTTTTACCATGGTAATTTATTTTAAATTTTTTGATACAAAATAATTACTTAAATTCACATTAGATAAGAACACTTTAATTATTTATTTAACCACATAATAAAATAAATGTTACTAAATGTTTGAAAGTGATGTAAATTGATTTAATTTTTGTGGCCCTTTATTTTTTTGTATCTTTATATATCATATTACACATATTATAACATTATATATTCTAAATGTATATTTATATTGAAATTTTTGATATTAAAATTAAATGAATTATGTCAAAATTGAATGAAAAGATTTCACATCCACGGTTGATTTCTTATATAATCAGAAAGTGTATAGGTATCCTCAACAAAAAAAAATACATTTTATTCATAAATGGAATAGAGGCGGTAAAGTAGAAGATTATTTGGGGTCTATAGTGGTGGATGATCAAGGTACCAACATTTTTTGTATTTCAAGTTCTCTTCAAATGAATCAATAACTGGTGAACTTGATTAGGGGAGACCAGCTTGGCCTACATTATTTTATGTGACCCTAAACATGTTTTTTGTGACTTTACAACAATCTTGTTTGTTTTGGGATTTTTCATTTAATAAAAATATTCATCGATGAGGAAATTATTGTTATTTTATTATAATTCATGTTTTCTTTAAATCATTTCAAAATACTAAAATTAATATCTTCATCATAGTGATTTTAAAATTTTAATAAAATCCCAAATATGTTCCAATCATAGATCAATTTTCATTTTTTAATTAATATGTTGACCCATAAATAGTATAGACTATATCAGATGTGTTGAGGTTAATGCGAGACTTTTTAGTGTTATATTCTCTTATATTAAAAAATATTTTAATATCCCATTGTTTTTCACTTTTATAAATAATTTAACATATTTTTAATTAAGGGTTCATTTTTTAATATTATTAGATAATTTGGTCTTAAATGTTTAATTACATTGGATATAAACTCGTTACCAGATAGAAAACTAAAAATGATAAAAGTGAGAAAACATAAAAGTAAATAAAAAACAATTAAAAACATGTGTTTTTTTAACATCTCTAGTAAATAAAAAATATTTAAATTTTATAATTATTAATATTTTTGAATTAAATATTAATTTTACTTTAATGGGGATCTTATGTTTGATGTCGTACCTGATACTCAACAATGGGTTTCTTTGAAATCTTATGTTGCACACAATGCTGAGTCATACTAGAAAATAATAATATAATATAATTTTAAATGGCAGTTAAAGAATTTCCATTTTATAGGAAAGAATGAATAGAACAATGTAAAATATTATTATGCCCATTTGTTAAATGTTTTTACATTTATACAATAAAATTTAGAGGCATAAAATAAGAATGAATCTAATTTTAAGCATAAATACTCTAAAATTATTTAAAAGGTCGATCTTCCAACTTTTGATGGTGAAACTTCTTTAAATATGGATTTTCTCACTTTAATATGTTCTATTTGATAAAATAAAATTCTGCTTTAGAATTGGGATATAAAAATTTACTTTGATTAAATTTTCAGTATTTTTCAGATAAAATTCAGTTTTTAATGAATAGTGAAAAATACTATATTTTAATTCAAAACTGCATTTTAATATAATTTATTTATATATTTAAATTAATTTTAATCATTTTAAAGAGTAATTAGATTTTATTTTTACCATTTAATCTAATTTTGATCATTGAAAGTAATTTCACTTTGAAATTGGACATAAACAAGTGTCAATCATTTGATAGTTATTTTTTAAAAACATGTTTTTTGTTTTGACTATGTGAATTAATTTTAAATTAATTAAAGAAAATTAAATGTTTTGAATTTGGTTAAATAGACTTCATTTGTGAATTCATAATATCAAATATTGCTTAGGTGGATTTTTTTTTTTTTGAAATACATCAATTTTTGTTGAATTGTGAAAACATAGAGTAGTATTTAAAAAAAGACCTCTTCATTTCAATGAAATTTTAATACTTATTTAATTGAATTTAGAAAATCCAAAATTCATGGTTATTATTAGTATGTAAAATGTGGTTGAATAAAATGAAATTGTTTTTGGTGAATAGTGACTTTTGACTTTTATTTACCATCGTTAAAGATATATAGTGTAATTCAATGTAAAAATAATATTATAATAATATTAAATTACCCTAAAACGTGTCTTAATCATATTTGTTTATTCATTTTCGATCATGGGGATACTTGGGTCGATTTTGGGACCTAATGTAGCCACTTAAGAGTGATAATGAAACTCTTTATATTAATTAATTTAATTTAATGACAAAAATGACCTAAACATATATCTTTTTGTAAATAAATTCTTACATGTGGTTATATAAGTTATATCTTCAACAATAAATATTAATTTGAACTATAAAAAAATTTCCTTCATCATGATATATTTTTATAATTTTTAGAAGTTAAATAAATAAAATTATTTATGACACAATGATGATGCAGTGTTTACCTTATTAAGAAATGATTTAAATAAATGATATCATAAAAATTAAAAAAATATAAAAATCCTATCCAATTATTATTAGAAGATTTTATTTCGAACAAGAGTCTTCTTATCTTCGACTTTAATAAGTTTCAGAACTTTAAAAACCAAAAATCATTATATAATAAAAAATATTTTCAAACATTCCTAAAGCGCCCCTCCTCTACCATATAAAATTCCCTCACCTCTAACCCATTAATAACACCTCTTATTCCCCTTGGATCATCCAAATTATACACAAATAAGCTTTCAATATCACTATATCTTCCACCTAAAATCTTTACCTTAGGCATAAGGCACTTCAAGGAAGCCTTTTGGTTCACACCAATGGGAGTTACCCGATTTAAAGGTAACGTCTTCTCTTAAGTTTTTTCTTTTATTTTACTTCTCCTACCCCCTAAACAGTTTTTATTAATTTCATTTATAAAAACACTAGTATAATCAATATAATAGGTTGTTTTTGTTATAAGTATTCTAACTACACTTATACACACCACTGTCTAATGTGTAAAGAATATATTGTTTCTATAGACGACAAACTACTTCCTCATGAAACGATGATGATTCAACCTTCCCCTACCACATCATATGGTGGCCATTATGATGGAATTTTATCTATATGTGATATATATTTTATTTATATTATCTATATTCTTTTTTATTTTTCATTTATATCATACCTTAATGGTTTCCATAATGGGTAAATGCGATAATTTCATTTGAGGAAGTGCGGACTACCGCCCCTCAAAGTGATATGACTCAGCCATTCCATATGAGGAATGTATAAAGGATGGAGTTAATGAAATTATATATGATATTATACTGGAATTATAATACACATATTTATCATTATGTTTTCTTTGCCTTAAAAATACAAAATAGAAATGAATTTATCGTTCATGCGTACGTACGTCTTACCATCTCTTTGAACGGTGCATTTAATTTATTATCTCCAAATTATACGTAATATTATAAATTTATATATATATTGGATATATATTATAGATATAATATTTAATCATTTATATCATTATGTATATAATAGACTTTTGACCACATGAATAACATGTAATTATAAGAAATTCATTTTTGACTCAAGTACCAAAAATCGACAAAACGGCATGTATTAACTTAAATTATTACATAATTATTTTAACATTGTAATAAGTCGTAAAAAAATAATAATAAACTTGAAAAAAGTTCTTAGGAAAGTAGAAATTAACATTAGTTTATTATTCAAGATATTAAAGAACGAGCATGTCATGCCAGACATGAGGAAAGGGACTTCATCTCAATCTTCTTTCATTGAATAATATTTTGTTTTATACATGACATTCCTTTATACGGTGTATAAAAACCTTTGAATTTTTATATAATTCAAAGTGAATCATTTTCTATGAGGTGTTTTACAAAACCCCAAAAAATGATTCTTTTTAACGTAAGCGGTGACAACGACCTTTTCTGCCACCATGAGTATTGTTTGATCTTTGACTTTCATAACCAGATGTATTGTATGTAAATGGAAAATAAATACCATATAATCTTGTACACATTTTTGTAAATAAAATGGTCTTCATAATTTATTTATTATGTCAATATATTTAAATTACATATTTTAATTTAAATGTGGAAATGTTATCTTTCCTTTATATTTCTTTTATGTGTAATAAATATGTTATGGTTCTTGGGAATTTTATACGTATACGGGTGGTTATGTGATAATCCTAGTGTGGGTGAGATGAAGATATCTCTCCAATGCTATGGGTAACGTGACAAAGGTAAATGTGAATGTTTCTCATAAGATAATTGGTGAATATAATGTGATGGGTATTCCAAATGTAACTTCTTATGTGGCTGTGAAAGAAACAACGTATGTATTTAATGGATTCCACAAGTTACCATTATGATTTGTGATTACCATGTGTTATTCATAAATCATATCATTTCATGAGGTATGTTAAAGAGCTTATGTTTTGTATATATGGATGAATTGATTTTTCTTTCTTTTTTTATAACCCTTACTGAGTTTTTTATGCTCATCCCAATTTTTAAAATATTTTTCAAATGAATTTATAATGAATAGGTCCAATAATGGGATCAAGGAAATGTCATGCTATCTAATACATGGAACTAGACATGACTCCTTTTTTCGAAGGTTTTTTTTTGAAAAATATGAAAACTAAGTAGAAGTGATTACATTGTAATTTTTGAGATGTAATGTAATAGTTATGGCCTAATTATATAAAACTCTAAACCCGAAAAGATACATAATTTGAATTATTCATTTAATTAAAGATTATGTAATGGTTTCTGGCTGGGTCCTTATAGTTGGTATTAGAGATCGTTTTTGAAAACTTTAGAAGTTATGATATTTTTAAATTAATATCTATAAATTATTTTTAATTTATGGCAAGATTGAAATGATATAGCATTTAAAGATTACCATGTTTCTTCACCTTTGATATTTCTGTGTTAAGAATGGTTTTCCTCAGAGAAAATAGGGAAGCTATGATGGTATGACATTACGAGAAAGACACTCTACCATATCAAAAACTTGATATGGTTGGAATCGAAACTGAACAATTTGATGCAGCGTTGGTACAATTGACTCAAGCTATAAATGGATTTGTTATCCATGCAAGAGATCATCCAGATCAATCAAAGTGTAATAGGTTAGTAGTAGGGCATTTAATGAGGCAACATCCCTCATCATTCAGAGGATCATCTGACCCTGTGCTAGAAAAAGGGTGGATTAAAGAACTTGAAAGGATTTTTGATATCATGGGGTGTTCATAACATAAAAAGTTTAGTCTTTGTATTTTCCATTTTGAAGGTGATGTTGATTAGTGTTGGTCAATGGTGAAAATTTAAATGATAGCAAGGAGATTGTTTCTCTTTATAGGGATGAATTCAAAGGCATGTTTTTGAGAAATATTTTCCTAAGGTGGTTCATCTTAGGATGGAAAAACAATTCCTGGCATTGAGGCAGGAGGATTACTCAGTGGCTGCTTATGAAGCAAAATTCACTCGACTCGAAAGGTATGCTTCAAATATCATAGGAGATCTTAATAGAATAATTAAACATTTCTATTTAGGATTAAATAAAAATTATCAAATGGATTTAACTTTTAATGAGTTAAAAAGTTATGAAAAAACTTGTTCAATGAGCGGAGTAGGTGGAAATGGAGTTTGTAGATGATCAAGTGTTCTTTGAAAAACAATATAATTAGAGGTCAAGGGGGAATAAAAAAGGGACGAACTCTTTAAAAATGTTTGATGATATGAAACATAAGTTTACATTTTGTGAAAATTGTCATAAAAAGAATACTGGGTTATGACTTTTGAATACAGTTAAGTGCTACCGATGTGGTAAAATAAGACATAAGTCTCGTAATTGCACAAAAAAATATCAGGTTAATGGTAAGAAAAAAATATTATTTACAATCAGTAAAATGTTTTTAGTGTAATAAAATGGGTCATTATTCAAATGAGTGTCCAACTAAGAACTCATCTATGGTAAATAAGTCAAAATACAAGAAGAAAGGGGTGGTGAAATATTTAGTAACTACTTCAGTAGATGTTGGTCCATCAAATGAATTAGTATTAGGTACACTATTTGTTTGTTCAAATTATGCCAATGTGTTGTTTGATTCAGGGTATACAAATTCATTCATTTATGAGAAGTTTTCTAGTAAATTGGGAATTCCATCTCAAGATATTATTCCTGAAATTAATGTAAAACATGAGGGGAAATTCTGATAAAAAAATAAACTATAATAACCTTCATGTCCTTGTGTGTGGAAAGAATCTACCGGAAAAACTTTTTGTCTTTCCTCTAGTAGAGTTTGATGTTATTTAGGGTATAATTGGATTTTTGTTTATTATGCTAATATTGAATACAGAGCTAAAGTGTTTTCCCTCCATAATGATTTTCAGTTTGTGGACAAGAATGAACCCTTACTTTTGATAACATATCAGGAAGTTGGGAAACTAGAAAAAGATGGAAATGAATGTTACCTTTCACATATTGTTCAAAACAAAGGAATCATTTAGATTAATGATGTTCTAGTGGTAATTGATTACCTTGATATTTTTTAAGATTATTTTCCTGGTATTATACCTGATCAAGTAGTCGAATTTACCTTTGACTTTGTCCCTACTGCTAAGGCAATTTCAAAACCCCCTTATCTAATGGCTCAAATTGATCATTTAAAGTTAAAGAAGAAATTTCATGAGTTATTAGATAAAGGTTTCATTTAACCTAGAACATCACCATGGGGTCCTCTAGTCTTGATTATTAAAAAGAAATATGGTTCATTGAGACTTTGTATTAATTAAAAAACCTTGACTAACATCAGTGTTAGGAACATGTATCCTTTTCCTCACATTGATGATTTGTTTGATCAGCTTCAGGGAGCTCGGTATTTTTCGAAGATTGATTTGACGTCAAGGTAACATCATTTAAAAGTTAAGTAAGAAGACATTCTGTAGATAGCGTTTTGTACAAGATAAAGCCATTATGAATTTGTAGTTATTCCATTTTGGTTAACCAATTCACTAGCTGAATTCATGGATCTTATGAATAGAATTTTCCGTGAGTTTTTTGGATAAGTTTGTGGTCATTTTTATTGTTGATATTTTCATTTATTCCAAAAGTAAAAAGGAACATGAAAGTTATTTATGGGTTTTCATTGAAACACTAAATGAAAAGAAACTCTATTGGAAATTTAGAAAGTGTGAGTTTTGGATACAGAAAATATCATTCCTTGGTCAAATTTTTTCAAAAAATGGAATAACTGTTGATCCTACTAAAAACATTTGTTAAATAATTTCCAAGACCCACAAATATAACAGAGATCCATATTTCTCTTGGTTTCACAGGTTATTACCAGAGGTTTAATGAAAATATTTCCCCTCTATCTATCCCACTAACTAAGATAACTCGAAAAGGTGTTAAGTTAATTTGGACAAAATAATGTGATGATTTTTTTTAGGAATTGAAAAAAAGATTGGTGAATGATCCAGTTTGGGCACTACCTTCTAGAAATGGTTAGTTTCTTATCTACAGTGATGCATCATTGAAATGACTTCGATGTTTTCTTATAAAGATTTTTCAGGAAATTGCTTATGCTTCAAATCAGTTCAAACCATACGAGGTTAAATACCCTACACATGACTTTGAATTTGAACTTTTTATTTTTTTTCATTAAAAATTTGGAGGCATTATTTGTATGGAGTAAAATGTGAAAAATATACTAATAAATTTTTTTGAAATATATATTCACTTATAAATAATTGAACCTGAGACAAAGAAGATGGCAAGAATTAATAAATGACTATGATAGCATAATTAATTACCATCTAGAAAAAGCAAAAAAAAATGGATGATGCTTTGAGCTGGAAAAGTAATGATACATTAACCATGAAATGTTTGGAATGAGATCTTTTGGTTTTGGATTTGATTAAATTTGGCATAGAAGTTGTTGGAGCATGAATTTCTTTTATTTTGTTTCAGGTTTCAGTGAAACCATCTCTATTAGACAGAATTAAGCAAGCGTAGAAGGAAGACAGTGAGTTTCCAAAAAAGGTCAAGTTGGTTTAGAAGGGTAAGTTTCATGATTTTAACATTGATAATGATTTTGTTTTGAGGTTTGGGAAGTTATTATGTGTGCCTTCTAATTTACAGTTGATGAAAGATTTATAATGTGGGACTCATAGTTCTCCATTTTTAGATCATCCTAGTACTACTAAGATGTATATAGATCTTTAGGATTATTACTAGTGGTATGGAATGAAAAGAGATATTACAGATTTTACTATGAAGTGTTTCACTTGTCACCATGTTAAAGAAGAGTGATAGTTACTGAAAGGGATGCTTCATCCTTTACCAGTGCCAGAGTGGAAATGGGAAAATATATCAAAGGACTTAGTTGTGGGATTACCAAATACATCTCAATATAGTAATAAAACTTGGGTTGTTCTTGATCGATTGACTAAATCTGATCATTTCATTACAATTTGAGTCACTTTTTCTCTAGATAAACTTTTTTAGTTTATTGTTAAATAGATAGTGTAAAAACCCAGTTTTTGCTGCAAAAGACTTTGGAATATTCTTGACAATATTGCAGAGCTGTGCCTTCAGACGGTGTGCGATTCTGAGCCCCGGAGTGGCCGGAATTAAATTTTCGGTGCGTTCACACTAGAAACACTAAATAAATGAGATAACTCCTAAACGGAGTTCCGGATCAGAGATCTAAGTGTACGGATGGGTCTGGAATGGGGTGTTTACACTAGGAATGACATAGAACTTGTCGGCGTGGGATGTTTGGACCCCTCGCCCGCTTCTGGAACGTTAAACGGATTAAATAAATTAATTAATTCGTTTAATGGCGAAACGCTAGTATCTTTTAAACAGTAGCTCATATTGGAAATCCGAGGGCACCGTTGTGTTTGGAGCATGCCATTTACCCTAGTAGGGGTATAAGTTTCGCGGGCGCGGGTCGTTTGTGAAAAATGGCCCCAGGGGCGTTTTCATAATTTGGCGGCCTCGGGCGCTAAGTTTAGTAACTTTTGAACGGGGTCTCATAATAAAATTCCGAGACCACCGTTGCGCTCAGAGCATGGTTCTTATCCTAGGGGAGGCTAAATCCCGACCCCGCCGGGAGTTCGGGTGCGGGGCCCACGGGCAGGAGTTTAAGTGTTTTGTTTTTAAACACTTCTCCCTCCCACCCTCTTCTTCTTCTCCTTCTAACTCAAACCCTCCCCCTCTCCTCTAGCTCCAGCGAAGCACTCCGGTGAGCCACCTCCGGCGAGCCAATTCCGGAAAGGCAGCGGAGCGGCGGTGGACTCCACGTGAAGCTCCGGGCATCGCCCAAGAGGTAGGAGTTGTTTTTGTTTCATTTTATTTTTTTCCGCACCATGATCGTCCTAATTTTACATTGTCAATTTGCTGCCCGATCTTCAATCCAAGCCCATAATTGCGTTGATCTTGTCCTGAGCTTTCCGGAATGTTATCCGGATCGAATTTTCAACCACTGGATCGTTTCCGGTGGTCCTCTAATGTTTTACGGCCACGAGGCCGGTTACCGGCAAGGTGGTCCGGCGGCGGGCGGCGGCTCGGCTGGCGGCGGCGCTCTCCGGCGTTGGCGGCTGGCGGCGGAGCTCTCCGGCGGTGGCGGCTGGCGGCGGTGCTCTTCAGCGGGAGCGGCTGGCGTTGGCGCTCCTCGGCGCGGCGGTCGAGCTCGCCGGAACGGGGCGGCGACCCGGGGTCGCGGCGCGGCGCGACCTCGGTGGACAGAGACACACGCGACACAGGTCTCCGCATGGAAGGCCGACCGTCCTGTCGGCCGGTCGGTGGAAGAACCGCCCACGCGGCGCGGGCGGGGTGGCTTGTGGGAAGCGGTCGGGCCGCTGTCCCAGCGAGCCGGCCGGAGCGGGCCGGTTCGAGCGGGGCGGACCAGGCCGGTCCGGCGCAAGGGGGGTTACCCCCCCCCCCTTTTGGAATTTCCAACGCCCGTAGCTTTCGCTACGGGCGTCCGTTTTGCGCGTCATCAGCGGCAGCGCGGATCCTGCGTCGTGGGGAATGTTTATAACTAGTTTGGGGAATTTTTAATTCTTGAAACGAGGGGTCGTGGAGGCGCGACGTGTCCTTCAGTGGACGAGTGCATTCCCCGAGAATCTTGTTTTGGACGGCGCAGACGCGTCCGATGTCCGTTTTGAGCACCGTCAGCGGCGTTGCGACCCTGTCACTGAGGCAGAGATTTCCAGGGCGGTTTCGGGTGCTGGGACTGGGTTTGAGGCGTGGGCCCCACGTCCCATCTTTCGAGCTGCGTGCAGCGTTTCACGACATTTTTGTCAGACGTCCGTTTGGGGCGTGTGAGCAGTCGATGTTGGGTGTTTTTCTGAGGACAGTGCGTTGGCGCGGTCTGCCCGCTGTAATTCTGCACGATGGTGCGGGCCCTGTGAGGGCCGTTTCAGGATTTGACGGTGATTTCCAGCTTTATCACTGGGCTACCGTTTTGGACAAGTGAGTAGTCCATCTTGTGTGCTTTTTCGAGAGGATCGCAACGGTGCGATCCGTTTGTTGAGTTTCGGGACTGGGTTGCGGGTCCCACGTGGCACCGCTCGTGTGCGGTGCACCGGAATGCATCTTTTTCTCCGGATACTCGTTCCACACAAGCAGTAAATTTGACGTGCTTTTTCGAGAGCATTGCAATGGTGTAGTTCGCCCGACCTTTTTCGGGGACGTGGTGTGGGTCCCACCCGACCCGGCTACGGTGAATAGTACCCTTTTTACCGGGTGTCCGTTTTGGGTGATTGAGTACTCAATCCCATGTGTTTTTTCGAGGGGATCGCAGTGGCGTGATCCGTTGGTTCAGTTTCGGGATCTTGGGGTGGGCCCCACACGTGTTTAGTTACGGTGAATAGTACCTTTTTTCCCGGTTGATCGTTTCAGGCGAGTAAGTAGTCGGTCTCGTGTGTTTTTTCGCAAGGATTACAACGGTGTGATCTGTTTGGTTGTGCGGAGCCTCTTGCGCAATCTTATTAACAGCGGAAGCATGGAAGGTGCTCTAGTGGCAGTTTGCCCCACCTTGTTTGTAGAGGACCCTTGGTGTGTGATCGCGCACTCTTGGGAGAGTGGTGTAAATGGTTCACGAGATGTGTCTGGTCGTGCCTGGGCCTTTGAGGTGGAGTTGTTACGTCACGCCTTCGCGTTGACGTTGGGTGCCAGGTGCATGATAGCCTATGGGCTGGAGACGTGGTATACTCTGGGAGTATACGAGAGCACTTGGAGGTATGAGTGGTTTGTACCTAAGATATTTGTGCACTCAGTTGGGGTTGACGTGGGGCCACATGTCGTGTGGGCCACATGTGCGTGCCGGGTTCTGGCTTACGTACTTGGACCTCACGCGACGTAGAGGTTCCCTTTGTGCTTGTTTGTTTGGGCTAGCAGGGTGGAGTCTATCTCCCCTGGCTTTGTGCTTGTTTGTTTGACTAGCAGGGTTGAGTGGTCTCCCTCTGGTTTTGCTCTCGATGGATTGGCCGGTAGCGGTGCTAGTGACACACAGTGTTGGAGCAGACGCTGCACCTCTTTTGGGTGAGTTGTTCTGGAGTTGGGAAGTCGTGCGATACCCACTTCGTGTTCAGTTGGCCAGTGTTGTGCCCTCTAGTGGAGATTTCTAGAGCAGTTCTGAGTTCTACCCTCCAACGGGGCTGGGTAGTGGGTTACTCATCGACTTCTTCGGATTTACCCTCCAATAGGGCTGGGCAGTGGGTTGCTCACTGACTTCTAGGGTTTACACTTCAGTAGGGACTGGGCAGTGGGTCACCCAACGCTATTAGGGTCTACCCTCCAGCAGAGACTGGGCAGTGGGTCACCCGATGACCTCTTAGGATCTACCCTCTAGCAGGGCTAGGCAGTGGGTCACCCGTCGTCTAGCTCCAGGTCTACCCTCCAGCAAGGTTGGGCAGTGGGTCGCATGTCGACTTATTCCAGGTCTACCCTCCAGCGGGGCTGGGCAATGGGTCGCCTGATGATGTATTATGGTTTACCCTCCAGCAGGGCTGGGAAGTGGGTCACCCAATATATTATTATGGTTTACCCTCAAGCGGGGCTGGGCAGTGGGTCGCTTGACGATGTATTAGGGTTCACCCTCCAGCAGGGCTGGCTAGTAGGTCACCCAATATTTGGTTATGAATTACCCTCCAGCATGGCTGGGCAGTGGGGACACCTGTTGGCATTCCAGGCTCAGTCCTTCTACTAGGCTAGCCTGTGGCTTTCCTCCGTGATTACCGGAGCGGGACCCTTGGTTATACGGGTCAGTGTTGTGATGGGCTTTGACTTTGAGCAGACCTCTCGACTGCAGGGCAGTGACGAGGTGTGGGTTGACTTTCCTAGAACTTTCAAGTATGAGGGGCGCTTTCCCCACCGAGATGTGTTCTTGTGACGCGATCTAAAACCGTGCGGGTGAGTCAGTGCCGCCCAAAGCGGATAGTGTCGAAGTGCGGTGATTGAGCCCCTTGGCTTGCAGTTCGGGGAAGACGTGTGGGATGCTGGGCATCAATGATGGTGTTACTTTTGGGACTGTTGGCGATATTTTCATGGGCTGAGCTACGGGACAGAGATCCTCTTACGACGTTGTTCGGGCTTCTTGATTGAGAATAAGGACATGTATATACCTTGTTTCTGGTACCCACTTCTTGGGTTTGGTTACCCTCCTTCCAAGAGAGGAGAATACCCACGGGGTATGCCACGTGCTTTCCGTGACTAGTTTCTCGTGGTTGGATGAGTCTACTCTCCTGCTGTAGGTAGCGAAGAATCGACGAGAATTTCATCTTCTCACCGTTTCCAGCTCCTTGTGCCTAGACGAGTCTACTTCCTCTCTCTTGTTGGGTTGAGATGGACTCTTTACTGCACTTTCAGTTGTATGCCTTTACTTTCCCTATTCGCTCTACTGCTCACCCTTCGGTACCTCCTTTGTTTCTCCCTCGAGCTTTCGGGGTATCCTACTGAGTATTTTTATACTCACCCCTGCTTGGGCTTTGCCTGCACTTGGTGTACCCTTGCAGACGACGAACAGGTGGAGCATGACTTCAGTGGAGCGTAGGAGCTTGGGAGCTTCGACCGCGTGCGGTGGTCGTGGCCAGGTTTCAGGTGGGAGACCCATCAGATGTTTCTTTTTGTTTACCTGTTGCCGGGTTGTGGCACTTTTCTGGTTGGGCGCGTGTTTTGTCCCTTTTTCCCTTTTCAGCACTTTTCTTGTACTTGTAGAGGTCGATGCACTTTTTATATATATATATGGTAGTTTCCCTTTCCTTTTCTTTGCTTGTCTTTTCTTTTACTATGAACTTTTGCATTGAGTGTGTTGCGTGTGTGTGTGTACAGGTACTTAGGCAAAGGCCTCCCCGAGTTATAGTGCCTTCGGCACTGGTCGCTAGCCCCTGGCCTATGGAGGCGGGCCTGGGGTAGTTGCAGCTCGAGCACGGGTAGGGTCGGGTCGTGACAAAGTGGTATTAGAGGTGGTTCGTTACTTGGGACGCTGTTCGGACATCCCTAAAATAAAAGAGGAATTGGTTGGGATATAGGGAAACAGTGTTAATGTGTCTTAAGAGCGGCTCGTAGGCCAGGGAGTCCAGTGATGGTGCGGAGGCCGACGTATCCATTCACCAGGACCTTGATAACCTGCTTGTCGACTCGGCATGCTGAGACACTTGTTGCAGGGAAAATTTTTCTGTGCATCACATAAGACTGAGTCTTGATTGTCCTTCTCGAGTCAGTTCCCCATCGTTGTTGTTGTTGGTATATACATATATGCTCATCTAACTGCGACACTCCTTGATAATATTCAGGATGTCTCCGCGAGGACAACCAGCCAGGATACCAGCTTTGGTTCATGACGACGACCCTATGAGCTACGAGGCCACAGTCTAGGACCCACCATGTGAGCCCCTTTCTCCGGGTGGGCCGGTAGCAGCACCCCCACCTGTTGAGCGACATGCCGTTTCAGCCGAGCAGGCTGAGCTTGAGCGCAGGTTGAGCACGCTCTTTGAGTTCCAGTGGAAGAGACCGCTGAGGTTCAGTGGTGAGCCAGACCCTCAGGCAGTAGAGGTTTGGCTCGAGGCAGTGGTTCGCCTTTTCAGGCTTGTGCAGACGCTGACAGATCAGAGATTGGCTTTGACAACCACCCTTTTTCGTGGAGTAGCTTGGCGTTGGTGGAGTCTGGTGACTCAGTTTCTTGAGGAGTCGTCGCTTTCGTTGGAAGACTTTCAGTTGTTGCTCCATGAAAAGTTTTTCCCCTCCTGCCTGCGCACCGTTCAGATTCAGGAGCTCCTGCAGTTTCATCAGGGAGGGATGACGGTGACCGAGTATGCGGCTAGTTTTGCAGACCGTGCATGCTTTTACCCGGACTTGGTTCGTGACGACGACATCCGAGCATGGAAGTTTGAGCAGGGTCTCTGCCGAGAGATTCTTGCTGTCATAGTACCCTGGGGAATTTCCACATATGTCGGGGTGCTAGAGCAGGCGCTGGTGACAGAGGGCTTCCTGTCATTTTTGCGGTTGGTAGTGGCAGTGGGCACGGCGGAGCCGGGACGTCTACCGTAGCTAGCAGGCTCCGGACCACAGGACCTCGATGCAGGTGGCCTTCCCACTGCTGGTTTCAGAGACGTGGTCGTATGCCATTGTGGCGAAAAGGCGCAGGGCCTCAGCCGAGGATGCCCTTCCGTGAGTGGATCCCGGGCCGTGGTCGTACACCACAGTGGCGCCGGAGGGCACTAGGGAAATCCAGAGAGCGACGGTTCTATGCTTGTAATGGGCGAGGTCACTTGGCACGAGACTGCCCGACCCGAGTTGCTGAGAGCTTCGGGCTGGCAGCAGGCGCACCACCACGGTAGAGGCAGCGCCGTGATCGGAGTAGTGGCCAGAGATGTGGTGCTAGCAGAAGAGCAGGAGGAGCTGGAGGTGGGGGACAACGTTACGAGATCTCCCCATCACCACTAGGCAGTCCACGTCTGGCTCCGAGAGGTGACTGTTGGGACCGCGGGCAGTCGCGAGCTTTGGATGTCTATTATCCTCCAGAGCATGAGGTGATAATAGGTACGCGCTACATCTCTTCTACCTTTTGCAGTAGAATTGTTAGGCTCTGCGTGGGAAAGGGTTTTCTCCCTGCTCCTTGTTTGAGGTGTTACCAGGGTGACGCAGGGCGTCGGTGTAACCCTGTGTTGGTAAGGAAAAAGGCGTGATACCTATTCCTTTAGTCGATGGTGTTGACTCCTTCGCCTTTTGAGCGTGTAAGAGAGCATCGACTGTGGAATCTTGCGTGATAAGATATTTTTGGGTGTTTCACCATATGGATATTCTGAAGGAGGGAATCACCGGGCCTTGTTCCAGGTGCGGGCGATGATTCCAGTCGCGGCGTGCGACGTAAGGGTTCGGTCGGGGAGGTGAGCTACCCCCGAGGGCCTTCGGGCCGTTTGTGACCGTGCAAAGGGATGGTGAGGTGCCCTACCACCTTTCCCTAACCCCGAAGTCTGGAGTGGGTGCACGACATTAGCAAGGGCTGACCTAGAATGAACAGATCAATCCTTTGGTCTGTGTGTGGTGATGCAGAGCTATGCGTGGGTTCTTCTCGGTATGGGAAAGCCAGGTGTGGGCTTAGTACCCTGTGTTATTACCTGGTTTTTCTTTTCAAGGATGAAAAGCTTGAAAGAGGGAATGATGTATGAACCCAATTTTTGTTGCGAAAGACTTTGGAATATTCTTGACGATATTGCAGAGCAGCGCCTTCAGACGGCGTGCGATTCCGAGCCCCGGAGTGGCCGGAATTAAATTTTTGATGCGTTCACACTAGAAACGCTAAATAAATGAGATAACTCCTAAACAGAGTTCCGGATCAGAGATCCGAGTGTACGGATGGGTCCGTAATGGGGTGTTTACCCTAGGAATGACATAAAACTTGTCAGCGTGGGATGTTTGGACCCCTCGCCCGCTTCTGGAACGTTAAACGGATTAAATTAATTAATTAATTCGTTTAATGGTGAAATGCTAGTATCTTTTAAACGGTAGCTCGGATTGGAAAACTGAGGGCACCATTGAGTTTAGAGCATGCCGTTTACCCTATGAGGGGTATAAGTTTCGTGGGTGCGGGCCATTTGTGAAAAATTGCCACAGGAGCGTTTTCATAATTTGGCGGCCTCGGGCGCTAAGTTTAGTAACTTTTGAACGGGGTCTCGGAATAAAATTCTGAGACCGCCGCTGCGCTCAGAGCGTGGTTCTTAGCCTAGGGGAGGCTAAATACCGACCCCGCCGGGAGTTCGGGTACGGGGCCCACGGGCGGGAGTTTAAGTGTTTTGTTTTTAAACACTTCCCCACCCACGCTCTTCTTCTCCTCCTTCTAACTCAAACCCTCCCCCTCTCCTCCATCTCCGGCAAAGCACTCCGGTGAGGCAACTCCGGCGAGCCAATTCCGGCAAGGAAGCGGAGCGGCGGCAGACTCCCCGTGAAGCTCCGGGCATCGCCCAAGAGGTAGGAGTTGTTTTTGTTTCGTTTTATTTTTTTTCCCGCACCATGATCATCCTAATTTTACATTGTCGATTTGCTGCCCGATCTTCGATCCAAGCCCATAATCGCGTAGATCTTGTCCCGAGCTTTCCGGAATGTTATCCGGATCGAATTTTCGACCACCGGATCGTTTCCAGTGGTCCTCTGATGTTTTCCGGCCATGAGGCCGGTTACCGGCTAGGTGGTTCGGCGGCGGGCGGCGGCTTGGCGGGCGGCGGCGCTCTCCGGTGGTGGCGGCTGGCGGCGGCGCTCTCCGGCTGTGGCGGCTGGCGGCGGTGCTCTTCAGCGGGGGCGGCTGGCGTCGGTGCTCCTCGGCGCGGCGGTCGAGCTCGCCGGAACAGGGCGGCGACCCGGGGTCGCGACGCGGCGCGACCTCGGTGGACAGAGACCCGCGCGACGCGGGTATCCGCGTGGAAGGCCGCCCGGCCTGTCGGCCGGTCAGTGGAAGAACCGCCCGCGCGGCGCGGGCGGGGTGGCTTGTGGGAAGCGGCCGGGCTGCTGTCCCAGCGAGCTGGCCGGAGCGGGCCGGTTCGAGCGGGGAGGACCGGCCGGACCAGGCCGGTCCGGCCCAAGGGGGGTTACCCCCCCCCCCCCCTTTGGAATTTCCGACGCCCATAGCTTTCGCTACGGGCGTCCGTTTTGCGCACCGTAAGCGGAAGCGCGGACCCTGCGTCGTGGGGAATGTTTCGAGCTAGTTTCGGGAATTTTTAATTCCTGAAACGAGGGGCCTGCGAAGGCGCGACGTGTTCTTTAGTGGACGAGCGTATTCCCCGAGAATCTTGTTTTGGACGGCACAGACGCGTCCGACGTCCGTTTAGAGGGTCTTCAGCGGCGTTGAGACCCTGGCACTGAGGCATAGATTTCCAGGGCAGTTTTGGGTGTTGGGACTGGGTTTGAGGCTTGGGCCCCACGGCCCGTCTTTCGAGCTGCGTGAAGCATTTCACGACTTTTTTGTCGGATGTCCGTTCGGGGCGTGTGAGCAGTCGATGTTGGGTGTTTTTCCGAGGGCATCGCGTTGGCGCAGTCTGCCCGCTGTAATTCCGCACGATGGTGCGGGCCCCGTGAGGGCCATTTCGGGATTTGACGGTGATTTCCAGCTTTATCACCGGGCAACCGTTTTGGACAAGTGAGTAGTCCATCTTGTGTGCTTTTTCGAGAGGATCGCAACGGTGCGATCCGTTCGTTGAGTTTCGGGACCGGGTTGCGGGTCCCACGTGGCACCGCTCGTGTGCGGTGTGCCGGAATGCATCTTTTTCTCCGGATACTCGTTCCACTCAAGCAGTCAATTTGACGTTCTTTTTCGAGAGCATTGTGATGGTGTAGTTCACCCGACCTTTTTCAGGGACGTGGTGTGGGTCCCACCCGACCCGGCTACGGTGAAAAGTACCCTTTTTACCAGGAGTCCATTTTGGGCGATTGAGTACTCAATCCCGTGTGTTTTTCCGAGGGGATCGCAGTGGCGTGATCCGTTGGTTCAGTTTTGGGATCTTGGGGTGGGCCCCACATGGGTTTAGTTACGGTGAATAGTACCTTTTTCACCGGTTCACTGTTTCAGGCGAGTAAGTAGTCGATCTCGTGTGTTTTTCCGCGAGGATTACAACGGTGTGATCCGTTTGGCTGCGCGGAGCCTCTTGTGCGATCTTATTAACAGCGGAAGCATGGAAGGGGCTCTAGTGGCGGTTTTCCCTACCTTGTTTGTTGCGGACCCTTGGCGTGTGATCGTGCACTCTTGGGAGAGTGATGTAAATGGTTCACGAGATGTGGATGGCTGTTCCTGGGCCTTTGAGGTGGAGTTGTTACGTCACGCCTTCGCGTTGACGTTGGGTGCCGGGTGCATGATAGCCTATGGGCTGGAGATGTGGTATACTCTGGGAGTATATGAGAGCGCTTGGAGGTACGTGTGGTTTGTACCTGAGACATTTGTGCGCTCAGTTGGGGTTGACGTGGGGCCACATGTCATGTGGGCCCCATGTGCGTGTTGTGTTCTGGCTTGCGTACTTGGACCTCACGCGGCGTAGAGGGTCCCTTTGTGCTCGTTTGTTTGGGCTAGCAGGGTGGAGTCTATCTCCCCTGGATTTGTGATTGTTTGTTTGACCAGCAGGGTTGAGTGGTCTCCCCCTGGTTTCGCTCTCGATGGATTGGCCGGTAGCGGTGCTAGTAACACCTAGTGCTGGAGCAGACACTGCACCTCTTTTGGGTGAGTTGTTCTGGAGTTGGGAAGTCGCGCGATACCCACTCTGTGTTCAGTTGGCCAGTGTTGTGACCTCTAGTGGAGATGTCTAGAGCAGTTCTGAGTTCTACCCTCCATCGGGGCTGGGGATTGGGTTACTCATCGACTTCTTCGGATTTACCCTCCATCAGGGCTGGGCAGTGGGTTTCTCACTGACTTCTAGGGTTTACCCTCCAGCAGGGACTGGGCAGTGGGTCACCCGACGCT
The DNA here is from genome assembly GCA_963277665.1 of Viscum album. Lineage (NCBI taxonomy): Eukaryota > Viridiplantae > Streptophyta > Magnoliopsida > Santalales > Viscaceae > Viscum > Viscum album. Next base: position 106,831,046 of record OY728161.1, read on the forward strand.
ATTAGGGTCTACCCTCTAGCAGAGACTGGGCAGTGGGTCACTCGATGACCTCTTAGGGTCTACCCTCCAGCAGGGCTGGGTAGTGGGTCACCCTTCGTCTAGCTCCAGGTCTACCCTCCAGCAAGGCTGGGCAGTGGGTCGCCTGTCGACTTATTCCAGGTCTACCCTCCAGCACGGCTGGGCAGTGGGTCGCCTGATGATGTATTATGGTTTACCCTCCAATAGGGCTGGGCAGTGGGTCACCCAGAATCTTATTATGGTTTACCCTCCAGCGGGGCTGGGCAGCGGGACGCTTGACTATGTATTAGGGTTCACCCTCCAGCAGGGCTGGGCAGTGGGTCACCCAATATTTGGTTATGAATTACCCTCCAGCATGGCTGGGCAGTGGGGACACCTATTGGCATTCCAGGCTCAGTCCTTCTTCTAGGCTAGCCTGTGGCTTTCCTCCGTGATTACCGGAGCGGGACCCTTGGTTATATGGGTCAGTGTTGTGATGAGCTTTTACTTTGAGCAGACCTCTTGACTGCAGGGCAGTGACGAGGTGTGGGTTGAATTTCCTAGAACTTTCAAGTATGAGGGGTGCTTTCCCCACCGAGACACGTTCTTGTGACGCGATCTAAAACCGTGCGGGTGAGTCAGTGCCGCCCAAAGAGGATAGTGTCGAAGTGCGGTGATTGAGCCCCATGGCTTGCGGTTCGGGGAAGACGTGCGGGATGCTGGGCATCAATGATGGTGTTACTTTTGGGACTTTTGGCGATATTTTCTTGGGCTGAGCTACGGGACGGAGACCCCCTTAAGACGTTGTTCGGGCTTCTTGATTGATCATAAGGACATGTATATACCTTTTTTCGGTACCCACTTCTTGGGTTTGGTTACCCTCCTTCCAGGAGAGGCGAAGACGCACAGGGTATGACACGTGCTTTCTGTGTCTAGCTTCTCGTGGTTGGATGAGTCTACTCTCCTACTATAGGTAGCGAAGACTCGACGGGAAGTTCATCTTCTCACCGTTTCCAGCACGTTGTGCCTGGATGAGTCTACTTCCTCTCTCTTGTTGGGTTGAGCTAGACTCTTTACTGCACTTTCAGTTGTACTCCTTTACTTTCCCTGTTCGCTCTACTACTCACCCTTCGGTACCTCCTTTGTTTCTCCCTCGATCTTTCGGGGTATCCTACTGAGTATTTTTATACTCACCCCTGCTTGGGCTTTGCCCGCACTTGGTGTGCCCTTGCAGACGACGGGCAGGTGGAGCGTGACTTCAGTGGAGCGTAGGAGCTTGGGAGCTTGGACCGCGTGCAGTGGTCATGGCCAGGTTTCAGGTGGGAGACCGGTCATCTGTTTCTTTTTGTTTACCTGTTTCCGGGTTGTGGCCCTTTTTTGGTTGGGCCCGTGTTTTCCCCTTTTTCCCTTTTCAGCACTTTGCCTGTACTTGTAGAGGTCGATGCACTTTGTGGTATATATATGGCAGTTTCCCTTTTTTTTCTTTGCTTGTATTTTCTTTTACTCTGCAATTTTGCATTGAGTGTGTTGCGTGTGTGTGTACAGGTACTTAGGAAAAGGCCTCCCCGAGTTATGGTGCCTTCGGCACTGGTCGCCAGCCCCTGGCCTATGGAGGCGGGCCTGGGGTAGTTGCGGCTCAAGCCCGGGTAGGGTCGGGTCGTGACAGATAGTTAGGTTTCATGTAGTTCCCCTCTCCATTGTATATGATCATGATCCAAATATTATTTCTAACTTTTTGAAAGGCCTCAGAAGCCATTGGGTACTGAATTAAATTTTAGTACAACTTTTCATCCTCAATCATATGGGAAGTCAGAACAAACAATTCCAACCATGGATGATATGTTATGTGATTTCTAAATGGATTACGAGGGATTTTGGGACCAACATCTTTCTTTGGTTGAATTTTCTTAAAATAACATTTTTTATTCCAGTATATAGATGGTGTCATTTGAGGCTTTATATGGGAATCACGGTCGAACTCTAGATTTATGTGATTATGTAGTTGAAAGGAAGATGATGTGACCAGAATTGGTAGAAGAGATGGTAGAAAATGTTTTGTGGATTCAAAAGCACATGAGAATAGCTATGAGTAGGCAGAAAAGTAATGCAGATAACCGGGGGAAGGACCTTTCTTTTGAGGTAGGTGATTATATATTTTTTCAATTTTTCTCCATGGAATACTGTGATGCGTTTTGGTAAGAAGGGAAAGCTTAATCAGAGGTACATTGGACCTTGTAAAATCCTAGGGAAAGTTGGATCAGTTGCCTATATTGTGGCTTTACATACTTTTTTATCCCAGGTAAACAATGCTTTTCATGTTTCAATGTTGAGAATGTATACGATGGATCCATCTCATGTTTTGAACCTAGAGGTAGTTCAGTCGGAAGAGAATATCTCTTATGAGGAACAACCAGTCCTGATTCTTGACAGAAGAGAGAATGTTTTGTGAAATAAGATAATTAATAAGGTAAAGGTCTTATAGAAAAACCATATGTTTTAAGAGGCAATTTGATAATCTGAAAATTCTTTGGGGGATATATACCCCCACTTATTTTATAAGTAAATAAAAATTGTGAGGACACAACTTCCAAAAGGGGGGAAGTATGTAAAATCCCATGTAAATAAAGAATAATATGTTTTCCTATTTATTTATATTTGTGAATTAAATATTAACTTTACTTTAAAGGGGATGCTATGTTATATGGAGTACCTGATATGCAACAACAAGTTTTTATGAAATCTTATGTTGCACAAAATGTTGAGTCATACTGAAAAAAATATAATATTATTCTTAATAGTAGTTAATTCCTTTCTGTTGTATAGGAAATAATGAATAAAACAGACTAAAACATTATTATACATTTTTGTTAAATGTTTTTACATTTATCCAATAAAAGTTAGTGGCTTAAAATGCGAATGAATCTAATTTTATGCATAAATACTCTAATATTCATTAAAAGGTTGATTTTCAACCTTTTAATGGTGAGCCTTATTTAAATCTAATTTTAGTCACTTTTATATGTTCTATTTGAAAAAATAAAATTTTTCTTTATAATTGGGACATCAAAATTTACTTTGGGTAAATTTTTGGTATTTTTCTGATAAAATTCATTTTTTAATGAAAAGTGAAAAATACTGTATTTTAAGTCAAAAATGCCTTTTAATTCATTTTATTTATATTGTTAGATTATCAATTTAATTAGTTTTAAAATTTAATTAGATTATATTTTTACTATTTAATCCAATCTTGATCGTGGGAAGTAATTTCACTTTGAAATTGTACATAAACAAGTGTCAGTCTTTAGATATTTATTATTTCTTAAAACATGTTTTTTCTTTTGACAACAGGAATTAATTTTAAATTAATTAATGCAAATTCAATATTTTTAATTTTGTAAAATAGACATTATTATTGAATTAGGAATAAAAAATATAGCTTATGTTGAATTTTATTCTATTTTTTTTGAAAAATATCAATTTTTGAGGAATACTGAAAAATCTGAGCAGTAGTTAAAAAACAGACCTTTTCATTTAAAAGATGTTTTTCTACAATTGTGAATTTAATTTATAAAATCCAACATACATGGTTATTATTACTATGGAAACTTTGGTTCAATATGAAGAAAATAATTTCTGGTGAATATTTACTTTTTTCTTTTATTTACTATGGTTAAAGGGAAATATGGTTTTTCAAGGTAAAATTAATATTATAATAATATTAAATTACCCTAACATGTGCCATAATCCTATTGGTTGCCACATTTCATACCATGGTAATCCATGGGTCGATTTTGGTACCCCATGGAGCCAAATTAGAGTGATAATGACACTTTATATAAATTAATTGAAAGTAATGACAAAAATGACACAAACATATATCTTTTAGTAAATCAATTCTTACAAGGGGTGATATAATTTATATCTTAGACTATAAATATTAATTTGGAAGCTAAAATTATTTTCTATATGATGGTAATTGTTTTATAATTTTTTGAAATAAAATAAATAAAATTATATATGACGCAATGATGATGCAGTGGTTGCCTTATTAATGAATGATTTAAATAAATGAGATTAAATAAATTAAAATATTATCCAAATATTTTACATTTCTTATTATATTATATTATTTCTAACAATAGTCATCATATATTAGTCTTTAATAAGTTTTGGACATTTATAAATAGAAAATAATTATATAATAAAATAATATTTTTAAAGTTTTTTAAAGAGCCCCTCCTCCCCATTTTAAAAATCCCTCATCTCTATCCCATTACTCACACCTATAAATCCACATAGATCTTAAAACATACACCCAATAATCTAAAAAGATACATATATTCCACATAATATCCTTACCTTAGGAATAAGGCACCTCAAGGAATCCTTTTGGTTCAAACCAAAGAGAGTTACCCTATTTAAAGGTAATGTCATCTATTAAGTTCTTTTATTTTATTTTATTTCTTAAACTCCATAAACTCTGTTTATTACTTTATTTTATAACAAAACTAGAATCCATAATATATTAGGTTGTTTTTATGATACGTATTCGAACTACACTTATATGCTCCACCGTCTAATGGGTAAAGAACATACTGTTTCTTTGGACGGCGAACTACTGCCTCACGCAATGATGACTGTTCAATCTTCTCCTACCACCTCTTTTGGTGGAAATTATGATGGAACAAAATTTATATGTGATATATATTATATTTATATTTTCTATATTTTTCTATATTTTTCATTTATATCATACCTTTATGGTTTCCCTAATGGGTAAACGTGAAAATTTCATTTGAGGAAGTGTGGACTACCACCCCCTCAAAGTGATATGACTCATTCATTCCATATGTGGAATGTATAAAGGATTGAGTTAATGAAATTATATATGATATTATACTAGAATTATAATATAGTTATCTATCATTAAGTTTTCATTCCATTAAAAATAAAAAATATAAATGAAAGTGGTGTTCATGCATACGTACAGTTTACCGTCTCCATGAACGGTGCATTTCATTTCTTATCCCTAAATGTTATATAATATTATAAATACATATATATACTGGATATATATGATAAATATGATATCTAAATTATTAATATCATTCTGGAGATAGTGGATGTTTGACCACATGAACAACTTGTAATTATAAGAAGTTCGTTTTTGACTCAAGTACCATATATCGACAAAACGACAGTTATTAACTTAGATGATTACATAATGATTATAACATTATAATAAGTGATATAAAATTAATAATAAATATTAAAAAGTTTCGTAAGAAAGTATAAATTATATTTAGTTTATTATTTAGGAAATTAAAGAATGAACGAGTCATGTTAGACAGAAGGTAAGGGACTTCGTCTCAATCTCTTGTCATTGAGGCATATTTTGTTTTATACTTGACTTTATTTTTTAAGGTGTATAAACACCCTTTACATATAATTTAATTCAATGGGAATATTTTTCAATGAATAATTTTACTAAACAAAAAATTATATTGTTTATTTTTAATGTAATCGGTGACAACGACCTTTTACGCCACCATGAGTATTATTTGATCTTTTTCTTCCTTAACAAGCATTAATGTTTTTAAAAGGAAAATAAATATCATATACTCTTTTACGTATTTTGGAATTTAAAATGGGTTTGATAATGTATTTGTTTTGTCAATATATTTAAATGATATATTTTGATTGAAATGTGGTAATGTTATCTTTCCATTATATTTGTTTTATGTGTTATGAATACGTTATGGTTCTTGGACATATTTTATGTATACAGGTGGTTTCGTTATAAACCTAATGTAGGTGAGCCCGAGATAGCACACCAATGAATTTTTTAATGTGTCGGAGGTAAATTTAAATATTTATCGTAATAGAATTCGGGAATATACTTTGATAAGTATTTCAAATGTAACTTCATATGTAGCTGTAAAATCTACAACGTAAGTATATTATGGATTCCACAAGTTACCTCTATGATTTGTGATTACTATGACTTATTCATAAATCATATGATTTCATGAGGTGTGTTAAAGAACTTATTTTATATATTTATTGATGAACTAATGTTTTCATTCTTTGTTTTATAACCCTTACTGATCTTTTCATGCTTATCCCTAGTTTTGAAATGTTTTTCAAAGGACATAATGATGAATAGGGTAAAGGATGGGATCATGGAAAATTCATGTTTTCAAAAACATTGAACTAGACATGAATCATTTTTCATGAGTTTTTATTTTTTGATAAAAATGGAAACTAAGTAGAAGTGTCTACTTTGTAATTTTTGAGATGTAATGTAATAGTTATGGCCTAATTATCTAAAACTCTAAAATTGAAAAGACTCTCAATGTGAATTATTCATTTAATTCGAGATTATGTAATGTTTAAAGGTCGGGTCCTTATAGTTTCAATGTATATTAGAGGTATTGATAGACCATATATTCCCTCTATATTTTTTATATTCATTATTAGACCAATATGAGGAATTATAGACCTTGAAAAAGTGAATACTTTTGAGTCATTACATGAATGTCACTAATCGTCTACTATAAATGGGAACTCACACTACCCACATCTTTACATGTATAAAACCATTTATATCAACCATTATATACCATTACCACGTAAAAAATCCTTCCTCTCATCAATAATTTTTATTTCAGGATGAAATCTAGCCTATGAATGTTTTAGGTCAAACCTAAAAATTATACCTAAATAGGTGCTTATGTTCTTCATCGAGCGTCTTTATATCATTTCCTTCTCCACCAAATTCAATTATTATTATACTAGGATTTTATAAAAAACTCAATAGAATTTATATTATGATATGTTTTTATGTCTTAGATATAACCTAAAATGCCACACACTTCAATAAAATGTGTTATTAAATCATCGTTTGTGGGTATAGCTTTCTACCGCCTCATGAACTGATGTCATAAATTTTTACATCAGTGCCATTAAATTATGGGAATTATGATGGATATAATGTATATATTGTATATATAATATTTTTTATTTAATTATGTTTATAGAATTATTATATCACACATACCATTATTCAATCCATTTTGTGGGAATACATCAACATCGTTCAAGTGCATGATGGACTACCACCTCACGATGCGATGGAAATCCTTTATGATTTAGATAGAATGTAATGTTGATTTGTATAATAAAAGTATGTGATATATATGAAATAAAAATTCTACTATATTTATAATATATATATATATATATTTACTTTTATCAATATGATAAGAAAATAGAAATAATGTTTATGAGTTTTCACAATCTTCCATCTCCATGAATGGTGTATTTCATATCCTATAACATATGGATTACAATAAATAAAAATATATTAATATATATTGGATTTAATTCAGGGTTTAAATTCATGATATGAAGAAGTTATTATTGATGTAAGAGGACCAGAAATAACATGTCAAAACATTAGCGAAAAACAAACTGGTTATTACGCAAAATGTAAAAGTAACATCATGAAATTAAAAAGGTAATAATGGTTCATATTAAAATAATATATAATTATATATATATAATTAAAAATAATTAATAATATTATAATTATTATATAAATATTAAATTGGAAGGTTGAATAGGTTTGATGGAACTTAAGAGCTATGGAAAGGGATTTCTATCTCACTTTTTGACATCTCCGAGACACATTAATTAATCCCCACATATTTATTCTATGTAGTTTCTATAATTCCCCTGAATTTATAATATTATACTTTAACTAAGAATTATTTTGATTTATATATCCAATTTAAGAAACCTCAACTAATGGGATTACAGTTCAATATTTTCCAAATCAGTAAGATATTTTTTATCGCAAATTGTCTTCCACATGATGTATGTTATGTTATGAATATATATTTATTCCAGAGGTGTATATAAGGCCCCATTGACATGTTATATAATTTATTAATTCATCATTGAGTTTAATTTTACTCTATTTTAAGAGGGAGGTAATGTTTTTATGTTATAATATCATCATTTATCATGTTGTCTATAATTAAGTTTCCATTAATGAAATTTCATGATCCACCACTCATGAATACTAATTAATTTTCATATCATGTAGTTATTCATGACATGTTAACAGAATAGTATAATTTTTCTACAATTTCTTAGTCACTATATTTATAAAAATAACTATAATAAAATAAATTATTTTTTTAATATTTTATATGAAATCATTTTTATTCTAAAACCATGTTTTGTAAAAATGTTTTCAAAAATAATTAATTAATATCATATTATTTTAAAAGAAATTTTTACAAATGATTAATGTTTTATAAATTTATTTGAAAATAATAATTATTTTTTAAAATAATACCAATTTATTATTTACTAAAAATTTGAAACGAGTATTTATTTTTAACATTTAGAACAAGCTTAGAATATTATAATTTCAATGACCTGCTATATATTAAAATTATTTTGTTTCAAAAGATACATTCAAACAAAAATTATTTTAAAAGTATATTATTTCTAAAAAGTGTTTTGAATGATTTTTAAATCTACCTTTATAAGTTTAACATGATATTTTATATTAAAAGGATTTAGAAAATGTTTTTTGTCGTAAATTTGGATTAAATGGTTTTTCAAATCGTCTATTATAAGTATTCACAGAAATATTAATTAAATTTAATTTTATAATATTTAATATTATAAAAAAAATTCAAAGTGGAACGAATTTTTTCTTTTAAATTTTATTAATTGTTTATCAGAAACTATTTTCTATCTAAGAAGACATCCGTAAGTGTTACATATTTCATATTATGGATATGATCCAGGGATACCATTCATATTCTTTTTATGAATGGATTATTTTTGGATGACTATATTTTTATGAAACCTTCTTATTATCTAGGATTATTATATAAGGAAATTACTAGAAAACCTATATACTTTCCAGAAGTTATTATATTGTTAAATATTAATGATACCCATTAAATTTTAGGGGTTATGATATAATAAATTTTTTTGATCACGTCTATTACGTAAATAAGGATTCCATTATTTTATTTTATGTTCCTAAATCTCAATAAAATTGTTTAGGTAAACATTTATATCTCATGATTTTGAAGGGACATCAGTGAAGAGTAAATTTAGTTTAGTAAGGGATTTTGTTATCTATTACAACATATAGAATAAAACATTACTATAATTATAGTTTGGGGAGTCAACCCATTCTAGTATAATATCCTTGGAAATGATCCTTGACTAATAGGGAAATTATTTTATTTTCTTATGTGTATTCCAGAAATCACTATATTATGAAAATTTTATTATCTCATGGATAATTTTCATTGATTTCATTATGATTCATTTCTTATGAACTACCACTTTTTTCATGACTCATTTATATGATCTTTGATATCTGGGGTAATGTTTTAATATATTATTTTCTTTTTCCCAACCAGGAGTGTTCGTTATATTCTTACATTTCTCCCTTTATTACTCTTATTGAGACTCTGATCTCACCCATTCATATGTTGGTTATCCCCAGATTATAATTATATGTACTTTTTATATTATTTATATCAATGGTTATATTTATTAATAATGTTTTTGGAGCATTAATAGTTCACCTATGGGATATATTTTTTCCCATGTTTCCAGATACATTAAACTGTTATGGTTCTCTAGTATTTTTTTTTGTTAAGATAAAAATATTCATAAAATATTAAATAATATCTATAAATAATGATCCTTGGTTTCTATTGTTGGTATTATAGGAATTGATTATTAAACTTTTTCAATATATTAAGAGAAAACATTAGTGAGATCCCTTTGGAAAATTTTATGGATATTTCTAGTGATGTCTCTAGGGATATGTCAATGAATGTGTTAATGTGTTAGAAAATGTTCTCAAATTTTCATTAAGGTTAGATTGAATGGGTTCCATGAAAGTACATCCATGTATGGATAAGAATGTGGATTCTACTCAAAAACCTATTTACATAGGTGTAACATCCACTAAAACAACATATTAAGATACATTGTATTGGGAACTAATACATGACAATATTCCTTCTTAGACACATATTTTGATACTCACGAGGGATATTTTTTAGGAAATTCAAAAACTCATTACAAACCATCTTGAATCATTTAAATACATGATTATTATGAAAGAAATCTTAAATAACATATCAAATAATGTTTCAAGATTTAGATATTATATGTGTTATATTTCATGATCATGTGGTTTTCCACTATGATTAGTGTTTATTGCACTATGATTTTGTTTCTATTCGATGGTTGGAACCTAAAGAAACTTTCATAATGATGAGTTTAATAAAAACATTATAGATTATTAATAAAATGAGATGAATGATGTGGTAAATAATATTTTTATTATGCCTAATAATTTCTGACAGAACATGATTAACTATGTGGACATTATCTATCTATAGGAAAAAAAATTTAAAGGATTGAATGTTATTAGAGATTGAGTAATATAGACCATAGAGGAATGAAGCTTAATTTTAATAAATTTCATTAATGATGGGATAATAATTAAAGTGAATATCATAGTTGGGTGGGATGATGATTTTAGTTTAATAAATAAGGGAAAAAGAATATAATTTCTGAAGGAAAAATCAAATGTTTGTTCAAAAAAATGTGTGATAAAAATGATCTTGCAAGGTTATCATCAATTGCTAAATTTTTTAAATGTGGAATTAATGTGAATTATGGGAATTTATGTCTTATGGGGTAATATTGTGAGGATAGTCAACATAGTTGTACGAGTATTGGTTTTTCTATTAACGGAAAATAGACATCAAATACCATATAAATTTAAAGAGGTATTGAAAAATAAAGATGATAAATCCATGCTTATTGTTTGACAATTAAGTGGATTGATTGATTTTTTATTGGCATTAAATAATTTTAAAATATATAAGTATTTTTCTATTTATTTTTTTTCATTTAGTTTATGAATGAATATATTGAATAATGTTGATGAACATGAAACATGATTTATGGAAATTGTTTATTTTTATGGAAAACACTTGATTAATTGAAGGTAACCCATAATATGTTCATGGTGTTTATAAAATGCATTAAATTTTAAAAATGAGATGTTAGATAATAATAAATTAAAATTTTTCATAATAATTACCTTTGAATTGATTAATGATTTTTTGTTATATTTTTTTATTCTATAAATGATGGAGATTACACAATTTTTGTATTTAAGTAATATATCCAATGATCTATGTTTTATGCATGGAATGAATAAACATGTCTTTTTCCAATATGGTTTTTAGGAAATTTATAATATTTCTATGTCTTAGTAGAATACCTGATGAAGTATATACATGTACCACTACTTGAAATCTGACTTTTCCCAATGCTTCTATACCAACGGTTTGTAAAAACTGTTGCTATAGGTCCTTTTTCCCAATGTTTTGGCCAAACCATTGGGAAATCCCACTTTGTGGCCACCTTTCAAAACGGTTGTGGAAAACCGTTGAGAAAGGGTATGGCTTCCCCAACGTTTTGGCCAAACCGTTGGGAAGAGTTCACTTTGTGGCCACCTTTTCCAATGGTTTGGCCAAACCGTTGGGATAGGTATACCCTTTCCCAATGGTTTTAGAAAACCATTGGGAAAAGTCCACTTTGTGGACACCTTTCCCAATGGTTTTTTCAAACCATTGAGAAAGGGTATACCTATCCCAACGGTTTTCCAAAACCATTGGGAAAGTTCCCCTAGAAATCAACCTCTAGCCCAGAATGAATTCCAGAATCAAGAACTATACCAACGGTTGTCAAAACCATTGGTATAGGTCTATACCAACGGTTTTGGCAACCGTTGGTATAGGTCTTGATATTTTTTATCATATATTCTTACAGAGAACATTATATAAATAAAAATTTAAAATAATTATGACAATACATATATATATATATATATGTAATTATGTTCACAAAATTCATGTTATGTTAGTGGTTAAGTCGTTCAATGATAAACTAGGGGTCCTAGTATCAAATCCCAACAAATGTTTTTTTTGAAATACATATACCAACGGTTCCATAACCATTGGTATAGATTTTCATATTACTTATACCAACGGTTTCCAAAAAAATTGGTATAGGTTTATACCAACGGTTTTTGCAAAACCATTGGTATAGACCTATCCCAACGACTTACTAGGCAACGGTTCTCCAAACCATTGGTATAGGCTATACTAATGGTTTGGAGGCCTATACCAACGGTTCCAAACCGTTGGTATATTTTAGTTTTCCAGTAGTGTATGGTATATAAAAATATAAGGATACATTATGATATATATGGGATCAATGATAATCTATTTATTAAAAAATTACTATCCTTTTGTCTTATGGTTTGGATTTTCATCTATCAGAAGGATATAAAATATAATAATTTAGGAAATATTTTATATTGATCTTTGAATGAGGTTTTATATATTAATGTAATCATTGACCATATGAATATTTATTAATATTTGATAACATATACAAACCATTTTGTTCTGATGAAAACTATAGAAAAATGTAATTACTTATCATTTTATTTATGGGTATTAATGTCCCTGACCTAGAAGCCACAAAACCGGTGCTCTGAGCTGGGTGGTTACATGACCTTAAGTGCAACTCCTCGTATGTCATGTGTTTCCAACTACCATTGGGGGTCCAAAAGGTTAATTGGAGAATCTATACCCCCCTTTTCACTAGAGTAATTCACAATCAAAGATAACCAAAATAGAAGAATAATATCAAGTAATACAAGAGAATGCATAAACAACCATTCCGAAAAACTGGGTAAAACCATGCCCAATAGTGAAAATTCCATGTGATGATATAATTGAAAAGTGAAAAATAACCCAAAATGAATACAAACTAAAAAATCCCCAAAATGTTCCTGACACCAACTCTGGGTCCTCCTCTACGTATACTCATGCCAACCCAACAACCTTGCAAGAGACTTTTACCTTCCCCTGACCTGCAAACATGAAGTCATCTTGTGTACCCTACAACAACCCAAGAAACGTGTGAGTACAACACAATAGGACACCACCAATGGTTTCTAAAAAATATCCGCTATAAATAATTGTGGATGAAAAAGGGAAATGAATAGTGAATTTCAAAGAAATGATTAAGTGCCCTTAACCAGTTTAAGTCCATTAGAAAAATTTATTACCATTTCCTAATCTTACCATTTCATCCCATTTCCCAGTAATTACCATTTCAAATGCATTTATCATGGTTTCATCAAACACAACAAGTTACCTGTGCTTAATGTACACAATCACATGCTTGAGGAAAAACACATTGTTAGCCCATATCACAAGGACTAACTTCCTCTTGTTAACCATACAATCACCTTGAAGCCTCAGTATGAGTGGATGAAACTATTAGAAGGATAGAGCCTCAGTCCTCTTCCCTTACACATGCATTATGGGTGGAGTTTATTGCATTAGTCTAACTAGACCCGTAGGCATAGAACCTCAAGTCAACACCCCACTCTACCAAGACATGTGTACATGATACTTATATATATATATATCCATTAACCATTAATACAACATCACAACCATTTCCCATGGAAAACCTAAATCATAATAATAAAATGAGAGTTAATACCATAAATTAACCAATTAACACATTTACCTCATATTACATAATTTAGAAATTTAGACAAATTCCCTTTTATTACGCTTATCTCACTAAGAATTCATTCATTGTGCCTATCTCACTAGGCTTCGTTCCCAGGCTCATAATACCTCCCATTATAGTCTTTAATCATTTCTACTTATTATCCCATTTATTCATTCATCATTATCATGTGTCAACCCATTTACACATTCCAACACTATTTACAATTCATCTAGCATAACCATGTTAAACCCATATAATCACCTTCCATGATATGTTAATATACCATAGGTTATTATTAAGCCTAGGTGCATCACCTTGCTTTAACTCCAATATAATAAATTACATCAACATGTTTATCAGGGTCTCTACATAAATACACAACAATATCTTTTGTTCTTCACTAATCCCTAGGTCTGGGGAAGTCGACACACCCCATGGGTGGCCCTATATTAGTCACATCACCCTCAACCCATACCATATGGATAGTTAATGATTCCATTAACATTATTAATATCCATTTTACCCAAACATACCACGGGAGATCAATATACGAAGAGACACCCAAGACCAAAACCACACATGCACAAATCCACAAATAAATCATGGGATATAACTTGTAGACCACCTACCTTGATTCTACGGGTGAACCCTCTTTTAATAGAGCCCTTAGATTCCACTTAAACCATATCATGAAGCTTCACCCTATGGCTCACCCAAAGATATGGTTTTTAGAGCTTCAGAAATAGATGATAAAAAGATATGAACCCTATACTGAAAATAGAAGCAATGATGATATTAGCCTTTCCCGGAGCATCAATCCACAACCAACGGCATAAAAATGAATTAAAATGGGGGAGAATGATCTCTTTGAGCACTATGTAGATTTGGATCATTTTAATGGGGAAGAGGGGATAATGGGGATGAAATCCCGAGTTTGGTTTTATAATCATGGTGGGGAAATTATATAAATTTTCCAAACATTACTGGGCCTCACGGTTTTCCAAACCTTGTGCAAAACGTGCGCATGCCACTTTCAAAGGGAAAATAGGTTGCACGGTTTTTTCTTGGATAGGCTGCATGGTATATAAACTTTGTGAAATATGTGTGTGAGCATCTCTCTCAAGGGTGCACCGTTTCCTCAGGAAGGTCGAAAGGTTTTCCAAGATGTGCATAGACTGTGCACCCAACACTTCTTGGCCTGTTTTCTTTTTCTGTCATGTCCCAAGCCGTTGGAACACCTCCAAGGATCATTTAACACCATAAAAAATATTTTCTAACCAAAATTATGGATTCAAACAAAATCATAAATGAAAAAATACCATTCAATGATCTGGGATTTACAACCTCCCCACCTTATAATGACTCTTCCTCGAGACGAGCTCCCAAGATTTGTTGAACTTCCAAGGAAAGTAGATCTGGACATTGAGCATGTATATCTAATTCCACTTCCCATGATTCTTCTTGAACATTCCCAGGCTTCCATAGTATCGCTCAAATGTCACAACCTTTCCCCTCATGACATTCTCACTAAAATTCACCACACAAACTGGGTGCTCCGCAAAGGATACATTAGCCTCATGCTAAACATTATGAACATCCAACACGTGATTTGGGTGAGTGTGATACATCCAAATCTTTGAAACATGAAAAAAATTATGCATCCCAACATTAGCCTATGGAATATCTCATTGATATTCCACTGGCCCGATACTCTCTATAATCTTAGATGATCCCTCATATATGGGTGTCACCTTTCCCTACTTCTGAATCTGTCAGGGACCCAAACCTGGCGTCACCCAAATGAACACACTCACATCCACATCGAACTCAAAAGGACTATTCCTCTGATACCCATATAACTTCTTCATACAATGAGTTGTTTCCATTTATTTTTGAATCAACACAACTTTTTGTGGTTGTATTGCCCCGACACTCGGTCCCAACAGCTTAGTTTCACCGGCCTCTGACAACACAATGGAAATATACACAACATTCCATAGAGAACCTCAAATAGTTCCATATGAAAAATAGCCTAAAAAATATTATTTTAGGAAAATTCAACAACCAATAGGTTCTTCTACTAGGAACCACAAAATCCAAAACAAAAGCCCTCAACATTTCTTCCAATGCTTGGATTGTATGCTCTGATATCCCATCCGTCTGATGGTGGAAACCCATTCTCAAAATCACCTGAGTACCAACTGCCCTCTACAACCCTTTCTAGAAGTGCGATGTTAAACAATGAACATGATCTGAAACTATATTCTATGGTATACTGTGATACTATACTATTTCTTGAACATACAACTCACCCAACTGATCTACTTTGTAATTCTCCTGTATAGGTATGAAAAGATCCAATTTCATTAGCCGATCCACAACCATCCAGATTGCATCATTATTGTAAGGCATACATTGTAGAATCACAAAAAAATCCATCATCACATCATCCAAATTACATTATGTATTGGGTAATGAATGTAAAAAACCACCTAGGTTTTGATTCTTGGAATTCCTCTACTAAAAGGTTTGACACTATGAAATAAAGAAAGTAACTTCCTTTTTTCATTTCGGGACACCAAAACTGCATTCGGAGATTAGGATTAATCTTTGTAAAACTTGGATGCACTACCCATTTGGATGCATGGAACTCAGTAATCATCTCTTACCACATTCATACAGGTAAAACCACACAACCATAAACACAAACAACTCTGTCTTCACTGATGACCTAACCAGAAGGTGGCTCCATATTTTTAGGTATATTATTCATGGAAAAAAATTTGTGATCATGTAGTTTAATTTCCCAAACATGACTCAAAATTTTTGACTCTACCTCCATGGAAGCAAGAGTCACCTGAATATTTTCATCTGGCACCTCCAGGTGCATATCCGTGAACAAAGCCCTCACCTTCCACTCGGTGATGGATTTATGAACCACCTTGTTATGAGCCTTACTTCTCAAGGAATCAGTAACACCGTTCACGTTTCCTAGTGTATATTCCATATAATTCTAAATACTATAAATAATCAACCCATATTCGCTGACAAATATTCAAATGATGCTGTGAAAATATATACTTTAGAATATTGTGATCTATATAAATAGTGAACCATTCCCCCAAGAAGTAGTGCATCCAACACATAAAGGCTTACACTACAGTAGAAAATTGAAGATAATGATGGGAATAATTCAACTTATGGGGTCTCAATTGTCTCTCCCAATAAGACACAACCCTCTCATCTTGTATCTGCACAACCCTAAGATTTATACTAGACGCATCACAAAATAGGATGTACTTCATACCTAGATCATGTAATATCATTATCAGTGTGGTCATCAATTTCGTTTTCAACTCTTGAATGGAATTATCACAAGCCACAGACCACTTAATCCTGATCCCTTCTTGGTCAATCCTGATAGCGTTTCTTCAAAACTAGAGAAATACTAGATGAACATCTGGTAATACCCATCAAAACCAATAAAACACCAAGCATGTGAAACACTATTGGGCTGATCCCAAGACACAACATTTGGAGCATTATCTAGATCCACTAACACACCTTCCTCTAGGATTATTTTTACCAGAAAATGCACTTCTCCAATCCAAAAGTAACCTATTGATAGCTTGGTTTATAACAGATGATATCTTAGTGTACTCAAAATGATGTAAAGTTTTTTGGAATGATCGCCATGATATTTTGAGTAAACCAATATTACTTCAACAAAGACAACCATGAACAAATCCAGATAAGGAATAATGATTCAATTCATTAAAGCCATAAACACATCCAGTTCATTAGTCAAGACAAAAGACAACAACATTAAATCAAACAACCTGTACTGATTCTTGAATGCTATCAGTGGTACGTCAGAAGGCCTCACCCTTAGGTGGTGATAAACAGATCTCATATCAATATTAAAAAACAATGAATCACCCCTCAGCTAGTAAAACAGGTCATCAATTATCGGAATAGGGTACTAATTTTTCATCGTCGTGTGATTTACCTTCCAATAATCAACACACAGCCTTAATGGCCCATTGGCATTGTTCGAAAAAATCATAGGCGATCCCCATGGATATGTACTAGGAAGAAAGAACCCATTAAGCTCCAAATCATCATTCTAAACCTTTTACTCTTAGAGTTCAGTTGGTGCCATTTAGTTTGGGAGAATATAAACTGGCTTTTCTCCAAGTAGCAACTCAATCGTGAACTTAACATCCCTCTCGGGTGGATTCCCCAAGAAATTCTCAAGAAACAGATCCTAAAACTCATCCACTAATGGAGGGAAGAAATATTGTTCTTCTCTTTCATCATAAATCACTATAAAAGATAATTTAACTATGAGAATACAAAACTTCTGACAAAATGGCCCTGCATGGACTGCTCGAACATCCAACTCTCCACGATGGATATAATTGTCACCCTCAAGTGACCTTAACGATGCCTTGTAATAGCAATAGTATATGTGCGACCGATACAACAACAATTATTCCATACCCAAGATCAGGTTAAATCCTGACATCTTGAGAATGAACAAGTCCCACATGAATCGATACCCACCGAATTCTAAAGCACATTCCTTACACTACATGTTATCTTCATCTCGCACCCTGAATGAAGTGTCAATTGACATAACCCCACACACACTCTACCCAGACTAACCCAATGCTACCCCAAAATGAGAAGAAA
Organism: Viscum album; assembly: GCA_963277665.1. Taxonomy (NCBI): domain Eukaryota; kingdom Viridiplantae; phylum Streptophyta; class Magnoliopsida; order Santalales; family Viscaceae; genus Viscum; species Viscum album. The sequence continues at coordinate 106,849,400 of OY728161.1, forward strand.
TAAAATACTGTGTGTCATTAGTGTCAAATAATGTACTAGAAAGTGTGGATGCTACAAGGATCCTGCATCAAACAACTGATGGACCATCCTCACCATCACCTGGTGTAGACTGAACTGTATGAAGCTGACTTGCCCCTCTTCCATGGGATCCAACCTGTGTTCCCTTAACTGCACTACCCTCCTAATGTGGGCCATACTTCCTCATAGTTCTACACCCATTTCCTCTAAAAGTAAACATTGTGGAACTCTAACTACATGCCTGATATAGATCAACTGATTCTTTTCCTCCTCTTCGCATCATCCCATCACTAACATTCATGGTCACCTACTGAGGGTTCCTATAGAAACTCTTCATGTATCCCAATATCTCACACGAATGATACTCAAATGGAGGTCAAGGACATTGGATTCACTTGTGAACCATCCTACTACATTGATATCAGAACACCTAATCACCACCCTGAGAGGCTGACCCTATCTTTTGAAAATCTATCACTCTTCCACCTTTCTAAAAGATCCAAACAAAGCTTCTGGACATACAAAGATTCACCACTTGTATGCCCAACTGGCACGAAAATCCCACTACCTAATTCTCCCATTAGTTTCCCTTCTGAGATCATAAATTAATAGACTACTACTGTTAACCAATTCATGTGAAATATAATCACCAGAGTCCTGATCTCATGTCCGAACCCATCCTAGAAACACCTCATAAATACTGCCCAACCCCCATCCAATGCTAGAACAAAGCAATGTAGGTCATTAAAGTGTCCAAAAATAATCTATCATCAATATTGGTCCCTAAGATAGGTTGATGAACTATATAACTCTCCCTTGCCTCAATGTCTCTAGGTAAAATTCTCTAAAACATTTCATGGAAATCATTCCACAACATCCCCTTAGCATACTCAAACTGAACCAGGATGTCCCATTAATGCTTTGCCTAGCCCTGCAACATATAAGCTGACAACTTGACTCAGTTTTCAAATGGAGTCTCCAGATGATCAAGTATCATTAGGATAGAATCTATCTAGAACTCTACTACCTTTGACCCACCCTCTTAGGTAATGTTTGGAAGGTTCTGCAGCTGAAACTCACTGGTTAGTTCAAACATACTCAGTGAAACACACCCTAGGTCCTGACCCATAAAATGTATAAAATGAGTCATGTTATCTTGGAATGGCTCTTCTCTACTTTCCAGGTTCACCACATTCTCTTTCTCCTCTACAGGAGGAGTGTTCTCAGTAATATCCTCTTGTTTCCCAATTAGAGCTCAACGTCATGGTGGCATTTCTCTACATTCCCAAACATGTGGTTTAGAACACATACCATATCACATTCACAACTTCATACAAATAAGTCTCTTAACTAGCCACAAAAACACATTATACATTCACCATCCCAACAAACCCTAACATTTCGAAAACATCACCCCAACCATCCCTAACACATTCTATGGTGCACAATGGGTAACCAACAATACACCACCATGAGGCTCACACAAAATGTTATCAACACCATTTTTAATTCATTAAAAACCCTTAATTACACATTTTTCCTTAATCATCATAAAATATTCTTTTCTCTTCACCCACTTGCATTGTCCCATTTATGACATTTTCCATTTTCAATAATCAAAATGCATGGTTAATTCTATCTATCATGACTCACACTCCCAACCCATGTGTGCCTACCATAATGCATGTCGGCAATCAATCTTGTTTCATACCATGATGCATGAATGAAAAACCTCATGCCAATGAGGAAACAACTAAAATATAATAAAACCATCACATCAAACAACATGTGCATCAACCAATGGTGAAATATCATCTACTGTAACATTTCACAATCAAGAACAATAATTCCCACCATGGTTGACATGAGTTTTCCATCGTACATGGGTTAAATAATCCAAAGAATGAGCTCATTACCATGGTCTGACACATCCTAACTCCCATATACCATCCCAAATAATAAGATTCTAGAGAAGGTGAAGAAATACCTCATCTGATAACACATTGGTACATCCTTGAACCAGAAGCTGCTAAATAGGTGCTCCAAGCTGGTTGGTAACATGACATTAATCCCACCTCCCCACAAGCCAAAGTAAGTCAACCGGTAGCGGGGGTTTAAAATGTCTATTGGGGAGACCATACCCACTTTTCATTATTGTAATCCACACCACAAGTTAAAAAATAACAGGATAATTAACAATAATACAAGAGCATAAATAAACATCCATTCCCCGAAAGGGGGTAAAACCATGTTCAATAGTGAATATGCCATGCCAATCTACCAATGAAAAAGTGATCAAAACCCAAATTGACGACAAACTACAAGATCCCCAAAATGGTCCCAACACCAATTCTGGGTCCACCACCATGAACACCCATGCCAACCCAACTCCCTAGAAAGATCCTTTTACATATAACCTGACCTGTAAACATGATGTCTTATTGAGTACCCAATGGTGGCCCAAGCAGGGTGTGAGTACAATATCTTAATCCGCCACCAACGATGTCTACAAAATATCTGGTATGAACAATTGTGCATGCAAATGGGAAATGAATAATAAATGAAAAAGAATAGATTATGTTCCCTTAACCAGTTTAGGTCCATAATGAACAATTATTACCATTTTCTTTTCTTACCATTTCATCCCCTTTGTCATTACATACCATTTCCAATTGATTTAACATGGTTTTAACAAACACAACTAGTTACACAGGATTAAAGTACACAATCACATGCATGAGAAAAAACACACTATTATCCTATCTATCTATGAATAACTCCCCCATACAAACCATATATTAAACTCAAATCCTCAGTACAGGTTGATGAAATAGTTAGGAGAGAAGAGCCTCAATCCTCTTCCATAACCCATGCATTAGGGGTGGAGTTTAGAGCTTCAGTCCAACTCGACACGTGGGCGCAGAACCTCAAGTCAATACCCCACTCTACCAAGCCATGTGCACATGATATATATATATATCCATTAACCATTAACACATCATCACAACCATTTCCAAATGAAAACATATATCATAACAATAACATGATATTCAATCCCATGACTTAACGTATAAACACATTTTACATCATTTTTTCATTTAGCCCAATTCCCTTTTATTATGATTATCTCGCTAAGCATTAATTCATTGTGCCTAAATCACTAGGCCTCGTTACAAGGATCATAATACATCCCATTATGGTTTTTAATAACTTCTACATATTAACCCATTTAGACATTAATCATTCTCATGTGCCAACTCATTTACACATTCCAACACTATTCACAATTCATCTATCATAACCATGTTCAACCCATATAAACCAATTCCATGTTAACCCAATATCCCTTCGGTTTTTATTAATCCTACATGCATCACCATGATTCTAATCCAACATAATAAATCTCATCAACATGATAATCAAGGGCTCTACAAAAATACACAACAATCTCTCTTGGTCTTCACAAATCCCTAGGTCTGGGGGAGTCGGCACACCCCATGGGTGGCCTTATATAAGTCTCGTCACCCTAAACACATCCCATAAGGATATTGAGGGTTTCTATTTAGCGTAGTAATAAAAAATTTACATAAAAATTCTAGGGATGATCAAAACATACCAAGAGATACCCATAAACAAAACCACACATGCACAAATCCACAAATAAACCACAAGATATAGATTGTAGACCACTTACCTCGATTTCACAGGTGAAGGAAACCTTAATAGAGTGATTTGATTCCGCTTCAACCAAACCATGAATCTTAAACCAAGATCACACCCAAATACTAGGGTTTTAGAGATTCAGAAATAGTGGAGATGAAGATACAAACCCTATACTCAAAACAGATGCAAGGATGAGATTAGCCATACCCCGTGATTCGATTGGAAACCAACGACAAAAAAACACCTTATAAACATGGAAGATCAATCTATTTAAGATCATTGTAGATTTCCTTCATTCCCAGGGTGAAGAGGAAAAAATGAGGAGGAAATCCCGAGTTGGGTATTAATGTCCATGAGGGGAAATTTTTTAAAATTTTCAAACATTACTAGACCACACTGTTTCGCCACTTGGTTTTCCCAACCATGCATAAATCATATGAATACCACTATCCAAGGGAAAATAGGCCGCATAGTTTGTAAAATGTGCGCATGTCTTGTTTTCACCTCTCTCTCAGGGGTGCACAATTTTCCTGGGATGTCTGCAGGGTTTTCTAGGTCGTGCACAGACCGTGTGCCCAACACTCTTTGGCCCAGTTTCTCTTTCATTCTTGTCCTAAGCCTCTAGAACACCTCTGAGGTTCCTTAAACTACCAAAAAACTTTATTTTAACTAAAACATGGGATTCAAACTGAAAAATAAATGAGAATATACATTTCCTGGATATGGGATCTTATATGCATCTTAAGATCCATTAGTGATTTCAGAAAAACAAATGCACCTTTATATAAATTATTAAGAGAAAAGGTTATATTGACCAAGGGACAACATAATGGGTTAGATTCAGCATATGAAATAGATTGAAATCAGGTATTTTTTTCATCTTGTTAAAATTCATATACAATATGAAAATGAACATGAAATGAAATATTATTCTATTATATTCAATTTAAATGATAAAAAATACATTTTAATGCTTATTTATGTTATTTTATTGTGTTTATTATCATTCTCTATATCACCATATTTCTTGGGATCAGTGATCTTTTTAAATCTATATAATTATTTATTCTTGTCTTCTATGTACAAATCATCAGATCCAACTTATATTCTCCTATGTGGAAACATAGTTATGAGTTACATTTGTTAAACAATATATTTCAAAAATAATATTGTGAGCACTGTTAAATTATTCATTTTCATGATGTCATTTAAAATGAATTAATTTTAAAATATTAAACTAGTAATTTATGAGATGAATTTCGATGGAGAAACAATTTCTAATAGTTTTAGATTGAAAGACCCCAAGATTGTTTTTTTGGGTTTTTTTAAAATATATATAACATTTTTGATATTTTAAATTAAATTAAAAACTAATTATATCTTCTCTCACCCAAAATACAATGTTTTTCTTCTTCTACACACAATTATAATTTTATATTCCATTAAGTGAAATAAAAAAATTAAACCGAACAATATATATACAATAAATAACAATATTTAATATAATATACAACAACTATCCATTGGAATAGTGAGAAATAATAGAAATAACAAAATTATGAAAATATGGTTGACACATGTTTATAATATTTTATTGTGACCAATTAATTATAAATAAAATTAAAATACTTTTGAAAATAAACAAGAACTCATTTTCTTTAATAAAATTTTTATGCACACAAGTGTATTTCATATCAATAAATTAAAAATATTACTTTTTTGTTAAATATTTTTTATAAAGTTTATATATTATATTTTAAATAAAATCATTAAAATTAATCCTATAAATTTTCCTGACATGGGATAATAATAAATATAATGTTATATTCTAAATCTATATTTCTCCGAAGTAGTAGTCTGTTATAATTTTAAGAAAATTTATTCGAAATTAAACTTTTCCTTATTTAGGAAATTAATGTCATAATATAAGTATCAAATTTTAAATCATAATATATAAATAATATTATGTTTAATTTTTTTGATTTTAATGAGAAATTTAATTTTTTATTCAATTGTGAAAACTGTTGAATTTTAATTGAAAACTACATTTTCATTTAATTTATCTATAAAGATAAATTATATTGTGAAATGGTTTAAAAGTAAAATATGAAAATTTTTTATAAATTATTCCAATTTAGGAAATTTTATTTGATATCATATAGAATTTGGTTTAAAAAATTCATGTGTTTGAAACTTTTCTTTTAAAAATAGTATGTATCCCATCTATTCTATGGGATTAATTATAAATTAGTTTTTTTCACTTATGCCAATTGATTTTGGGAAAATAAATTCCATATAATGAATAAAAATTATATATGATTTCTTATAAGTTCATCATAATATTTGATCATAATGAATATGGAATATAATAAAAATTAATTACCTTGGTAAAATAGAAAAATGGTTTTAACAGCGGTTAAACTAGAATGATAAGAGTGAAATTGAACTAAAATATTAATTAAATTAAATTTAATATTTTTTAGGTCTTTTATATCAATGTCAATAATATATGGAAATTTCAATCCACTTTCATTTAAATAGGGTCTATATAGTATGTTAAGTAATTGGACTAAAACAATATACTAATTTTTATTTTAATATATATAATCCTTAGAGATATATAAAAACAAAACATATTGGAGGTTATAATAATTAATTATTAACATAAAATAATATATAATCAAGGAAATATATTTTAATTTTATTGATATAATTATTAATTAAATGTTTATGAAACCCCAATATATTAATTATTTCGCTACCAATTAAATAATATAAATAGTTCTAAAATTATAAAATTTGATGTAATTTTAATGAATTATTATTTTAAATCATTTTTTTATCAATATATCTTGTTAAATAGGTGAGATAATAATAAATTCTAATTACATCATTATATTAAAATTATAAAAATTTAATTCGAATGAATAATATCAAAATTTACATTACTGTTATATTGTAATAAATTATATTTTATAAAAGCATGTTAAAAAATAAAATTAATTTATTTTGAAAAAAGATATTTTTAAATGGTAGAAAAAAACCAAATACTGTCTATTTTTGATCAAATTTTATTTCATAATTAATATATTTACCCATAAATAATAAAAAAATAATTTAACATTGTTGAGGTCAAAGTAGTGTTTTTACACATTATATGCGCTTCTGTTGAAAATTTTTAAACACAATGACTTTTATAATTTTGTATTATAGAAATAAAATATAGAATAAATGGGGAGTAATTTCAAAAAATTTTCAATTAAATTTATTTTTAAATGAATAATTATCTATGTTAGAAAACTAGTATCCATTTCTAAAACCCAAAATGGTAAAAGTGGGAAAACACATTAGTTGAGGATAAAAGAAATTTAAAACATGATTTTAAATTATTATTGGATGTTTGGATCAACCATATCCTTACAAAACACATTTAAATATAATAATGTAATCATCTTTAGGATATATGAGCCTCTTAATAGTGGGTATTTTTGTGAAATTACCAAAATTCAACTCGTCCTTGTTTATAGAAAGTCAATGACTCTCCCAACATATTCACAAAACTAGACCAATTTGGATTAACCTTGATATGAACAAATAGATTACTAAAACCCCTCAGATCATCCTAGAAGATGTATTTTTTAATTAATCTCTCATAGGAAGGTTTTACATCAATCCTAAGGTGGATACCTGGAAAATCGATAATGTTATTCAATGAAAATATTTATTTAATTTCTTTCTCCACCATAACATGTTTTTATTATTCTACGATTATATAATATCTTCAGTATTGTATATATAATTAAATGTTGTTATATTATGGTTAGGATTTAATACGACATATAAATCCATAAAATATGTTATGAAATCATCATTTGTGTGTGTATGGGGGACTACTACCTCACTAACTAATGTTATGTTTTCCATTATAACCATTCAAGTTTGGTAATAATGATTGATTTATAATTTATATGTGATATATATGAAATTTATTATTTTATTATGATTCTCTAATTTATATATCATACATAAATTCATTATTTCAATCTTTTGGGTGTACGATTACGTCGTTCGTGTCTACGGAGAACTACCACCTTGTGAAACGATGTGATTAATTCACATTTTACATAGAATGTATTATGGATTGGTTTAATTAACATATGTGACATATGTGAAAAAAATATACTGGAATGATTATATATATATATATATCACTTTTTTTATTTTATTCAATATGATAATAGAATAGTTACAACATTCATGCATATTTATGGCCTACAATCTCCATGAATAGATTATTTAATTTTCTATTACTAAATATTATGAATATCTATAAATATGCATATAATTTATATATATTTTATTAATTCCAAGGATTAAATTATGGATAATATGAATCCATGATCAAAGTAGGGGATGAGAAATAACGAGTCAAATCATGTGTGAAGATTAATGTTATTTTTTTCTAAAATTTCATACTAACATAGACTTTTTAACAAACTTATATTAAAAGGAAATAATAAGATCATATATTCTATGATATATATAAGTTTTATCCTATAGTTTATTTATCATAAAATAATAATTTTATAAAATAGGGATTAATGTGTATAACAGAATGCAACACTTAATGTAAGATATTTTCTTCTAATTTTTTTACTTCCATCAGACACATTCCATGTTCAATTCATATTTCTCATAGGTTGGGCATATAATGGACTTGAATATAGTTTATGATTCTTTGTTTTTGATTTATTTGGATTTAAATATCCATTTATGGATCTTTCTTCTAATGGGATTGTGATTAAATTATTTCCACATAGGAAAGATATTTTTATTCTCTCAATTTTTATTATTTGAGATGTACGTAAGATTATGCACCTATATTATTTGATGAGGTGTATATAAATCAACTTTATCATGTGATATCATTAAAATATTCATCCTCATGATATATCATGTATCATTTTATTCAATGATACTATATTGGTAATGTTTTTATATTAAAATATCATTAATTATGAGAATTATCTCTAATTATGTCTGTGATGTTCAAACATAGTGATAGATACCTCAATAATTCATTGGAATCTTAATCTCAACATTTTAGTTTTGATAAATTCAAGTAATGGTACCATAATTCCACTATTTTTCACAAATTAAAATTATGAAAACAATTTTTTGAAAATTATGCAATGTTTCCCTCTTCCTTTACAATTCTCTTTCCATCCAAAACCATGTTTTCTATAAAAAAAATTGAGTTGTTTTATTACAATAATATGTTTTTTAAAAGAAAATTTACCCACTATTGAATTTTTAAAAAATTTGGAATGAATCATCATAATGTTTTCCAAATAATTCCCAATTCACTGTTACTATAAATGTGAACGTAATATTCTTCAGAATGTGTATGGATTGAATGTAATATTCAAGTTTCATTAACAATTAATGCTTAGAATATTATTTTATAGGTTTCAAATTTTATTTTCAAAGAAAAGGATTAATATTTTTTAAAAATTGTGATATAATGTTTTTCAAATCATCCATTATAAATTTAAAAGTATTTTTACATAAAAATTTATTTAAAAAAAAACATTTTCAATATTTTTTTAATAATTTTAAAAACATCCTTTATATATTTTCAAACGAATTTTATATTAAAAAAATTCACCAAAATTTATTTTTGACAAATAATTTCTCGATGAGGAAAGGATATTTTCCAAATGAAATGTTTTAAATTATCATTCAAAATTATTTTCCACCGTAATGAGATCTTTTCATGTTACATATAAAATAATTTAAAAATGATAAAATTCTACCATTCATATTATTTATTTGAATGGTTTATGTTTTGATGATATTAATTTTTAAAAACACAGTTATTTTCATGGGATATTCTATGATGTAATGATTTTGAAACCTATATATTTTACAAAGGTTTTGATGTGATGAGTTGTTAATTATAATCATTTCATAACATGGGTTATGATATGATAGATGTTAATAGTATTTTGGACCAGATAAATGGTTTTCATTATGTGATGGGTGAGACCAAAATCCACATCAAATGTATTGGCTAATGGCTTATATATCATGTGATATATAGGACTGAAATGAGGGGTGAACACGGGTTGGATAGGAAATTTCTCCTCTATGATAATCATTGGAGTGAACATCAAAAACTATAATTTTTGGGGACTTAACCCATTCCAATATTATATCCATGGTAGTGATCCTTGACTAATATGACAATTATTTTCTATACATAGGTTTCTGAAAAAAGTCCTTATTCTCTGCCGAAATTATTCTCTCATTACTCTTGTTCATTGGTTATCAAATGATTCATGTCTTATGAAATACCAATCATAATTCCTTGACTCATTTATTTGATCACTGATATGTAGGGTATGTTTTCCAAATATTATTATCTTAATCCCTTCCCCTTACGTTAATATTATCCTTTTTTATCTCCCTTGTTTTCCCTTACTGACCATATTTTATCACCATTTATTATTTTTCCATTCCCAGGGTTATAAAGATGTGTATTATGTATGATATTTATTAGAACAGTTATTATAATTAATAATGAACTAAGAAATGACTTAGGAAACATATAGACTATGTTGATGTTTCTATGTTTCCGAAGACACCATGCTATTATAGTACCTAAGTGGGTGTTTTTGTAATGTAATAATTATTCACTAAATGATGTATTATCTATGTGTGAGAATCATGGGTCCTGATATTCAGTTTCCTATAAATAGAGGATTTTGGAATAATCACTGAAGAAAATGTCTCATTAGAATTGATCGATATTTTGAATTTGGAAAGGAAGAACCAAATGAATGTAATTTATAATGAAAAAAATTATAAAACAAAATGGATTAAAATAATGGTTTCTGTAATGAAACATCTATAGATGAATGTTAAAAAATATATAATGTATAGAAATTATAAAAAACATGGTCTTAGGGTGACATTTAATAAATAAAATTATTCTGATGGTATGATTAATGGATATACTACTAATGATGAAGATGATGAAAACTTCATATGAATGGTATGAGATGTTATAAATGTATAGTTAAAGTTAAATGATAAAATCTTGATTGAAATGTGGTCGATAATAGTTAAGAAATGATTTATATATCATATTTTAAGAATTTTTTTTTTAATTTGATGATTTAGCATATATAATGGTTTTATAATGAAGTAGAATTATCATTGTATTTTGGTATGGGAATAAATGTTTTATTTCAAATATAACATGAAATATAAAAGGATTTTTCTGAAGAATATTCTCATCATAGATTTAAATGAGTATGATGAATTTTATGAATTAAATAGACATCAAATTTAATGGAAATGTTATATATTCTATATAAAACATCACTACTATTATGGGAAACTTAATATATTCTTCATGTTGATAAAGTTGTGATAATGTTTCGTAAATATATGACTAATATTGATATATTTAATTGGACAACATTGATGACTATAGAATTGTGTATTGATTTGTTGAAACGGTATTTTATGTTATCGTTAATGGAGTTTAGAACATTTTTATTTATGGATTATATTCTTCAATATATGGTTTTTTTAATAATGACGAATCATGTATGTTTTCATTGATATTTTATGGTAATTAAGTTTTTACCACTCTTTTGTACAATATATGACAAACGTATTCACATATTTGATATATGAGTATTAATACTAAATTATTGATATCTAGGGGATTAATATTAAGTATATTTTTTTGTAATTTACATACATATATATATATTATATTGTATTTTTAAATTGAAACTGGGATATCCAATTATGAAATAGGTTATATTAAAAATTGGATGACGTATTAGAGATTAATGTATTGCTTCACCATAAGAGTGTTTATGAATATTGGATAACCAATGATAAATTTTTTTTATAATGATATGTAGATATATATTTAATTAATTATCATTCAATTATGGATATATTCACCCATTAATAATTTAAGAAACGTCATTTCATTGAAAGAGATATGAATTTGAAATTGATTGAATAATAATAGAAGGAAGAAATTATTCTCGTTATAAAAGGAAAAGGTAAGCTCTATGTATATCAATAAAATTAAAATTCATGGTCTCCTCTTGATGGTAGCATATCAATCTGTAATTATAATGATCCCCTATCTAGATAATGATTTTATCCATGTATCTCATCCTAGAAATTACATACCATATCTATCACATGTATTGAACTTAGAGGGCCTAAAATGGTAGAAATATCATTCTTATGAGGAAAAATTTATGGACACTATTGATCTTATAGAGAAAGTTCAATGAAACCATTCTACATATGTGGTCAATGTATTCTAGAGAAACACTTTTTTTAGTACCATATAATTGAATTTTTAAGTTTAAATTTATCTTAATGGGGTTGAATGTAACACCCCAAAACTTTTTTGAAATATGTGTTCACACAATTGAAATATTCCTACTATTTTCAATCACATGGAACACCAATTTTATGTTATGTTACATGCATCACTGAGTTTATCTTCTGTTATAAGAAATAATGAGTTTAGCATGTGTTACAAGAAACAGTAAATCATATCAAAACATGTCTTACTATAAAAATATTATTATTTAATATGGTTGTTTTAACAAAGAAATTTTAATGATAGGAGTGAATAGGATTACCAAAATTATAGAAATATCTTTTTTAAACATTTAATAAAATGAATTATTTAGTGACCTATTAATTTGTAAAGAAAATAAAAACCATTTTATGATGTAGGAAATCATTTTCTAAAACAAATTATTTACAAAAAAATGTTTAAAATAAAAAATTTAGAAAAATAAAATTTAATTAGTTATTTTAATGAAAATTTTAATTTATATATTTAATTTAATTTTTTACATTAATCATATTTTTTATTTAGAGAAGAGGTTATAATAAATCAAATTTTATTCTTAATGATATTATTTTTCAAAAATAATTTACTATATCCATTTGTAGATTAAATTTAATTTTTTCCATATTTTAGAAAAAAAATTGACAAAAATTTATAATTTATTAAATTATCCTAAAAATTTGTTATATGGTGAATCATTATGAATCTTAAGGGATGATGAGTTTTTTTTAATGATTAATTAAAAAGGGATTTGATTACAAATATTTATTTATTTTATGAATTTAGATACATAAATGTTTTTTTAACTTGGTTTAAATTTAAATTTACCTTAATTATATATTTATCAATGTAATTTACTTCATGGAAAAAATTTCATATAAAATTTTGATATGAAATTAGTATAATTTTTTTTATCATTTACTCTCTGGAGAATCGCTTTCTCGTCCAATAAACAGAATTAATTTTAAATTAAATAATAAGACGTCAATAAATAAAATTTATAAAAATTAATTCTATATACAAAATATAAAAATTTTATGTCATTTAATAATGTTAAATTAATTTATCTTCTAAAAAATTAAAAATTAAAAAAATCAATTATTATTATTATTAAGAATAAAATGAGGTTTTAAAATTATATGTGATATTATTAAAATTATTTTTCATCCTAAATAATATTTTTATTTTATAAATTGGATTTTATATTTATAATACTTGTTTATGAATAATATTATTTTTCTCACTTAAATTTTACACCTAAAGGTTAAAGAACCAGGTTAAAAAAGATACAAGTTACAATGGTGAAACATTAATTGCAAAATTGAGTAAACATAATTTCTTAGGTATAAAATGACTGAAGCATTTGTTTTTAGTGGAGGTGTATCTTGATCATATAATAAATACACTCAATTATTTTTACATTCTTGAGACACATATATTTGGAGTGACTTCCAATAATTAAATATTATTTTTATATAAAAAATCTACTATTACACCATTACAAAATTCATCCTCTACCTCTATGTTCATAAAACCTATTAAGACACTTGGATTTACCATAAAATTCCATAATCCATCCCCAACATCCTTGTACATGTTATATTTTTTTAATCCCAATAGTCCAACTGTAATTTTCGTAGTAATAGATCTAAATTGTGTTGTCGTAATCAAATGAAATTGTCATCGCTAAAATAATTCTTTTCAATTATATATATATAACCATAATTATTATATTAATAATTATAATATAATAAATCCAATAAATAATATATATTTAGATGTTAAGACGTTTATGGAATAACCTATATCGATATCCTCTTCTAGAAAATGAGATATGAAATCTTTATTTTTTTTACATTGGACTACTTCTTTGAGAATCAATGTTACTTGTTTTTTCATCACCACCTATAACAGATTTATATAATGACTGATTAAATCATTATATAAGATATTTATGGTATTATTTCACTTCTATAATTTTAGTATGACATATAACTTCATATATTCGATTATGTGGGAATACAATAACGTCACTCGTGTGTATGATGGGCTACCTCCTTTTGAAGAAATGTGATCCATTCATGAATTACAAGGAAGTTAATAAGTATTGATTTATGAAATATTATATATATATGAAGTAAAAAATATATTATTTATTTATAATATATTATTTCCCTTTATATCATTAAATCCTTTGAGAAAATTGAATGAGAATTATTGCACACATATGTCCTACTATCTCCAAGAATGGTATATTTCATTTTTTGTCCCTAATTTTATGGAATCAATTAAAATGATATATAATTAATTTTTATGATATTTATATCCTGGTTGTTAATCTATATATAATTTTACAATGACCCACATAATATGACAAAAAAAAACAAAAAAAAAATACATACCTGAAAAACAATGTAGTTATTTCATAAAACATTACATTAACATGAAATTGTATATAAATATGTAATAAATGGTCAGAAGTATACTTATATTGTGACATCCTGAACAGGTGCCACTAAACAGTGCCCTGAGCCAGTTGGAAACGTTCCCTCAAGCACGCCATCCCATACGCCAAAAAATGTTGACTAGTAGTGTGGGTCTGGTAAGATTGTCATGGGTAGAGTGTACCATATTTTAACAGAATAAAACAACAATAACCAAGTGAGGATGAATATAAATAACCATAACAATACCATATCATTTTTTATTCAAAAAACTAATATACCATACACAATTGATAGGTAAAACATACTATGGAAATGAGAAATTCATGTGTCTACAATGAAACTAAAAGTAAAGACATAATGACTCCCAAGAGGGTACTGATCCATGTCTGGTTCCCTCTCCCCTGATCAATTCCCAAACAACAACCTATCCCATTTCATAGACTTTTTCCTATCCTACAATAACAATGTCTACTCAGGTACCGATCTAGCAGCCCGAATAGGGTGTGATAACAACTCAGTTGGCCACCACCATTGACATCTAAAACAATTCCTGTAAAAAGATAGTTTATGTTGTTTTATGTTGAAATAAATAAAATGCATAATTAATAAACTACCACACATTCATTTAATATTTAATAATCACATTAGTTGTAGTTTCAATTCATGTTTTCCATTTAAATCATTGTTCATTACTATCATTTTTTTGGTGTTTAATGTCAATTTAATCACCAAAAATATTATTAAGTGTTGGTCTCCATGCCTAACACCCTATATCTCATATGGTGTGGGTTTTCATTCTTGTTTCCCCAAAATATTAATCTTTGAAATCTATTGGGGAGGAAATCCATGTCCATGTCCCAATTTTTGATCAGTCTAGAATGAAATTTCTAGCACCAAAAAAATCACATCTATTTAGTAATTCTTTAATTCTTAATAATTACACACATCAATCCATTACTAATCAAATGATTAGTAAATAAATTCAAAGGCCATTAGGTATCTCAAAAATTAACTTAGAATATAACCCATTAATTAATTAATCATTCAACACAATTCTCATTCCATTATTAATTCTTCACAATTAAATATCCATATCAAATCTCAACATATAATAATTAATTATCACAATTAATTATCTTAAATAAGAATCATTGAACATAATTAGTTATCTCAATTAATTATCTTACATATCCACACATAATTTCATAATTGTTTCCCTGAATTAATTATCTTATCAAAATGAATTCTACATCTCCATTATAATATCTGAACCCATAAATAATCTCCAAAAAATATCTATTTGGGAAACCCCATTCACTTGTTATTTGATTCAACTATTCATTAATTACCATGGAAATCACAAGTGAAACCCCCATTTATAATTACTCCAATTTAATAAATTAATTATAAAGGGTAGCTAGAAAATCCATATACTCACATTCACATATCAAATCCATGATTGTGGTAGTTCGATTTAGGCCACCTACCCTAGTTTATTGATGGATGTTAGGCCAAAAAAGATCCCCAATATTCTAGCGACCCAACATCATTGTTCAATCTTTGAATATAAATCCCTAAACCAAAAATTCTGATCCAAGGCATCAAGATCATGCAAATCTATATCTATATCCACATTCATAGATCTTGATCTCAACTCATATGTTTAGATCCATGGAAACACAAGAGATATTAAATGAAAAGATCTCAGAATTATAGAGGAATTAACAGGAGAAATAATGTGATGAAATCCACATACTGGGATGAGAGAGGAATTTCAATTCAGGCTTTCTATCTTGAATAATAATGTTTAAATCTCCATGAAATCCCTCTAAAAGGATCCAAGATAACCTTGAAATTGTCAATAACCATACAAGGTCTAAATATGGGACTCTTGGGGGGTTTTGGTAGTTTTAAAATTGATTTTTGGATTATTAATCACTCACACCCATTTTCTTTGGCAGGGGTGCATGGTAAGGGAAAACTGTTCGCCCACCATGTCGACCTCTCTTTCCATGTTTGCACAGTTCACACAGATTGTCAAACCATTCACAAAACATGTGAAAAATGTGAATAACCTTGTGTCCTTTATTTTCTCTTAAAAATTCACTAAAACTCACCCCAATCCACTACTTCATAATAAAGGTACTTAAAAACATCTGAAAGTACCTCAAAACTCTCCTCAGATGATTCCAAAAACGGTCGAGATCTTACAATCTCCCCACCTTATAACATCTTGTCCCTGAGCTTCACTCCTGAAGATATCTATGATTCCATGCCCAAATTATTTGGCCATTGAGCCCTCATGTCTGCTTCATTTTCCCTCATTTCCTATTGAACACTTCCATGTTGCAATACCAGATGAACTAATGGAAGAGTCATTCCCCGTAACACACTCTCACTGCATCCCATCATGCATATTAGATGCTCCTCAAAGGATGAATCTATCTCAAGGTCAACCTAATCCATATAAATCACATGATAAGGGTCGAGGTGATACTATATTAGTTGTGACACATAGAAAAAATCATGCATAGAGCTGAATTTTTATGGAAGGGCTAATCAGTACTTCACCGGCTCGATTCTCTCCAGCACCTCAAGAGGTCCAACAAACCTGGGCGCCAACATGCCCTACCTCCGTATCTTATGGTGAAAAGTTCTAAGAGACACCTATATAAATACATTTTTAATCACTATAAAATCTATGGGTAATCTCTGTTATCATCATTCGACTTCTTCCTACACTGATCTATAGTCGTAAGATTCTGAATCAACCACACCTGCTTCGATGTCTCTTGAACGGGACATGGTCCCAACAGCTCTTACTCACCCACCACTAAGAAGCATAGTTGTAATCTACTAGTTATACCATAAAGTTCCTCATATGGTTCCATATGTATAGTTGTATGATAACTGTTGTTATAGGATAACTACACTAAATCCAACTACTTTTCCCAAGAACCCCCAAATTCAATAACACATTCTCACAAAATATCCTCTAACACATGTATGGTATGCTCTGAATTCCCATCTGTCTAGGATTAAAGGATGTACTTAACAAAAATATGATCCAAGATCCCTCTATAATCCCTGATAAAATCATTAATTAAAGAACGAATCAAGATATGAAACTATAGTCTGTGGAAGCCCATGAAAATGAACTATCACTTGTACATACAGTTCTCCCAACTGTTCTAATGTAAAGGTTTCCCTAATGGGAAAGAAATTTTATTCCATCATTAGTCAATCCACAATTACCCAAATATAACAATTCTTCCTTAGTTTCATTGGATTTCTTACCATGATATCTATTGTCATGTCATCCCACTTCTATTTCATAATATACACTGGCTACAATAGGCCTCTAAGTCATTAATTATCTTCCATCACCTGATGATAGCTGAAACATCTTGTTATGAACCCTACTATCTATTTTTTCATGTCTGGCCAGAACAACTATCATCATAGGTCAGGGTCCATTTTGGTACTCCCAGGATGTACCGCCAACTTTGAGGCATGAAATTCTCTCCTGAGTTCCTATCACATAATTGTAGGCCCCAAACCTAATTTTCACATATCTGATCTTGTCCTCCACTATTATCAATTCTGAAGATGTCTCCCCAACTTCATGTATTTCGTTTATGTATAAACAGTCTATATTCTCATACTTCCTGCCACTTATTCTCCTTAATAGTATAGACTCTAATGCTACATAATCTAGATTCATCCTCTACTCACTCTCCTGAAGTACCACATGCATCTCCTTCAGTAAGGTCCTTATCTTCCACTCTACACTCAACTCATATACCAAATGAGTCTGAGTTTTCCTACTCATGGAATCATCCAAACTATTCCCCATTCCAGGTGTATATTCCAGTTCAAAATCATAAGACTACATATAATCTACCCATCTTCGCTGACGTAGATTCAAGTGGAATTGTGGGATGATATACATAGTGATTTTTTGATCTGTTAAAACTATAATCTATTTAACCAAAAGATAGTTTCAACATCACATCAGTTCATAAACTATTTCTTCCAACATGATGTTATACATAGGGTAAATTCTTTCTTGTGTACTCAATAGCCATTACCCGTAAGCAACAACTCGACCCCATTACATAAACACAACTCTTAGTCTGATCCCAGAAGCTTCATAATACATCATGAACTCTTCACAAGAGTCAATCAATCACAATTTTGGTTCCAATGTGAAGTGCTTATTCAACTCATGGAAAGAAGTATCACATGCTTCATTCTAATAAAAACTTATCACTTTCTTTTTCAAAAATGAAACGGGTTTTTCCATTCATGAAAAGACCAGGATGAAATCATATAATAAATAGATAATCCCAAAAGGAAACGAATATAAAAAATATTCTTGGGATACTACCATGAAATCAATTCCTACACTTTTTCTATGTCCACTTCCACACCTTCTTCAGACCTGATATGCCCCAAAAAGTCAACTCTAACAATCCAAAAAAGTTATATAGATGTATTGGAAAATATCCTACACTCTTTCAGTGTACCCAGGATCATGTCAGGATGTTGGTAATGATATTTATTATTCTTATAGTACACCAATATGTCGTTCACAAGCACCACCACAAACGAATCTATGTACGGATGAATAATTATTTTCATGAAGGGCATAAATAATGATGGAGCATTGGTCTAGTCAAAAAACATTACAACAAACTCATAAAAGACATACCAACATTTGAAAGAAGTTATTGGTATACCAGAGGTCCTAAATCTATCATGATGATTCACTAATATAATATCGAACTTTTTGATCACAAAACCCCCCATTTAGCTGGTGAAATTTATCATAGATACATGGAATAAGATACAGGTTCTTCACGATCACTTTATTCATCATTTGGTAATCGACACAAAATTTTATACTCCCATCAGCCTTATTTGCAAACAATACAAATGATCCCCATGGTGACATACTTGGACAGTTAAACTCGTTATCATACAATTCCTCAAACTACATTTTGAGCTCTGGAAGCTTAGTCGGAACCATTCTATAAGGTGGAATAGATATCGGGTCAGCACTTCGCATGAGCTCAATAGTGAATTCCACATCTCTCTTAGTTAGATACCCTGAAAAGTATTTAAGAAAGACATCCTGAAAAAAATTATACTACTAGTGGAAGAACGTCTTTCCTACCACTCCCATCATCTAGTAAAAGACTAAAAAATTAGGGTGTGATCTCTCTAAATTACTGAGTAATTGGCCCAGCTCAGCCTGCATGAATATCCTATTCTCCACGATGATCATATTTTCCCCCCTTAAGAGATATAATGGTCACTCTCATACAGTAAAAATATATGTGGGCTCAGTATGAGACTTTCCAGTCCATACGAATAATCAGGTCGAATCCTGTTATATCAAGGACATAGATATCCCAAAGAAAACGATACTCTCCGATCTCTAGAAAACATTCCTGGCATAGATAGGTATCCCTAGAATGTGTTCCCAATGGTGTATCGATAATAATCACGATGATTATGGACTCCACATCTTGGCTCAAACCATTTAAATGATTTTCAAATATAATGGAATGAGAAGCACCAATATCAAACAAGGTAGTAGATAATGTAAAAGCAACTTGAAAAGTACCTATCACTATCGATGGACCAGCCTCTCTCTCCACTAGTATAGGATACACTGCTTGTAACTATCCTGCCCCTCTTCACTATAGTGTTGTATGACTTCCTTGAGTAGCACCATTCAGAAGATATGTGCACTCATACCCTGAAGCATCATGCCCAGTACATCTAAAACCTCTTATCAGAGAGTTCTAGCTTCCAAAAACATATGGTGTAGAAGAACCAATTCTCACACACTGAATCTGAGTACTTTCTCCCTCAGCAGCAGCCTATCACTGCTTCCTACAGAACATCTATAGGTTCCCCATATTGAAACAAAACTGTAACTCCACAGATGGTCAATGACAATGAGTATGATAGTGTCCCTACTGACTATACTTGTGGAAATGGTCTTGTGTAAGATCGAGTGCAAATATTCCTTCTAGATGTCCACATTTGTTTTGTCTGACTGGACTAAGGAACTTGTTATGGTGCTTCTGGATCTTGGAAGGCCCATTCCATTATTGTCTAGGGACATCTACTTGTCCAATACTAGAATTATCCTTTATGTTTTCCTCTAAAATTAGAGCCCTATTAACAAATTCTGATAATTTTTTTAGACTAAAGATATTTACCTAGGACTTAATTTCTTACCTAAGTCCCATCAAAAATTGTTTTGTCGAAGAAGCCTCGTTTAAAACCAAAGCAGGAGAAAAACGTTGTAATTATGTGAAACATTCAAGATAATCCATTATGGACATTATTCATTATGCCATATGTAACGACCCAAATTTTTTCAAATGAAATTCCCTTATTATATTTATGTCATAAAATCACATGAAAACAAAATATAATGAACTAATAAGTGCTAAGAGACCTCTAAAAATAAGTTGTCACTTCTGTATTGGGAATTTTGAGAATCTGACATACATGGTTGTGTTCAAGATGATTTTTGGAGTCTAATAAAACAAAAATAATTTTTCATGAATAGTGACCAACCTTTATGAATAGTAACACACCCTTATGAATAGTAATATGACCCTTATGAATTGTAAATCATCCAACATAATAGTAACCTTACCCATGAATAATTAAATAAAATTTAGAAATCTTAGAAAGTGACAATTTGCCTTTAGTAAACGTTTTGGTATTTTGTAAGTCATAAATAATTAATTATAATTAATTAAATAATTTAAAAGAAACTTTATTTGATTAAAATATGTTCATTAATTATCAAATAAATGTTTTAAAGTTTTTAGATAATTTTATAAGACCCTACGTAATTTTTGAAAGAACTATAAAATCAGTTTTAATTTCAAAAACTATTTTTTTAAGTACATTATGATTTTAATTAAATATTAAATTAATAATATTTATAAAATTATTTTTGAAAAATGGAATTCATTTTTGAATTCTACACATCGAAAAATGGTTGGGGTAAATTTTTGGGATTTTTCTGAGATACTTGAATTTTTGATGAATAGTGAAATATTGTAATTTACAAAAATAAGCTAAATAAGCTAATTGTAGAATCATGTTTGATGTTCTACTGATGTAAGACCACTTTTTTCGGGATCACATGATAACATTTCTATTATTGGTCACTCAGGATTCACTATTCCTTGTCTTAGTGGAAATTAATAAACTAATGAATTTTATATTTAGGAAACCCCTCTCCCCTCCATTATAAAAAGCACCCTTCGCACCCTCATTTCCTCACACCTCTCAAGCTCCAAGACTTTTCTAAACTCGGACCCAAAATCCTCCCTAGACCCTCTCCCACGTTCAATAGCTTCTGGTCTCATCAAAAGACCAAACCTAGCTTCCTTAAGGAGGATCTCAAGAGGAAGATTTATGAGCTAATTTCTTTCCCTCTTCTCCTTTAATTTCCTTTCAAGTTCAAGTTCATTTCTTAATCTCTCCCCACCTATCATCATATAAATGGTATTTTAACTCCATTATTATAAATCTACTTTAATTTTATGATACTAATGGGATATTATATCATCCAACCCATTTCCCTCTTCCTTTTATTTTATTAAAGAAAACGTTGTTCGTGAGGTGTTAATTTATCACCCTCAAGAACGATATGTTTAATTTTCCATTTCTACCTTCAGATCTGGTCATAAAACCATTTTTATGGTTGAACCAGAATTTTATATATGTATTATTTCCTATATAAAGTTATGTAAATAACTTATGTCCATATTACTAGTGATAAAATAAAACAAGTTCATTATGATCGAAAAACTGTTCAAATTAACCCAAACAATCATCATTTAATTCTTATCTAATGATTCATCCACATGGATATAATATGATTCATTGTAAGATCATTAAAACTTTTTTAATATCATTAATAACATGTAATATCATTTTTGGATGTCTACCCATGTTCTACCCGAACTTCAATTTAAGAATACAAGTGAACCACTCAAGAAAACCATTAAAACAAACATTCTCGAACAATGTTTTAAAACTCTATAACTCATCCAAAGGTACATAAAATCACTTAATGAAACCATAATGAACCATATTAATGTAAAAAAGGTTCTGGATCTCTAATTAAGTAATATAAAATCATTATACAGGACATTAAAGAGAAGGAATCATTCGGATACAAGGTAAGTGGAAATTCTCGAACCCAACTTTAATCCTTTGGGTTCTCCCTCTTTCACTCCATTTTTGATATGGTTACTCCTTAAAGATCATTTATTCATCATTTTAATTCCTTTTTTATGATATACATGTTTTTCCCTGGTTTTTATGCCAAACAAATTTTTTTCCAAAATAACTCTTCTTTTAAGAACACACATTTTACTTCTCACTCAAAGTGGACGGTTCTTGTAACATGTATGTTATTAACTCTTTCTTTTGGGAACCCAAAGTTTATGAATGTGTTATTATGAGATAAAACCCATTCCTTTACATGGGTTCTTTATGTTCATTTTATATATGTGTTCTATGTGGCAAGAATGATAATGATAATGTTATGATGTGACGGGTGTGCCCAGAATTATATAGCACAATATGAATGTTTCAATGTGATGGGTGTGCCTGGAATTAAACAACACTCCAATGCATTGGGTAAAGTGATTAATCTCATGAGTAAATGTGAAATGATGTGTGAAATAGATTCTATCTTGGTTCACAAGTATGTGTGGTAGTTAACCACTAAGACATGATGTTTCATTTTTATGCATTTCCACATTTCAAGTCTTATATTTATGATTCCCCTCGTGTTCATGATATTTTTTCCATGTTATGATTATTCTCACCCCATGAAATATTGTTCTTATCGATCCTCTTAATGGGATTTTTTCTCCCTTTTTTATGTATATTCTCAGGTGTCTACATGTATTAAGGATATGACAAGTGCCAATAAGAAGCTAGAGAAGAAGAAATTAGATAAATGTTTATACTTGATGTTGTAATGGCTATGTATGGTCCCAGTTTTCCCAAGACACTGATCCTTTGGATCCTCTATTTATAATACTATTATTTTTTTTAACTTAAAATATTGTAATAGTAATGTAAGAAAATGTTGGGTTGCTATAGTTGGTATCAGAGGAAAGGTTTAGTTAATTTGGGAGTTAGGATTAGTAAACCCTAGAAAAAACTTCTAGCATGAGACTAAGTAAAAATATACACACAAGAATATTTACATAGGGATCCCATATGTTATGTTTTTTGTTATAAATTTTTTAAATTAATGTGTTATTGAAGACTGTTTTACTTATGTTCTGTTATAACCTTTTCTGTTTTAGAAAATGGTGGGAACCAGGAGAAATTAGGCCAACAACTCGGGTGAGGGGCAATACAATGATTGCCCGAACGAAATCCCCAATAATTTGTGAGGTGAAGTTCAAAATTTCATGGCGATTCTTACCAAATTATATCAGGTTATTAATAATAACCATAATAATTGGGAACATACTCCTTCA
The DNA here is from genome assembly GCA_963277665.1 of Viscum album. Classification (NCBI taxonomy): domain Eukaryota; kingdom Viridiplantae; phylum Streptophyta; class Magnoliopsida; order Santalales; family Viscaceae; genus Viscum; species Viscum album. Next base: position 106,873,474 of record OY728161.1, read on the forward strand.
CCAAAGAGGGAGAAACTGGCTATCGAATGTTTTATGCAGCAACGACCACTGACGTTTAGTGGATCTTCTGATCCACTAGTTGCGGATTAGTGGGTCAAATCCAGGGAGAAGATCTTTTCTGTTCTTCACTGTTCTGAGATGGAGAAGGTGAATCTAGCTGTTCATCATCTAGATGGAGAAGCTGATCAATGGTGGGCATTGATTAAGAACTCCAAGCCAAGGAAGGAAATTAAAGTGATGGAATGGGAAGACATTAAGATAATGTTTCTTAATAAGTATTTCCCATGAACTCTTCATATGAAGATGGAGAGAGAATTCATAAATCTCCAGAAAAAATAAGGAGAATCGGTCACAACCTATGAAGTGAATTTCACAAGGCATCCAAGGAACTCTTCGGGTTTTGTTATCAACAATGATAGAAAAATTAATATTATTTAGTGGATTAAAACCACACCTTCTAAAGGATCTTGCAATTCAAGACTTTTGGAGTTATGAAGAAGTTGTTCAATGTGCTTTCAAAGTGGAGATAGAGTTTGGGGAATGGTCCCATGGATATGGGGATAAGAAATGAAAGATGGAGTTTCAAGCTGGTGGATCTAATGATAAAGGTGGGAAGAAAACCCAACAACCCACATGCCAAAAATGTGGAAAGTTGCACCATGGGAACTGCCTCAATAGGATGAGGAAGTACTTCAAGTGTGGGAAAGAAGGACACCATTCTCAAGAGTGTCAAAAAGACACTAAAATTAAGGAGAATGTGGTAGAAGAATGGAGAGAACCAGTCATTGTTCAATGCTACAACTGTAGGGATCTAGGGAACTATGCAAGTCAGTTCACTAAACATTGAGTTCTCTAGGGTAATCAACGTCAGCAACCACCAATGAAAAAGGAACAAGGGAATGCTTATGACATCACTACTATAGAGGTGGAGCATGTTAATGAAGTCGTACAGGGTATACTTCCTATTCACTCAAGATTGGAAAATGTCTTATTTGATTCTGGTTCTACACATTCCTTTATATCATTCATGTTTTCTAGAACTATAGAATCGAATCCCCAAAACCTTGAAGTAGAGATATCTGTAAAAACACCAAGTGGTGCAATAATTGCAACCCAAGTGTTTGACCCTTCTCCTATTGGGGTATATGGGATGATTCTTCCGGAAAATCTCGTAATACTTTCCTTGGTGGAATTAGACGCTATAATGGGAATGGATTGGCTCTCGTTATATAGAGAACATATAAACTATTGGGAAAAAATGTCTTTTCATATTCTAAACCATCCCATGATACACTAAAAATGAAAGGAAGATCATGAATCTTCTTTGAAAAAATCTTCAATGGTGTGGATGTTGATTCCCTATGAAGAATAATACCTCACCCAAATAGTTGAGTCGAGGGAAAGTTCCAAACTTGAGGAAATTACCATAGTGAGGGAATAAGATGATGTATTTCCCAATGAGTTACCCAGAATTCCCCTGGATCGTGAGGTAGAGTTCTTAATTGAACTCATACCTGAAGCTACTCCTATCTCAATGTGTCCCTATTGGATGGATTCTATCGAACTGAAGGAGTTAAAGTATTAGCTGCAAGAGCATCTGGACAAGGGGTTCATACGCCCTAGTGCATCACCTTGGGGTGCGCCGGTGCTCTTTGTGAAGAAGAATGATGGAACAATATGGCTGTGTATCGATTATTGGGAACTCAACAAGATCATCATAAAGAAAAAATATCCTCTTCCAAGTATTGATGACTTGTTCGATCAGTTAAGAGGAGATCAATACTTCTCAAATGTTGATCTTTGTTCTGTATATCATCAGGTAATGGTGAAGAAGGAAGATATTCATAAGACTGCCTTCCGTACAAGGTATGGGCACTATGAGTTTTTTGTGATGAATTCCCTGCAATCGTCATGGATTTGATGAATAGAGTCTTTAGAAATTACCTCGAAAAATTTGTGGTAGTGTTTATTGATGATATTCTCATATACTCCAAGAGCAAAGAGGAACATGATGAACATATAATACTTGTGTTGGCGATATTGAGAAAGGAGAATTTTTACGCCAAGTTCAGTAAGTGTGACTTTTGGATGAAGCAAGTCACATTCATCGGACATGTGATCACAAGTGATGGAATTTCTATGGATCCTTCAAAGACAAAGGCAGTTAAGGAATGGACCAGGACCTCTAGTGTCATAGAAATCCGTATTTTTCTTGGATTAGCTGGGTACTACTGAAGTTTTGTGAGAATATGCTCATGATTGTCAAGCCTGCTAACTAAGTTAACAGGGAAAGGGGTAAAGTATGTCTGGATGGAAGAATGTGATGGAAGATTCAAGGAGCTAAAGAGAAGGCTGGTCGTTACACCTATACTCACACTACTAAAAATTGGAGAATGTTTTGGGATATATAGTGATGCTTCAAAGAAGGGATTGGGTTGTGTACTCATGAAAAATAATAATGTGATAGCCTACGCCTCACAAATATTGAAGATCCATGAGCAGAACTACCCGATGAAAGATCTAGAGCTGGGAGCCATGATTTTTACCTTGAAAATCTGGCAGCACTACCTTTATGGTGAGAAATGTGACATATACACTGACTACAAGAGCCTAAAGTATATATTAACACAAAAGGATCTCAACATGCGTCAAAGGAGATGGTTCGAGCTAATAAAGGATTATGATTTTTCTATTCACTACCATCCTGGAAAAGCGAACAAGGTATCATATGCTCTAAGTAGAAAAGAACCTGCTACTCTATCCATGCTTTGGATTGAGAAAGTCCCTATATTCTTGGATATGCAAAGAATTGATTTTTAAATCATACAGGCAGGGGATACATCCTACCTTTCCCAAATTATTGCGCAACCATCCATCCAAGAGAAGATTAAGGAAGAACAAAGGGATGATGTGGAGATACAAAAGTGGGTGAATGAAGTAAAGGAAGGGAAGCTACAAGAGTTCTATATCGACGATGATGGTGTGATTTGGTTTGGAACACGGCTTTGCGTGCCTTCATCACTCGGGATAAAGAAAGGGATATTGGACAATGAACATAGCTCAAATTTCTCTATCCATCTTGGGAGTACCAAGATGTACTGTGATCTCTGAGAACACTTCTGGTGGTATAACATGAAGGAGGAGTTTTCGGAATATATTTCAAGGTGCTTGGTATGTCTGCAAGTTAAAGCTGAGCAAAAAAAGTCCAAAGGGATGATGCAGCCATTGCCTATACCCATGTGGAAAATGGAAAATGTTACTTTGGACTTTGTCAAGGTTCTCTTGAATACGTCAAAGGGAAATAATGCGATATGGGTTATGGTTGATCGACTCACCAAGACTTCCCATTTTATTACTATTCCGGAAGATCTCTCACTTGAACAACATGCAAAGATATGTGTGAAGGAAGTGGTGAGACTGCACGGTGTTCCACTCTCAATGGTCTCTAATCGTGATCCAAGGCTCACATCTAAATTATAGAGGAGACTTCAATATGCTTTGAGTACTAAATTAAATTTCAGCATGGCCAATCACCCCCAAATTGATGGCTAGTCTGAAAGGACTATTCAGACACTTGAAGATATGCTAAGTGCCTGCTCTCTAGAATTAAAAGGTGTATGGGATCAACATATCCCATTGGTTGAGTTCTCATACAAAAATAGATTCCACTCGAGTATTCAGATGGTTCCATATGAGGCTCTGTATGGAAAGAGATGTAGAACTCCAACCTGTTGGGATGAAGTTAGAGAAATAATGAAACTTAGACCTGATCTTGTGAAAGAGATGACAAAGAAGGTTCAAGTCATCCAGAAACACATCAAATCTACTCAAAGTATGCAAAAGAGCTATGCTGACAACAGTCAAAGGGACTTGGAGTTCGACATTAGAGATAAAGTCTTCCTTCGAATATCTCCATAGAAGAGAGTCATGCGATTTTGGAAGAAAGGGAAGCTAAGCCCAAGGTATATTGACCCATTTGAGATCCTTGACCGCATAGGAGATGTTGCCTATCATCTTTAACTTCCACCGAATATGGCTCAACTTCTTGATGTGTTTCATGTATCACTACTGAGGAAGTACATACCAGACCCCTCACATGTACTAAACTAATAGGCGGTGCAGTTGGAAGATGATATCTCCTATGAAGAGCAGAAAGTAATGATTTTGGATCGGAGAGATAAGGTACTACGAAACAAGAATACCCACCTTGTAAAAGTATTTTGGAGGAACCATAAGATTGAATAAGCCACTTGGGAACCAGAGGAGGTGATGAAGGAGAATTACCCTCACCTATTTGTTTAAAGAGAAATTTCAGGGGAAACATTTCTTAAGGGGGGAAGAATGTAACGACCCAAAGTTTTTCAATGGAAATTCCATTCTAATATTTACGTCATAAAATCACATGAAAACACAACATAATGAACTACTAAGTGCTAAGTGACCTCTAAATATTAGTTTGTCACTTCTGTATTGGGAATTTTGAGAATCTGACATACACGATTTTCTTCAAGATTATTTTTGGAGTCTAATAAAAAAATTGGTGAATAGTGACCTACCCTTATGAATAGTAACATACCCTTATTAAGAGTAATATGACCCTTATTAATAGTTTATCATCCAACATAAGAGTAACCTTACCCATGAAAAATTAAATAAAATTTAGACATCTTATAAAGTGACAATTTGACCTTAGTAAACATTTTGGTATTTTGAAAGTAATAAATAAATAATTATAATTAATTAATTAATTTAAAAGAATATTTATTTTCTTAAAATGTTTTAACTAATTATAAAATTAATGTTTTAATGTTTTTAGATAATTTTAAAATACCCTACATAAATTTTGAAAGCACTATAAAATCAGTTATAATTTTAAAAACTGTTTTTTAAGTAAATTCTGATTTTAATTAAATATTAAAGTAATAATCTTTAGAAAATTATTTTTGAAAAATGGACTTCATTTTTGGATTCTACACATCGAAAAATGGTTGGGGTAATTTTTTGGGATTTTTCTGATATACTTGAATTTTTGATGAATAGTGAAATACTGTAATTTACAAAAATAAGCTAAATAAACTAATTATAGAGTCATGTGTGATGTTTTGTTGATGTAATAATAATTGGTTCGGGATCACATGATAAAATTACTATTCTTGGTCATAGAAGACTCACTATTCCTGGTATTAGGGGAAATTAATAAACTAATGAATTTTATATTAAAGAAACCCCTCTCCCCAGCACTACAAAAACCACCATTCACACCCTCATTTCCTCACACCTATCAAGAACTAATCCTTCTTTAAACTCTGCCCAGAAATCCTCCCTAGCCCCTCTCCCACGTTCAAGAGTTTCTGGTCTCATAAAAGACCATGCCTAGCTTCCTTAAGGAGGATCTCAAGAGAAAGATTTAAGAGGTAATTTCTCTCCCTCTTCTCATTTAATTTTCTTTCAAGTTCATGTTCATTTCTTGATATCTCCCCACCTATCTTCATCTAAATGGTATTGTAAATCCATTATTATAAATATACATTAATTTTATGATACTAAGGGGATATTATATCATCCAACCCATTTCTCTCTTCCTTTTGTTTTATTAAAGAGAACGTTGTTCGTGGGGTGTTAATTTATCACCTTCAAGAACGAAATGTTTACTTTTCCATTTATACCATCATATCTGGTCATAAAACCATTTTGATGGTTGAAACAGAATTTTTTATATGTTTTATGTCCTATTTAAATTTCTGTAAATAACTTATGGCCATATTACTAGTGATAAAATAAAACAAGTTCATTATGATCGAAAAACCGTTCAAATTAACCCAAACAATCATAATTTAATTCTTATCTAATGATTCATCCACATGGATATAATATTATTAATTGTAAGATCATTAAAACATTTTTAATATCATTAATATCATGTAATATCATTTCTGGATGTTTACCCATGTTCTACCCGAACATCAATTTAAGAATACAAGTGAACCACTCAAGAAAACCATAAAATCAAACATTCTCGAACAATGTTTTAAAACTCTATAACTCATCCAAATAAACATAAAATCACTTAATGAAACCATAATGAACCATATTATTCTACAAAAGGTTCTTTATTTCTAATTAATGACTATAAAATCATTATACAGGACACTAAAGAGAAGGAATCATTCAGATACAAGTTAAGGGGAAATTCGCGAACCCAACTTTAATACTTTGGGTTCTCCCTCTTTCACTCTATTTTTGATATGGTTACTCCTTAAATAAAATTTATTCATCATTTTAATTCCTTTTTTATGATATAAATGTTTTACCCTGGTTTTTAGGTCACGAATTTTTTTTCCAAATGAACTCTTCTTTTAAGAACACACATTTTACTTCTCACTCAAAGTGGACGGTTCTTGTAACATGTATGTTATTACCTCTTTCTTTTGGGAACCCAAAGTTTATGAATGTGTTCTTTTGAGATAAAATTCATTCATTTCCATGGGTTAGTTATTTTTGTTTCTAATATGTGTTCTATGTGTCAAGAATGATAATGATAATGTTATGATGTGACGGGTGTGCCCAGAATTATATAACACAATATAAATGTTTCAAAGTGACGGGTGTGCCCGGAATTATACAACACTCCAATGCATTGGGTAAAGTGATTAATATCATGAGTAAATGTGAAATTATGTGTTAACAAGATGATATCTTGGTTCAAAAGTATGTGTGTTAGTTAATCACTAAGACATGATGTTTCATTTTTATGCATTGCCACATTTCAAGTCTTATATTTATTCTACCTCTCATGTTCATGGTCTTTTTCCCATGTTATGATTATTCTCACCCCTTGATATATTTTTCTTATATATCTTCTAACTGGGATTTTATCTCCCCATTTTTTTGTATATCCTCAGGTGGGTACATGTACTAAGGAGAGGACAAGTTCCAATAAGAAGCTAGATAAGAAGAAATTAAAAAAATGTTTATGCTTGATGTTGTAATGGCTATGTATGGTCCTAGTTTTCCCAAGACACTAAAACTTTGGATCCTCTATTTGTAATAATATTCTTTTGTTTATCTTAAAATATTGTAATAGTAATGTAATAAAATGTTGGGTCGCTATACAATATGCATAAAATCTTAAGCCTTATCTTGTATCTACATATAGGGATAGAAGTTCTCAAAGAACTTCTCTAGTAATTCCTTCCCTAACATATCATCAGTTTTTCCAAATCATACCTGAATGTACCACCAACACTTAACTTCCCCCCAGAGCATATAAGCATCCAACTTGAACCTCCTCCCAGCCAATGTTTCCAAATGATCATGTTTCATATTTATGGATTCAATCTAGAATTCAGCTCTCTCATGTCTACACTCTCTACTAAAAGTAGAAGGGTCACACAGCTAAAACTCCATTTTCAACTCAGACATACTTTTCAGAATATTCAGTAGGTATCTTTCCATGAATTTAATGAATTGAGAAAATTTCTCTCAGAAAATTTCTCCTTACTCCTCATCTTGTACCAATGGTGATTCATGTTCCATGATAGGAACTTTGTTCCGGACCATACCCCTCGGTGTCTCCCTCAATGAAACCATGGAGGCATAACTCTAAAAATCCAAAAAGACGTCTTAGGTATCATAATGCAACCTTTAAACATTTACATAAGAGGAGAAACTAACACAACATTTTTTAACATGTCCTTTACTCATTTTCATGCCACATGGTCAACACTAAGGCCATTTCACTACCGTTAACCATCTTACTCATATGTCTAGGTTAACATGGGTACATACATTATCATTAATTAATTAAACTATTAATTAATAAAATTATCTCAAATTATTTTTTTTCAAATATTAAATAATATATAATATTCATTTTATCAATCATGGTTCCCATTAGACAACAATTTATTCTCATTTTTCATCATTATTTTGATTTCACAAAAAGGAAAAATATTTCATGTTCAACAACTTACCCCTAAACCTTTTTCTGGTGAGTTCCTAGAATTATGCATGTCACAAGAACTATGAGTTCCTAGAATGATCCATGCAGACTCAAGTATCGTTCCTCTTTAGGCCAGGAATCGAAATTCAACAGTGGTCAAAATAGATGTAACATCACACCACAAGTGCATCACTCAATGTGAAATAATATCCAACTAAATTAATAAATAACTATAAAAACATTCCCACCGTGAATACATGGATTCTACCCGGTACTAAGGTTTGAAACTCACATGCACTAGCTAATTACGAAACCTCAACTCTTCCTAGTATCTTGTCTATGATTCCAAAAATATCAAGACAAAAGAAGAAGAAATTAAATAAAATTCCTCTAATGCCACTTTCTGTTGTCCTGACCCAGGTGGCACAAAATGGTGCCTTGAGAAGGTTGGCCACATTCCCTATAGCACACCTCCAAGAATTTCATTGGGTTTCAACTAGGAGGGAGGGTGTTGTGAGATAATCTTGGTGAGATTATACCCTCTTTTATCAGAATGAAACACCATTTTAAGGAAACAATAATAACCATGTGAGGAAGTTTATACCTAACTGTTTCCCTCTGAAATTGGGGATGATCTCATTGATTTAAGATTCAAACATTCCAAGTGGTTTCTAACAGGTTTGTTCATAGAACCAGAAACATCCAATGATTCCATATCCATCTGAATATACTTTCCAAAGGTAGGATCTCATTAGTTGTGGACTGATGAGGCTTAGGAATTTCAATTGGTCGAGAGGATGGGAGGTCGGACTCATCACACCTTTTTTAGGGGAATTATTTTCTACTCCGGGACTCTCTTTATAGATTTAAGTTATGTTCATGAATCCTTATTACATTACCAAGTATAAAAGGAGTCTTCTTTTAGATATGACAATCAATGATTGATATGTAGAAAATTTAGAGAATCTTTTATATGTATTCTAGGTTCTTCATTGATAGAGAATCATCTGTATTTGTTTAGAGATTCTTAGCCAATGGTATCCTTCAATACATAAGAAGTCTCTTGGCCATTATGATGACCATACTGGTTTTAAATCCACTCAGTGTGGAACTTGAAGTTTATTGTCATTCAGAAGGACATTGATTATTTCAGAGCTGGGATCATACCCACAGATGGGCTACCTACGTATCCTTTTTTTGGAAAAGGAATAAGAACCCACGTAGTTCGAGTAAGGGAGTATGATGCTTATGCATGATTGATGGCTCAAAGAAAGATTTCATGATTACTTTTACACTCTATGCTCATGTGAGTCATGCTCAGTGTGAGAAACAAGAGGTATTGGTGAACCACACAATTGTTCCATGAAAGATCCAATGATGTGGGGCTTATGTGTGTATGATTGCCCAAAGAGATGAGGATTAAGATTTACTTTAGGGGAAAAATCTAGAAAAATGGTCCATAAAGGTATATGTGCTTCATGGAGATTTGGATACTCTAATCTTGGGGCTTACTCCGAAGGAAGATGCCAAAGTTAGGAGGGGACTTATGATTGGGCTTTACTCCTGAGAAGGAATCCCAGATCAAAAAGAAATTAAGACTGGTTTAGAGATATTAAGGCTGGGGATTACTCTTGAGAAGAAGACCCAGGTTAAGGGAATTGAAAAATTAAGGGACTTGGGGATAACTCCGGATAAGGATGTCCATATTTGAGACTGGGGCTTACACTTGAAAAGGAATCCCATGTTAAGATAATTATGGTTGGGGCTTATTCCTAAGGAGGATTCCCATATTTGGGAATTTTAAGAATAGGGCTTACTCCTGAAAAGGATGCCCAGATTAGGGGACTTGGGGCTTACTCCTAAGGAGGATGCCCAAAATTAATGGGAATTATGACTGGGACTTACTCCTGAAAAGGAGGCCCAGATTAAGGGGTTATCTCATCTTAAAAGATGAGGTTGAATGAATGAAATCTCAATATTTAGTGACATAAAGATGTGTAAATCACTAGTTTTTGAGAGATATTCCACAGAAGTCCTTTTAGATAAAGATGTTAATCAAGAAAACATGCCATAAATGGATTTAAAGAATGTATTGAAGACAGAATCTTGAATAGGAGAGGTGGAATGGTATAAGAGGGGTTAAATGGGCAAAAAGGGCACCCAAAAAGGCAGGGGCACGCAAGTCCTGGTAGGCGCACTGGTACTGCCTGGGCACGCAAGTCCTGGTCGTGCAGGTATACCTGCGTGACACATGGGTACTTGTGCAATTGTTAACCAGTAGGGTAACACTTTGGAGATCCTTGACCAAAGCCTTTAGAATTATCCTGAGGTGCTTCCAGAAGAGAGTCGCGCAAGTTTTGGTGAAGAAGTAGGGTGGAGCGCAAGTATGCTAATTTCCCTTTAGGGTAAAACACCTTAGGCACGCAAGTGTTAGTGAATTCTAACACATAGACCTTACTCCTCTTGTTTATGCCTTCCATTCTAGGTAAATAATTACCTTATAAGTGTTCGGAAGACCTGAAGAAGAGACTTGGGAATTCAGAGCTCTATATCTGAATTCTGGAGAAATTCATCCTTTAATGGGGGGCTCACCAGGGCTATTTATAGGATGGAGAAGACCCCGGGTGGTTATCACTTAGGGCGCACAAGTGACTTGCGTGACCAACTTCGGCGCGCAAGTGTACTTGCGCGACCATTGCGGCACACAAGTATACTTGCACGACCATTGTAGAACTTGCGCGACCCTTGCGCAATGTTCTTCTTATTAATTCCATTGTCAATTTTTTGATATTTTTCCAAAAGTTGAATCAATTTGAGCTAAGATATTCCCATTTTCCAATCATTATATTTTGTGATGAAAGGAGCGTCAACAAAAGTCCCCCCTCACAGTTGGATCCAAAAGAAATGAGTATTTGACTCTAAGGAAATCGAGAATCAAAAGGAAATTGGGGCGCACAGGGTATGGCGTGCAAATGAGCTTTGGGCACGTTGGGTCTGGCATGTAGGGGTATGAACTTGTCTATAAATATAGGGCCTCACTCCATGCTAAAGAACCCGGCTCTTTCATGTTCTTTTCTCTCGGCGCGCAAGTTGACTCTCGGCTCTCGCTTGTCCGCGCTTCTTGATTCTTGCATCGCACTTCTATTTCTTATATCGCACAACTGTTAAAGAATTTAGACTTGCGCGATGAAACCTGCACGCCCAATACTTGCGTGACCGAAGGAGGCTTGCGTGCGAACTATGGTACTTACACGACTTAATGACTTATCCAATTTCTTCAAATACTTCACAAATTTTATGAAAAATTAACATACTTTAAGAGTTAATTACTCAACTTTTGTGCAGTTGAAATGGCTCCAAATAGAATCGGAACGGCTGATGAACTGGAAAGGAAGCGACTTGATGATATGATGAGCATCATTGGCCATGATTACTATGATATCTGCGACAGCACTCTCCCAGATTTGGCTATGTGCTTGATGAAATATCATCTTAATTTCCCACAAAGCATCTACCTGCCTCTTTATGGTCATGCTCATCTGTAAGGAGTCAATGTTACAGATGCAAAGAACTATATGACTGAGATGCAGCTGCACAGCTACTCCTCTATTTCGGTTATGTTGTGCATTAAGAGCAACAACAATGGTGTGAACTCTCAAATTTTTTCTTTCATTTCATTTCCTTGCAGATATGAAAATGGAAAACCCATGGGCTGAAATGTTTTCCACTGCCGGTTGGTGTCGAGAAGATAAACATGACATTAGAACAATATCTTAAAAGAGTGCTCTCTCCAAATGGCTGTTTACTTCCAATGATTCATTCCCAAATTCATGTATCCATCTTCCAAGTCTCTTGGTAAGAAACAAAGTCATCGTTTGATCAGTATAAAATTTTCTCAAACCACACTCAAGAACATTATTTTACAATTTTTCCAAGAAGAGCTGGTATTACTACATCTCTTATTGTATCCAGTTGAACAAATGAATTCTAGGTGGTTTATAATGATGGCCGGGATGCCCTAAATCAAATGAAGGGTTATGTTGAAAGTATTTTGTAATTCCTGGAAAAGAGAAGAGACTCTAGTCTGTGGATATCCTTTTAAATCTTGTGTATCAAGGAAAAACACTTTCATCTTCAATCACTTGTGCACGTATTTTCCTGCTACCTACTTTAAATTTTACCTATGCCAATGGGCCTAGTAAGCATATTTTTATTTTTACTAGGATTATTATAAATAACCCTAGAAACTTTTAATCTTTTTAATTTCTCAATATTACCTAAATCATACAAAATGTATGTTTAGTGAGCTAGAACGTGACTTTTATTCAGAGTTCCCTTGTCTTTTGTGGGCAGTTTAATGTCATGAACGTCAGACATAAAGAGGCTAATGTTTAAGGTCAAAATAGCTTTGACCAAATGAATTATAATTGACTCAATTATTTGACAATTTATCTGAAAACATATTACCATACTCAATTACGAGGGAAAATATATAAACTATTACTTAAGAATATTTGAATCTGAGGAATGATATGAAAAAGAGATAAAAAGGCATTAGAAGAAGTAGTTCCCAAGAATGAAGTTACCATTATTTAACAAACCCGTTAGGGGGTTGAATTATGTAGGGCCACCTAAGGGCATTGGCTGCATAGTCAAATAAATAGCATCTTTTGGCTGACATGTCCGTTATGTGGACTACTTATGCAAGGCCACCTAAGGGCACGTGCATCATAGCCAGGAAAAAGAACTCTTAGAAATTTACTTTCCTAGTGCTAAAAATCCAGTGAAAGTTTATGGAGATTCAAATTTTCCAAAGTATAGAGTTTGTTGTATAGAAAAAGGTACTTGAATATAGAGAAGATATTTACAAACAATATTATCGAAGAACTAGATGGATATCACTCCTACGAAGATCTGAACCAAATGTAGGGAAGAAGAATATAAAACATAGACTTAAATACTTCCAGATCATGAAAAAGGATATGGAATAAGTATGTTAAGGATGGCTATTTTTTGTGGATCCCTACATATTGTCATTTAAGACAAATAAGGACAAAAGATGTTTTCTTCCCAAGAATGAAGTTACCAGTATCCGAAAAACCCATTAGGGGGTTAAATTATGTAGGGATACCCAAGGGCATTAGCTGCATAGTCAAATAATAGTATCTTTTGGCTGACAAATCTGTTATGGATACCGTTTATGCAAGGCCGCCTAAGGGCACGTACTGCATAGTCAGGCAAAAGAAATCTCAGAAATTTGACATTTTTGTAAACTAGAAGTCAAGAAAAGGGTTATGAAGATCTGAAAATATTTAATGTTAGGATTATGACACATAAATATGGGTATTGTCTAATATATGCAGAGATACACAGATCAATTCTAACCATAATCATGTTGTGGGTGGGTCCTGAATTGAAATGTTGGACTTCACTATGTATCCCATAAGGATGGGAATCAAGCCATTCGTAGTTCTTAAACTACAGTTTAACGTCGTGCGGTTCAAAAGGATTGGAGATCTTAGTTTAGGCTCATAGAGATTGGAACATTATAAGAAATACACAGTGTGTGTTTTCATGGGGACTTTTCAGCCAAGGGACTAAAAGAGGAATTTGGGGTTAGGCCCAAAGACTTGGGGCTGGATTCAAGGGACACTCGAACATTCTACGTATCCCATAATGATGGGAATCAAGCACACATAGTTCTAGAAATACCCTCTGTACAAATTTGGTTCATACATGTGAAGGGTGAAAGGGGACTTTAGTGCAATGATGGTTTAATCCAAGATAAAAGGTTCGGGCATTTCCATGTATGCACGTAGTCTTTGGAATATAACATGATTGAAAATCAATGTAAATAATGATTCCCTCTCAAGTGAGGGTATTAATGAATATTGTAGTTTATTTTCATACTGGAAAAAAGTGTTTTATAGTTTAACATTGTATAGCAAGGATGAAAGTGAACCAATGTAAAGATATTGATTCAAGGGGCAGTTTCATGAATCAACATCGTATGAGATGGAGGTGAACTGATGTGAAGAGATTGGTTTTGGGCTTGAAACTTGGGAGGTTGCCTACGTACCCAGCCTGGAAGGCAAGGATCAATGTCCGCGTAGTTCAATTAAAGAACGAATTAGTGATCAAGTAGTCCTTGGAGAAAACGATCTAAAAAATAGTGTTGGGACTTACACATGGTTAGTACCCCAGAGATAGTGTTATGGTTGAAGTTTTCTCTAAGCTCACGTGAGTCATACTCGGTGTGAGAAACAAGAGGTATAAACAACCATAACGATGCATAGTTTAATGTCACGTAGGATATAAAAAGGGACTACGCAGTTTAAAGTCTTGCAGTTAGGACTATTGGTGCTGCACAGTTTAATGTCATATAGCAGAGACAAAGCGCATTTTAATGTCATGTAGGACGTATTAAAGGACTTTCTGTACAGTTTAGCATCATGTAGTTAGGACGATGGTAACAATACAGTTTAATGTCATGTTGGAAAAAAGGGGAACTGTGTAGTTCAATGTCATGTAGTGAGGATAGAAGAGTACACCATTTAATGTTATGTTGGATGTATTAGGGACTTTTTGACAGTTTAACGTCATGTTGGATGAAAAAGGGACGATACAGTTTAGCATCATGTTGGACGTAAGTGAGAATAGTTTAAGGTTGTATGCATGGACCGTTGGTTATGCAGTTTAACGTCTTTCTGGACGTAAGGGACTTCTATATAGTTTAATGTCATATAGCAAGGACGATTAAGGGTGACACAGTTTAACGTCATGTTGGATGAAAGTGCGAATAGTTTAAGGTCATATGCATGGACCGTGGATGGTGCAGTTTAACGTCATGCTGGACGTAAGGGAAGTGAAAATAGTTTAAGGTAATATGCATGGACCATGGATGGTGCATTTTAACGTCATGTTGGACCAATGATGATATATTTTGTGTTTATAAAAAATACTTCTTTAGAAATCTGGCATTGGTTGGAGTAGTGATGAGCTCTCCATCCATTAAGATTAATGAATAAGCTCAATTGGAGTAAAGCTTATGTATTGAGTATGGTCCTTCACATTTTGGCTCAAGCTTGGGAGGTTTCTTTCCGGGTATAATTGGAGTTCTGAGAACTAATACCAATTCTCCCTGAGTGAATCAACGAAGAAAAACCTTTTTGTTACAAGCTTGTGCTATTCGATTCTGATAGACTTCCAAGTGGTGAAAAGTGTACAATCTTTTCTCATCTAACCATTCCAATTCATTCGATCGCTTTTGAGATTTTTCATCTATATATGATTGATCACAAATAGCTACTCTGAGCAAGGGTAGTTGAACTTCAATGGAAAAGACGGCTTCCGTTCCATATACCAGTGAATATGGAGTTGACCGCGTTGCAGTGCGGGTGGTAGTATGATAAGCTCATAAAGCATGAAAGAGTTTATCAGGCCATAATTTCTTATTTTTATCCACCATCATTTGCAGTATATTTGAAAGAGTCTTATTGATGGATTTTAGCTGGCCATTGGCCGCTGCATAATACCGAGATGAATGATTGGATTTGATGTTGTATTCTTGATACAACTTCTTCACCTCGGATGAACAGATGTTGGTGCCATTGTCTGATAATATGGTATGAGGGACACCAAATCTGGTAATTATGTTATACTTGATGAAGCTAACAATGCAATTAGAACTGAATTCCATAAGAGGTATTGCCTCTACCCATTTGGAAAAGAAATCAGTAGCAGTAAGAATATACTTAAACTGCTTGGTCATAGCTGAAGGGTAAGGTCCCACCACATACATTCCCCATGTGGCAAATGGCCACGAGTATTTATCTGTATGAAGAAACTCTGAAGGTTGATGAATTCATTTGGCATGTACTTGGCATGAATGACACTTCTTTGTGAAATTAACATAATATTGTATCATTGAAGGCCAAAATCCTTCGAATCTGATCAGAAAGTCTATGTCCAGACTGGTGGGCACCACAGACTCTTGCATGCAATACTTTCATGATAGCCATTGTCTCTTCACCATCAATGCATCTGAAGAGAACTCCAACAAAACCATGTTTGTAGAGAATTTTCTCTAGGTGATCTAGGCTATCATAAAGAGTAAAATTGACCACACGTTGCCGAATTTGTTCTTTCTCGGCTCTATCAGGTGGAAGTGTTGCATTTTGAAGGTATTCCCTGATAGGTGACATCCATCCTATATTATGACCATACGGTTCAGGAATGGGACTAATTTTATTAATTTCCTCTATTCTGATTCGAACATAAGGTGAAATTGCACGATGGTGGCAAATACTGATTGTTGTATCGTCCCGATTTGGATCTGCCAGAGCTATGGCTGTATTAGCCAGTGCATCAGCTTGAGCATTTTGTGATCTTGGGACGTAAGAAAATGTCAGTTCTGAAGGGAATTCCACCATTAAATCTCTGACTTAATCATACAAAGGGATTAGTTCTTTTTTATGATGGCATAATCCCCATTGACTTGTTTGATTACGAGGTCTGAATCACCATTCACCATTAAGTGATTCACTTGTGATTGAAGCACCAATTCCAAGCATGCGATGAGACTTTGGTATTCTGCTTCATTATTGGTACCACCTTCACATAATAAGAAGGAATAAGGTAACACTGCCTTTTCTGGAGAAATGAGCACAATTCCTAAGCCAATTTTGTTGAATTTAGGATTTTCCATTTTCCTCCCTGTTGGACTTCTAGAAGCACCATCAAAATACATTTCCCATACTTGAGGACTATCTTGAATAGAGAAGACTTCCTCATCAGGGAGATTAATATCTGAAGATGTATCTTCTACTGAAGTATGTTCAACAAAGAAATCAGACAGAGCTTGGCCCTTTATTATCTTTTTAGACACATACTAAATGTCCAATTGCTGCAAAATAACTGCCCACCTTTCCATACATCCTGTCAGCATTGGACGACTAAGGATGAATTTGATCGGGTTATTTTGAGATACCAATTGGACCTCGTGATGTTGCAGGTATTGTCTCAACTTCTGAACTGCAAAGATTAATGCCAGGAAGCACTTCTCAATATTTGAATACCGGGTTTCTGCTTCATGCATAGTCCGAAAAAGATAGTATAAGTTGTTATCATTCCCAACATCATTTTTCTGAGCAGGAAAGGCACCCAATGACCGCTCTAAAGAGGTCACGTAGAGGATAAGTGGTATTCCTTCAACAGGTGGCATAAGTACCGGTGGACTCAAGAGATACTTCTTGAGAATATCATATTCTTCTTGACATTCTTCAATCCACTGGTAAGTGACTCCCTTCTTCATCAATTTGGTGAAGGGTAAACCTTTTCCAAGGATTGACTTTGTCTTTCAGGATTGACTTCAATACCACGATGGCTTACAACAAAGCCGAGAAATTTTCCCGAGGTTACCCCAAAAGCACATTTTAAGGGGTTCATCTTCAAATTATTTTGTCGAAGCTTGCGGAATATGACTTCCAAATCATCCAAGTGATTAGAACGTTGTTTGGATTTGACCACCAAATCGTCCACATAGTATTCATCAAACTTCCCTAAAAAGGGTTTGAAGATACGATGCATGGCACACTGATATGTTACGCCTGCATTCTTTAAGCCAAAGGGAATTACCCGGTAGAAAAACATACCCTGGGGTGCTCTAAAGGCTGTGGATTCATCATCTTCTAGAGCCATTCAAATTTGATTATATCCAGAATATACATCCATGAAGGGAAGTGCTTCATAGCCAGCTGTTGCATAAATCAAGAGTTCTGTAATCAGAACTAGAAAATCATCCTTAGGACAATGCCGATTAAGATCACTAAAATAAATGCAAACTCTAATTTGTTCGTTCTTCTTCTTCACAGGGACAATATTAGCCATCCACTTGGGATATTGAACTTCTATGACGAAGTTTTCTTTGATAAGCTTATCCACTTAAGCTTCAATTTTGGAAGCATAAGTTGGGCGTGTTCTTCACGCGACTTTCTTAAATCCCCGATGTTCTTCTGGTAAACCCAAATGATGAGTAGAAACATCAGGATCAAGCCCAGGAATCTATGTATCGTTCCAAGAAAATATGCCCCGATTTTTCTTTAAAAAGGAAATATACATCTCTTGATCTTCAAGAGTCATGGCCACACTGATTAAAGTGGGGCGTGGATCTTCTTTTGTACCCAGATTTATTTCTCTAAGTTCGTCCACAGTGGTAGAGATACCCTCTTCAAATGATAGAGGAGAATCTCTGAGATCTTCCTCTTCTTCTTAAACATGTGTTACTTCTTCCGTTTCTACTTGAATAGTAGATGATGAAGCAAAATTTCCCTGATTAAGAGAGATGTTAAAATTTGATCATCTTGAAGAAGAGGCTTCCATTTCTGACCTAATTGATGATGAATGGTCTTCCTTGGGTAATAAAGACGAGATGATGGATTGAGAATCGACATCATTGTTCTCCTCCGATGTTGCTATAACTTCTTCTGGCCTGATTGGTGAAGTATAGACTTGTTGTATTTCAGCAGATGAAATGAAGACGTCACCATTTGGGCTTTCATCACTACTTGGTGGGTTACCAATTTCTCTCATGTTGTCTGGATCGATTGTCGTAATTGACATTATGGATCTTTTCATAAGATTATTTTGATTTGGGTCTATCCTGTCAATTTGACTGATAGGCAACACATAATCTATACTCACATGTGCAAATGGATTTATTGGAATCTTTTCCAAACTATACAGAGCATTAACTTTGGTAATATCCTTTGCTATGGATTTCTACCTTCCCTTCATGTGATAGAATTACACCTCAATGTATTGAGACTCACATGTCTTGAACGGGGCCTTATCACCATACAGTGTCCCAACTTGACCATCGAAACAATACTTGAGACATTGATGGTATGATGAAGGGATAACCGCATGTTGATGTCGCCAGGGTCTTCCAAGCACGATGTTGAAGGCTGATTCTTGATCAACAACCCTGAAATCTAAATTGGATACAAGATCTCCAAACTGAGTTTTGAGTGTATCTTCTCCCAATGGTTCTTGTTCATTTTTATCATATCTTTGTAACATCATGGTAGAAGGAGATAAATCAGATTCCGTGAGGCCCAATTTCCGAAGTGTACGAATGGTCATGAGGTTGACTCCTGAACCATTATCAATGAAAGCTCTTCGGACGTCTACACCATTGACCCTTCCAGATAAATACAAAGGTCTAATATGTCCATGCACGACATCATATTAATCATCATCAGTGAAAGATATCACTGCATGTAATTCCGCAGGATTATTCTCTACGTGTTAGACTTCAGCTGCAATAATTTCAGTTTCAAAATCCTGAGGACTTGACAAAGGCTCGATGAGTGCCTCCGGAAGATCCTTTGACAGATTCAAAGCATCCAAAATTGATAACTTGGCTGGTACATGGGCCAGGTGTTGCAATACATCATACTTTGGATCCAGAGGTTTGTGTTTCCCAACAAGAACATGTGGTTTAGCAGGTTCCATGAAAGTTGATGCTTTGTAATTTGATACATCTTGTATCGGGATAGGAGTTGGCAATATTCATTTTTTAGAAGATTAGACTGATTAGATCCGTTTATTTGTTTATAGGATGAAGGTGGAACCCCCAACTGATCCTCTAGAATCACTGTGCTAGGACTGAATTTGCTATCGGTGTAAGAACTTTCTTGTTCTTGTTGAGCTCGCTAAAGGGTTCTGCCACGAGTTTCTGTAGCGTACAGAGTTCTAGCAGGGGTAGAATTGGAATAGTGGCTTCTGGGATATCTACGTCTTCCTCTGTATCCCAGACCCCTGGAACTCCCTCTGATTCCACTATTTGATATTGGGAATTTGGGCTCATCAAAATCGAAACCGTGACTGGAATAAGGATATGTTAAGTGAATCATATTAATAGAACCAAAGATCAGCTCTTCATCTGATGAAGACTCCACCTGACTAGCCAATTTAGGTTGTGTCGTTTGGTGGGACGGTGCCCGTGGCTTCGATGTAGATGGCATGAAATCTTCCAGAGTTAAAGAAATCTTAGGCTTTGACACATACTCATCTTCTTCTGATTGTTACTCTTTCTTGGAATTATACCGCCCTTTTGAGGATTTTCCCTCTGAAGAGGATTTTGTTGCAGCATTCATGGAAGAAGGAACAATTGGTTTCTTCAATTGTGTTCGCAAAATATCAAGAGTTCGGTTGATCGTCATTCTGACCATCAAATCATCATATTTCTGTGCATTTTTTATTTTGACTTCTTGCAACTCGCCTTCCTCCTCTAGAACTGTAGCAGTAACACATGCTACCTGAGCTTAAGAACCGTTCAATTTAACTTGTCCCAAATCAACCATTTTTGTAGGAGGTCTTTGAAAACAAAACACTCCTGGATGGGATGTCCCAGTATCTGATGAAATGGGTAATAATTAGGATGGTCTTCATCTCCTTCCTTTTTTGGCCTCTCGGGCCTTGGCAACTGAACCAAATTATTCTCCAGGGCCGAAATGAAGTAACAAGGAACTTGTTCATTTAGGAAATAATAAACATTACTCTTAAACTCATCAAACTGTTTCTGTCTTTTATCTCTTTGATCGTCTTGACTAAACGACCTTTGTTGTTGACGCTCAGGAGGTGGAGCCCTTCGAGAAGATGAAGGTTTTGACGTAGAAGTAGGTACAAGTGCTTGTTTAATCATTAGTGTAGCAGTCTCTGCTTTACCCATTCCCCTTCTTGGAGATGACGGAATTACATGAGATTTAGACTTAGTCTGTATAAGAGAATCTTTAATCTTTTGAGCGATTGAAGTAAGGTCTCGAAACCCTCCTGTGTATTTCACAGGGATCAGTGGTGTGCGTAATTCATCATGCAGATTTTTCACATAGATTGACAATAGTTCCTCTTGAGGGAGTGCTAATCTCAGTGAATATGTTAATCCCTTCTAGTGAGTAATGAACTCAAGGACTCTTTCATTCTCCCTTTTCTTATAGTTTGTAAGATCGAAAACTGTTGTCTTTGGAAAAGATGAGCTGAATTGTTGAAGGAATCTTTGGTGAAGATCCTCCCATCTGATAATTGACTGAGATTGCAAGCTTGTATACCAGACAAAGGTTGGTCCTTGAAGGGTTCTCACGAAGCATCTGAGTTTCACTACATTTTTCTGCTCTGGAGTTTCCATCATAGGATCACAATAAGACACGTAATGTGTCGAATGCTGTTCAGGGTCGCCTAATTCATTGAAAATAGGGAATATAGGGTTCCCAAAACAAGATGGGGGAGAGACTGAATCTACCCATTCAGGGTAAGCTCTATTTTTTTGTTGAACCTATGTATGATTCCCTTCCATAGTATCTAAATGAGCTATTAATGACTCAATGGTAGTTATTAAATTTAGAGAAACATCCGGTTGAACTTGGACTTGGGTAGGTGCAATAACTAGAGATTAGACAGGTATGGTGGTTGGTGCTGCAACTGATGGTAGCACCGCCAACTGTTGTTGCACTTGGCCCGTTGGATTATACCGGTGAGGGTGTACTGATAGAGGAGGATATTCTTGATCCATCTCAGTAGTTGCAACAAATTCCCTTGGATTACTGACTCCAGCACGTTTAGGAAGAAGACTTCCCTGAAGTAGTTCTGCATTCAACCTCCTCAATTCCTTCATCTCTTCCTCCTGTTACGCAAATCATTGCTATAGTGAGAGCGATTGGCCTTCTCTAGAGGAAGGATATGTAAACTGATTCTTTCCCATCCTCTTGTTTGATCCCTTTCAGAGAGGGGGAAGTGGGTTACTTGAAGGATTACCTAGGTTCTGAGTAATCCTTTGATTTTGTGTATGCACACCTTCTTCATTTGTGTCTGTGCGTACATCTTCTTGAGCAGGAACCTCTTCATCTGAATCTCCTGAGTGAGCCTCATCTGGTGGATTTTCTACAACAACATTGATGACATTGATTGATGCATAATGCATTGCATCCCTTCTATCAGCATTTCTGTGATATTTTCTTCTTCCATGTCTTTGATGAGACATTTCCTTTTGTTGATTCGATCCCTCAGGAACTTCTTAATGAACCGTAATTTGGAGGGAATCTCCTAATAATTTGGCTCTTCGTTCCTCCTATGGCTTCTTCCCCAATCGAGAGAAGACCGACTATCACTGAGGAGGGGATTGATGATTTGAAAAAGTCCCCAGTCCGGTGGACTGGGGCTGTTCCTGCTGTCTTTGCTCAACTCCTCAAATCCTATTTGTTGATTTTGAGGGTTAGTTAAAAAGAGTCCCCAGTCTGGAAAACTGGGGTGGCTCTTGACATGCTATGTCTGAGAATTTCTTAAAATCTCTCCTGATCTTGCAGACCTTAGTCCGGAAATTAGCTGGATGCATCAATCGACATCCAATTTTATCACCTGGCTCAAAATACCATTGGATGATTTCCAACACTTCTCTCACTTGATGATGTGCTTTCTCCATACAAGAGGCATGTTCTATATTCTCGTTTTCTTGATGCAGGAGTAATTCAACAACTTGTTCTCTGTATTCTTGATTTTGAGAGGAACTAATTGAGGCTTGTTCTTGGGAAAGATTTTGATTATAAACAAAACCCATTGATTGTGGTCGGCCACTGAACGCTGAAGGTCTCTCTGCTAATTTTCAGCCTTCAGATATCGAGAGACTGATAGAGATGCTAAGTCAATTTGAAGTTGTAACCCTTCTATTATCTTAACTTGAATTTCATATTCATCATAAGATAATAATTTATTTTTCAACTGAAAAAGATTTTTCCATATGTTGAGACGAATATCATGAATTTAATCTTCCGTCAACATCTCTGGAATGTCATACTGAGAGTCAGCCAGAGGCCAAAACATGACTGGCACTTCACCTTTCACCAGTTTCTTTCTCATGTTCAGCATTTCCTCTTTATCATTAAATGAATATTCTTCTACCTGATTTGACCAGAGCTGGTGCTTCCTTTTTTTCTTCATCAGATTCAATAATATTTGTAGAGAAATCATTGATCAAACTTGAAGATGCATGACTTAGGGGTGGTTTAGAGAATGACCTACACGCTGGGCTATCTTCTGATTGACAAAGTATTTCACTTGCTAGCGATGAAGAATCAGACATGACTGGTTTCGCATTTGCAAGTGCTTCAAGATAAGAGGGCTTTCTCGGCACTACATTGTCCACTGGAGCATTTTCTGGGCAATGTGCATCACTACTACGGAGAGGACTTTCTCATCAAAATTCATCATCATGGGGAGGAACACCATGGTGTGTTATAGAAAAAGATGAGATCTCTTTCTCCTTAATATTCTGACCACACATAGGGTTCATGTGGCTCTCATATGAAGATGAAACTTCGAGATCGAAAAAATTGTCATGAAGAAATCCTTCATGAGGAAGTGTCTGTTGAAGACCTTTGGAATTAATGTTCCCACTATTGGGAAATGAGGGAGTAGAATATTTAATTCAAATAGATAACTATCTGAGGGCTTCAAGAACTCCATCATCGAGCAAGGCCTTGTTATAGATTCTCTATTGATCTCTTGACTGTGCTGGACAGGTCTTCTTCTTAGACGCCTTTTTAATCACCTTGGAAACCACTTTTTGATGAAAGTGGCTGCTCTGAGCAGGTGTATATGCCTGATCAGGAGAGATATCTAGGTTTGGCTGATGATATCTACCCAAATTAGGTGTATGTTCCTGACTTGGTTGTCCGTATGATATGGGGAAGTATGCCCCACAACCGTCTTGGACTGGAACAGATGTGTGTTTCTGCTTCGGAGTTAACTGTTGATGTGTCACTCCACTACTAGGGACAGATTTGTGTGTCTTTCCCCGAGATGATGCTGAATCTGTTATAATATCCTAGAAAGCATCCAGAATATGAGCATGGATTTTCTTCTAATCTTTCACCATTGATAGAATCTGCTTGGTGACTTCAGCTGCCGGAACGGGGATATATGTCCATTCCGTGCTCGGAGTAGGTGTATGTGCCTAATCCTGTCCTCCTTTTCCTATCAGTGAATCCTGATAGTACTCAAGTGTAGGGGAAGATAGTTGAGTCTACCTCCTATTTGTCGCCAGAGCTTTCTGACTGACTTCTCCGAATGCTACCAAGCGAGACTGTTGATAGGCTTGATCAATTCTAGCAGGTGTATGTGCCTGCTGATTGCACTTCTCCGAACGTGGTTGATGAGATCCATCCTATGTAGTCAGACGAACCTGCTGACTAGCTGATGACGTATAAACAAGTGTATGTTCCTGACTATAATACTCTATCAGAATTGCCTGGCGGGATTGGCAGGATGCTGCCAGAAGAGTCTGCTGGATAGCAGAATTAAAACGGGCAAGTGTCTGTGCCTGCTTGTTGCTTTCCACCAAGTTAGGTTGGTGGACTTCTCCAGAGATGACAGAGAAGAGAACCTACTCACTGTTAATGGGATTTCGCCTCTGGAAATTTGTCTTGCCTGCTCAGGTTTGAGGAACCTGAGCCGAACGCCTGGATTCGGTACCCTCGTCATGTTGAGGGCGCACTGCCGCACAAGTCTGGTGGCGATTGCTGATATGAGCCTTTGGTAAGAACTCCTGTGTCTTTTCATTAAGGCCCTGAAGGGCCTGCTCATTCACCTCCTCAGAATATGGGAGTGAATGGTTATTGCGTTCTGGGGATAACGACTTGAAACGGTTGGAGATAGTGGTTAGCACCGCCTGCTTCTTGGTCACTGGTCATCGTTGTCCGGACGACCAGTGTGAGTTTTTCACTTGGAGACCTTGTCGGGCAGCCTCTAGAGTTGGAATGGTACCGTGTTGGTGGTACTCCTTAACCAACGTGTTTGATACCCAGCGTTGAAGACGCTGAGTAGGTGATGTCGTCTTCAGAGCGGACGACGATCCAATAGGAGTAGCAGTAGTGGATTTCACAGTAGCAGTATTCACAGGTGTGAACATGAGAGCATCCATTTGTTAGAATGCATAAAATCTTTGAAAAGAGTGACTATTTTATATTACAGGCATAATCAAAATAAATTCAGCCACTACATTTTTTGGATGATCACATATGTCAATGATTTTTTTGTTGGCCCTCTCATTGAGTTTTAAATAGGGGCCTAACAAATAATTAAAACATCATTTTAACTTGTTTAAGGATTCACGTCGGGTTCAACATTTTTTTCCATCTCGAATTGGGGATGATCTCATTTATTTAAGATTCAAACATTCCAAGCAGTTTCTAACAGGTTTGTTCGTAGAATGGGAAACATCCAATGATTCCATATCCATCTGAACCTACTATCTAAAGGTATGATCTCATTAGTTGTGGACTGATGAGGCTTAGGAATTTTCATTGGTCGAGAGGATGGGAGGTCGGACTCATCACACCTTATTTAGGGGAATTATTGTCTACTCAGATACTCTCTTTATATATTTAAGTTATGTTCGTGAATCCTTATTACATTACCAAGTATAAAAGGAGTTTTCCTTTAGATCTGGCAATCAATGATTGATATGTAGGAAATTTAGAGAATCTTTTATATGTATTCTAGGTTCTTCATTGATAGAGAATAAACTGTATTTGTTTAGAGATTCTTAGCCAATGGTATCCTTCAATACATAAAACGTATCTTGGTAATTATGATGACCATACTAGTTTTAAATCCACTCAGTGGGAAACTTGAAGTTTATTGTCATTCAGAAGGACATTGATTATTTCAGAGTTGGGATCATACCTGCAGATGGGATACCTATGTATCCATTGTTTTGGAAAAGGAATCAGAACCCACGTAGTTCGAGTAAGGGAGTATGATGCTTATGCATGATTGATGGATCAAAGAAAGATGTCATGATTACTTTTACACTCTAATCTCACATTAGTCATTCTCGGTGTGAGAAACAAGAGGTATTGGTGAATCAGAAAATTGTGCCACGAAAGATGCAAGGATGTGGGGCTTATGTGTGTATGACTTTTCAAATAGATAATGATTAAGATTTACTTCCGGGAAAAAATCTAGGAACAGGGTCCATAAAGGTATATGTGATTCATGGAGATTTGGATACTCTAATCTTGGGGCTTACTCCTATGAAAGATGCACATGTTAGGAGGGGACTTATGATTGGGTTTTACACCTGAGAAGGAAGCCCAGATGAAAAGGAAATTAAGACTGGTTAAGAGAGATTAAGGCTGGGGATTACTCCTGAGAAGAAGGCCTAGGTTAAGGGACATGAAAAATTAAGGGACTTGGGACTTACTCTTGAAGAGGATGCACATATTTGAGACTAGAGATTACTTCTGAAAAGGAATCCCAGGTTAAGAGAATTATGGTTGGGGAATACTCCTCAGGAGGATGCCCATATTTGGGAATTTTATGATTGGGGCTAACTCCTGAAAAGGATGCCCAGATTAGGGGACTTGGGGCTTACTCCTAAGGAGGATGCCCAAAATTAATGGGAATTATTACTGGGACTTACTCTTGAAAAGGAGGCCCAGATTAATGGGTTCTCTCATCTTAAAGGATGAGGTTTAATGAATGAAATCTCAATCTTTAGTGACATAAATATGTGTAAATCACTAGGTTTTGAGGGATATTCCATAGAATTCCTTTCAGATAAGGAATTTAATCAAGAAAACATGCCATAAATGGCTTTGAATAATGTCTTGAAGACTGAATATTGAATAGGAGAGGTGGAATGGTATAAGAGGGGTTAAATGGGTAAGAATGGCACCCAAAAAGGCAGGGGCGTGCAAGTCCTGGCAGGTGCGCAGGTACTGCATGGGCGTGCATATCCTGGTCATGCAGGTATAGCTGCGTGACACATGGGTACTTGCACAGTTGTTAACCAGTAGGGTAAAACTTGGGCAATCCTTGACCAAAGCCTTTAAAATTATCCTGAGGTACTTCCAGAAGAGAGGCGTGCATGGTTTAGTGAAGAAGTAGGGTGGCGCACAAGTATGTTCATTTACCGTAAGGTTAAAACACCTTAGGCGCACAAGTGTTAGTGAATTCTAACAATTAGAACACACTACTCTTGTTTAGACCTTACATTATAGGTAAAGAATTACCTTAGAAGTGTTCGTAAGACCTAAAGAAGAGACTTGGGGATTCAGAGCTCTATATCTGAATTCTGGAAAAATTCCTCCTTTAATTAGGGGCCCACCGGGGCTATTTATAGGCTAGAGAAGACCCCTGGTGGTTATCACTTAGGGTGCGCAAGTGACTTGTGCGACCAACATCGGCACGCAAGTGTACTTGCACGACCATTACGATGCGCAAGTATATTGGCATGACCATTGTAGAACTTGTGTGACCCTTGCACAATGTTCTTATTATTCCTTCCTTTGTCAATTTTTTGATATTTGTCCAAATGTTGAATCACTTTGAGCTAAGATATTCCCCTTTCCAATCATTAGATTCTGTGACGAAAGGAGCGTCAACACTAATAAAAACAATACAATGTGTTATGATATTCAAAACAATAAAATAACATAATCAACATAAAGGTAAAACATGATATGATAAATAAAATGTAAAGTGCCTACAATTTAACTAAACATAAAGACACAACGACTCCCAAGTGGGTCCTGAACCATGTCAGGTTCCCTCTCCCATATTCCAATCCAAAGTAGCAAACTATCCCAGTGGCTTTACCTTATCCTTTATTACAAAAAACATTTCTACTCAGGTTCCAATCAGGCGGCCCAAATGGGGTGTGATCACAACTCAGTAGGCCACCACCAAAATTTTGTAAAACAAGTCCAGTAAAAAGATAGTGTCTGCAATATTATGAAGCAATAAATATAATGCATAACTAAAATGCAATCACATTTTCATTTAATCATTAATCATCACATTATGCCCAAAATCAATTCATGTTTTCCATTTTAATCACCATTCATTATTATCGATAATTTGGTGTTGAACATCATTTCATTCACCACAAATCTCATTCACTATAGGTCGCCCTTCCTAACACTCCATATCTCATTCAGTGTAGGTCGTCATGCCTAGCTCCCCAAAATCTCATGTTTGGAAAACTGTAGGGGATGAACACCATTCCTATGTCAAAACTTCTAATCAGTCTAGAACTCCATGTCTAGCCCCTAAAAAATATCATCCATTTATTCATTATTTAATTCACATGAATTAGCCCCAACATTCTATTAATATTCCAATGATTAATTTTCCATTTTATAACCCATTAATTAACTCAAAAACTAACTTATGACATAACAAATTAATTTATTCATCCATTATTTAATTAATCAACACAATTATCATTCCCTAATTAAATCTTCACAATTAATTATCCATAACAAATTTCAGGTTTTCATAATTAATTCTCACAATTAATTTTCACAAATCAACATAATGGCACATAATTATCTCTCACAACTAATTATCTTACATAGAAAAACATTATTTGATAATGAATTTACCCAAATTAATTATCTTAACAAGATCAATTAAATAGATCAATTACAATATCTCAACACATATCCAATCTCCAAAATAAATATCTATTTGGGAAAACCCCTTTGTTTCTTCCATGACTCAATTATCACTTAATCACCAAGGAAATCAGAAGTCAAATACACATTCCTAATTACCCCAATTTGGGATATCAATTATCAAGGGAAGCTAATAAATCCCTAAACTCATATTCTCATAACAAATCCAGAACTATTGGAGTTTGATTTAGACTACCTACCTCTATTTGTTGACGGATGTTAGCCCCAAAAAAAATCCTCAAAATTCTAGTGGTACAACGTCGTTGATCATTCTCCAAATCTAAATCCCTAAACCAAAATTATGATAAAATGAATCAAGATCTTGCAAATCTTGATCTAGATCCACAGTCATAGATCTAGATCGACACTAATAGCTTTAGATCCATGGAAATGGTAGATATAATCCATGAAAAGATCAAACAAATATAGAAAAATTAATGGGATAAGCAAAGGAATGAAATACAGTTACCAGGAAGAGAGAGTCTCATCAATCTAGGCTTTCGATCTCATAGAATGATGTTTGAATCACATAAATATCTATCTAGAAGGATCTAGGGTCACCTTGAATTTTTCAATCCTAATCCATGGTCGAAATATGGGAGTCATGGGGTTTCTAGTGGTTTTAAATAGATTTTAAGATAATTAATCCATCACACACGGTTTCCTGGGCATGGGATCATGGTTATGGAAAACCGTGCACTAACAATGAGAAACTCTCTACCCAGGTTTTCAGAGTAGGAACGGTTTAGTCACATGATTATTCAAACCCTAAAAAAACCATACACAACCCACTTTATGTTAGTTTCTCTTAAGAATTCACCCAAACGCACCCCAAGACAATACTCCAAAACAAAGGTACATAAAACCTAAAAATTATCCTAATTACATGCTTGAGATGACTCTAGAAAAGGCTGGGATTATATATATATATTATGAAATATATAAGTATGGTTATTTAATATGTTTATAAAAATATATATTTATTATTCATGATGTTTTAACATGTATGATGGAATTATAATCTTAATGTCACGGGTTTCTATCCCAATTTATACTTTTTTAAGACATGAATTATTAACAAATTATTTCATTTACGAAGCTTATATAAGGCCCAAAAATGTATATTATGGTCATATTATAAGAAATTATTAAGATAAAAATATCCATTAGGTTATATATCTTTCCTAGAGTTTATAGATCATCTCCACTAAAGTGGTATGAGATATTGTTCTCTATTTTTCATCTTTGAGTTATATGTTCTATTATGAGAATATCTCCTTTTATGATTTGTTAATATTTCCCCTATGTCCAATTATAACATGGATATACCTTTATTAAAAAAAATTAATATTCATCTTATGATGTTCTTTCATGGGGATTATTATTCTATGTTACAAAAGTGTTAATGGTTCTATTATAAACACTCCTTGTTTATCAAGATTGTTTATGTTTTAGGATCCAAATATGATATATTATGATTAATAAATAAGAAAAATAAAAAATTTAAACTCCTTTAGTTATGTCATGAACTTTAATGAAAAATATTTTTTTGGGAAAACACTTTTATGGAATTATTGTGAAACAAAACATGGAAGTCCTTAAATGTCTAAAAAATGATCAAACAAAATCATTACATACCAAAGTAAGATCATTGGAATTACTCATCTTATATAAACCCCATTGAATTATAGTTACATTTGTAGATGCATGTCTCTTTATATGATATTTGAGATGGTTTTCCATCTTTTCCCATGTGTGGATATGTTCCTCATAATTAATTTTCACCTTGTTGAATCCATGTGATGATATATAATATTATTTGGTAATTGGAACAGTCTTATCAACATTAAGACAAACTCAAGTCAATATATTAACCAATCAATCAGATTCCACTTTTTAAACATTAATATTGAAATCATCATCTATCATCTTTTACATAAAATATTTAAGAAGAATTAGGATAAAATACTCTTCAATAGAAGGAGATGTTAGCCCCCAAGAATTCAAAATTTCTCAACAGACACTAGGTCAGAACTAACCTATTTCTTAGTTATCTATAATTTTTTACATGATATGATTACCATATCCTTTCAAAGGATGGGTTTTTCATAGTATTACTCAGTTCGTTTATAGACTGTAATGCCTTCAGATACAAAATTGACAAGTTTCCAACTCATAGAGTTGCAGCCAATTGGCATTAAAATATGTTTATATTGATACCACTTAGATGAAGATTTTAGATCCCATTACTTTTCTAATAAAAATTGTTGTATATCATGCAGTCTTTCCTTAAGACCCTATTTTACTCCCATAAAATGAGAAAAATCCTTGGCCATTTTATATTTAGATATAATCAATCATTATATATCAAAAATTCTCTTTCATTGATCCCCCAACAATAATAACATGTTATGAACATCAAATTCTATACTCGCCTTTTGAATGGAATGAAAAATAGAAGGAGATAATACATCTAATTCCATGTATACCACAAAAAAATCTTCAATTCACACAACCCCTTCATTCCAAGGACAATAAGAATTAATCCGAAACAGATTTTCAAGTGACCATTTTGGATATAACAATCATTAGAGGATCCTTTCAATTCTAATGTGGCACCATGATCACCCTATCAAATTAATGTATAAGGTAAATGAACCAAATTCAATTCATTTTTTGTACGAATGAATGAACTCACCCTCCCCTCGAGCAAGGAGAACTAATAGTGTTTTCACCTTTACTATCTTTAAACGAACCCAGGATTCCTCTACGGGGTAATGTGGCTGCATCCACATATGAACACACAAGTTCTAGGACCCTATCCATAAAATATCGAACATATAAAGTATAATTAGAAATATTTACGGTTGTAACTTAGATATAGTCCTATTTTTGGTGACCAAGATGACAGGATAACGACAAATAAATCCATCCAATGTTGAAATGAAACCAACTATTTAATCATATATTCTATTAAAAAATATTTAAGAGTTTAAAAATAATTTTTATGGTTGAATTAAAATATTCCTTGTTAAATTATTTAACTTATTTTAATATATTCCATTATAGGGTTTAAGGCTCATTTTAAACTAAAATGATTTTAAAAATGTTTTTTTGGAAAAGTGATTTTTAATGATTCAAGTATATTTTCCTCAAAAAATGTTCAATGTTATATTGGAAAACAATTTTCCATAAAAAATGGCATCCATTGATGTTACTTATGCATAACTGGTTATATGATCCAAGGATAAAATTCATATTCTTTAATTAAATGGTTTATGTGTGTGATGAAAATATTTTTTTTGAAACATGATTCATGTCCATAGGATATTCCATGATAAAATGCCTATAGATTATTCTGGTTACATTACATAGGAAATTATTTGAAAATATGATGAAATAATTATGAAACTTATTAATTTTTCACTAATTATATAATGATAAATGTTTTACGAATCCCACATCTGTTCATGTGTTCTGATACGATAACTGGTTTATAATATTGCACCACATGTTTGTATAATATTCATTAGGTACATGTGAGACCTATATCTCCCTTAAATGAATTGGATAATTTTTAATACATCATTAGATAAATAAGACTATAATAGTGAGTGAATCCAGATCAATATGATACCTTTTTCACCATGATTTTCTTGGGAGTGAACGTTTACTGATATGATTATTTGATAAGTGATCCTATTAAAATTTGATTGTCTTTCCATGGATAATTTAACTACTAAGGAATGTATTTTCTTATCTTATGTGTACTCCCAAAATCTATTTATTAATCAATTATTATTACCTGAATTTTATGTTATTTTATTCATTTATTATTAATTTATTATGAACTATCATTAAATATTCAAGGAATTGTAATTATGATTGATGATATAATGGATATAGTTATAAAATATTATCCTCATATTCATATAACCTTGTGCTCATGATATGTTGATATCTCCATTTTTAACTTCAACTAAAGATTTGATGTCATAATTTATTATGTTTTGTTTTAATTGGTTATTTATAAAGGTATTATGTACAATATATAAATTAAGGGTTGTAGTTATAACTAAAATGTTTAGAGATAATGTAGTCTTCTTATGGACCTCTTATTTATATGTCCATGTTTCCAAAATAACTATACATTTATGACACTCAGGCATGTGTTTGTGTAATTTAATGACAATAAATCTAAAATAATTAAACATATATTTTTTATATGATTGGGTCTCTATGGAAAAATAAATCATTACCCTCATAAAATTCTTTTAATTGTAATTTGATAGTGTCACTTATGTCTGCATGTGTACTACCACCTCTACATAGTGAAGCGATTCATTATTCATATAGATATTACATGTATAGTAATAAGGAAATATTTAATGAATATTTAGGATCGTTAAAACATTAACATAATTTAAAAAATAGCAACCATAATTTTTTTTCATTATTTTCCAATCATTTGGAAAATAAAAAATCATTATGTGTTTGTGTTTACTACTACCTTCTCGAGTGATGTATTTTGTTTTATTTATTTCCACATTGGATGGTTGTTTTAAAATTTTTATAAAATGGATAAAAATTATATTCATGAAATTATTTACATTATAGTTTTTTTGAACAATTTCATATCACTTTAAACCATGGTGAACGTACCAGCAATAGAAAAAATAACTAAACACCCTTATGTGGTTGGTGAACATAAGAATATACATGAAATGTGTTCCAAATAATTTAAAAATTACCATTAAAATAATAAAAAAAATATTTACTTAAAAAATAGTACCATGAATATAATATTTTTATTTATGGTGATGTGATGTGTCCTACCTTGTTATTATCCATAGTAAATGTTTTTTTGACATTAATTCAATATATTGAGAAATATTTCATATTATGAACCTAATTTTTTTTGTATTGTGTATATAAAAACATATAATATATTATTTAATAATTTTTTTTATTAACTGTATATAAATATTTAATTTATGATTTATATTTTTTGGGGTTTTATAGAGATGTTGTTGAAGTTGTGATGGTTTGTTTATAATATCAATTTTATTTATATTTTTTCATGTTTAAATTTAAGTAAAAAATATTGAATAATTTTATTATCATAAACCCGATAAAAATTATTTTCGTATAATTATATATGGGTTTTTATTCTTTATTTAAAAATTTCCATTTTTTGGTACTTGGTGATAAAAATAATTTTTCTTATAAAAAATAAACATATTTTTTCTCTTATCTAGAATATTTTATTTCAATAACCATAATCATTAAATTATTTTTTAATTTTTTAATAATTTTAAAATAAATGTAAAGGAACATTCAATGTAATTTAATATATTTTATATTTTTTAAAATTAATCACTTATTAATATTCTAAAAAAATGCCTTTTTATTTAAAAAACATTAATGGAATGAAATTTTTAGCATATAACGAGTAAATAAATTTTCATACCTATATAACAATTATTCTCTTTTTAACTTTATATAAATATTTATATATTTTAAAATAAAATAATTTTCATTTTTCTGATGACTTTTTTCAATTATATTAAATGTATTAATTTTTTCAAAATGGTTGAAAATAATTTTTAAAATAATTTATAAAAACATTTATTTAAGAAATTTACAAAATCAATAATAGAATATAATTTTACAATTTCAATTTTAATTTCAACAGAAAATAACAAAATAAATTCTAAATTTTTTTCCATAATTTATTATGAAATTGTGGTCCTTGATCGATATTTAATAATATTTGAATTATAATTTTTTTGAGATCATTCACATTATTAGGATCACTTTAACTATCATTATCAATTATTTATTAGATGTTATTTTTTATTAATTTACATGGTATAATATCACTACAATATTCATTTTCACTTCTACTATAATGATATTTTCATAACCGTAAAATGATTTAACGAAATGTTATAGTAGAAGGATGATTATTAATAATGTGATCCTATTTAACTGGGAGTCATTTATATTCTATAAATTCATTCAATACAGTTATTTATTTACTATTATGTAATATTGATTAATTATTATGTTGGTGATTTATAAATGAGGAATGCATTAGAAATATGTATGTGATCTGTGGGGCCATGTTATATGTAGTTCTTAAATTCATTGACATGTATTTTGAGACAAAATAATGAAAATCAATAGATATACAATGTATTCCAATTGATTTATTAAAATGTATTTTGACAAGGTTGTGTCTATAAGGTTCCTGATTTATGAAACAATTCCTTGTCTACGAGATCATAATGACCCATATTTCTTATTTTCTTAGTCATTTTTAAATTTAATATCAGTGATTCTAATTATTATTTTTATTTACATTGGATATATTTTTAAGCTAATTTTATTGATTAAATGACATATTTATTAACTATAAACTCTTGAATATTATGAATTTAATATTTAATCATGATATATTTAATTTTTTTCTTATACATATAATAAATCTATTCTCACACTTTTTTAGGTTTTATTTTACATAATATTGATGAAGTAATTTTTGAATGATTTTAAAGGATATAATTTATTTCAATATTTTATAATCACCAATAGAATATTCTAGTACTATCTGTATAAAGAATTATAACACTAATAAAATAATCAATCATTGTTTTTTGATACCTTTTATCATTTTCTAGTGTATTAATATAGATTTCCACTCAGTGTTACAAGAGTTGGAGTTACTATAGATTATATCGAATTCAGTTTAGTAAGACCTTTTGAAACTACAATTTTAAATAGCATTTCCATAAAAATAATTATGTTACACCCTTAGAATATTTTTGATAATTTACATTCATATAGTTTTTTTCTATATTAATTTATTCATGATAAAATTATTTGTATATGTTTGTGTAATTACTATGATACGGATTCTACATCAAAAAAGGGATATCATATCAACACCGGCATTCAATGTAGTTATTTCCTTTATGAGAATTTCATTAATGCATCAGTTATAGAAGAGTAGACCATGGAAATAATGAATTCATTATCAGCACCGACATTCAAATTATATCTTATTATACCACTATAAAATATATTTATCCATTCTAAAATAATGAATTCATTATCATCAATATATTTAATGGTATTATGCTTGTGTGAAAAATATTATCAAGCACATTTCCATCGAAAGTTAAGTGGAAAAACTTCTCATGTGTGTGTAAACATTACCATCTCCAAAAATTCATGTTTTTTATTTTCCATCTACAACATTAATGGATGGTTCTTATGAAATATTTCATCATTATAAGTATACATTTGATATTGAGAAATTAATATTCTATCATCACGATAATACATATTCTTCCTTATTACACTTCTATCAATTAAAAAATGATAATATTTCTCATACATACTATTAGGATACCACCTCCACAAAGAGAATTTAATCAAGTATCATATTAACATTATTAATAACTTCATAATGATAAATTTAAATAATATATATTATATTTAAGATAAATATACTATTCTAAAAATAATAATCAATATATACTTCCAGTCCTTTACATGAAATAATAAATTTAAAACTCCATGATGCATTATTGAGGACCACCGACTCTATGAATGGAAGATGTTATTTTTATGTTTCTGAAATTCTTGGATTGATATAAAATAGTACAAAAATAATTATTAATTAATGTATCAATTATTTTTATATAACAATATCATTTCACATTATGTATTATTATGGTCATTAAACATAATTATTTTTGGACACATTGAATTATTTAGCATAACTGGTGGACATAAGGGAAAAATATACATTAAATAGATGAAAAATAATTATAAAAGGACACCAAAAGTAAATATTAATTATAGATCTTCCTAATAATTTATTTTGTACATATAAATTAATTTATTATGATTATATAATGCATACAACCATATAGGTTTCAATGGTATCAATTATTCATCTAAATTTTCATCAATTTTGGGATATTTTATATTATAAACAAAATTTAATTTATATGATTTATATACCTTCATTTGAAAAAAATATTTCACGAATTCCTCCTTATTCATTTTATTAATGTTTTTACTCGTATTTTTTATTTTATGGGGTTTCATTTCAGATGTAATAATAGTTTTAGTGGTTTGATTTATAATCTCAAATCTATTTGGGGTTATTCAGGATTAAATAAATGTTTGAAGAATTATCTATTCTTTTTTTTCTTAAACTGCAAATATTTTCATCCCTTCAGAATATTCTTTGGGTTCCAATTTTTTATTCAATCTTTTCCTCTATTTCCAAGATGAATACAAAATTAGTTATTTAAAAAAATAACATTATTTATAATTTTATATCAATAAACATAGACTTCTAATACCATATTTTTCAGAAATTTTTTTTATTATTTTAACTGGAGTAAAATTCTGTTCAAATTAATTTTCTACTTCTTTTAAATATCAATACAATTATCTAACTGGAAATTGATTATCGTTTTTTGAACATGTTAATTTTGAAATTTATAAAAAATAGATAATAAGGTGTTTATTTTAAAATTCATCAATTAAATGGGTTTTTATGTCTCTATAAATATTATTATGTATACATATTCTAATATAAGATTCAATAATTTTCAATGAAAATCTATATCCATTTTCCTATTAATTTTTATAAATCATTTTACAATTAAAATTTATTATGTTAAAAAAATTGAAAATAAATATGAAACAATTACAGTTTCATTTCAATATCATTGATATAAAATCATTCCATAATTGAAATTTTAATATTAATATTTATTTTCTATCTAATTATGAAAATAATTTAATTTGTTTAAAAAAATTATTCCTGATTAATCGATGGACTTTTATCATAAATTAAATTTTTTTATTGTACTGAATGTTGAGATCATTCAATTTCCTTTGATCAAGTTATTTTCCATACTCCAAAATTCATTAGACATTGTTTCTCTCATTCATATACATATTTTCAGTATCATTTTTATATATATATAATCATTTATACTACTTCAACATCTTCATAAATATAAATATTTATAATACATTAAGTTAAATGAAGGAATATACTATTGAAATTTATTTTATTAAATAGTTAAATATTTGTAAAACATTTTATTCAATCAATATAGATATTTATTTTTATATGAGGCATATTGATTGGGTAACATATTTTTGATTTAGCCAAAAAGTCTGAGAGAAAAGTGGGGACCTACTCCCAAAAAATTATATATAAAAAAGTATAAACAGTACAAAACAACTCAAGAAAGGGGAGCCTTAGACAACCTTGTTTACACAGTGCCAATTCTATCATTGTGGACTAGACCATTGCAGTAATCAGGTAGTACAAAGGACCAACTTGAACTAGCCTCCATAATTGCTCTTTTTGAGAGAGCATATGCCACCTGATTTTCCTCTCTGTACACATGAGACACATCCAAAGAGATCAACTCAGCACGCTTTAAAGAATTTACCCAGGCAGAAAGCATCTTCCTTTATACATTCTTGGATCAGTCCTTCAGAATCTGCACTGCAACAGAAGAATATGATTCGGGCCAAAGTTTCTTCCAACCATAACGAGCTGCATACCTTATCGCCTTTATCATTTCCCATAATTCATCCTCGATTGCATTACCATTTCCTATATAATGAACGAAGCGTTCTTTGATAAAAACTCGATAAGTACTGAAAACTCAACCAAATCTAGCAGATCAAGGCACACCGGTGGCTACCCCATCCACATTCACCTTTAGCCAGTCAGTTATTGGTTTAATCCACCTGATATATTTCACCATTTTGGGCCTCCTATCTCTACCACTTACACCAAGAGATCACAAATGGTGGAATTCATACATGTTGTTTTTCATTGAACCAGATTGATTCACCAAATATGACATAATGCTTCGATGCATCATCATAACACCCTCCTTGAAAGAGGGCCTTCAATTATTGAATACAATATTGATGCAGGCCTTCCAGATATATGATAAAAGAAAAACGGTAGCAGGAGTGAGCAGGGATTTGACCTCCTCAATGTGGTCTGCTTGCATAGCCAAGGTTAGCAGTGTACTAACCGAATTAGAGATTAATTGACAATGGAATATGTCATTCAAATAACTCCATAGTCGAGTAGAAAATGGAAAATGAATAAAAATATGAGTAACGGATTCATCCGCAGCCAAGTAAAGGAAGCATACCGGGGAAATACTCAGTCCAGTTCGTTGCAGAGAAGATTGAGTTGGCAGCCACTGCTTTGAGATGCGCCATATCAGAAGTGCATCAGATGGTAAAATGAATTATTTTCTCACTCCCTCCACCCAAGTTGGTACTCCAGGAGTATTTCCACATTGCATATTATAGGAATCAAGGCTAGAGAAGGATCCACTGATCGCCGGTTTCCATATAAAGACATCATAGTCAACATATTCATATATAGAAATCTCATTCCGAAGATGAGCAGGTACAATAGCATGAGCCTATGAATTCCCCTACAGGTTAGAAATAGAAATGCTCCTCAATGATAATGGAATGTTAGTAGAGTTTTTTATTGGGGAGGAAAACCACTGAGTACTCCATAAATTCAGTTGAGAACTTACACAAACCATCCATTTGACCTGTGTCATAATGTAATAGCATGTATTCCTAACTGATGACCAAATAGAGGATTTGAAATACACATTCTGGTTCTTATGTAACCTGTCAACAAATCTGCTAGACATAAATTCCAGGGAAGAGTCAGTACCAGATAGAAGTCTCCAAGGGATGTTTTCAAGCAATGCATCATTAAAAATTCTGACATCTTTAACCCCCATTCATCCCATTGCCACAGGCTTTATACAGTCCTTCCATTCCATGGTTACTAGCTTCCTCTGTTGTGTCGAGCCAGTCCAAATAAAATTTCTGATCATACCACTATGTTCCTTGAGTAGAGTAGTTGGCCATTTATAGACTGAAAATGAGTAAACAAACATTGAGGTGATAATAGAGTTCACAAGACATATCCTACGGGCACGGGACAGTGGATTGATTATTTTAAGTGAAATACGCTCCATGTAGACTCTTTTCACTCTTTCCCAGAACAAAGGCAACCCAAGGTAATTAAAGGGAAGTGCACATCTCTTTACACCAAGCTTGGTAGCTATTCTATTTTTCTTCAATATTCAAATTCCTTCCCCAAACAAAACAAATAATTTCTTCTAGCTTATGACCTGGCCTGCAACTTCTTCATAATGATTGAAGATATCCTTTATAAAAGAGATGGTTTTCCTATCATCTTTTTAGAAAAGAAGAATATCATCAGTATAAAATAAGTGAGAAGGAGTAAAGTAATTCCTCCCATATTTCATACTCTAATATATCCAAGAATTGAAAAGGTCATGAAGGAAGATGCTCAAGTAATCGTCATCCATAGAGAACATCAACCAAGATAAAGGTTCACCTTACCTAACACCCCTAAAACATTGAATAAATCCCCTGGGTGATCCATTGACTAGAATAGATAATCTAGCACTTTTCAAAATGCAGTGCACCAAACCAATAAATTTATCTGAGAAGCCATGAATTCTCAATAAATTGAAGATGATGTCTCATATTATGGTGTCAAAGGCTTTTGAGATGTCCAACTTTAGGGCCATATTACCATCCCTGAATTTGGTTCTCATTATGTAGACATACTTTGAAGATGTGAATAGGAAATTCTAGATGCTCCTACCAGGTACAAAACCAAACTGATTAGAAGAAATAAGAGAACTTGCAATCT
Source organism: Viscum album (assembly GCA_963277665.1). Taxonomy (NCBI): domain Eukaryota; kingdom Viridiplantae; phylum Streptophyta; class Magnoliopsida; order Santalales; family Viscaceae; genus Viscum; species Viscum album. The sequence goes on from OY728161.1 coordinate 106,913,705, forward strand.
CACCTAACTGAATTGCCATGATTTTAATAATGACTTTTGGAATGGAGTTTCCAATAGCAACAGGTCTGAAATCCTTAATATCTAAAGCATTATCCTTCTTGGGAATCAGGGAAATGAAATTTGGATTCACCCCAAATGGCATGTAAGAGTGATAAAAGAATTCCCTTACTAACTATAGGAAAACGGAATATCTGCGACGGGATCACATCGTAAAATACCTTTTGCGACGGGGCTCCATCGTAAATCGCCCCTAGCAGAAAATGGCGTCACAAATAGTTGTTTTTGCGGTGGTCTCGTCGCAAAAATAGTATTTGTGACGATATTTTTCCCCCATCGCAAATTGTTTTTCGTTTATATATAAAAAAGGTATGTGCGACGGGCCGTCGCAGATATATTAGTTGCGACAGGTTTCTGACCCGTCGCAAATGGGAAATTTAAAAAATATTTGCGACGTAGGTATTTGTGACGGACCATCGCAGATATAGTTTTTATGACGGGTATTCTTCCCGTCGTAATGGGACAGTAAAAAAATATTTTACGACGGGACACCCCATCACAAATACTCCCGTCGCAAATACTAAAAATAATAAAAATAATAAAATAATTAATACAAATCGTATAATATCATATTAAAATAATAATAATATTAATAATATAAAAAAATTTCTATTATTATAATATAAATAAAAAATATAAAAAATATAATTATGAAATATTAATATAAAATAATAATAATATGAATATAAATAATATAATATTATATAATAATACTAATATTAATAATATAAAAAATTAATATAATAATATTATTATTAAATTATGTATATAATAATAATAATAATATTAATAATATAAAGAAATTATATTATTATAATATTAATAATAAAAAATATATAGAATATTATTATGAAATATTAATATAAAAAAATATTAATAATATGAATATAAATAATATTATATTATATAATAATAATACTAATATTAATAATATAAAAAAATAATATAATATTGTTATTATTAAAATAAACATACATATTTATGAAAAAATAATATTAATATTATTAATATTAATAAAATTATAAAATTATAAACTTCTCAATATTAACAATAAATATAAAATATTAAAAGTAATATTACTAAAATAAAAAGACATTAAAAATAATACTAATAAGTAATAAAATATTAAAACAAATAAAAACAAATTAAATCATGAAATATTCGTACCAATATGAAAGAGGAATTGTAAATAGTTAATAGGATAATAAACTACAAACTCAAATGTTTATTACATGTAAAAAAATCCTTGGGGGTGGATAATCTGGAGGACCTGGAAGAGGTGGTGGAGGAAACACCATCCCTAAACTACGAGTCAGACGACACATGTACTCCATCTTCTCCTGATGTTGCTCCTCATATCGACGCCTCTCCTCATCATGCTGCTGACACATCTGCTCCTGCCATCGATGCATCTCCTCATCGTGCTGCTGACGCATCTGCTCCTGACCCTGACGCAAATCCTCTATAAGCTCACTCTGAGCACGCAGCTGCTCCTGATACTGTGAGGCAGAAGATGATGTCTCTCCACAAGCTCCTCTCGAGTCGGATGTTGACATCGCCATAGTACCATAATAAGCTATATGAGTCAAATGAGAGCCGATACCAACTACTCGACCATTTTCGAAGCCATACTGGGTCGCCTGCATCCATGTCGTCTCATCCAAATGGTGGGCACTAGTCTGATCACCCGTCTCGTTTTGACTCTCAGCCTGTGTCTGAGAGGTCGCGGCCTCATATGACTCCTTAAGTTTAAATTAGAAATTAAAATAATGAAAAGATTATAGGAATTTAATTTTAAAACTTAAAAGAAAATAATATTGACCACAATCTGACGTTGGCGGTCACCTCTAATCTCTCCAGTAGCCGGATCAGTGTACATCCTCCAATAAACATCCTACATCGTTATACCAGGATTCTCGGCATCCTATATGAATATAAAATAAACTGTTTATATTTAAAGTTGTATAAAATATTAAAAAAAGTACTTACTAGACGCTCTCTATGCGCACTGAATGTACGACTACCAGCTCGATGCGTCACCTCTTGTCTCCCCCGATTCTGTCGACCCAATGCAGATCTCCTCTGAAACCCACCACCCAACCAGTGTGTATATAGTCCATCCCGAACGTGAGATGAAATGTACTCTAGTCGGTGGGCTCTACAGGACTCATCCAATTTTGTCACTCCAGCTTTCCTCACAGCCTCCTTTCTCAAATTATGCAAAAAACTCACAGAAACGGTCACGTATAGACACCACCCATGCCGCGTGGATAGTGGCACGCATGCTCTCATAGATGGGATACCATAAACCCTAATATTATGTTATTAATGAATTAAATTTCAAAATAAATAATATTTAATTACATACCAGCCAATGATCGAACATGGCGGCCTGCACATCAGCAGGAATTTGATCCCATATGAGCCAGGGCTGAGAAAAATAATTGCACAAGATATCGCTCCCTTGTCCAATAGCTATATGCCTAAAAATGTGAAAAAAGAACAAATAATCAAACAATTAGAATATAATTAAATTATAATGAAAGTTATCTAAAATACACATGTTACCATACCACCACATGTGCGCATCAAATCCAAGAGGTGGACGTCACTCAGGGATAAGATCTGGAATCATCAGTCTGGCAAGACCACGCCCCCTCCGAGTGCTCCCTGTAGTTCCAATAGCCTGAGGGTTAGATGACTCAAGAACCTCATCATCTATAGGTAGATCAGCCTCTATCAACTGACGATACGTTTCTAAGTCCATCTGAAACATGAAATGATTGTTATTAGCAAACAATTGAAAATAACTATTATGTATAGATATATAGTTGTTATGATTCTAACCAGTATTTTACTGTGTCAATGTTCATCTTCGTCATCATCTTCATAGTTTTCAATGTCAATTTCTTCATCTTCCTCATCAATATCATCAATTTCCATATTAGTTTCACTTTCATCATCTTTTGTCATTTCAAATTCAGTTGTAACATCATTGACACCATCCTCACCATCAACCCTTAATTATGGGGTGTCATCCTCGATATTCATGTCTCTTTGTGAAAAAGATGTGTTTTGAGGTGTGTCCTGAAAAATTTCATTTCCTTGCACTTCAGTGGAACTACATTTAGTTTGAGTAAACTTTTTTTCTCTAGATTTAACTTTTATTATACTCCACCAATCATCAAACTCTTTTGCAGTATCACAGTATTTTGCATAATAAATTTGATGTGCCTCATGAGCCAATAAAAATGGTTCATTTACTACAAGAAGACATTTATGTTTAATATCAAAAATTCCATGAGTCAGATGAATACGTAAGACTCTCTCAGTATCCATCCATCGACATTTAAACATTGTTATATAATTCTGTCCCAAATAACACTGTTCAATAATTTCTCCAAGCATGTCATAAAAGTTAACTTCAATATCTCTATGATGTGATCCCTTCAAACAAACACCACTATTCATTGATTTCTTTGATTCCCCATATGAACGTGTATGATAGCGATAACCATTCACCACATATTCATTATAAGATTTAACCATTTTGGATGGTGGGATACTCAATATACGCAATCGACTATCAATCTTATCAGCATGTATAGATACCTGAAAATTTGTAAAACATTTATCACTATTACAAGTAATAAATTTATTTTATATGTAAAACCAAAAAAGAATGTACGTTACCAGTTTTTGAATCGAGTAGGAATTTTTTTTTCCGACGTTCTTCTAAGACATCTGCTATAATTTGTGGAAATTGTTTGTTAATATGATCATCATATAACCTACAAATACAATATGATTAATTTATTGTAACAGAATCTATAGAATCAGGGATAGGAGCACTCATTGTACAATTGGTGAAATTTCATCAGATTTGATTAGAACATACGTATGAGCTCTATGATGTTCATCATCTGAAATCCATCTATCATGAACTCCACCAAATCCAAGTTTGGGCTGATTGAAAACTGATAATTGATTGTTCATATCATCATCAACATTACCCTCGTTCCATCCCATGCGGTTAAATTTTGAGGGATATTCAGATTCAAAATAATGAGAGTATAATAAATCAATTTCCTCTTAGAAATAAGCTTCAACAATTGAGCCTTCAAATGATGCTTTGTTACGCACTTTTTCTTCGGTTTCTACATTCATCTCTCAAATGGGTACATCCATCAAAACTAAACCAGACCTCCACATTTTGATTCATGTGGAAAATGTAATATCAAATGTTCTATTGAGTCAAAGAAAGCCAACAGAAATAATTTTTCCAGTTTGCATATAATTACAACAACAGCTTCTTCTAGTTTTTTTAGTGCATCATAGTCTGTTGTCGCCGCACACATGTCTCGGAAAAAATATGATATATTTGTTATCGAGTCCCAAATCTTAGAATTCAACAAACCTCTTAATCCAATATGCATAAGTATTTCCATTATAACATGACAATCATGACTTTTTAATCCGGTAATATGACCATTTTTAATACATCTGCGCAAGTTAGAAGCATAGCCATCTGAAAGTCTCAAATCTGCAATCCACTGACAAAATAATAAGCGACACTCTTTGGTAAGTGTATAAGTTGCTTTTGGATTCATTAATCAATGTGATCTGAAATTTTCAAACAATCCAAATTCTGGTTGCCTGGAAATTTGGGCAAGATCTAATCGTCCCTTTACAATATCTTTGGTTTTACCTGGTGTATCCAAAACTGTATGAATTAAATTATCAAAACATTTCTTCTCAATAGGCATGAAATCAAACATGTGTCGGACCAAAAAATCAGACCAATATGGAAGATTCCAAAAAATAATCCATTTTGTCCAATTGTGTTCTTTCCCAAAGCCATGAATTTTCTGTTGGTTTATTGTCGATCCAAAAGTGATGGAAGGTAATGAAAATACAACTGATTTTAACTCTGTACCTGAGATCATTTTCAGAGGTTCATCTCTTTCAATTATTCCTTTTCTGAAATGAGATTTATTCCTTGGAAAATGATGATCGATTGGAAGAAATCTACGATGACTGTAAAATAGCAAGGGTTTTTTCCATTCACGAGAAGAAATGATTTTTTGTCTCCCATACAGTAAGGAAATGATTTTGGACGATGTGTACTCCAGCCAGATAACATGCCATATGCCAGGAAGTCACTAATTGTCCACATCAAATCATCTTTCATTACAAAATTCTGTTTCGCAACAGCATCATATGTACCAACACCATGACTCCACAAAAAATTTAACTCATCAATCAATGGTTTCAAATAAACATCAATATTCTTTTTCGGATGTCCTGAGATTAATAATGTCAAAAATATATAAGGCTTTTTCATCAACATCCATTGAGGTAAATTGTACGGAGTTATAAAGACAGGCCAACAGGAATACTGACTACGAAAAGATACAAATGGAAAAAAAAATTCAGTAGAAAGATCCAATCACACATTCCGGGATTCTAAAGCAAAATACAGATGCACTTGATCAAAATGTTTCCATGAATCACCATCAGATGGATGAATCAAACTTTTAACATTTGAAATATTGGTTTTGTTCCATGACATCATTGTCGATGTGTTCTGAGACATAAATAAACGCTGCAACCTGGGTGTAAGCGGGAAATATCTCAACTGTTTTACAGGAATCAATCCAGACTTCCCTGATTGAGCTTATTTATGCCTCGATTTTCCACATGTGGGACAACTATACAACAACTCATTTTCACCAGAATATAAGATGCAATCGTTTGAACATGCATGGATCTTCTGATAACTAAGGCCCAAATTACGAACCAGTCTCTTGATCTCATAATAATTAGAAGGAACCACATTTCCTTCAGGTAACAGTGCTTTAACCAAAGAAAATATATGATCCAAACAGCTATTTGACATTCCATTATCTGATTTAATAGCCATAAATTTTGCAACTGCTTCTAATTTTCTTATCTTGCAACCAGGATATAATGCATCCTCCGTAGACCTAAAAAACTCTAGAAAATTTAGATGGTGCCAACTCGGGAGGTAAATCAACATCATCCTCGATTTAAGTTTGTTGAACGGATGACCCTGCAACATCATGTATTAAGTTATGAAACCATGATGGATCCGGAATCAAATTATTAGTATCTTATCTAGAACTGCATTCACCGTGCTGATACCAAAAAATATAATCTGATTTAAAATCATAACTCAAGAGATGTTGCCCAATGATGTCAAATGTCTCAAACATTCTCAGAGAACATTTTTTGCAAGGACAATTAATTTTCCCTTCTGAAACAAATTCTAGGTTTGATGATGCAAATGATAAGAAAGCTTCAACATCATCAACATATACAAGATTTAAACTAGAACCATTTGGATTTATGCGCTGATTTATCCAAGCGCGATCATCTAATAATGATGGATGTCGACTTCCTTGTTCCATATTCATATATATATTTCTAAAAAATTTAAAACCATTACTAATTATGTTAATAATTTTTAATGCAAGGATATGAATATAGGTCGGGTGGTTAATCAATCATTGAATAGAAAAACAAACGTGATTGACCGCTCATCTACCTCATATTTTTTTTATTTGTGTGTTGAGGTTGACAATAAACTTCTGCCTCCACATGTAATATTTTCTTTTACTGTCAAAATTATCAACCTCCTCAACTCTATGCTAGCGAGGAGGTTGATAATTTTGACAGTAAAAGAAAATATTACATGTGGAGGAAGAAGTTTCCTGTCAAGCTTCAACACACAAATGAAAAGAAAATTGAGGTAGATGAGCGGTCAATCACGCTTTCTAATTATCCTAATTGTAGTTTCTAATTATTCAAATTGTTTTTAATTGTTTCCTAATTGTTTTTAATTGTTTCCTAATTATTTTTAATTATTTCCTAATTATTTTCAATTGTTTCCTATTTATTTTTAATTGTTTCCTATTTATTTTTATTTGTTTCCTAATTATTTTTAATTGTTTCCTAATAATTTTTAATTGGTTCCTAATTATTTTTAATTGTTTCCTAAATATTTTTAATTGTTTCCTAAATATTTTCATTTGTTTATTAGTTATTTTTAATTATTTCCTAATTATTTTTAATTGTTTCCTAATTATTTGTAATTGTTTCTTAATTATTTTTAATTGTTTTTTAATTATTTTTAATTATTTCTTAATTATTTTTAATTGTTTCCTAATTATTTTTAATTTGTTCCTACTTATTTTTAATTGTTTCCAAATTATTTTTAATTGTTTCCTAATTTTTTTAATTGTTCCTAATTATTTTAATTGTTCCTTATTATTTTAATTGTTTCCTAATTATTTTAATTGTTCTTAATTATTTTAATTGTTTCCTAATTATTATAATTGTTTCCTAATTATTTTAATTGTTCCTAATTATTTTAATTCTTTCTAATTATTTTAATTGTTTCTAATTATTTTAATTAGTCTAATTATTTCTAATCAATTAAATCTAATTATTTCCTAATTATTTTAATTAAATCTAATTAAATCTAATTATTTCTTAATTATTTGATAATTGTTTTAACTATTTATAATTAATTTGATAACTACTACTAATTAAATATAACTATTTCTAATTAATTATAATTATTTCTAATTAAATATAACTATTTCTAATTATTTATAATTAAATATAATTTTTTCTAATTATTACCAAAACATGTTCCGGGAGTGTCAAACCAAGAGTACAGCAAGGCCCGTTGTCATGTACCAGGTTACCCCAAGTCAATCTCGAAACATCTTGTCAGAGTTTTCACTCCTATGTACATCTGTGTTAGAGCTGCCTCTACTTGTTCTTATCCAGACAAGGATTATTTGGTTCAACCACTTAATCTAATTATACTATATCGCTACTAAACATTCTATTAAAAAAAATTAAAATTAACAACTAAAAATAAAATTAACAATTAAAAATAATTTAAAAAAAATATATATATATATACCTTCGATATTTTGAACCAATTAACACCTTCTAACTCCTTCCCTCCTCTTCTCATAAGAAAAAATTAAAACGAAAGAAATTTTCTACTTAGAACTGGAAGTTAAAGAGAGAAAGAAAGAGAGATCCGAATGATTTGGAAAAACGGGTGGGGGTTTATATAGGTTAGATTATTTACGACGATCTTATTTGTGACGGTACCCCATCGAAAATAACTAGTATTTGCGATGGCATACCGTCGCAAATACCTTTGCCCGCATTAATTATGGTAGGTGGTTAAAAGGGTTTTTGCGACGGACCCGTCGCAAATAGATTCCTGCCGACATACTATTAGCGACGGGTGGATATCCCCGTCGCAAATTCCTATTTACCGCCGTCGGTATTGGCGACGAGCCACGTCGCAAATACCTTCGCCAGCATTCATTACAGGCGGTGGTTAAAAGTGTTTTTGCAACGGGCCTGTCGCAAATAGCTGCCTGCTGACATACCATTAGCAACGAGCGGATATCCCCATCACAAAATCCTATTTACCGTCGCCGGTATTGGCAACGTGCCCCATCACAAATAACACCTGCTGAATATTTTTTTTTTCAACGAGACAATTTACCCGTCGCAAATAGTATTTATTGCTGCCAGGTAGTTGCGACGGGTAGAAAGCGACCATCACAAATAGGCTTCCCGCATTTTGGCATGCAAATAGCGCCATATCTATTGTGACAGGTCCTGTATTCCCATCACAAATACGCTTGTCTTCAGATTTTTTGCGACGGAAATAAATCACATCGCAAATACCCCATCGCAATAATCGGTTTTTCCTGTAGTGACTGCTTCAGTCACTTCCTTATATAGGATGTCCCAATAAAACATAAAGAACTGGTTGGAAAATCCATCTGGCCTTTAAAAACTATCCATGTTTAAAGAGAAAAGAGCATCATGTATTTCCTTTATGGTGGGGATGTCAGTAAGTCTTTTGTTTTGTGCATCATCCAAGCTAGGATCAATGCATCTGATAATTTTACCCGAGTTATCCTCCCCAGATTCAGAATAAAGCTGTTCAAAGTAGAATTTCACAAAGTTGGCAATGTCATTCTAAGAGGTAAACATAATATGATCAATTATTAAATCCTTGAGACTCCTTCTTACTTTTTTCTCCCTGTGCATGCAATGGAAGAACCTTGAGTTCCTATCCCCTTACTTCAGCCATCTAACATTGAACTGATTTCGAGACAGGTTTTCTTTAAGAGACAAGATATCATCAATCCTTAAGGATACCTATATCTCATCTTGATATGGAAGGTCTTGAAGTATATTACTTTACTGACACTCAGACAAAAGTGATTCAAACTCTTTAATGACATGATCAAGGCTGGAGAAGGAATTTTTGTTCCATTCCCTTATTCTGGATTTTACAATTTTCAATTTACTAGTGAGGATATGAAAATCACTTCCTTGAACAACCTCTTTCGAGGCTTCTATAATAGTTTCTCTACACCCTGGGACAACCAGCCATGCATTGTTAAATTTAAAGGGCAGAGGAGCTGATCTTAGACTGCTAAAACATAGATCAATTAATACGGAATGATGGTCAAAATGCAGTCTTGATAGAGTCATGCCAGACACATCCATTTCCTCACTTTTCTCATCCATCTACACCATAAACCATTCAAGTTTACTTGCCCACCATCCATTAAGGGTGTATCTATTCCAGGTAAAATCAGCACATGAGATATGCACTTCAATCATCCTACATTGATCAATACATGATGAAAATTCTCTGGCTGATGCTCTAAAAAAGTTACTTCCAGCCTTTTCTTCTGGCCTCATAACTTTATTAAAATCACCAAGTATTATCCATCTCATGTCAATATGCTCGGCTATGTCCAAGATATTCCTCCATACACTTCTTATTCTTATATACGGGTTAAAAGGATAAACAAAAGTGACACACAAAAGATTTGATTGAAAGCAACAGGACAGGGAAAGAGATTGCTGATCACTTTGAAAGGACTCAACCATCACACTACTGTGATTTAGGACCCATAAGGACTCCATTTCATTACCAGATTGATTGGATGCAATGAATGAGTACCCCAAAGTAGACCAATTAAAGGCCATCCTCCAAGAGAACTTCATCTTGGGTTCGGAAATTCCTAGCAGCATTGGTTTGTTGGTCAAGATGATGTGCCTTTGGGATTTGACCATGGGATAGTTCCCAAGAACCTGGAAATTCCATAATAAGACTTTCATTGATGGGAGGACCGCTGCCTAGTACAGGGGACAGCATAGCCAGTTGCTATGCATTTCTCTAAGTCTTCCAGGTTATCCCCTCCTATATCAATTGAAGAGCCTCCGGCAGGTTCATGAACATTATCATCATTCGGTGAGTAAGTGAACCTATTATCTAAATTGATTGGTCTTATCAAGGTGGCAGGAAGTTTCCTTCTTGCAACCTTCAAAGATTGTACTTGGGAGAAATCCCCAACCATCACATCAATTTCTTGTGCTGACTTATCTATGTGTAGTATAGTCTTATTGGGGTTTCCCTGAGCATCTTTATTAGGCTCCTGCGTAATAGGAGAGCCCTCATTAACACCAGGTAGCTCAATATCAGCCTGACCTTCTAGAGGCCCTATTGAAGTGTCATGTACCAGATGATCATTTATTGAGCCCCGGAAACCATCGTCTTCCTTATTTACTATTTCAAAGTCCTTTTCAGCATTTTGTGTGTTCCCTTTATCAGCCTTGCCCTGATCATCCTCATCCTTCCTACCATTGGAGTAATCCAAACCATTGTGATCATAATGCTCATTGACAACATCATCACTGGCTTTCAGTGGATCCCCCTGAACCTCCAGCTTGTCACTCACTGCCTGCTTCACAGGAGCCTCAGGGTTGATTCCCTAATCTATTTATTTCCTTCGGCAGTGTAAGTCATCATGACCCTTGATATTACAGAATGAGCAAAATCTGTTCCGATTACATTCAGAGAGGATGTGCCAAAAGATGTGGCAATTGAAATAGAATTTGGGCTTCCCCTCATATCCAATCTCATGATTGATGCTATCATCTCTAGTGGTAAATACAACTTCCTCAACTAAAGTATTAGCCATGTCAACCTCCACCAATATTCTAGAATAATGCTCATAATTGGGGTTATCTGTCTTCCTGTCTAGTCTAACAGGATTTCCTACAGAAGAAGAAATATACCATAGAATTTGAGGATTCCAATATAGCCAGCTTAGTTTATGAATACATATCCATACCTTTGAAAAGGTGTTCCTGACAGATCTAGGATCAATGTTCTGATCCCAGTTGTGAATCCGAAGAAATCCATGATTAAGAGAGACAGACCCCATTCTCCATACACGCCACTTGCATTCATCGGTGGGGAAGACAATATAGTAGAACCCCTTCCCCATGGTCGTCATCTTCCAGTCACTAAATCCCCATATCTCCACAATCATGTTGGTAAGTTTGTGGAATTTCCATGGTCTAACACCTTTTGGAATAATTACCCGGGAAATAATATAAAATTTACATTACCTGACTCACTCCTCAACCGCAACTTGATTCTTAGAGATGTATGCGATACACCATTTTCTGATAATCCTCCCTGAGTTTTCCGCATCATAGTCCATGAAGGAGAACCCTCTATTTTTTCTTGGCCACATTAGCGAAGATTTTCCCTTAATTTAGAGTCTCTTTGATAACCAATTTCTCCGATTTCCGCTTTGCACAGAGGATGAAGAGATCACGATTCCCTATTGAATCTTCGTCTTTCAATTCAATCTCTTCCTTCCCCGCTGGATGAATGTCGCCCTACTTGGGGCTAGGGTTTTCACCGCTCGACCATTAGAGTGTTTTCATCCTATATTTTTGATTTAATATATGTGAAATTAATTGGATATATGTATGTGATGTGTGGGGCCTAATTATAGATATCCCCACTATGCATTGATATATATAATTAGGTAAATAAAAAACAAAATTAGTTTAGTATATGGTATATTCATAACCATTCATTAAAATATCATCTCTTAAGACCCTTAAGGTATTTCTCATGATGTCTTGGAATAATACATTGATTTAATAATAATTACATATAATAGTATTAATTTACTTCATTTATATTTTAGTTCTAATTAAACATTTAATTTTTATATTGATATTTTACATGAAGAAAATTTAAAGAACATGGTATTGTTTAAATACTATACCTATAGATTATCCACTGTTCCAAATTGTTAATACCATATCTACTAATAATAGATTATTTTTTATTATACTCCTTACTATAAATCTATCATCAACATTTAATAAATTTTCCATTCCATGTGGTATAAGGATGTATCCAATAAAGGGTTTTAATGGATACAATGATTTATTTCCAACAATTTTTTTTAATTTCCAACATAATATGGACGTTTTGATTATATCTAGTTTTATAAGTCTTTTAAATACAGTCATCCCGATGTTGTGATATAATGAATATTTTTGGAATTTAATGATGTATACATTGACTCTTTCATATATGATTCGTTTTTTATTACAATAGATTAGAACCAACAACAAAAAACATGAATGTAAAATGAATTAGGTGGACCTATAATTTGAATTTGATGATAAATTTTGAATGAATGGGAAATTTTAAATAATAAGGGAATGATATATAGTACATTATATTTCAATATTAACATATAAAATATTTATAATGAATCAAAAATTATTATTTAGTGGGATTGGGAATGTATGAAGGGTGCTGTTATATGTTGAAAGTATTTATGTTATAATAAAATTTTTCATATTTTATATTTTTCAAATTGAAGTATATTGTGTGGTTTGTGTATTTTAATATCAATATATATTCTACAAATCTATTAATTTATGAGGTTTTATGGTTTTACATACATTTTACTATCATTGAAAGTTAAAATGTAAATGATTTTTTTAGATTGAATTTTTTTCATTTTTTCGAGATTCAATCTTATCCATATAATTGTTTTTAATAGTGTTTTACAAAAGTTTTTATATATAAAATATATTTGATAATTCTTAATTTAATAGCATTTAAAATATTTAAAAATGATAATATGAAAATATTTAAAATGATTTATATAGGAAACTATTTTGATATTTTACAAACAAGTTCAATGAATATTTTATTTTATTTTATAATACATGATCTGATTTTCAGACTATGATGTATCTTCTTCATCACAATGATTCAATTATGTGTTTCAAGGCATTTTATCAAAAAATATATTTCAATAATTCAAAAAACATTACGCTTATAATAATTTAATATAAAATGATGATTTCATTGTTTTTTAAATAATATTTTAAATTATTTTATTAGATGTATTTTTTTATTTCTCAATATCCATGAAGGTTGTTATGTTTATCTAGTTATTTGATCTTATGATAATGTTGACCTTATCCTATGGATTTATTAAGAAACATTATCTAAAACTAGTTTCGTTTCAAAGGGTAAATTATGTAATGAATAAAATATTATGAAAACAATTTATATTCCATGGATTACTCTATAATGAATATTTTTATGATCATGTGAAACACACATGTATAATTTTTGTTATTTGAGGGAAGTTATCGAAAATAAATATCCATAAAATATATTGGGCATGGATTTAATTATCTTGTGATATTATGAACTATAATATATAGTGAAAGTAGTTTTGTAAGAGACTCTATACATAATGATAATCTTCATTTTGTTCTATTAGTAGGGAAATGATGGGAATGTTGAGTGACCCTAATCCACCATTGGAATATATCCTCTATGATAGTTTTAGTATTAATACATGTATTTTAAAATTATTTTATATCGTTATGTATATTATAAAATCATATGACTTATTCTTATGTTGAAATATAATGGAACATTTTTTCTTATTGATGAATCCACAAACTAATTTATCATGGTAATGTTTTTAAAAAAAAAACCATATTTATAACTCAGGATTTACATTCAATGAGTATTTTTTGTTATTTATTATGATTTAACCTTGTTCTCATATCATTATTTTTATACCATTCTCACATATTAACATATGTTGATGTTTTTAATGATTATCCATACAAATAATTAAAGATCACTATTTTTATTATTCAGGTTTCCAGGTAATATGAAATTTTTTAGTTAGGTTACTTCCATAAAGGGTACTATGTGAGAAAAATATTATATGAGATGTCGAATATTTTTATATTTTGTTTCTAGTAAATAGATAAACTAATGAATTATGTATAAGGCCCCAACCTTAAACCTTACTTAATCTTGAGTTATTATAAGATTACACATTGAGGATCTTTTAAGGTTTAGAGTTTTAGAGAATTAGATCATAAAACTTGCATTACATTCCTCATTTAAACAAAGTGGTTACATAAAAGATAGTATTCATTTTTCCCATCAACATAAACATATTTAAAATAAAACATGGATTCTTTATTGACACTTCCTTGACACTACCATCATATCATGTACCCTTACCTTGACCTGTGAAAAACATTTCAAAAACTTGGGATGAGCATAAAAAGCTTAGTAAGGGATATGAAAATATGTAAAGGAAACATGAGTACATGTATACAGAAGAATCAATGAAATAATACTTTACTCATAAAACATAATAACATTAACATACCCCATCAAATCATGAATAAATCATAGAAATCATAAGAAATAAAGGTAACCTGAGGCATTCATAACATTCTTACGTAGGGAGTAACCCTCTTGGTTACGTTTGGAATACCCATCACAGTATATTCCCTAAATATCTTCAGAGAAACCTTAAAATTTAACTCCTTAATGTTACCCAATGCATTGGAGAGATATATCAAGCTTACCCACCCTTATTTTATCACGGAACCACCCATCTTCATAACAATTCCAAAGAACCATAACATAATCGTATCACATAATACATGCATAAAGGAAACATAACATTTCCACATTTCAATCACATGATATCAACACAATACATTGATATAATAAAAACATTACGAAAAACATTTTCAGTACCAAAATAAAATAAAAGTAAAACATGGTATTTATTTTTCATTTTAAAAAAAGGTATGGCTTGTAGAGGAAGCCGAAAATCAAATAATGGTCACGGCGGTGGAGAAGTCGTTGTCACCGCATACGTACGACAAAAAACAAAAACATTCCTTTTGTAGTTTAGTAAAATGATTCTTATAAAAAAATATTCCTTTTTAATAATCATAAATGTTAATGGGGTTTATACACCGTATAAAAGAAATTTTTGTATAAAACAAAATATGCCTCAATGAATGGAGATTGAGACAAAGTTCCTTACCTCGTATCCGACCTGACTTGATCGTTCTTTAATCTCCTAAATAATAAACTTGAGTTAATTTATACTTGCTTAAGAACCTTTTTCATGTTCATTATTCCTTTTATAACATTTATTACCATGTCATGAACACTATTTTATTATTTAATTTTATAACAGTCATTTTAACGATCATTGGTACTTGAGTCAAAAATTAACTTCTTATATTTACAAGTTGTTCACGTAGTCAAATATCCATTATCTCAAGAATGATATTCATGATGTAGATGCCATAAATATCATATATATCCAGTATATACATGCATTTATAATATTACATAATCATTTATAGGTAAGAAATGAAATGCACCGTTCATGGAGACGTTAAGCCGTACGTACACATGAACGCTACTTTCATTTCTATGTCATATTAATGGAATTAAAACTAAATGAGAGATATGTAATTTTAATTCCACAATTATATTCATCATTTAGATGTAACATAAATCATATATATCCATTATATATATGTACTTATAATAGTACATTACATTTGGAGATAAGAAATGAAATGCACCGTTCATGAAGACAGTAACCCGTACATACACATGAACGCTACTTTCATTTCTATCTCATACTTTAATGGAATTAAAACATAATGATACATAATAGTATTATAATTATAGTATGGTATCATATATAATATCATTAAATCTATCCTTTATATGAACCACATATGGTATTAACGAATCATATCACTTTGAGGGGGTGGTAGTCCGCACTTCCTAAAATGAAGATATCGTGTTTACCCATATTGGAAACCATAAAGGTATGCCATAAATGAAAAATAAAGAATATTAAGTAAAACATAAACATATTATATATCATATATAAATATATTGTCTTTTTAATGGCCACATTTGAAGGTGTTAAAAGAATATTTAACAATCATCGTTTCGTGAGACAGAAATTCACCATCCACGGAAACAGTATGTTCTTTAACCATTAAGTGTAGGTGTGTGTAAGTGTAGCTCGAATAATTCTGATAATAATATACTAGTATATTTAAGATACTGGTTTGGTTAAAAAAAGAAAGGAATAAAAAGAGTTTAGAGGGTTGGAGAAGAAAATAAAATATAAGAACACAAGAGAAAAAACTACCTTTAAAACGGGTAACTCTTTATGATTTGAGTTCAAAGGCTTGCTTGGGAAGAATTCTGCTCAAATTGAAGCTTCAAAGAGTAATAGAGGGATGTGGAGAGACAAAATGGGCAGGGGTTGTCCGAGGAAAAGGCTTGAGAGGTGTGGGTAAGGTGGTAGAGGTGGGGGCCTTTTATAAGAGGAGAGGAGGGGCACTACTGGAAAGTTAAGAAAAGATACTTTGTTATAAAATGATTTTCAGATAAAAAAGGTCCCACAATTATAACTTTCGAGGATAAGGTGATAAGGGTTCGAAATACACCCATACAATAGGTTTTTGACAAGTTTAGGTCTTAGATTTTACATTATAGTTTCATTTTATTTAAATCGTTAAATAATTAGGTAATCGCTGCATCATCATGGTGTCATAAATAATTTAATTTATTTAGTGTATAAAAATTAGAAAAAAATTATCATGAAGTAGGAAATCGTTTTAGATTTCCAATTACTATTCATAGTAAAAAATCTGACTTGTATAAACCCATGTAAAAATTGTTTTAATACAATAATACATGTTTGTGTCATTTTTACTTTTACTTTAAATAAAAGGCATTAATGTCATTATCTTACCCAAGTGGCTCCATGGGGTCCCAAAAATCGACCCATGGGTTTTCATGGTCGGCCATGACACATCCAATAAGGGTAGGACATGTGTTAAGTTCATTTCATATTATTAAAACATTATTCTTACCTTAAATTACACTAATTACCTCTAATCGCGATTAAAAACTTAAAAGTTACTATTCACCAAAAAATTATTTTAATCCCATTGAACCACATTTTACTTCTTAATGACAACCATGTATCTCTGACTTTTAAAATTCAAAACACAGAGGTGGTAAAATTTCATTTAAACAAAAAATCAGTTTTTTAAGTACCACTTAGTGGTTTCACTATTCATCAAAAATTGATGTTTTTTCAGAAAAACAGTAAAACTTTACCCTAAGATATATTTGATATTATGAATTCAAAAATTATGTCTATTTTAAACAATTCAAAACATATAAGTTACATTAATTAATTTAATAATTAATTCCTACTGTCAGAGCAAATAGCATGTTTTTATGAAACAATAAGTATCAAAAGATTGACACTAGTTTAAGTCCAATTTCAAAGTAAAATTAATTCCAATGAACACCATTGGATTAAATGGTAAAAATATATTCTAATTTCACTTTAAAACCAATAAAAAGATAATATAATCATATAAACAAATTAGATTAAAAAGATGTTTTGAATTAAAATACAACATTTTTCACTATTCATTAAAAAAAGAACATTATCAGAAAAATACCAGAAATTTATCCAAAGTAAATTTCAATGTCCCAATCATAAAGAATAAGTTTATTTTGACAAATATAACTTATAAAATTGTCAAAATATAGATTTAAAAATGGTTTTCCATCAAAAGGAATTAAAACAATCTTTTAAAAATATAAGTGTATTCCATGCATAAGATTGGATTTATTCTCATTTTAAGCCTCTAAAACACTATATAATTCATTAATAGACATAGATAAAAATATCTATTATTAATTACTTACTTGGGATGTTAAATCCTTCCCCCCATTAGAAAATTGTGTCCCCGCAATTTATTTACTTATCAAATAAGTGGGGGTATTTAGCCCTCATTGCATTTTCAGATTCCCATGTTGCCTCTTCAATCATGTGGTTTTTCCACAAAACCTTTACCTGATGAATCAACTTATTCTGTAACACTTGCTCCTTGTGGTGAAGAATCTGGACCGGTTGTTCCTCATAAGATAGGTTCCCTTCCAGCTGAACTACCTCTGGACTCAAAACATGAGATGGATCTGGCATATACTTTCTCAACATCGAAACATGAAAAACATTGTGTACCTGAGATAAACACGGAGGTAAATCCACTTGGTAAGAAACTGATCCAACTCTCTCCAGAATTTCATATGGTCCAATGAACCTTGGACTCAGCTTTCCTTTCTTACCAAATCTCATCACACTTTTCCATGGTGATACTTTGAGAAAAACATGATCACCTACCTCAAAAGAGAGATCCTTCCTCCTGTTGTCCGCATAACTATTCTGCTTGCATTGAGCTGTTCTCATGTGTTTCTGTATCAGCTGAACTTTTTCTGCCAACTCTGCTACCAATTCTGGTCCCATCAGCTTCCTTTCACCCACTTCATCCCAAAAAGCTGGAGTTTGACACCGCTTCCCATATAACGCCTCAAATGGTGTCATCTGTATACTGGAATGAAAACTGTTATTATAAGAAAACTCAACCAAGGAAAGATGTTGGTCCCAGCTTACCTGATAATCCATCGAACAAGCACGTAGAATATCCTCCAACGTCTAAATCGTTTGTTCTGACTGCCCATCTGATTGAGGATGAAAAGCTGTACAAAAATATAATTCAGTACCCAATGACTTTTGAAGGCCTTTACAAAAGTTAGAAGTAAACCTGGGATCAAGATCAGATACAATAGAGAGAGGAACTCCATGTAACCTAACTATCTCTTTAAGATACAAACGAGAAAGTTGATCTAGGGAAAAAGTATCTCATATAGCAAGGAAATGAGCATATTTAGTCAAGTGATCAACAATAACCCAGATTTCATTATTACCTCGAGATGTCTTCGGTAATCCCACAACAAAGTCCATTGATATATTATCCTACTTCCACTCTAGTACTGGTAAAGGCTGATGCATCACTTTCAGTAACTGTCGCTCTGCATTAACCTGTTGACATGTCAAACACTTCACAGTAAAATCAGCAATATCCCTTTTCATTCCATCCCACCAGTAA